>JAPVLO010000469.1:0-600000 GCA_027257055.1 Cephalopachus bancanus
GTGCCCAGGCTGGTCTCGAACCCGCAGGCTCAGGCAATCCTCTCACCTTGGCCTCCCAAAGTGCTGGGATTATAGGTGTGAGCCACCGCGCTGGACCTTTGCACACTTAATTGAAGTGCATGCAAAATCATTCTATTTTCCTTTTCTTTTTTTTTTTTTTTTGAGTTGGAGTCTCACTCTGTCGCCCAGACTGGAGTGCCGTGGCCGCTCCCGGCCACCGCAGCCTCGACCTGCTGGGCTCCGGCGATCCTTCCATCTCAGCCTTCCAAGTAGCCGGAATTACAGGCATGCGCTACCACGCCCGGCTGATTTTTTTTTTTTTTTTGTAGAGATGAGGTCTCGCTGCCAAGGCGGGTCTCGAACCCGCGGGCTCAGACAATCCACTCACCTCAGCCTTCCAAAGGCGCGGGATTACAGGCTGAGACACCAAGCCCTGAGTTTGACTTGAGCCCGGGGCCTGGGGAGGATGGAAGGTTTATTTTGTGAGCCTAGGACAGGCGCTGGCTGGGAAGAGCGCTGGACCCGGCAGCAGTCTAAGCCAGATGCTGGCAGCAGGGTGGGGGGAGGAGGAAGGGGAAAGGGGGGGAGGAAGGCAAGAGCGGGAAGAGGGAATGGGGGGAATGACGGGTGGGGGGACATGGATATGGGGAATATGAGGCACAATGCTTGCGGTGTCTTCTGGCAGCCTCTCCAGGTCCTGGACTGTCCCGCTAAGGTGTCTGGGGTGGGTTTGGGGGGGCTGGGAGGATGGGAGTGGGGGGCGGTGTCTTCTGCAGCGTCTGGTAGTGGTCCCTCCGGGGTCTCCGGGCGTTCCTCTGGATCTGGAGGCGGCATCTCTAGGGCATGGGTGACATCCCTGGGGCCCAGGGGCGGCTCCGCGTGGAGGCGGGCAGGAGCCGGTGGCGAGAGCCCGCGGTGCTTTTGGTTGGCGGATCCCCAGGAGGAGAGAATTTAAAAATAGCCGGGTACACTACCCAGTGCCGTTTGGTGAGTGACAAGCGCCTGCTCAAGTTCAAGCCTGAGAACTGAGTGACGACAGAAGAAAAGGAGCGGCTGACGCCGGCGGTGCTTCTAAACCGGTAAATACGGCCTGCCCGAAGTGGGGCAAAGGTCGCGCGCGGGAAATACTGCCCGGCTGGCGGCGGGCCTGAGACTCAGCCCAGCCAAGGCATTTTCCTTTTGTTTATTTTTATTTTTTAGTTTTTTTTGAGTCGGAGTCTCACTCTGTCGCCCAGGCTGGAGGGCAGTGGCACGCTCAGGGCCACCGCAGCCTCGACCTGTGGGCTCCGGCGATCCTTCCGCGGCAACCTTCCAAGGAGCTGGAACTACAGGCACGCGCCACCACGCCCTACTAATTTTGATCTATTGTAGAGAAGAGGTCTTGCCATATTGCCCGGACTGGTCTCGAACCCGTGGGCTCAGGCAATCCTCTCACCTTGGACTCCCAAAATGCTGGGATTATAGGCATGAGCCTCCACGCCCGGCTGACATTTTCATTTTAAAGATAATAGCAAAAACAGAACTTGTAATGAAAATGACACTTTTCTTTTTCCCTGAAGGGTGTACACTTTTACTTGGATCATCTTTTGACCTTCCTTCTGTTGATAAAGAAGCCCAAAAGTTCTCTCCCAAGTTCATGTTATTTGGAGCGAAACACCGAGCCATTTTAACTCAGCAAGCAACTTGGCAGTTAACTTTGAACCATCAGGTAACACATTCTTATGGACATCTAAACTCAGTCCTGGGTTATGCTATTTTGGGAGTATAACATAATAAAATTGGGTCCTGTGGCTTATCATCTAGTTGGAAGACAAAACTAGCCCATCTGATGTAGAATATGGCAATGCAAGGTTTACATAATTAGGCTCTAATTGTGTCACGTTTACAAGACTTGGGAGATGGACCAGCTCAGTGAGAGGACAAGGCATCTGGGAAGTATTCCAGGAGAGGCATATCTTACTGTTTGGATAAGATTCCAGTAAGTGGCCTATTGTAGTGGCTCAGCCTGTAATCCCAGCACTTTGAGAGGCCGAGGCGAGAGGATTGCCTGAACCTGGGAGTTGGAGACCAGCATGGGCAACTTGGTGAGACCTCCTCTCTACAATAAATCAAGAAATAAGCTGGGCTTGGTAGCGTGCGCCTATAGTTCCTGCTACTTGGAAGGCTGAGACAGAAGGATTGTCTGAGCTCAGCAGGTCGAGGCTGCGGTGGCCGTGAGCGTGCCACTGTACTCCAGCCTGGGTGACAGAGTGACACTCTGACTCAAAAAAAAAAAAAAAAAGATTCCAGTAAGTACTTGCTGAGTTCCACAGAAGGGAACTCCAGGATCTGTATTGCCTTTTGCCGCCAGAAAGCCAAGTGTTCGAAGGCTATGCCCTCACAGCCTATACCCACCACGCAGGCTGACATGAATACTACCAAACAGCGCAGAAGTGACCCTGCCAGCTCCCTCCTGCCACCCCCTCCCAAGGTCACAATACCCCAATGTTAACCCCCACACTCATCTCGTTAGCATTTCAGCGTCATGTAAATGTCCTCTGTGCTAGCAACCAAGCTGTTATCTCCAAATCCATCCTCTCTGCTTGAGGTGTGGGTAGGTCTTGCCACCCTTACCAGGGCTCCCACCCTGGGCCCCTTTTCTCTGAATGCCACCCGACCAAGGCTGCTTTTCCCAGAGTGCAGCTCCTGGCAGAAGCATCCTCCGTGCAGCTGAGACACCATCTGCAGCAGCTGGGCTGTGTCCTCCAAATCCTCTACATTTTAGAAATTCCAACTTTTTTCTTTTGTTCCCCAGCAGGATTTGGGGGTGGTAGCCCCTGTAGCTGCTAGTTGCCCCTGTAGTTGACTTCTAGTTACTTAGTTGACAGCTTTTTTTTTTTTTTTTTGAGTTGGAGTCTCACTCCGTCGCCCAGACTGGAGTGCAGTGACCGCTCCCAGCCACTGCAGCCTCGACCTGTTGGGCTCCAGCCTTCCTTCCGCCTCAGCCTTCCAAGTAGCTGGAATTACAGGCACGCGCTACCAATGCCCGGCTGATTTTTTGGTTTATTGTAGAGATGAGGTCTCACTGCCCAGGCGGATCTTGAACTCGTGGGCTCAGGCAATCCACTCACCTCAGCCTCCCAAAGGCGCGGGATTACAGGCTGAGCCATTGAGCCCGGCTAGCTTTTTTTTTGAATTGGAGTCTCACTGTCACCTAGGCTGGAGGGCAGTGGCATGTTCCGGCCACCGTAACCTTGACCTGCTGTGCTCAGGTGATCCTTCCGCTTCACTGTTCCAAGTAGCTGGAACTACAGGCACACGCTACCATGCCCGACTAATTTTTTTTATTTATTCTAGAGATGAGATCTCGCCAAGTTGCCCAGGCTGGTCTCGAACCTGTGGGCTCAGGCAATCCTCTTACTTCGGCCTCCCATATTGCTGGGATTATAGGCATGAGCCACCACATCCGGGTTTAGTTAATATCTTTTTTTTTTGAGTTGGAGTCTCACTCTGTCGCCCAGACTGGAGTGCAGTGGCCGCTCCCGGCCACTGCAGCCTCGACCTGCTGAGCTCCGGGGATCCTTCTGCCTCAGCCTTCCAAGTAGCTGGAATTACAGGCATGTGCTACCACGCCCAGCTAATATTTGATTTATTGTAGAGATGAGGTCTCACCAAGTTGCCCGGGTGTGTCTCGAACCCACGGGCTCAGGCAATTCACTCACCTCGGCCTCCCAAAGCACGGGATTACAGGCTGAGCCACCGAGCCCGGCCTAATATCTTAAATATAGTTAATAATTCTTCATATTACACCCTGTTGGAGTAAATGGGGTGGCTTCTCTCTCCATACAGAATGCTGACTACAGTATCTTGTAGTATGGGTCCTTTGTGTCTAGTTTCTCTGACTCGTTGTTACTTAAGTAGTACTCAGCTATACCTTTACATGTAGCTATAGTTTGTTAATTTTCACAACTTTTAGCACGTCGTTGTGTGAACATGTCATCAGTTGGCAGACTTGGGTTATGTTCAGGTTTGGGCTATTACATTTTAAAGTTACAATAAATGTTGGTATTGTTGCACATGAGCCTTGATGCGTGTGTACCTGTCTCTTGTAGGTGGGTTCTGGAAATGGAATTCTCGTGTCTTAGGGCATATATACATTTAACTGTCGTAGAACATGCCACATGGTTTTCCAGAATGATTGTACCAGTTACACACCCAGCAGCAGTGTTATGAGAGCACCCATTCTCTACATTCTAAGCGGTTCTTGCTATTGTTAGACTTTTATTTTTTATTTACTTATTTTTTATCTTTTTGAGTCAGAGTCTCACTCTGTCACCCAGGCTGGAGGGCAGTGGCATGCTCCCGGTCACCATAACCTTGACCTGCTGGGCTCAGGACATCCTTCCCCTTCAGCCTTCCAGGTAGCTGGCACTACAGGCATGTGCCACCACGCCCGGCTAATTTTTTGATTTATTGTAAAGACGAGGTCTTACCATGTTGCCCAGGCTGGTCTGGCACCCACGGGCTCAGGCAATTCTCTTGCCTCTGCCTCCCAAAGTGCTGGGAATACAGGCGTGACCCACTGCGCCCAACTTATATTGTCAGACTTTTTTTTTTTTGAATTGGAGTCTCACTTGGTCGCCCAGACTGGAGTGCGGTGGCCAGGCCTCACCTGCTGGTCTCTGGCGATCCTTCCGCCTCAGCCTTCCGAGTAGCTGGAATTACAGGCATGTGCTACCACACCCGGCTGAGTTTTTGATTTATTGTAGAGATGAGGTCTTGCTGCCCAGGCGGGTCTCGAACCCACGGACTCAGGCAATCCACTCACCTCAGCCTCCCAAAGGCGCGGGATTACAGGCCGAGCCTGGCTTATTGTCAGACTTTTAAATTTTAGTTATTCTGGTGCATGGATGGTAGAATCTGATTGATAATTTATTTCTGCATAATAAATTGTGTCAATATTTTTGGCCTTAAAAACTCTCCCAGTTTCTATAGGTCACAGTTTCTTTGGGAGTTACTTAGCAGGGTGGTTCTGCTCAGGGTCTTTCTTGATTGCGGGGGCTGAGGCCTTGCCCACGGTTAAAGGGGCTTCTCATTCAGCACTTAGCAGGAGGCTCCAGTCTTCACCACTTGGCCTCTCCAGAGGTCTGCTTGACTGAATCACTGACGGCTCATGATTTCCATCTGTGTAGTTCTATCCATTAGGAGAGTATCTAAGGCTGGCCCAACCTCAAGGAGAGGGGATTGGTCTCCACCTCTTGAAAGGAGAAGTATCAAAGAATCTGTGGACGTATTTTTAAAACTGCATACTGATTATGGCTTTAATTTACAACTGGTTACAAATGAAATTGAGGTTGTCCATTTGGGACTCCTCTGGGGTGAAAGTGTCCATTCAAGTCTCTCATCCAGTTTTCTATTTTTTGTTTTTGTTTTTTTAAATTGATTTATAAGCCGGGCTCGGTGCTCAGCCTGTAATCCCAGCACTTTGGGAGGCTGAGGTGAGTGTTTTGCCTGAGCCCGCGGGTTTGAGACCTGCCTGGGCAACTTGGTAAGAGAATACAATAAATCAAAAATTAGCTGGCTGTGGTAGTGTGCGCCTGTAGTTCTAGCTACTTGGAAGGCCGAGATGCAAGGATCGCTGGAGCCCAGCGGGTCGAGGCTGCGGTGGCCGGGAGCGTGCCACTGCACTCCAGTCTGGGCGATGGAGTGAGACTCCAACTCAAAAAAAAAAATTGACTTATAGGAGATCTTTGGATATGCTGGATACAAGCTCTTTGTCAGAGCATGTGTTGCCCATATCTACTCAATCATGGGTGCTTTTTCTCTTTTACATCCTTTAGTGTTTTCAAATTTCTTGGAATGAACATATGTTACTTTATATTTTTAAATATTTTTTAAAAGGTCAGGCACAGTGGCACATGCCTGTAATCCTAACACTTTGGGAGGACAAAGTGGGAAGGTCACTTGAGGTCAGGAGTTTGAGACCAGCCTGGGCAACATAGAGAGATCCAAGCCGGGCTCGGTGGCTCAGCATGTAATCCCATGCCTTTGGGAGGCTGAGGTGAGTGGATTGCTTGAGCCCGCGGGTTCGAGACCCACCTGGGCAGCGAGACCTCATCTCTACAATAAATAAAAAAATCAGCCGGACGTGGTAACACATGCCTGTAATTCCGGCTACTCGGAAGGCTGAGGCGGAAGGATCGCCGGAGCCCAGCAGGTCGAGGCTGCTGTGGCAAGGAGCGGCCACTGCACTCCAGTCTGGGCGACCAAGTGAGACTCCAACTCAAACAAAAAAAAACATAGATCCTGTATCGAATATCTAATATATATATATAATTTTTAGGTTGTTTGGCAGCAGCGGAGGAAAGATGGCTGTCCACAGGGCCCTGCGGTGTTCTCAGCCATCACTGGTTGGTTCCTGGAGCTGGGAGGTGGGGCCAGTTCCAAAGGCCTCTGGACTGGACAGGCACCCATCTGGTCTCACAGCCCCCATCATCTGGTCCCACCCTGGAGTCCAAAGTCCTGGCTACCTCCCCTGGGCCATCAGGGATGTGACACAGGAGGAAGTGACATAAAGAATTGTGACATCATTGACTGTGACATCGGGGACTGTGACATCAGGAATAGTGACCAAGGAAACCTGGGCGGGAACTGGCCACAGCACTTTGCAATTGTGCCACTGAGCACAACTGGGTCTTGCATTCATGTAGCTCTAGGTGGTAGGATGGCGACCACGGCCAGAGTCTCTGGATGATTCTGGCTGCTGACAGAGGGCAGGGAGGAAGCTAGAGCAGCTACCCGAACTACAGCTTTTCGAAGACTCACACAGAGGAGGGTGGGTGAATGCAGAGAGTGCACCTGAGGGAAAGCCCACACCTGATGAAGAGCCCCGAACCAGGGAGAGAGCACTGCACCTGATGGAGAGAGTCCTGCACCTGACCCAGAGCCTGAACCTGAGAGAGAATGCTGCACCTGAGGGGAGCACTGCAACTGATAGAGAGAGCTCTGCATCTGAAGGAGAGAGTCCTGCACCTGACCTAGAGCCCTGAACCTGAGAGAGAGCACTGCACCTGTGGGAGCTCTGCAACTGATGGAGAGAGCCCTGCACTTGGAGAGTCCTGCACCTGAGCCAGAGCCCTGAACCTGGAAGAGAGTTCTGCAACTGAGGGAGAACCCTGCAACTGATGGAGAGAGTCCTGCACCTGACCCAGAGCCCTGAACCTGAGAGTGCTGCACCTGCGGGGAGCCCTGCAACTGATGGAGAGAGCCCTGTACCTGAAGGAGAGTGTCCTGCACCTGAGCCAGAGCCTTGCACCTGGGAGAGAGCCCTGCAACTGATGGAGAGAGCCTTGCACCTGAATGAGAGTTCTGCACCTGAGCCAGAGCCCTGACCCTGGGAGAGAGCCCTGCACCTGATGGAGAGGGCCCTGCCCTTGATGGTCAGAGTCCTGAACCTGAGCCAGAGCCCTGAACCTGGGAGAGAGCCCTGCACCTGAGGGAGAGTCCCGCAACAGATGGAGAGAGCCCTGTACCTGATGGAGAGAGCCCTGCACCTGAGACAGAGCCCTCATCCTGAAAGAGAATCCTGCACCTTAGGGAAAGCCCTGCAAATGATGAAGAGAATCCAACACCTGAGCCAGAGCCCTGACCCTGGGAGAGAGTCCTGTACCTAAGGTAGGGTCCAGCACTTGAGTGAGCCCTACACAAGGGAGTACCCCAGAACCTGAGGGATAGCCCTGCATCTGGGGGAGATCCCTTCACCTGCAGGGAGCCCTGCAACTGATGGAGAGAGCTCTGCACCTGATGGAGAGAGTTCTGCACCTGAGCCAGAGATCTGAGCCTGGGAGAGAGTCCTGCACCTAAGGGAGAGACCTGCAACTGATGGAGAGAATCCAACACCTGAGCCAGAGCCCTGAACCTGGGAGAGCACCCTGCACCTGAGGAAGAGCCCTGCAACTAATGGTGGGGGAGTCCTACACCTGAGCTATAGCCCTGAATCTGGGAGAGAGTCCTGCACCTGAGGAAGAGATCCCTGCACCTGATGGAGAGTGTTCTGCACTCTGATGGACAGTCTTGTACTTGAGACAGAGCCCTGAACCTGGGTAGAGTCCTGCACCTGAGGGAGCGCCCTGCACCTGATGGAGAGTTCTGTACCTGATGGACAGAGTCTTGTACTTGAGAAAGAGCCCCAAACCTGGGAGAGAGCCCTGCACTTGAGGAAGAGTCCTGCAACTGATGGAGAGAGCCCTGCACTTGGTGGAGAGAGTTCTGCACCTGACCCAGAGCCCTGAACCTGGGCATGAGTCTGCACCTGATGGAGAGAGTCCTGCATCTGAGCAAGAGCCCTTTACCCAGAAGAGAGTTCTGTACCTGAGGTAGGGCCCAGAACTTGAGGGACCCCTGCACCTGGGAGAGCCCCTGAACCTGAGGGAGAGCCCTGCAACTGATGGAGAGAGCCCTGCACTTGGTGGAGAGAGTTCTGCACCTGACCCAGAGCCCTGAACCTGGGCATGAGTCTGCACCTGATGGAGAGAGTCCTGCATCTGAGCAAGAGCCCTTTACCCAGAAGAGAGTTCTGTACCTGAGGTAGGGCCCAGCACTTGAGGGACCCCTGCACCTGGGAGAGCTCCTGAACCTGAGGGAGAGCCCTGCAACTGATGGAGAGAGTCCTGCACCTGAGATAGTGCCCTGAACCTCAAAGAGAGCCCTGCACCTTAGGTAGGGCCCAGCACTTGCTTGAGCCCTGCCCCTAAGAGAGCCCCAGATCCTCAGGGTGAGACCTGCACCTGAGGGGGAGTCCTTTCTCCGAGGGAGAGCTGTGCACATGACGGAGAGTTTCTTCACCCAAGAAAAAGCCCTCAAACTTGATGAAAAGGACCTGCACTTAAGGGAGAGTCCTGCACCTGGACCAGAGCCCGATTATGTGATGAAAAGTCCCTGCACCTACAAAACAGCTCTGCACAAACAAGAGCTTTGCACCCATGGATTAGTCCTGCACTTGAAAGTAAGTCTCTGCACCTGAAGGAGAGGCCCTAGAGCAAAGGGACAGACCAGCACCTGATAAAGAGACTTGTACTTGAGGGTGAGCCTTGAACTAAGAAAAAATTCTGGAGATGAGTGAGAACCCTTGGAGGTCAGCAAGTGCTCCTGCCCCGGAAGGAGAGTCCTACATGAGACAAAGAGTTCCGGTACCTAAGAAACATCTTTGCACCTGAGAAAGAATCCCTGCGCCTGAAGGAAAGCTCCTGCACCTGACGGAGAACCCCTACGACTGAGATCGAGCCCTGTGCCTGAAACAAGGTCCCTGAACTCGAGGGAAAGCCCACCACCTGATTAAGAGCCCCTGCACCTAAGAAAAAGCCCTGCACTGAGGGAGAGTCATGCATGTTAAAGCTCAAGCACCTGATGAAGAGACCGCACTTGAGGGAGAACCCAGAACCCGAGGGAGAATCCTGCACTTGAGAGAGAGCACCTGCACATAAGGGAAAGCCTAGCACCTGATGAAAAGCCCCTGCACCTAGGAATACATTATTCAGATGAGTGGAACCCCTGGACATCAGCAAGTCCCTCACACCTGACAAAGACCTCACCTGAAGGAGAGCCCAACCCTGATGAAGAACGCCCACACGTATAGAAGAGGAAAAAACAAAAAACAAAAAAAAAACCCAACAAGCTTTGCACCTGAGGAAGAGTCCCTGCACCTGAGGCAAAGCTCCTGCACCTGGCGGAGAGCCCAGCAAATGAGATAGAGCCCTGTACCTGAAATAAGTCCCTCCACCTGAGAGAAAGCCCAGCACCTGATGAAAAGCCCCTACTTAAAGCAAAATTCTTCAGTTAAGTGAGAATCCCTGGATGGGGGCAAGACCCTCCCAATTTTTTTTTCATTTCTTTTGTCCTAGGTATGACCACCGCCGATGATTCAGAGAACAAGCTTGTGTGTAGCCCCTCTACACACAGACTGGCAGTCATCTAAAGCTACCATTGTCCCATTTTTCTGTGTCCCTACAAGCCCTAGAAGTCCCTACAATTCCCCACCTGCAGTGATGCTAAGAACCCCTCTCTGAAATTTCCTCCATGTAAATTTTTTTAAAAACTTTTTTGGTGACAGACTAACATGAGAAGCAGACTGCAGAGGGTTAAAATATCAGTGGTGTGTAGGACAGAAGGTAGTAGGCACTGAAGGACAGCTACTCCAGAAAATCATTCACTGACCTGAACAGTCTCAACTCTTGTCTCTTTGGAAACTTATGAGGGCAGATATTTAAGAAGATTTAATTAGTAAAGTTCTTCCTATCCTAGATTTTGTGGATTTTGTTTTAATTTTTTTTTATTTTAAAGATGTGGGATACAGTTCGGGGTTAGCTATGCAAACGTTCATGTGCAGGTGCCCTTGTTGATGAGGTGTGCCCCCCTCCCCTGGCAGATTCCCACTACTGGCAATCCCCCACCCCCATCCTAGATTTTGAAGATGGTTCTGTGGATAAAATATTATATACCCTGCCTTCCCAAAGTGGGTTACCTGTTGCTCAGAGATGCGAATGTTTGCTCTCTCACAAAGAAATGCATAGCCTATGTTAGGGTTCGGATAAAGTGAGGGAAAATGGATGGAGCAAGGGGCGCAGCACCGCCGGGGCCGGCAAGCCGGAGGTGCCACGCTGGGAACCCAGAGATCCGAGTAGATGCAAAGAATTGTGACACACAAAAAGGTTAAGAAAGAAAAGTTTATTTAAAAGTAAATTAGAGCCGGGCTCGGTGGCTCAGCCTGTAATCCCGCGCCTTTGGGAGGCTGAGGTGAGTGGATTGCCTGAGCCCGCGGGTTCGAGACCCGTCTGGGCAGCGAGACCTCATCTCTACAATAAGTCAAAAGATCAGCCGGGCGTGGTAGCGCATGCCTGTAATACGGGCTACTCGGAAGGCTGAGGCAGAAGGATCTCCAGAGCCCAGCAGGTCGAGGCTGCGGTGGCCGGGAGCGGCCACTGCACTCCAGTCTGGGCGACAGAGTGAGACTCCAACTCAAAAAAAAAAAAAAAAGTAAATTAGAGAGAGAAAGAGAAGAAAGAAAGAATCACCTCCCCAATGCGGGGAGGGGGCCAAAGCCAGGAAGCATGGTGGCCGCCATAGCTCAAAGAGCACATGACAACACCAGAGTCTAGCAAGACAATGACCGCTGGTTGCTTGTGGTTGAGTCCTTTTAACCAAATTCCCCTAAACGGGGAAGATCATTAAGGTGATTGGGTGGTGGGCTGCTTCCACGTCATCACAAAGGGGCAGGCAAGCGCAGGTACTGATGATGTCAGGTGATGGACAGCAGGCAGATGGGTGGGTTAGTCACATGATTGCTGCCATGGTGGGGCTTCTTTGTATCAGGTAGGTTAACCCTGGGTGGGTGGGGGGTTCCTGCAAGAGACTTGTTAGACATTTGCAACTCACAAACTCTTATGACTTTGGCCTTGACAAGGAATCAAAAGTTTTCTAGAGATTATTATGCTAAACCATGAATGATTGGGTTGTCCTGGTCTTGCATCTGAAGGAGATTTGCCCAGGGGAGATGGGATAGGCTGCTGTTTGTCCTGCAGTAGAATGTCTGAATGCTTGCTAATGGTTACGCTGAGGCAAAAAGACTGAAGAATGAGCTAAGTTTCTTCTAGGTTTCTATAGGTACCTTTCAGCCTAGAGCTCCAAAATGCAAGAACACTATTTGTGAGTAGCCAGCAAAGCAGCAGAAACACTGGCTGACTTCCCGTCCCTAATGAACATCTCCCTGCAGCTTCCGTCGGAACTAGCTTACCTTTAATGTGTTATGGGAAGGCTCAGAGGTTCTCATTAGAAGCCCTGCACTAATTATCCCACCAAATCATCAAAATGTTTTCAGACGTCCTAATTGTTGGCACTTTGTTGTCCCTTGGAACGTAATCTATTACTCTATCATGGAAGAATTCTCAACTTTTTCAGAGCTAAAAATGATGTGGAGGGAACAGTATTATGGGAGGTCAGTAATTGCTTTTTTTTTTTTTTTTTTTTGAGACGGAGTCTCACTCTTGTCCAGGCTGGAGTGCAGTGGCACCCTCATGGCCACCGCAAGTACATGCTTCCAGAGGTTGTCTTCTACAATTAGCCTCTCCTGGAAGCCCACTGAGTTATTTCTTTCCTGATTCAGCATGTTACCTGGTTAGGATCTACTCTTTCAGTTGTCACTGGGAAGAGGAAACAATTTGACACTAAATTGGTTACGCTGTTGGAGCATCTCATCACAACAGAGGGCCACTTGCACCATCTGCTGGGGATGATGTTAATCCTTCTATAAATTCATGAAGTAATCTGCCCAATTCAAGTTAGTTCACAACCTTACCATCCTCGTTAATTCTGGCGGATGGTTATTTGTTTGAGACCCTCTGCCATTAGATTATGTTTCAGAGAAAAGAAAAGGATAATTTCCCCTGGATAATTTAAGTAATATAAAGTCAAAATATGTGGGTTATCCCAGGCACTGTCTGCTCTCACCCCAAAGGATATCCCAAGGAGAGGCTAAAATAATAGGTTGAGTCAAAAATAGCTAATTTCTTTAGGGTAATCACAGAGTGATCGATCTACTGGGCTCAGGTGGTCCTTCTGCCTCAGCCTTCCAAGTAGCTGGAACCACAGGCATGACTAGGTAAGATTGGCCTTCCAGACCAGTCGGGCAGGGCTGGGTCAAGGGAGAAGGGGGAGCAGCCACATTCCAAGGGTGGCATGGGGAAAGGAAAATGTGCCCCTTTAAATTCAAACTGCTTCGGCCAGGTCTGGTGGCTCAGCCTGTCATCCCATCACTTTGGGAGGCGGAGGTGAGAGGATCGCCTGAGCGTAAGGATTCGAGACCAGCCTGGGCAACCTGATGAGACCTCTTCTCTAAAATAAATTTAAAAATTAGCTGCCAGGCTTGGTGGCTCAGCCTGTCATCTCAGCACTTTGGGAGGCTGAGGCGAGTGGATTGCCTGAGCCTGCAGATTCGAGACCCGCCTGGGCAACTTGGTGTCTCTACAATAAATCAAAAAATTAGCTGGGCATGGTAGCATGCACCTGTAGTTCCAGCTACTTAGAAGGCTGAGGCGGGAGGATCCCAGAGCACAGCAGGTCGACGCTAGGGTGGCTGTGAGTGTGCCACTGCACTCTAGCCTGGGCGACAGAGTGATACTCCAACTAAAAAAAAAAAAAAAAAAGTAAATACAAGTGGCTTTTATGTTTAGCCCAACTCAGCTACAAAATAAAGTTTCTTTTTTTTTTTTTGAGTTGGAGTCTCACTCTGTCACCCAGACTGGAGTGCAATGGCTGCTCCCGGCCACTGCAGCCTCGACCTGCTGGGCTCCGGAGATCCTTCCGCCTCAGCCTTCCAAGTAGCTGGAACTCCAGGCGTGCGCTACTACACCTGGCTAATTTTTTTATTTATTGTAGAGATGAGGTCTCGCCAAGTTGCTCAGGCGGGTCTCGAACCTGCGGGCTCAGGCAATCCACTCTCCTCAGCCTCCCAAAGCGTGGGATTACAGGCTGAGCCATCGAGCCCAGCTAGAAGGTTTCTTAATACAAGTTTTTAAGTCTTCTCTAAATGACTGTTCCAATATAACCAAAATGACCTCTCTTCAGCCTGTAACACAGGTATATTTCTCTCTCTCTTTTTTTTTTTTGAGTTGGAATCTCACTCTCTTGCCCAGATTGGAGTGCAGTGGCCGCTCCCGGCCACCGCAGCCTCGACTTGCAGGGCTCTGGCGATCCTTCCACCTCAGCCTTCCGAGTAGCTGGAATTACAGGCATGCGCTACCACGCCCGGCTGATTTTTTGATTTATTGTAGAGATGGGGTCTCGCTGCCCAGGCGGGTCTCGAACCCATGGGCTCAGGCAATCCACTCACCTCAGCCTCCCAAAGGCGCGGGATTACAGACTGAACCACCGAACCTGGCTTATTTCTCTCTTTTAATTAACAGGAAACATGTATTGAGAATCTAGCATGTGGGTTATGCTGTAGTCACACATCTAGAGTGAAATAGTCATGCGTGAAGACTCATGAGTGAGAGAGCTCTCTCATAGTCTGTTGGCAAACTTTCCAAGCTTCAAAATCATGGCAGAAGATTGTGATGTGCCCTGGGGAAAAACAATTGGCAGATAACTCAGTGTTCTTTTTTTTTTTTTTGAGTCAGAGTCTCACTCTGTCCGCCAGGCTGGAAGGCAGTGGCATGCTCACAGGCAGTGGCAGGTTCACGGTCACCACAGCCTCAACCTGTTGGGCACATGTGATCCTTCCACCTCAGCCTTCCAAGTAGATGGAACTACAGGCGTGTGCTGCCACACCCAGCTAAGTTTTTGATTTATTGTAGAGACAAGGTCTCACTAAGTTGCCCATGCTGGTCTCCAACCTGTGGGGTCAGGCAATCCTCTCACCTCGGCCTCCCAGAGTGTTGTGATTACAAGCATGAGCCACCCCACTCGGCCTGAGCTCAGTGTTCTTAGGTGCTTGGGCACTGAGCCACAACTAGCCAGTCACTCACTTGGGGCCTCTGCTTCCCGAGAGATGAGAACAGTAGATAGAATCAAGGACCTGGGCTTGGGGCTTGCACACATGGCCCATGACTTGCCCGCAGGACCAGTAGTTTCTCAGGTCACCATCTGGTCTGCTTTCTGCTGAGCCTCTGAACTCTCCACTGCCACCTGGAGTCCTGCCCCACCCTACTCACTGTCTCACACCTGCACTCTTGGCTCCCTATTCCTGCCCTGGGGAATGCCCCCACCATAGGGGGGTCTGCACTGTTTGACTTCTTGGCATCTGGCTCCCAACACTTGGGCCCACGCCAGACTCCGCCCACAGCTGACTTCTACCAGCTCAGCCTCCTGGGGGAAGGACTGGATGGTGCAGGGACTCCTGGGTGCACTGCTTTCTTCCCTGGATTACAGCCGGAGACAGTAACTTAAACCCTGGCTTCTCTTTGGGTGGGACAACAGTGTTTCCATATTTGTGCATCCAGTAAGTCTTACTTGCAGGGATTTAAGAAAATTGCTTTGTTGGGCGAGTGCGGTGGCTCAGGCCCATAATCCCAGCACTCTGGGAGGCCGAGGTGAGAGGACTGCCTGAGCCCACGGGCTCAAGACCAGCCTGGGAAAGTTGGCGAGACCCCATCTCTACCATAAATCGAAAAATTAACTGGGCGTGGTGGCATGTGCCTGTCGTTCCAGCTATCTGGAAGGCTGAGGTGGAAGGATCGCCTAAGCCCAGCAGGTCAAGGTTGTGATGGCCGGGGAGTGTGCCACTGCCCTCCAGCCTGGGTGACAGAGTGAGACTCCGACTCAAAAAAAAAAAGAAAAAAAAATTGCTTTGTCTGATATGAACTGGAATGAATTTCCTAAGTTCTGGATCTGCTTCTTTATAGGAATGAGTTAGAATGACTTATTGGAAGTGATGAGCATTTGCATCACAGAGGAGTCAGGACTCTGCACTCAGTGCTCACAGAATGGTCTGAAAGATGTGGCACTTTTCTTTCTGCTGTCACTAAGTACAGTGGGATGTGACTGGGCCTCCACTCTCAACAGGTGTTGGGGATACTTAGTACTGGAGCATTGCTGTTAAAACACAAAGCAGTTGCTTTTGTTTTATATTTCCTTAGTAAAGTTGTAAAAATAATTTTAAATGCTACCGACGGGGACTAGTCTGTCTTTAGAGGAGATTGCTCAGAGTTCTTGAAGGTCCTCCCTTTTTATTCTGTCCTGTTTTCCAATGATGCCTACTGCTGTCAGAGCCGAGTGTGGTGGCCGCCAGTCACGTTCACACCTGCTGCATTTCTTTTGTGAAGGTGAGACAGTACCAGACCAAGGTCCATTATGCTAGCTCTTCTTCTAATTTCAAATAATTACCTTGGCCGGGCACAGTGGCTCACGCTTATAATCCCAGCACTTTGGGAGGCTGAGGTGAGTAGATTGCCTTAGCCCATAGATTTGAGACCAGTCTGGGCAACTTGGTGAGACCTCATCTCTATAATAAATTTAAAATATTAGCTAGGCATGGTGGCACATGCCTGTGGTTCCAGCTACTTGGAAGGCTGAGGCGGAAGGATTGCCAGAGTGTAGCGGGTCGACGCTGGGGTGGCTGTGAGCGTGCCACTGCACTCCAGCCTGGGTGCCAGAGTGAGACTCCAACTCAAAAAAAATTACCTCAATAAACTAAACAGATGGAAACTAAATAGAGGTGTTATAACACAGTAGAGCACAGCTGATGGCAAGAGAAAAGAAAGAATCTTGGAGATTTTCAAATTTCTCTTTCCAGGATTTCAGTGGTTGACACATGACAGTGATACACACAGAAGCAAAGGCTGGGTAGTGTTTTCATAAAAAATCAGAAGTACTAGCCCTCACTCTCACTGGCTGGGTAACCTTGTGTGGGTTATTTAACCCTTCCAAGCTGTAGTTTCCTCAGCTGTACAACTGGGACATAAAGATAGGGTTCACTGTTGGGAGCCAGCCCTGGAGGCCTGCCTGCTGACAAAGTCCAGGGGGCTGAAGACCCCAGGTCACAAAGCTGAGACCCTTGCTTCTTCTACTTTTGTTATTAGTGCAACCAAAAATTTCTGTATAGTCTGAGGATGGAAAGTAAAATCCCACTCACGCCTCCACTACCCCTTGCAAAAAGGCAAGAGGGGAATTCATGAAAAATTACCTTCCCTTCGTTTGAATTCCTCCCTAGGTGTCCACATCCCTGGCCTCCTGGTATTAAACCAGGCAATCACTTGATTCAACGTTGTAGTTGGGAAAATTGTAAAAAATCAGAAGGTGCTCGATTTAATGTTTGTCAGGGAACTCACTGGCCTTGTCAGGAAATTATCAATAGAGATTTTAAATATCATGTGCGGGTAGATAATTACTTGTATTTCTTCTGATTGGCAACTAATTGGAGAAATTTGAGAAGCTACAGTTTGTATTTTTAGGAAAAGTGCCAATGCAAAAATTACATTTACTTAATTTCTTAATTTCTACATGCGGTGTATTATGCTTAAAAAATTAACAATCACATAAATATTAGAGCACCCTTGCCTTTACTTCCCTTTGTTAAGGAGGCTTGTAATTCTGGTTAGAGATTGTAACTGAGGTGACTTGAGCCTGAGAGGTCTTTTGTTTTGCAAACATTGAAGCTCATTCTCCCTGGCAGGAAATAATTAACGCAGATTGTAAATACCAGGTGTGACATTGTGGAAAACTATTCAGGTCAACTTGTGGCTAGGAAACCTTGAAAATGTTGTTTTACCCCAGCTAGTTGCAAATTGCTGTGTAAAGGTCACAGGTGTGACTTGTTAATCTATGTGATAATTATAGTGCTTAGAACTTGGTAATGATTTATAATGTAATAGTTTAGGAATAAGTAAGTTTTTGTATGGACATTAAGAAATGGTAATCATTAAAAAATGTTAGAAGTTTATACAATTTATAGTTAATGTTTAGGATGATAATGTTTTAAGATCAAAACAGGATGAACAAAGATACATTGCCTGTCTGGTCCATTAAATTGTAACTGATTGTCTTGGAAATAAAAAATATGTAGGGTATAAAAGGAGTTGGAAAAGACAATAAATCGGCGTTTGTCCTGTTTGCAGCAGAGTCAGTGTCCAAGTTTTTTTTCCTGAGCCGACACTGTCTCTCTTTCAGGAAACCCTGACCCGCTGGAGCTGGACTCCGGCAGTTCACCTCATTGGATTCCTTTTTTCATTTAATTCTCTTCAGTGAATTATTGGTGTTTAGTATGGGGCATGGTATATGTTAAATGCTTAGTAAATTTTTTTTTTTGAGTCAGAGTCTCACTCTGTCACCCAGGCTGGAGTGCAGTGGCACTCTCATGGCCACCATAGCCTCAACCTGCTGGGCTTACGCAATCCTTCTGTCTCAGCCTTCCAAGTAGCCTGAACTACAGGTGCACACCACCACGCCCGGCTTATTTTTTGATAAATTGCAGATACAAGGTCTCACCAAGTTGCCCAGGCTGGTCTTGAATCCCTGGGCTCAGGCAGTCGTCTTGCCTCGGCCTCCCAAAGTGCTGGGATTACAGGCTGAGTCACTGCACCCGGCCGTACATGTTTTCTGAAATAGAAACAGCTTCGGGGTCCTTTCTGCAATATGTGCTGTGGTAACCAGTCTCTCCACACACCACCATGATCCCAGCCTCCTGATTATCATGCCCTGAGGAGTCCCTTTGTATATTGTGCTAGAGTTGGCCTATGTGGCCAGTGGGATATCGCAGCAGTAGTAGTTTGTCGTTTCTGAGATGAGGCTATAAGCGGCTGTGGCTTCTACCCTCTTGGGTTCTCCTCACCTGGGAGACACATTCAGGCTGCTGATGGAGAGGCCCACTGAACAAGTAATTTGTTCTGGCCAGCAGGGTACCTGCCCACCATTGGGTGCAACTGAAACCTACCAGCACCCCGCAAATGACCTTGGCCGAGGAGTCTCCAGTCCTGGCTGACAGCTCACTGCAACCTCATGAGAAACTGCACCAGATTTCCAGCTAAGCCGCTTCTGACTTCCTAACACTCAGAAACTGTGAGATAATAGAGCTTGCCAGGCCTCTAAGTTTCATTATTCACCTATAAATATAATCCCGTGCTGATAATTCACACGTGAGCACATCTGTGTTCCTCACCATACTCTAAGAAAAATAGCCCTTCTTTTTAAAAGCTGGGTGATAAGTTATTTCACCTATCTAAGACACACACTGGAGTGAGTCTTACCCAAGGTGTTGTGTTGTGGTGTTCTTTTTTCTCTCTCTCTTTTTTTTTTTGAGTTGGAATCTCTGTTGCCCAAGCTGGAGTGCAGTGGCACGCTTATGGCCACTGCAGCCTCAACCCTGCTGGACTCAGGCGATCTTTGCGCCTCAGCCTTCCAAGTAGCTGGAACTACAGGTGTGTGTCAATGTCCGGCAATTTTTTTTTTTTTTGGTTTATTATAGAGACAAGGTCTCACCAATGTCTCAAACCCATGTGCTCAATTCTATTGTCTTGGCCTCCCAAAATGCTGGAATTACAGACATGAGCCACTGCGCATGGCCCTTTTCTCTTTCCCTTCCTTCCTTCCTTCCTTCCTTCCTTCCTTCCTTCCTTCCTTCCTTCCTTCCTTCCTGTTGGAGTCTCACTCTGTCACCCAGGCTGGAGTGCAGTGGCATGCTCCTGGCCACTACAACCTTGACCTGTTGGGCTTAGGCGATCCTTCAGCCTCAGTCTTCCATGTAGCTGAAACTACACACACATGCCACCACAGCCGGTTAATTTTTTGTGATTTATTGGAGAGACGAGGTCTCACCAAGTTGTCCAGGCTGGTCTTGAACCCCTGTGCTCAGGCAATCCTCTCACCTTGGCCTCCCAAAGTGCTGGGGTTTCAGGCTGAGCCACCATGCCCAGCCCCTTCTTCTCTCTCTCTCTCTCTCTCTCTCTCTGAGTTGGAGTCTCTGTCATCCAGGTTGGAGTGTAGTAGCACGCTCCCGGCCACTGCATTCTCAACTCTGCTGGGCTCAGGCGATCCTCCCCCCTCAGCCTTCCATGTAACTGGAACTACAGGTGTGCTATCATGTCTGACTAATTCTTTGATTTATTGTAGAGACAAGATCTCACCAAGTTGCCCAGGTTGGTCTCAAATCCCTGGACTCAGGCAATCTTCTCGTATCAGCCCTCCCAAAGTGCTGGGATTTCAGGCTGAGCCACCATGCCCGGCCCCTTTCTCTCTCTCTCTCTCTCTCTCTCTCTCTCTCTCTCTCTCTCTCTCTCTCTCTCGCTCTCTCTCTCTCCCTTTCCCTCTTCTCCCCCTCTCCCTTTCTCTCTCCCTTCCTCTCTCTCCCCCTCCCCTCCCCGCCTCACTCTCTCTCTTTCTCTCCAGTTGGTCGCACTCTGTTGCCCCGACTGGAGTGTAGTGGCACACTCACAGCCACCTCAGCCTCGACCTGCTGGGCTCAAGCAATCCTTCTGC
The DNA here is from genome assembly GCA_027257055.1 of Cephalopachus bancanus. NCBI lineage: Eukaryota > Metazoa > Chordata > Mammalia > Primates > Tarsiidae > Cephalopachus > Cephalopachus bancanus. The sequence goes on from JAPVLO010000469.1 coordinate 19,939, forward strand.
TTCAAATTTCCAAGTAGCTGGAACTACAGTCATGCGCCACCACAGCTGGCTATTTATTTATTTATTTATTGTAGAGACAAGGTCTTGTCAAGTTGCTGAAGGGTCTGTTAAAGTGTTCTTGGCAGGTACAGAGACAGCCTGTGTGAAGTTATGGTATCCTACGAAAGTTGCCATCCGCACTTCCTGGGTCGTAGCACCCACAGTCCTTGTTACTGCCTTTTGTGACAATGTTGGGCATATCAGGCCTCAGGGCGGCCTCAGGAAAGATCATCTCTCCAACCTTCTCTTGCCCTCCTTTCACCTGCCCAGGGCAGGACTCTGATCTGGTTGTAGGTCACCAGCCCCTCACTTCAGAATGGCTTCTGTCCCTACCCTGGAGGAAGGAGTGCTGCACAGAGAAATCAAGGAGGGTCTGAACTGACAGGCCCTGTGGGGCTCCCCCCAACCCATTTGTATTAGATCACTTGCTTGTTTTGTCCAATCACATTTCTCCACAGTTATCTTCAATCATGCCTATCCAAGGAGGTCTCCATGCAAGACCCAGGAGGACAGGGTTCTGAGAGCAGCTGGACAGCTGAATCTGTGGAGGCCCCTTCCCCGGGGCACCCAGGAAGGAATGAAAGCTCCCTGTCCCTCCCCCATACCTAACCCTACACATCTCTCAGCTTTTGTAATACCCTTTATAATAAACCAGTAAACCTGAGCTCCAAGAGCTGCTCTAGCAAATCCAACGAACCCAAAGAAAGGGTCATGGGAAATCCAATGTAAAGCAGGTCAGTCAGAAGCTCCAGAGGCCTTGGGCTGAACACTATGGCTCGTGCCTGTATTCCCAGGACTTTGGGAGGCCGAGGCGGAAGGATCACTTGAGGCCAGGAGTTCAAGGCCAGCCTGGGCAATACAGCGAGATCTTGTCTCTACAAGAAATAAAAAAGTTAGGCCAGGCTCAATGGCTCAGCTTGTAATCCCAGCACTTTGGGAGGCTGAGGTAAGTGGATTGCCTGAGCCCATGGGTTCAAGACCCACCTGGGCAACTTGATGTGATCTCATCTCTACCATAAATAAAAAATTGGCCGGGCATGGTGGCGCATGCCTATAGTTCCAGCTACTTGGAAGGCTGAGGCGGAAGGATCACCGGAGCCCAGAAGGTCAAGGTTGCAGTGGCCAGGAGTGTGCTACTGCACTCCAGTCTGGGCAACAGAGTGAGACTCCAACTCAAAAAAAAAAAAAATTAGTTAGGCATGGTGGCACGCACCTGTAGTTCCAGCTGCTTGGGAGGCTGAGGGAAGGACTGTCTTAGCCCAGGAGGTCCAGGCTGCGGTGAGCTGTGATGGTGCCACTGCACTCTAGCCTGGGCAATGGAGTGAGGCTCTGACTCAAAAAAAAAAAAAAGTTAAAGAGGCCTGGACTTGCCACTGGTGGGAGGAGGGGAAGCTGTCTTGTGGAACTAAGCCCTTGACCTATGGGATCTGACACTGTCTCTAGGTAGACAGTGTTGGGATTGAATTGGAGGACATCCAGATGGTGTCGGCGGCAGAACTAATTGCTTGCCTGGTGAGAGGGAACTTTCCCTCCACCTCCAATTTGGTCACAGAGGCCTTCTGTGTTGATTACTGATGAGAGAACAGGACAAGCACTTGGAAGGAGTGTGTTTTGTCCACCCAGAGCCTGTTTATGACTCACCTGGGTACACAAGAACTTCATGCTTGGGACTTATCAATCCCATATACAAATCCTTGATAGGCTGGTCATTTAAATCATGGGTTTGAATTTAGTTTAAGGGCCGGGCGTGGTGGCTCATGCCTATAATCCCAGCACTTTGAGAGGCCGAGGTGAGAGGATTGCCTTAGCCCATAGTTTTGAGACCAGCCTGGGCAACTTGGCCAGAATGCATCTCTACAAGAAATCAACAACAAAAAAAAGTAGCTGGGCAAGGTGGCACGTGCCTGTAGTTCCAGCTACTTGGAAGGCTGAGGCAGAAGGATCACCTGAGCCTAGTAGGTTGAGGCTGCAGTGGCCATGAGCATGCCACTGACTCCAGTCTGACCGACAGAGTGAGACTCCTACTCAAAAAAAAAAAAAAAAGAATGCAGCTTAGGGGAGGATGTCTCCATCTGTGCCCTCCACCCCAATCCCACACAGCTGTCAGCCAGTGTCAGATGGAGTGTGAGGTGAGAGGGGAGGGAGAGAGGAAGAGAGAAACAGAAACAAGGTGCTTTAGAATTCTCCATGGTAACCAGAGGGTCTCCAGAATTTGACTCTTGCATGTTTGTGCACAATTAATGCAGACCATTAATATCCTCATAAAGTATTTACTGGGAGGCTGGGCACAGTGGCTCACTCCTATAATCCCAGTACTTTGGGAGGCCGACGCAAGAGGATTGCCTGAGCCCACGGGTTCGAGACCAACCTGGGCAACTTGGCGAGACCTAACTCTACAATAAATCAAAAAGTTAGCAGGCATGGTGGCGCGTGCCTACAGTTCCAGCTACTTGGAAGACTGAGGCAGAAGGATCACTTGAGCCCAGCTGGTCAAGGCTGTGGTGGCCGTGAGCATGCCACTGTACTCCAGCCTTGGGTGGCAAAGTGAGACTCCTACTCAAAAAAAAAAAAAAAAGTTATTTTACCGGGTCACTGGAGAATAGTCGTCCGTATTAATTATGGTGCTAACAGAACTATCACAGCATCATATTTTTACATATGTATTATTTCTGCTTTGGGAATGCCTCACAGACTCTCTCCCTTTCTGTTTTCTTTCCAGCCCCCAAGACAATGTTTTTGCTGTGCTATTTGACTAGCCTTCCAATCCCTGCTCCACAATGCTGCCACGCTTTCTAAGCGGCTGCCTTCACTGCTAAAGAATTGCAATAGGCTCAGCCTGTAATCCTGCGCCTTGGGAGGCTAAAGGTGAGTGGATTGCCTGAGCCCGCGGGTTCGAGACTGCCTGGGCAACTTGGTGAGACCTCATCTCTACAATAAATCAAAAATTAGCTGGGCATGGTAGTGCGCACCTGTAGTTCCAGGTACTTGGAAGGCTGAGGCGGAAGGATCGCCGGAGCCCAGCAGGTCGAGGCTGCGGTGGCCAGGAGTGGCCACTGCACTCCAGTCTGGGCGACAGAGTGAGACTCCAACTCAAAAAAAAAAAAAAAAGAATTGCAATAGATACTGGGGTAGGCAGAATAATGCCCCCCCACCAGATACCCATGTTCTAATCTCTAGAACCTGTGAATACATGACCTTGCACGGCCAAGGTGAATTAGGGTGGTGGATGGAATTAAAGTTGCTGTAGTATAAGAGGAAGGATATTTGGTCTAAATATCTATAGCGTTAAAACACTTTTGGAATCTTCTGAGTGACAGCCTGATGAGGTGACTCTTGGGTGCCCAGGTGGCTTCAGAATGGGGGCTGCTTGCAGGAAAGACCAAGCTTGATTGGGAGTTTGACGTTTTCTGCACCACCACTCAACCTTTGAGGAAGGGAGAGTGGCTGGAGATTAAGCTCATCATCAGTGGCCACAATCAAGCCTATGTAATGAATCCCCCATAAAACTCCCTAAATTTGGCCAGGCACGTTGACTCAAGCCTGTAATACTTTGGGAAGCCGAGGTGAGAGGATTTCCTGAGCCCACGGGTTTGAGACCAACCTGGGCAACTTGGTGAAACCTCATCTCTACAATAAATAAAAAAAAAATTAGCTGGGCATGGTGGCTCATGCTTGTAGTTCCAGCAACTTGGAAGGCTGAGGCAGAAGGATCGCCTGAGTCCAGCAGGTGGAGGCTGCAGTAGCTGAGCGTGACACTGCACTCCAGTCTGGGCAACAGAGTGAGACTCCAAGTCAAAAAAAAAAAAAAGCCTCCTAAATCATGGGGCTCTGGGAGCTTTCAAGTTGACAGACACCTCCTCATGCCCAGGAGTGGCTGACACACCCCAGCCTGATGGGGACAGATGCTCGCATACACAGAGGGCTTTTCTTGTCCTATGTACCGCCTCATCCGGCTGTTCATTTTTTTTTTTTTTGAGTTGGAGTCTCACTCTGTCACCCAGACTGGAGTGCAGTGGCCTCTCCCGGCCACCGCAGCCTCGACTTGCTGGGCTCCAGCGATCCTTCCACTCAGCCTTCCAAGTACCTGTAACTACAGGCGCGCGCTACTACGTCTGGCTAGTTTTTGATTTATTGTAGAGATGAGGTCTCGCCAAGTTGCCTAGACTGGTCTCAACCTGCAGGCTCAGGCAATCCACTCACCTCAGCTTCCCAAAGTGCTGGCTGTTCATTTTTATCTTTTACAATAAACTGTAATAGCAAGTACAGCATTTTTCTGAGTTCTGTGAATCGGTCTAGCAAATTATTTGACCTTGGGGCAGTGAGGTGCTGGAAACCCTTGTAGGTTACCATACGTTGTAGGTAAGTCGAACAGAAGTGAGGCTGAGTTGGAAACCCACCACTTTGGCCTGGCCTCTGAAGTGAGGGCAGCCTTGTGGAATGGTGGAGTCTTGCAATAATTCTAGGTAATCAGTGTCAGAATTGGACTGAATTGCAGGACACCCAGTGGCATCTGAGAGTTGGAGAACTGGTGTTGGGAAAGACACGTGTTTGGTGTCAAGACGGAAAAAAACTTCACTTGCTGATCAGCTGGCCTTCCATAGGGGAGATCATCCAGGTGGGCCTGACATTATCACATAAAATCTTAAAAGTGGAAGAGGGGGTCAGAGTAGTGCTGTGTGAAAACAAAACACAACAAAATTCTTCCACCGAGGCTGTCTTTGAAGACAGACGCCTGGACCATGACCTTCAGCACTATGAGAGAATACTTTTTCAGGTTACTGTGTTTGGTTTTTTTTTTTGAGTCAGATTCTTACTCTACTGCCCAGGCTGGAGAGCAGTGACACACTCATGGCCACCACAGCCTCGACCTGCTGGGCTCAGGTGACCCTTCTGCCTCAGCTTCCAAGGTTTTTTATTTGTTTGTTTGTTTTTTGAGTTGGGGTTTCATTCTATCGCCCAGGCTGGAGTGCAGCGGCATAATCATGGCTACCGCAGCCTTGACCTGCTGAGCTCAGGCAATTCTTCCGCCTCAGCCTTCCAAGTAGCTGGGACGATAGGCAGGTGCCACCACGCCTAGCTAATTTTTTTCTTTATTATTCTCAATCGATTACTTGGGCTCAGGCAATCCTCTTGCTTTGGCCTCCAGAAGGGCTGGGATTACAGGCGTGAGTCACCGCGCCTGGCCTAAGCTACTGTGTTTATTGATAGTTTGTTACAGCAGCAGTAGGAAACTAGTACAGATACTATTTTAATCTTGATCTTATTCATAGGTAGCACAAAACTTCCTCCTTCCTTTATTCAAAGCCTACTTACCTCAACACTTACATTATTTCATTTATAGTCATGCTTGCTAAACCGTAGAAATGTATTCTGAGAAATGTGTCACTAGGCAATTTCGTCATTGTGCAAACATAATGGAGTGAACTTACATAAACCTAAACGGTACAGCTCACTAAACCCTCACGCTCTATGGCATGTCTACTGCTCCCGGGCTATAAGGCTGTCCAGCAGGTTGCTGTACTGAATACTGTAGGCAACTGCAATAGTGTAGGCAAATGGTATTTGTGTATCTAACATATCTAAACATAGAAAAGGTGCAGTAGGCTGGGCATGGTGGCTTACGCCTATAATCCCAGCACTTTGGGAGGCCGAGGTAAGAGGTTTGCCTGAGCCCGAGGGTTTGAGACCATCCTGGCCAATTTGGCAAGACCTCATCTCTACAATAGATCAAAAAATTAGCAGGGCATGGTGGCACGGGCCTGTAGTTCCAACTACTTGGAAGACTGAGGTGGAAGGATCACCTGAGCCGGTCGAGGCTGCGGTGGCCAGGAGTGTACCACTGCCCTCCAGCCTGGGTGACAAAGTGAGACTCCAACTCAAAAAAAAAAAAAAAAAAAAGGAAAGGCGCAGTAAAACTGCAGTCCAAAAGATTTAAAAATGGTACCCCTGTCTAGGGTCCTTACCATGAATGGAGCTTGTGGTCCTGGAAGTTACTCTGGGTGACTCAAGTGAGCGGTGGTGAGTGAATGTAAAGGCCTAGGACATACTGTCCATGACTGTAGACTTCATAAACACTGTACACTTAGGCTACACCAAATTTACAAAACACCTTTTTCTTCAAGAATAAATTAACCTAGCCGAGCTCGGTGGCTCAGCCTGTAATCCCGCACCTCTGGGAGGCTGAGGTGAGTGGATAGCATGAGCCCGCAGGTTCAAGACCCACCTGGGCAACTTGGCGAGACCTCATCTCTACAACAAATCAAAAATCAGCCGGGCGTGGTAGTACGCGCCTGTAGTTCCAGCTACTTGGAAGGCTGAGGCGGGTGGATCACCGGAGCCCAGCAGGTTGAGGCTGCGGTGGCCGGGAGTGGCCACTGCACTCCAGTCTGGGTGACAGAGTGAGACTCCAACTCAAAAAAAAAAAAAAAAGAATAAATTAACCTTACCTTACTATAACTTTTAATTGTGTAGACTTTGTACCTTGTAAAAACATTACGACTGTTTTAATAACACAGCTTAAAGTACAAACACCCTGTTTGGCTATACAAAAATACTTTTTCAATTAAATATTCTATTTTATACGTTTTTTTTTTCCCCTAGAAAACAGAATTTATTGAAAGGCCAGAAAAGCTCCCACAGTGGGAGGGGACCCGAAGGGGTTGCCCACGTTTTTCTATTTTTAAAAAGTTTTAGCTGGGCTCGGTGGCTCAGCCTGTAATCTCGTGCTTTGGGAGGCTGAGGTGAGTGGATTGCCTGAGCCCGCAGGTTCGAGACCCGCCTGGGCAAATTGGCAAGACCTCATCTCTACAATAAATAAAAAATTAGCCGGGCGTGGTAGCGTGTGCCTGTAGTTCCAGCTACCTGGAAGGCCGAGGCGGAAAGATCGCCAGAACCCAGCAGGTTGAGGCTGCAGTGGCTGGGAGTGGCCACTGCACCCCAGTCTGGGTGACAGAGTGAGACTCCAACTCAAAAAAAAAAGTTTTTATTTTTTATATTTTAAGCATTTTTAATTAAAAATCAAGACACAGGCTGGGCTCCGTGGGTCAGCCTGTCATCCCAGCACTTTGGGAGGCTGAGGTAAGTGGTTTGCCTGAGCCTGTGGGTTCAAGACCAGCCCGGGCAACTTGGCGAGACCTTGTCTCTAACAATAAATAAAAAATTAGCCAGGCGTGGTAGTGCATGCCTGTAGCTCTGGCTACTTAGAAGGCTGAGGCAGAAGGACTGCCGGGGCCCAGTAGGGTGACTCTGGGGTGGCCATGAGTGTGCCACTGCCCTCCAGCCTAGATGATGGAGTGAGACTCCAACTCAAAAAAAATTAAGATGCAAACACATACATTAGCTCAACCCTCACAGGCTCAGGGCCATCAATGTCACTGTCTTCCACCTCCATATCTTGTCCCACTGGACAGTCTTCAGAACAATAACACGCATGGAGCTGTCCTCTCCTGCGATAACACCGCCTTCTGGAATACTTCCTGAAGGACCTGCCTGAGACTGTTTGACAGTTAGCTTTTTATTTTTTTAGTAGGGGTACACTCTAAAATAATAAAAGAAAGTACAGAATAGAGGCCAGGCAATGTAATCCCAGTGCTTAGGAAGAAACAGCAGGAGAATAATTGCAGTGAGCTGTGATTGTGCCACTGCACTCCAGGCTGGGCGACAGAGCAAGACTCTGTCTCTCTCTCTCTCTCAAAAAAAAAAAAAAAAAAAAATATATATATAGTAACATGGTCATTTATTATCAAGTATTATGTACTGTACCTAATTTTATGTCCTAGACTTTTTTTTTGAGTCAGAATCTCACTCTGTCGCCCAGGCTGGAGTGCCGTGGCATGCTCATGCTACCACCACCTTGACCTGCTGGGCTCAGGTGATCCTTCTGCCTCAGCCTTCCAAGTAGCTGGAACTACAGGTATACACCATCATGCCTTGCTAATTTTTTGATTTACCGTAGAGGTGAGAGCTTGCCATGTTGCCCAGGTTGGTCTCGAACTCCTGGACTCAAGCAAATTGCTGCCTTAGCCTCCCAAAGTGCTAGGATTACAGGCATGAGCCGTGGCATCCAACTTATCCCAAATTTTTATATGAGTGAAAACGAATTGGTTTACACCAGTTCTCCAAAAGCATGGGAGTAATGGGCCGCACATGGCTTTATGCGGGTTTATGATGTCACTAGGCAAGGGGAATTTTCCAGTGGAGTGGCCGAATGTTCGATCCGAGAGATCACCAAGAGCCAATTCCGATGAAAGTTCAAGAGGGTCTTTATTTGCAAGCTCGAGCCTGGACCTCTGTCGACAACCGACGCAGCGGAGTACACCCAGAGGCCCTGACTTCCTTAAGCAGACGCCTTTTATGTTTTCACACAAAGGGAGGAGGAGTTTGGGGGTACTTTCCAGTCGTGTTACCATTTAATTGGGTAGTAACCTCTGGTGGTCAGCTTAATCATGGAGGATTGGCTAGCTTGACTCGGGCTGACCTTGGCCCACTAGCTGGGGAAGTTGCAGAGACATTTGGAAACTTTAGGTGATTTTCCCCTGGCACCTGATTGGTTGTTGCTAAGGGGAAAGTGGGTCAAGGGAAGGGGTTGAAGCTTGAACTGGAGCTTTGCAGTTTTTCCCATAACTGAAACTTTAAACAGCTACAGGTTATGTTTTAAAGCAGAAAACGAAAATGGCTGTGCTATTGTCCACAAGCCGATTACATATTTATTGGGTTATAGCATGCTCTTAACCTAAGTCTGTGGTATACTCTATTATGGTTCTCTCACCAGCTCTATTACAATCTTGTGGGACCACTGTTGTATGTGTGGGTCATTGTTGACTGTTGTTATTCAGTAGGACTGTATTTTGTGACTTGCTTTCCAGCTAGAGCTAACACTTCTTGAGCATGTCTTTACAGTTGACTCTTATTATTCATGGACTTGGTATTTCCAAATTTGCTTACTTGCCAGAATTCACGTGTAACGTCAAAATCAGTGCAAATGACAAAAGATTTGAGCAGCACAACTGCGCATTCTCAGTTGAGATGCAACAACGGGGCGCACTCTGCCTTCTTGACAAGTGTCCTTCTTCGGTCTATTTAGTGCTATGGCTTTTTCCCCCTACAGTTTTGTGCTTTTTTTCCCTTCAAAATTTTTTTTTTTTTTTTGAGTTGGAGTCTCACTCTGTCGCCCAGACTGGAGTGCAGTGACCGCTCCTGGCCACCGCAGCCTCGACCTGCTGGGCTACGGTGATCCTTCCGCCTCAGCCTTCCAAATAGCCGGAATTACAGGCATGCGCTACCACACCTGGCTGATTTTTTGATTTATTGTAGAGATGAGGTTGCCCTGCCCAGGCGGGTCTCAAACCGGCAGGCTCACGCAATCCACTCTCCTCAGCCTCCTAAAGGCACGGGATTACAGGCTGAGTCACCGAGCCTGGCTCCTTCAAATTTTTAAAACAAAGTATATCAGAGAAAGAAGAGAGAACAGAAAGTGAGACATGCCAGCAGAGCAGGCATGGGTGAAAGAAACCACCAGTTTTGTGCTCTTTCTTAGCAATTTTGCTTTAAAAAATGCCCCAAGAGGCTGGACGTGGTGGCTCATACCTGTAATGCCAGCACTTTTGGGGACTGAGGCAGGAGGATGGCTTGATTCAGCTTGAGACCAGCCGGGACAACATAGTGAGACATTGTCTTTATCTCATTATTAAATTAAAAAAAAAAAAGCTCCAAGCATAGTGATACGAATTTTTCAGGCCAGCCTGGGCTTCAAGAATGTCAACTCAATGGGTCAACCAGCCAAGCCCCAGAGAGGGTCGTGGGGCGACTGGTAAGCCTAGCCCCACAAGTGTAACTCTAATGGGCTGGCAAGCCAAGCCCTGAGTGTTGCAATTGGGGGGGGGCTGGCAAGCCTAGCCCCCAGGGTGTTGGCTCTAACGGGCTGGCAAGCCAAGCCCTGAGAGTATTGCTGGTTTGGTGGGCTGGCAGGCCTAGACCCTGGGTGCCTCAGCTTCAGAGTCTTGCCTTCCTCCGGCAGCTCTCCTGGCTCAGCCAGCTCTGTCGTCTGGCAGGGCTGGGGTGCACAGCTTTTTGATTCCGACAATCTTCTGCAGCTCTTTAGGTCACAGCTCTTCAGGGTCGAGGTTCTTGTCTCATGCCCAGGAAGAATGAGGGACATGGACAGCCAGAAGGTGAGAAAGCAGGATTTATTGAGGACAGAAAAGCTCCCACAGCAGGAGGGAGCCTGAAGGAGTTGCCCATCTGGGGCTGAAAACCTGGTGCTTATGTAGCCCTAAGTCCAAGCCGATTGGCTAGCACTAGCTGTGAGCTGTTGCTGTTCTGATCCGTGGCTTTTCCATCCCAGCGGTCAGGACTTTAGCTCTATTAGCTCTAGCTTGACTGGCTTGCAGAGAGCTTGTTTACCAACGCTGAGCCTGAGAGGCCTGCCAGGAGTTCACTACATTGTTACCAGAGGACCCACCTGTCTGTCTGCCTAACCTTTCTCTAGCTATTTCCTGTCTCAATAGTGCTGAAGTGTTGTCTAGTGTTCCTAAGTGCAAGAATGCTGTGATATGCCCTTCAGAGAAAATATGTGTGTTAGATAGGCTTCATTTAGGCACGAGTTTTAGTCAATGTTAATAAATCACCAATATATTAAATATAGTACCTTCAAACGGAAACACAGAACAAGGCATTGACTGGTTGATGAAAATGTTGTGATCCGAGGCTAGTATTGCCCCTAGGGTCAAAGGTTTAGCATCTACTAATTCAGTGTTTGCAGCACTTTTAGGGCATAGTCACCTCCAGTAAATTGAGAAATGACTGTGTTTTGTATTCCCTAATAGTAGAAGGTAATACAATACCGGCACATAGAATGTTCTTATGGCACGATGATATCGGCCAGTAATCCCAGCTACTCAGGAGGATTGTTTGAGCAGCCTGGCCAACATAGTAATCCTGTCCTGAGAGAGAGAGAGAGAGAGAGAGAGAGAGAGACAGAGAGAGACAGAGAGAGAGAGAGAGAGAGAGGAGAGAGAGAGAGAGAGAGAGAGAGAGAGAGAGAGAGAGACAAGGAAGAAAGAAAGGAGAAAAGAATACAAATTTTCTTATAGTGATTTTGACTTGGTCTATGTAAATATCCTCCAATGTCTGGTTCAACTAAGACTGAGAATGAAACACTCCCATATATGTAACACATATATGTTCCCTAACAACTGTATAGCTTACATAGGCTGCATTTGTATGAATAAAATTAGAACATGTCCACACAAAAAAATTCGAGGGCACAAACTTCTAATTTTGGATGGGGAGAATGTTTCCTCTCATCTAGTTCAGGAATTTTTAATTTTTTCTTTTATGTAAACTTCAAGGAATTTTGAAAAATTATATACCACCTAACCCGTTTTAAGTTGTCTTCTAACATTTCCTTCATGAGTTTAAACAGTTTCAGTGAATTTAATTGCTAGTGTATTGTAACTATCAACACATTTAATTAAAATTGTTTCATCTGTTTTTTAAAAAGTATCCAAGGAAGTATAAATTCATAGTGATTTGATTCCCACTTCTATACATTTAAACAAAAAAAATATGAACAGGTACACTGATTTCTTTTCATCTTGAAATACTTCCGCCAGGCATGGTGGCTCATACCTGTAATCCCAGCACTTTGGGAGGCAGAGGCTAGAGTGTTGTCTGAACCCAGGGGTTCAAGACCAGCCTGGGCAACTTAGTGAGACCTTGTCTCTACAATAAATTAAAAAAAAATTAGGTGGGCATGGTGGTACACATTTGCAGTTCCAGCTACTTGGAAGGCTGAGGTGGAAGGATTGCCTAAACCCAGCAGGTTGAGGCTGTGGTGGCCATGAGCATGCCACTGCACTCCATCCTAGGCAACAGAGTGAGACTCCGACTCAAAAAAAAAAAAATTTCCATTACACATTTGTGTGCCTGAAAGTCTTTTACTGATCTCTGCAATTGAGTGAAAATTAACATTTGAGAACGTTTTCTATAACTACAAAACTTTAGGTGTTTAATCATTTCCTTCTGGATCAATCCAGAACAAGGTCGACAAGGGATGGTTTCTGTCCTTAAAGAGAATATAAACAAATCCTGGAATTGCTCGGATAACTTTGGAGCTGTGTTTGCAGACTTGAAATGCACAGGATTTTAGGAGAACAGACCCTAGGAGCTGGAGGACCCCAGTCACCAAGCTGGAGTTGCATGGGTGGAAAAAAGGATATTCTCAAATCCGTAACAAGATAAGTTGCTAACTTTTTTTTCATGAAATGTCTAAGTCCAGTTACCTGTTGCTCCAGTAAGTTCTGTTTAAGGCACTGGGCTAAATGTTGTGGATACAGTGGTAAAGAAGGTAACTTACTCTCAAAGACCATTTTTTTTTCTAGTGGTGCTGGTAAGGATAGGAATACACTCAGAAAGAGATTATCATTAAAGGGGAAAAACAGAAAAAAATGACAAGAATACCAAACAGAACTAGGAGCTAATATTAAAAAATAAAAGGGTAATTGCAATACTGGAACTAGTAATACTCTTTTTCTTCTGAGTTATTTAATATAGGTGAAATGTATTTTTTTTCCTTTTCTGAAACTCTGGCTGCGTTTACATATGAAAAATATCTGGACTATGGCATGGCATATAAATTAATTTAAGTCATTTTAACTACTGGGAGTTGATTGGGACACAAGTCCCAAAGACAGGTTATATTTCACCATCCAGTTTGGGTCCTCTTGCTTACAGAAACCAAGACGTCAGTGGAAAACCTGTGAACTTAAGGACATCTATAAACCAGAGACAATTAGGAACAGATACTTGAAAAAGTATTGTTAAAGAGTTACAATGGGCTAGTGGGAGCATGGTACATTTCCCTGGATTATTTCATTTTTCTTTTTTTTTTGAGTTGTAGTCTCACTCTGCCACCCAGGCTGGAGTGCCATGGCACCCTCACCACCACCCCAGCGTCGACCTGCTGGGCTCAAGAGATCCTTCTGCCTCAGCCTTCCAAGGATCTGGAACTACAGGTGTGCGCTACCATGCTTGGCTAATTTTTAAAAAAATTTTTTATTGCAGAGATGAGGTTGGCCAGTCTGGTCTTGAACCTGCAGGCTCAGGTAATCCACTCGCCTCAGCCTCCCAAAGTGCTGGGATTACAGACTGAGCCACGGAGCCTGACTTTCTCTTTTACTTAAAAAAAAGCAGATACCGAGGCTCTCAGTAATGTTAATGTTGTCGCATTGCTCCCAGTGGATAGATATATGGAATTCTTAGGATGACGGTGAATCTTTAACCCAGCATACTGAGAAATAGAATTTTGGATTTCATAATTTGATGGGCGTTTTCCCAATGGCTGTGAATGTAGAATAGTTTGGAAATCTGCAAGTTCCTTAATGTATTGTGAGCACTTATGCTTACTTATTTTGAAACTTATTCTTTTTGTTATTTTTCAGAATGTATCAATGATATGATCTTCAGTTAGTGGCAAAGGGATTGGAAGCTAGGGGCCCCCAGCCTGGGATGTGCTGCACCACCAGGAATAAACACATCATGAGGTTGAAATATATAGCCACTGCCCTTGGAAGCTGGATGCTTCATCTCTCAGCAGGGCAGCCCACCTCGGGTGAGATGATGGTGCAAGACTACAGGCAGCTGGGCAGACCAAGGCTCCAGCAGGAAGTGACACCGGCAAGATTTGGAGAGTCTGTACCTGCCAGAATGGAGGTTGATGATTTGCACATAAGACAGCATATCTTGGCAGGACTGACATTTTCCAGTGCGAAGGCTTGTTCTGTGGCAGCTGAGAGGAAGAGCTGCTTTCTTTGTTTTTTAACCTTGGGCAATTTAAGTCTTTCCCAGCTGACCTTGAATCCTGAAGCAGGCCAGCCTTCTTAGATTCCCTTCATCCTAAGTCTGTCAAGGCAGACCCTGATCTGTCAAGTGAGTCTGATTTTTACCCTCCAGGCCACACGCCTTCCCTCTGTGGTCATGGAAAAACGACATCCTTTAGCTGACTGAGAACCAAATTCTTAGGGTCTTGTTTCTCTGTTTTCTCCGAGAATCCTGGGAGGAGACCTAATAACTGGTCCATGGCTGGGATACTGATGTCGAGTTATGGAAAGATGGGTGAGTAAAGAAAGCACAAGTCATGTAACGGCTCCTGACCGGGAAAAAAAAAATGTGTTAAAATTCACAGGACTAGCCGGGCTCGGTGGCTCAGCCTATAATCCCGCGCCTTTGGGAGGCTGAGGAGAGTGGATTGCCTGAGCCCGCGGGTTCGAGACCCACCTGGGCAGTGAGACCTCATCTCTACAATAAATCAAAAAATCAGCCGGGCGTGGTAGCGCATGCCTGTAATTCCAGCTACTCGGAAGGCTGAGGCGGAAGGATCGCCGGAGCCCAGCAGGTCGAGGCTGCGGTGGCCGGGAGCGGCCACTGCACTCCAGTCTGGGCGACAGAGTGAGACTTCAATTCAGGAAAAAAAAAAAAAAAAAGATTCACAGGACTGGCGGGGCTCGGTGTCGGGGTGCCAGCCCCGACCAAAGAGGGAAGGGTTAGGACCCGCTCCAGAGAATCCGGACGGAGAGAAGAAACGACTCTGAGGCCATTCTTCTGGGAAAAGTCTGATCAGGACTGAAGCCAAATTTTATTCGGACTCCTTCCAACTTATATACCATTTTTCATACCCTCCAGCGGTGTGATAATCACTTGCTGGGGGCGTACAAACTCCATGATGTATATTGCGATTTACAAACTATGCATCACAAGACCATCACGAGACTTGCAAGCTCCAAGCAGGCGTGCCTTACAAATCTCACATCAAGGTCACAGGTGCACAAATACAGTTCGTTTAAAAGTGTCTTCCATAGTGTTCAACAAATCATTCATATTATACTCTTTGTTCTAAACCCTGATTAATACAAAAACTTTCTTAGTTAACTCTAGGTTCAATCCAAGTTCACTGACTCCTAATATTTTTTAACGATTGATATTATCACTATACTATAATTTATAAGTTTACTTAAATGACTTAATTTTTATTTATTCCATTAACCTATTACGACTCAACATAGTGGCCTGTAATTCTATAACAATTAATTCAAAACTTATTCCTTACCATGACTTATATGAGTTTCATGATCTAGTGTTTGGACTTTAATACTATGCTATATCTCATTAAGCTAATACCTTATCATTAAATCTTATAATTATCATTGACGTATGATTTTAGAATCATAACACTATAATTCTCATTCTATTCTAATAAAACTACGACTTTAACCCAAAACTTAAATCTTTTTTCCTAGTATATTAATACATGGCCACGTGTAAAATTTCCTATTGTCATATTAGAAGCAAAAACTACAGCGTTGGGAAAGTTTCGGTATACTAATCAAAGGATCTTAAAATTGGCATACAGGAACAGGAACTAAAGTCATAATCTGAGAAAAGGAAACTTAAAAAGCTTAAACAAAACCTAAAAGTTTTCTACTAATGCTTATTACTGTTTAAATCTTTCTGATGGAAATTATATCGTCTTAAATGAATGTTTTATCCGAACAAGTCTATTCTAAAAATCAAATAGTGTCTGTCACACTCTTGGATAATGGACTGCACAGTTACTATGGCAATGGCCATGGGCTGAAGCAAACAGAGTTTCGGCATGTAACGAAACTAGAAAAACGTCCTGAAGAAAAACGCCCTGCCCGGCTAAAAGGCGGGGCAATAAAACTATTATGATAATTTAGTTTCTAATCTTAATTCTAGGAGAAACTGCCTTTGGGAACAAGAGCTGACTCACCAGTCTACCAGGAAATAGAAGTTAAAAAATATCTAGAAAGAAGTAAGACTTAGAAAGGACAAGGTCATTCTGCTGTATAACCTTTCATCAGGTGTACAGAGATTTTACTTATAAGTTTTACTGCCATGTATGCACACTGGTCACTAATCACACGCCAATATTATAGGTATAACTGATATCCTATGTCAGAGGCGATCTTCCAGATGGGCCTTTACAGGCCTCAGCCATGTAGCTATAGATGTTGGCTCCCAACAGCTCGGTGGCTCAGTCTGTCATCCCAGCACTTTGGGAGGCCGAGGTGCATGGATGGCCTGAGTCTACGGGTTTGAGACCAGCCCGGGGAAATTGGTGAGACCTCGTCTCTACAATAAATCAAAAATTAGCCGGGCGTGGTAGTGCACACCTGTAGTTCTGGCCCTTGGAAGGCTGGGGAGGAAGGATCCCCGGAGCCCAGCAGGTGGAGGCTGTGATGGTTGGGAGCGTGCCACTGCCCTCCAGCCTGGGTGACAGAGTGAGACTCCAACTCAAAAAAAAAAAATTCACAGGACTTCTAAGAGTAATCAAAAATAGGCATAACATTGCAAATTTAGGTAAAAAAAAGAGCAGGGATTATGTTTCTATGTTGTGGGATGAGCTGAATATTTGATGTTTTGTTAACGTATTTGGCATTTGCATGTCTCTGATATACACACATGCTCTATTTTGCTTAAATTCTCAACCGTAGAATGGAATGCTGGGACAGAGTAAGGACCGACAGCTATTTCAGGAGAATGTGCCCACTGAGTGTGTGTGAAGCTTGGGGTAGGGAGATGTTTGTGCTTAGTATTGGCAAGAAGCCCAGCAGGGCTAGTGGACTGGAGACGCCAGGCTGTTGCAGTGCACAGGAACGAGGTGTACCATCTCACCTGGCTGCGCAGCTAACCTGCTCCCCACAGTCTGCTGCTGCAAGAGTTTGCTCCCCAGCTCTGGACGGTGGAGGCACACGCAGACAAGATAGGGCCCCCGGCTACTGTTGGCCTGGCACTGGATACCCACCCAGGGTATAGAATAAGAATGGCTGATAGAATAAGAATGGCAATAGCTAATCCTTACTGAGCACCTACTATGTGACAGGCACAATTTCAACATCTTTTAAATAGTGAAGTGTTTAGTCCTCACAGTGGTACTGTGAAGTAGGTGCTGCTATTTTGTTTTGCTTGTCTTTCTTTTCTTTTTCTTTAACATTTAAGTCTGGGTCTGGCTCCAGCCTGGCTCTCCCAGGCTGTAGTGTAGTGACTCAATCATGGCTTACTGCAGCCTTTGTCTCCTGTGCTCAGGCGATCCTCCTGTCTCAGTCTTCCGAGTAGCAGGGACTACAGGCGTGTGCCACCATGCTCGGTTAATTTTTTTTCTTTTTCTTTTTTTTTTTTTTGAATTGGATCCTCACTCTGTGGCCCATGCTGGAGTGCAGTGGCATGCTCACAGTGACTGCAGCCTCGGCCTGCTGGGCTCAGGTGATCCTTCTGCCTCAGTCTTCCAAGTAACTGGAACTACAGGCACACGCCACCATGCCTGGCTTATTTTTTGATTTATTGTAGAGATGAGGTCTTGCTAAGTTGCCCAGGCTGGTCTTGAACCCATGGGCTCAGGTAATCCCCTCACCTCGGCCTCCCAAAGTGCTGGGATTACAGGCTGAGCCACTGAGCCTGGTGCGATGTAACTCTTTTTTTTTTTTGAGTTGGAGTCTCACTCTGTCGCCCAGACTGGAGTGCAGTGGCCGCTTCCGGCCACTGCAGCCTCCACCTGCTGGGCTCCGGTGATCCTTCCGCCTCAGCCTTCCGAGTAGCCGGAGTTACAGGCATGTACTACCACGCCCGGCTGATTTTTTGATTTATTGTAGAGATGAGGTCTTGCTGCCCAGGCGGGTCTCGAACCCGCGGGCTCAGGCAATCCACTCACCTCAGCCTCCCAAAGGCGCGGGATTACAGGCTGAGCCACCGAGCCGGGCTGCGATGTAACTCTTATAAACAATTACAATGACTGAAACTCGGGTCTCACTCTGGAAAATGGGGTGGCTGCTACAAAGCCTGAATACAGGACAGTGGGGGGTTACCAGGGAAACTGAGGCACGGTGCTCTAAGAGAAAACTTAAGGAGCAACTTTTCCTATTATTTCAAAAGTTCCTCGTGACCCAGGCAAAACTTAGAAGTAAAATGGTAAGAACTGAAACTTGTGATCCGAGCTTAGTTTAGAAATAGGTTGCTTAACCGTCATTTAAAAATATATAACACTTGTTAACAGAAAGGGGGTGTCCTTTCCCCCAAGGACACCTGCATTCTCTCTTGAATGTGTCTTCTTCTTTTTTCTCTCTGATAAACTTTAAACCTCTCTCTGTGTCTCACTCTGAATTCCCTTCTGCGCGAGCCAAGGGCTCACGGAACAACTATTCCTCATGCCACCCGGCAGCAATATGACAAAAGTAAAAGGATACCGCAGATGTAATTACGGCCCCTGATGAGTTGACATTAAGTGAATCAAAAGGGATGATCTTAGGTGAGCCTGACTTGATCACATGCATCTATCAGAGATGCAAGCTGGAGAGACCCTCCCACTGGGCTTGAAGACGCAACTGCCATGTTGGGGGAGGGCCACGTGGCCAGAAAAGGCAGGCAGCCTCAGTCCTATACCACAAGAAGCTGAATTCTACCAAGGACCAGTGAGCTGGGAAAGGATTCCCAGCCTGCAGATGCAAATACCGCGGCTTGAGGGGCTGCAGGACGGCGGCTTGGAGACCCTGACTGAGGACCCAGCTGAGCCATGCAGCCAGGACTCTTGACCCATGGAAGCTCTGAGGTAGGAAACATGGTTGATGTAAATTGCTAAATCTGTGGTCATTTGTTACCCGACAACAGAAAGCCTGTCGGGAGCCATAATCTTACAGGGGCCAGTTCTGAAGCTGCCTGAAGCGTACCCACTTCACCAGGCAGGCAGAGCCACTGGTGAAAACCATGGAATTGGCAGAGCCCCATGGAAGGGAAGGCAGAGGGACTTCAGATGGCCCTGGAAAAAAACAATGTATGCTCCTCATGGCATGAAGTTTCATGATATGTTTATCCCGGATGTTTGTTAAAATTTTACCTGTTAAACACTCTGTTTTGAATGAAACCCAATTCTATGGATCAACCGAAACTAGACATGACGTCCAAAGGTCATTAGTTAATGATCTTCTTTTAAACAATCCTCTAACCAAAATAAGGCAGATTTCTGCTTCTCTCCCCCCGCCCAGCTGAGACAATACTTGTTTCACCCTTGTATGAGAACGTAAAGAAATCTTTCCCAGAACTGAACACAGCAGGACAGGTCATTCTAGAGAAACATTAAACAGTTTAATTATTTTGTAGAAAATAGTTTCACTATTCCACCTTTTCCTCATAGAAGCACTAGAGATATTAAAGCATATAGACAAGTTATTTTTATAGTGAAAATCGATAATTATGTTGGATATAAAATTAATGATAGAATACGGTGGGCGCTTAGAGGGAAACTAGTATGCAGAATTTAGATTGGTTTGACCCATTTTTACCATATACTGGTGTTTATGATAAGAATTTTGCTAGATGGTTTTGGATAAACGGACGTAGGATCAGAGCCAGTGAGGTTTCCACCTGGGAGCAGATACAGCGTAGTGAACCTCTGATTATGTCTGAAAAGGCTAAAATCCTGTGGGAACAAAAAAAGAAAGTATGTGTGAAGCAGGACACAAGATATGGTGTTGGTTAATAGACAGTATATAAATCATAGATGATATAAAGTATAAGTAAGATAAATAATAGAAATATAAAAAATTATAGATATAAAAATTTAAATAAAGTATAGAATAAGATTTATAAGATAGGATAGAGAAGTTAAGATGGAATAGAGAAGTTAAGAAACATCCCTTAAAGGAAGTAAAAAAGACTTGCCTTGCGTCAAGCAGGTTTCACACTTTAGGGGCATAAGCTAATATTTGCTGCTATAGTTGTAAAATATTAAATAGATGCATAAGCAATATAAAGTTAAAGGTTAGCATAAATAATAGACATTTTTGTTTAGATCATTAAAGATTAAAAATCAACTGAAGGGGTTTTGGATATCACATGTTGTTTTAAATTGTAACTAGTTGGAAAAATATACATGTAATGTTAAGATTATGCCAAAAAGAGCATTATAAATATAGCCTCATAAGCAATAAAGTTTTGCAGTGATTGCCATCCTCATCGAAGGTGTGTGGTCTCTGTCTCTCGCCGCTTCTCTCACCTCCCCTTTGGGCCCGACCCCACTGGAGCAGGTCTCCGACAAAAGCCAATATATCAAGTCTTCCCAAAAGTTCTTCTCTTACATTTTAGGATTCCTGCTCCCCTTCCCCATTTCATCTCCATCTCCGCAGCACAGACTCCAGAATGAGCTTTGAAAACACCAAGGGGGGGGAGGGGAAGGGAGATGGGTTTAATGGTAGTAAACATCTGTCTGGGGACGGGGAGACACCCCTTATCAACTTGCCTGACGAAGCATATTTGTATACCTAATCCTTAACTGTACCCCACAATATCATAATAAAAAATATTGATTATGAAAAATAAAAAAAAATCCAGGTGTATTTTCACAAAGGCTTTAATAAAAAGTTGTTAGAAGTAATAAAAATATTTACCTTAAAAAAAAGACCACAAAACCATAATAAAAAATATTGATTTAAAAAAAAAAAGAAAAAGAAAACACCAAGTAGGCCAGGTGAAGTGGCTCACATCTATAATTCCCAGCACTTTGGGAGGCTGAGGTGAAAGGATTGTCTGAGCCCATGGGTTCCAGACCAGCCTGGGCAACTTGGTGAGACCCCATCTCTACAATAAGTCAAAAAATTAGCCGGGCGTGGTGGCGTGTGCCTGTAGTTCCAGGTACTTGAAAGGCTGGAAGGATTGCCTGAGCCCAGCAGGTTGAGGCTGCGGTGGCCAGGAGCGTGCCACTGCCCTCCACCTGGGTGACAGAGTGAGACTCCTACTCAAAGAAAAAAAAACCAAAAAAAAAAACCACCAAGTAGATTACTTGAAATCCAGGTTGCAGAAAAGCTCGGTGCCATGAGAAATGAGACGTACTCAGCTTCCCTGGTCCATTATTCCCCAGAATGTTCACTGACAGGCCACAGGCAAACATCCTACAATTGGGCAAGCATGGCAAAAATATAAGAAGGATCTCACAGCTTTGCCCTCTGAGGTTCTCGGACACTATTTTATATCACAAAGGATGGCGTTTCCAAGGCTTCCTTAGTATAAACTGGGAGTTTGTTTTTGCACAAGACAACAAGGAAGTTTAAACTATCATAGCAATGTTACACATTGTAGCTGCTCCTATAGGAAAAAAAGCTTCCATGACAGTGAAATAAAATATGAAACTCAAGGATGTTTAGAGAGGAGACAATGTCTTGAAGAGTGCTCTACAGAATTAAAATGTGTTAGCTGGGTACAATGGTACACGCCTCCAGCTACTCAGGGGGCTTAGGCAAGAGGATCACTTGAGGCCAGGAGTTCGAGCCTGGGCAATGTTGTGAGACTGTCTCTACAAATTAAAAAAAAGGCAGCCAGGTGTGGTGGCACATGCCTGTAGTCCTAGCTACTAGATAGGCTAAGGTGAGAGGATCCCTTGAGCCTAAAAGTTTGAGACTGCAGTGACCTGTGATCGTGCCACTGCACTCCAGCCTGGGTGACATAAACATAAACCAGCTCTAACAAACTTTTTTTTTTGAGTTGGAGTCTCACTCTGTCCCCCAGGCTGGAGTGCAGTGGCACACTCACGGCCATCCCAGTGTCAACCCGCTGGGCTCCGGCGATCCTTCCACCTCAGCCTTCTAAGTAGCCGTAACTACAGAAAAGCAGAGCACGCCGTGTTGCATCCGGTTCCAGGAGTAACATCAGTGAAAGAAAACACAGAAGAAAGCCGATTGTAAAGATTCAGTTCTTCCGACCCTCTCGTTTGCGCATCACACGTTGCTGAGCACCTTTCTCGAAGGCACTGAGGAGAGGCCCCGGAGAAGGCGAAGATGAAAGCGACCCAGTCCGGGCGTGGGTGGGGGTGGGAAGGTCCCTGGAGAGGCGCTGGCCTCGGAGCGCTCAGCCCCCTGAGCGGGGTCTCGACCTGCGGCTGAGACTTTGGCTGCGGGGGGGACCGGAGTTGGTGGGGAGGACGGGCGTTTGGGGGCGGGAGTCGGGGGGAGGGGTGGGACCCGGGGATTTTCGGCGGGCGGGGCGGGGGCGGGCCGAGCGGAGAGGGGCGGGGCGGGCCGAGCGGAGAGGGGCGGGGCGGGCCGAGCGGGGCGGGGCGGGGCGAGCCGGGCGGGGCGGGGCGGGCCGGCCAGGAAGTAGCGATCGCTCCGGCCGTAGCCGCCGCCGCCGCGCCCCAGCCTGCGAGCCGTCCCCGGAGCGAGGGACACGCGCGTCCCCGGGCGCGCGGCGGGGGCGGGGGGCCGCGGGGCTGCCCGGCCGCTGGCACCCGCCCCACCCGCCCCACCCGCGCTCCACGCAACGGGCCTTCTCGGCCCCAACGACTTCTCCGAGCCTCTCTCTCCGATGTCCCCGATGTCCCTCCCCGCTCTCCGCCATCTGCAGCGACTTCCCGGGCTCCCCTCGCGCGACCGCACTCGCGACGCCAGCGGGCAGCAGAGTCCGCAAGAGCACCTCGATGGCGCGGAGCACCGCGGAGCGGAGCGCGCTGCAGCCGAGCGTATGTGTTGGCCTTCCTCCGGGTCTGCTCTTCGGGGTTTCGCGCGGAGCCCCAGGTCCGGTTGTCCTTGCCGGGGGACACAGGCCGCGGATCCCGGCGCGCAGCCAGCTCGGCCCGGGGGGCAGCCCGCTGGCTCCCGCAGCCCGCGTTCTAGAACGCCGGCGCCGGGTGGGCGGGGCCTCTCCGGCTGGGGCGGGCTTTCCTCCACCGACCGCGGGGGCGGGGCTTCTGGGGCGACAGTGACAGGCCCGGGCGCTGCTGCTCCCCCGGGAAGCTGGCAGGCTGCGCGGTGCCTGGGGTCCCTCTGCCCGCGAGAGCTGCCTCTCGGGGACAGGTGAACTGCCTCGCCGGAACTCCGCCGGGGGGCTTTGCTTTGCCTTCTGCGAAATGGAACTTTCTGGCCCCTTTAGGATCGCAAGTTAACCTACTGAAAAAACAGCACCTGGAAATCACTCGCGGGAAAATCTCGATTATGTAAGACCCATGTATTAGAGTGTGGGAGTAGCTTGAAAAAAAATATCTTATTTAAAAATAACACTTAAGCCGGGCTCGGTGGCTCAGCCTGTAATCCCAGCGCTTTGGGAGGCTGAGGTGAGTGGATTGCCTGAGCCCGCGGGTTCGAGACCTGCCTGGGCAGCGAGACCTCATCTCTACAATACATCAGAAAAATTAGCCGGGCGTGGTAGCGCGCGCCTGTAGTTCCAGCTACTCGGAAGGCTGAGGCGGAAGGATCGCCGGAGCCCAGCAGGTCGAGGCTGCGGTGGCCGGGAGCGGCCACTGCACTCCAGTCTGGGCGACAGAATGAGACTCCAACTCAAAAAAAAAAAAAAATTAATTAATTAAAAAAAATAAAAATAACACTTAAAATGAAAAATTTCAGATGCAAATAGCCATTAATGAGATTGTGGTGATGCTCTAATAATGAACAAGTGAGAGAAAAAAAGCTACAAGTCGGTGCATATTACATATTAATTTTCATGCTGTTTTGGGGGGAGATTTAGATATTTAAGGAAGTTAAAAATTCAAAGAGAAAATGTTTGCTCCCAAATATGGATTGCAGCTGTTATTCTTTTTTCTCCGAGTCAGGTCTCACTCTGTCTCCCAGGCTGGAGTGCAGTGACATGATCATGGCTCACCTCAGTCTGGACTTCCTGGGCTCAGGCAATCCTCCCACCTCAGCCTGCCCAGTAGCTGGGACCTACAGGCACACACTACCATACCGGCTAATTTTCTGATTTTCTTTTGGTGGAGATTTCACTATGTTGTCCAGACAGTCTCCAACTCCTGGGCTCAAACAATCCTCCCACCTCTGCCTTCCAAAGTGCTGGGGTTATAGGTGTGAGCCACTGGGCCTTGCTGGAACGCAGCTGTTATTCTTATATGTTGGACAGTATAGACACGATGTTGTTTCTGTGTTTTATATATAAAACAGGTATTCGATATTACCTAAAGCATGGCGTTGAATGGCGTGATGGCCCTGCTGGTGCCATTTCCCGGGAGAGAATGGATCCCTTCTGCCACCTTCTCAGCTCAACAAATTACTCTGTCTTCATTTCAGGAGGAGAAAGGGGCATGTTTTGCCCATAACATTGAAGATAACCTTAAGAATACTAATTCAGTAATCTTAGGAAAAGGAAGAAACATTTTCCAAGATTTGAGCAAAAGGAATTCTGTTTAAGGATCTAATGTCAGGAGTTTTCCAAATATGATTTTCACCCTGTTATTTATTTTTTATTTTTTGAGTCGCAGTCTTTTTTTAACTCTGTTGCCCAGGCTGGAGTGCAGTGGCACGCTCACAGCCACCCCAGCATCAACTTGCTGGGCTCTGGCGATCCTTCCACCTCAGCCTTCCAAGTAGCCCGAACTACAGATGCACGCCACCATGCCTGGCTGATTTTTGTGATTTATTGTGATGAGGTCTCACCAAATTGCTGGTGCTGGTCTCGAACCCGCGGGCTCAGGCCATCCACTCACCTCGGCTTCCCAAACAAAGTGCTGGGATGACAGACTGAACCACTGAGTCCAGCCCACCCTGTTATTTTTTTTAAATGGTCATGTTACACCAGAGACTGATCCACATGGGATTAGGGTTTTTTTTTTTTTTTTTTTTAGTTGAAGTCTCACTCTGTCGCCCAGACTGGAGTGCAGTGGCCGCTCCCAGACACCACAGCCTCGACCTGCTGGGCTCCGGCGATCCTTCCGCCTCAGCCTTCAGAGTAGACGGAATTACAGGCATGCGCTACCATGCCCAGCTGATGTTTTGATTTATTGTAGAGATGAGGTCTCACTGCCCAGGCGGGTCTCGAACCCGCGGGCTCAGGCAATCCACTCACCTCAGCCTCCCAAAGGCGCGGGATTACAGGCTGAGCCACCAAGCCTGGCTAGGGATTAGGGTTTTTTGAAGAAAACGTGGCAGTACAGCTGGCTTGCTTGCGCTCTCCGCACTTTTTCCTTCTCTCCTCCCTCCTTCTTTCCTTCGAGGTCCTCCTCTAGTTGGATGGCTCCCTGTAGGATATTTTAAAATTTCTTTTTTGGAAAAAAGAACATAGACGTTTGCAGGGTGACCCTTTGGTTTGTTAGCGGGGTGGCCCTCAGGCGGGGCTCCGGTTGCTTGGAAGTGCAACCCTATAGCTCGTTTCTGTGTCCTTTTGTCCTGCTCTTTTGGTCCAGGGAAGCTGGAGCCCTGCAGTTTTGTGTCTCATCCTGCCCAGCCCCACCTCGGACTGTGTCTGTGGGCAGAGTCACCTGCCTTGTCTCCAGCCTGCTCACCCCTCCCTGGTATTTCTTGCTTCTCTTAGTCATGGCTGCTCAAACAAGGGAGTGGATGCAGAAGAGCAATTAACAAGTTGTCATTCTGGTATTCCATTTTGGGAAACTTGAGACAATAAAATTGTAAAGGCATGCACAGAAAAGAATCCTAAGCCCAACTCTAGGTCAGGATTCTTCCCTCTCAACTAGGAGGAAACAAGGTTTTAGAAAGTTTCTTTCTTTCTTTCTTTTTCTTTTTTTTGAGTTGGAGTCTCATTCTGTCACCCAGGCTAGAGGGCAGTGGCACGCTCCCGGCCACCACATCTTCAACCTGCTGGGCTCAGGAGATCCTTCTGTCTCAACCTTCCAAATAGCTGGAACTATAGGCACGCACCACCACACCCGGCTAATTTTTTGATTTATTGTAGAGATGTGGTCTTGCCGAATTGCCCAGGCTGGTCTCGAACCCATGGGTTCAGGCAGTCCTCTCATCTCGGCCTCCCAAAGTGCTGGGATTATAGTCATGAGCCACTGCGACTGGCCTCTATTTTTTTTTTTTAATGTTTGGATGCTTTATTTGGTTTCTGACATTATTTTATCTCCTACATTTTGATGAGGTTTTTTATTACTAATGTATTTTATTTTAAAGATGTAGGGTAGATATTTTTGTAGAAATAGTTGCCCAGACTGGTCTCCAAGTTCTGGGCTCAAGCAATCCCCTGGCCTCAATCTTCCAAAGTGCTGGGATTGTAGGTCCGAGTCACAATTCAGGATTAGGTATTCAAGTGGGCATCATGCAGGTAAAGTTGGGCCTCCCTTTGGTCCCCACTTTGCCTGGTTTGAGATCAGGTACCCTTGTTGAGGCTGTGTTCGCTTCTCCCCCCAACCCTGGCAG
Source organism: Cephalopachus bancanus (assembly GCA_027257055.1). Taxonomy (NCBI): domain Eukaryota; kingdom Metazoa; phylum Chordata; class Mammalia; order Primates; family Tarsiidae; genus Cephalopachus; species Cephalopachus bancanus. Next base: position 46,137 of record JAPVLO010000469.1, read on the forward strand.
TATCCTGCTCATGCCAGTTCCTTCCTTTTTTTTTTTTTTTTTTTAAGTTGGAGTCTCACTCTTGTCGCCCAGGCCGGAGTGCAGTGGCATGCTCACAGCTACCACAGCCTCGACCTGCTGGACTCAGGTGATCCTTCCGCCTCAGCCCTCCAAGTAGCTGGAACTACAGATGCAGGCCACCACGCCTGGCTAGTTTTTGTGATTTATTCTAGAGACGAGGTCTCACCAAGTTGCCCAGGCTGGTCGAATCACTGGGCTCAGGTAATCCTCTCACCTTGGCTTCCCACAGTGCTGGGATTACAGGCTGAGCCACCGTGCCCGGACTGTCAGTTCCTTTCTTACAGAAAGTTTCAACTACTGTTTTGGGCTTCGCTTTTAGGATTTTAGGTGATTCTAGGCCCTTTGAAGAAAAATGAGACATGAGGATCAAGTGGTTGACTTTGATATATTTGATTTAATCAGAACAGAGAAAATTGGAGGGTGTGAGGGAATGTATTCGTTATTCCACAGACTCTCTCTCTTTCCTCTCTTTTCTGATTATCAGCCAAGCAGAGGCTCCATCCCCTCCATTACACTGGTGCATGGCTACTGACATTTTTGCGATTGTTCTGCAGTTTGGTTGCAGATCAGTGGATGACAGCAAGCAGGTATTGCTGCTTCCCCCTCGTCCGTGTCTGATTTCACACTTGGTAATTTAGGGTGGAGTTATGCCCATGGAGGCTGCACACCTGAGTTGCCTAGGCCAGTTCTGGTTTATGTCATTGTCCTGTTTTTGTTTTTTTTTTTGAACTTTTTTATTTCAATAGCCTTAGGGGGTGCAAATAGTTTTTTTTAAGTGTACCCACCGCCCAACCTGTGCGCATTGCACCTGATAGGTGGTTTCCCATCCCTCCACCCCTCCCCCTCCCCCTTCTGAGTCACCAGTGTTCATTATACTTTGCGAATCCTTAGTTTTGTTCCCACTTAGAAATGAGATTATGAGACATTGCCCTGTTTTTATTAGTGCCACTTCTCATTCTCAAACGTGTCCCCGTTAGAAGATAGACATATATGGTTGTTCTGGTGATGTGGCATGTATGATTTGACATTAGAGAAAACAGGTGAACTGAGGAAGTTCTTTTCTTTTTTTTTTTTGAGTTGGAGTCTTACTCTGTCTCTCAGGCTGGAGGGCAGTGGCACGCTCCCAGCCACCGCAGCCTAAATCTGCTGGGCTCAGGTGATCCTCCCACCTCAGCCTTCCAAGTAGCTGGAACTATAGGCACGCGCCACCACGCCTGGCTAATTTTTTGATTTATTGTAGAGACGAGATCTCACCAAGTTGCCTAGGCTGGTCTCGAACCCGTGGGCTCAGGCATTCCTCTTACCTCAGCCTCCCAAAGTGCTGAGATTATAGGTGTGAGCCACCATGCAGACACTGAGGAAGTTCTAAGTGAAGAGGATGAGGTACTGTATGAACCCGCTTATGAACTGGGGTCCCACTGGTAAAGATGTGGGTTTTCTGAGGAGTATCTGGTAAAAACAGTTGATTCCAGCTGGTGTACAAGGCTGCTTGGACTTCTCTGTCTGAAAGGACATACTTAAAATCTCGCATTTGTTTACTGCTCCCTTTTTAATCAAGTACTTAATGGCATTCAGATTCAGAGAAATCATGGGCAGTCCCCAGGACAGAGTCCCAAGGACACAGTCTTTCTTTTTTTTTATGAGTTAGTGTCTCACTCTGTCATCCAGACTGGAGTGCAGTGGCTGCTCCCGGCCACTGCAGCCTCAGCGTGCTGGGCTCAGGTGCTAGAACTACAGGCACACAGCACCATGCCTGGCTAATTTTTTGATTTATTGCGGAGTTCCAGCCTCCACTGAGCAGGGCCTGAGGTGGGGGGAGGGAATGAGAAAGAAAGAGACAGAAACAGTGGGATTGGGAGGACTGTCTCCCAGGTATGAAGGAGTGAGAGAGCAAATTTATTTTCACCGCATGCCTCTTATATAGGGAAAAAAATCACACGAGGGAGGGCAAAACCACACAAGCAAGATATATGTTAATGTCTAAACTATGCTTATCTTAACATCTATGCTAAGTTAAAAGCAAGGCAATCCCTTAAGACAGGCAGCCTCTGGGCTAGGCATGACTCCGCTCTGTTATTCATGGAATAGCAACCAAAGGTCAGGGGAGACACAGGAAATATAGACTTGGTTCCTTGAACACAAGCCAAGAAACATAAGGACCTTGTCAGCTTATGCTCTGGTTTCCTTCAGTTTATCGTAGAGATGAGGTCTCACCAAGTAGCCCAGGCTGGTCTGCTCAGGCAATCCTCTCACCTCGGCCTCCCAAAGTGCTGAGATTATAGGCATGAGCCACCATGCCTGGCTAAGGACACAGTCTTTAGGGGCATCCATTTCACCCTTTCCTAGATTTGCATCTTCTTCGGAAGAGTCACAGATGGCACTGAGTTCTTCGTAGTACAACATACCAATTGCCAGTGCTCCATTTTAATATCACGAAAAGATTGCCTCATTTACCAATTTCTGAAGGTATCTTTCAGTTAAATTTTAAACTTCTGATAATGGCTCAAGGTACATGTTCACCCCCTATTTATTTTTCTTGAGGTAGGATTTAAAATTGTTTCCGTAGCATAATGGTTGCTCACTATAGAACACTATTGTGGAACAAATGAGTGACTTTGTTAGGACTGAGGGTTAGTTTTAATTTCTGTGTGCAAATGTGTACGGTTCTGAAGACTGGATTTCACGAAGATGATTTTAGAGGTTGTTCTTGACTCTATGCTCAATAATGATATGAAGTTCCTAGATTCATGCTAGAAACCCACTTCCTGGGAAGAAGATTTTCTTTCTTTACTTGCCCATTTAGGGTCTCTAGTCTGTGTCTCCCATAGAGCCCCCACCCCACAAGACTTCAGTGCCTCTCTGACACCTGAGTGCTCTATGCCTCCTTGGGAAGGTCACTGCCATTGTAGATTCTCATCTTGAGCACAAGCTGAGGAACCTGGTAGCAGAACACCACTTACTGTATGTAGCGTGTCTCAGGGCAGCCTTGCCCCAGCTTTCCCCCCCAGAGGTCTCAAAAATAGATGCTTTTTTTTTTTTTTTTACAGGAGGCAAAGCTCATCTAAGATTTGGGATTATCCTGTAAACATTTTGAGCATTCTCTTAGAGAAGCCACTGCACATGAAAGTCTTTTAAAAGAAGGCCATCCAGAGTTTCAAAGCTAACTTGCAGAGGGAGCCCGTTTTTGTGAAAACATATCGTCTAGTTGTAGTGTTCAATATTCACAATCATAGATGGTGGCTTTTTTTGGATCCCGATCTCTGAATTCAATGTAGAATGAATTCCTGGATCTTTGAAGCACATTGTCCATAAATATTCATTTCTTTTGTGGAAAAGCAAAGTAGAAAAAGTGATGAGTTCAGACAAAAGGCAACGCATTATGGGGAGCTCATTTTGAGGTCATGGGGGTTGGCAATTAACCTTCAGGACGTCAAATTAGACTTACATAATGTTTGTTGAATTTTCTCATTCTGTCTCCTACATTTACCCTCATCCTTCTGATAGGCTCCCGTTTGATGGTTTCTAGAGTCTTATAACAATTTTATCACCTTAGTGGGAAGATCATTCTATTCATTATTCTGGCATGTGGAGGCATAGAGACCTCAGAGGAGGCGAAGGGGTCAGCTGTTTTCCTTATTAGTAATCTGGCATATCATCATCGTAAGAGTACAAGATAATTTATTTGGGAATGTAGGTAGGAAGCTGCAATCGTTAGTTCTTCACAGAGGGAGGTGGTGATACTGGCATTATTAAACAACATACCCACCTCTCTTACTTTTCCTTGTAGATACATGACTGAGACGCGAATACCCTCTGCTACCCAGCATTCTGCAGTTTTCTCATGGTGAACTCTTGATGGATTGGACTCCTGGTTGCTGGCAACTCCTGGGCTGGAGAAATAGCTATGATCAGACCGGGGCTTAGAAGGCAGTATTTTCGTCCACTGAAGAAGAGGAGTTTGTTGCTGTTGAGACTTGTAGCTATTGTCTTTGCTGTGCTTCTGTTTTGTGAATTTTTAATCTATTATTTGGTGATCTTTCGGTGTCATTGGCCTGAGGTGAAAACTCCAGCCTCTGATGGCAAACGAGCCACACTTGAGCCTGTGCTGAAAGCCATGTTTCTGGCTGATACTCATCTGCTTGGGGAAGTCCAAGGCCATTGGCTAGACAAATTACGAAGGTGAGAAGTAACATCAGGAACTCTTCTGAAATTCTGTAGGGAAAAGATATAGCCCTTTCTCTACAGGTCAGGCTTGACAGCTTTAGATTCCTCTTAGTTATTCTCTCAAGGAAGGACATTTGGGGTATTTGACTTTGACTCTCCTGGAGATATATATATACCTACATACACATATACATACATTATATATATGTATTTGTATATCTATATCTATATATATACAGGGCCTCATAATTTGGGATCAGGTGTGGACCACTGATAACTTTGTGACTGCGTCAAGTAACTAGGGCCCCCCTGAGCCTCTGCTTCCTTGCTTGTAACTAGGTTAAGATAAGAAACCTCACAGGTGTGTGAAGAAGATATCAGCACTGGCCAGCACCTGGGAGTGGTGCCCTGGCAGGGAGAACACAGACTGTGCTGCTGGTCCCCTCACTTATGCCGGTGTGTAATTCCGAGCCAGTTGGTTTTTTGCCTTCTCTGGACAGCAGAGGAACGGCAGGTTTGTGGCTGCCTCCTGGGGAAGGGCCAGGTCCTTCTCCCACTCAGACCTGCCCCTGCATGGTCCATCTGTTTTTCCATCAGAAAGTCTTTTCATTTTAAAATTATTTTTAAAATTTTTGTTTATTTTTTGAGTTGGAGTCTCACTCTGTCACCCAGGCTGGAGGGCAGTGGCATGCTCCCGGCCACTGCAGCCTCCACCTGCTGGGCTCCGGCGATCCTTCCGCCTCAGCCTTCCAAGTAGCTGGAACCACAAGCATGTGCCACCACGCCCGGCTAATTTTTTGATTTATCGTAGAGACAAGGTCTCACCAAGTTGTCCAGGCTGGTCTCGAACTCCTGGGTTGAGGCAATCCTCTTGCCTCAGCCTCCCAAAATGCTGGGATTACAGGCTTGAGCTGCTGTGCTCAGCCAAAATTATTTTTGAATCAGGTGCATTTGTCTTGTTGTGCAGCCATCACCATCATCTCCAGAACTCTCTTTCTGAACGGAAATTCTGCACCCATTAAACACTAAATCTTCATCCTTTGTTTCCCAGCCCTCGTCCCAGGCTCCAGCAATCTTTGTTTTATTTCCCGTCTCTGTGAATTTGACCGTTCTGGGTACCTCATACACGTGGAATCATACAGCATTTGTCCCTTTGTGATTGGCTTTTTTCACTTAGCATAATGTCCTCAAGGTCCATCCGCGCAGCATGTGCCAGAATTTCCTTCTTTCGTATAGGCCTTGCATGTATGGGCCACGTTTTGCTTGTCCATTTTCCTGTTGATGGACATGTGGGTTGCTTCCCCCTCCTGGCTTCTAGGGCCTACTAGAAGTCATGGATGGGGTACCAGCTACCACGCCCACCTAACTTTTAAAATTTTTTTGTAGAGTTGGGGGTCTCACTATGTGTCCAGGCTGGTCTTGAACTTCTGGCTTCTACTGATCCTCTGACCTTGGCCTTCCAAAGTGCTGGGATTACAGGCATGAGCCACTACACCCAGCCTCCCCTAGTTATGTATCCAAGAACATAACATTTTCCTTTTGTGGGGCAGTACAGCTAGAAGAATGCTTAAAAAGGAGGATAGATTTGTGATCCTTAGGAAAACGACATGGGCTGGAGTTGCTTAGGTTGAAGCGTGGGAAGGCTGACCAAGCATTGGTGTTTTTGAGCACCCGCCACATGCCTGTGCTGTGCTGGGAATTTTTCAATTCCCATGCATATCCTGTGCAAGTAGGTGTTACCAGTGAAGAGTCAGAGTAGGCAGTGTTCTCCAGGCCACACAGCCTGTCAACACATGGAGCTGGGGTTTTAAGCCATTGCCTGTCAGTTGCAGATCCCAGGCTCTTTTCCTTTGCTCATCTTATCTTTGGGATGATTCCTTGTCTTTCTGAAATCTACAGGGTTTACTAATCTGATATTGGCCAGTCTGTTTCTCTCGTCTCCCCCGACTCTGAAGCAGAGAAGGAAGTTGAAGTCCCTGTAAGAAGTGAAACTTGAGCTAGATACTATCACCTCCTCTGTGTGGTGCAAACTCAGTCTACATTGGGAATCTCTGGGAGCTGCATTAGGTGCCCTCAAATCCCTGGGGCTCTCTTAACTGAGTGATGGCTTTGAGGAACAGTGTGGGGTCTGGGACACCATGTAGAGGAAGTCAGTGTTGGACTGTTAGAGGTGTGTTGGGAAGGGGGCTGACTCTCCGGTATTTAATTCCCCACATCTTTTCATTTTTATTTTAAAGATGTGGGGTACAATTCGGGTTTAAATATACAAATATTTATTATGCAGATACCCTTGTTGATGAGGTGTGTCCCTCCCTTCCTGGCAGTTTTCTTCAACTGACAATCCCACCCCCTCTCCCCTGGCAGTTTCCCACTACTGCCAATCCCTTTCTTATAGTATTATGCTAATTCCCCACATTTAGTCAGACACAGACTCGGCCCTTCTAAGCCTAGGATGCGAGAGGCTTGTCAGGAAGGAGCCTGGGATCATTCAGTTCACCTTTTTATTTTATTTTATTTATTTTTTTTTTTGAGTTAGAGTCTCACTGTGTTGCCCAGCGGCCACCGCAGCCTCGACCTGCTGGGCTCCGGCGATCCTTCCGCCTCAGCCTTCCAAGTAGCCAGAATTACAGGCATGCGCTACCACACCCGGCTGATTTTTTGATTTATCGTAGAGATGAGGTCTCGCTGCCCAGGCGGGTCTCGAACCCGCGGGCTCAGGCAATCCACTCACCTCAGCCTCCCAGAGGCGCGGGATTACAGACTGAGCCACCAAGCCTGGCTTCAGTTCACCTTTTTAATGGCTCTTAAGACAGAAGTGGCCTCCATGCAAGAAAGAGGCTGACGCCTTCTATCTTCCTCTTGGCCTCCAGGGAATGGCAAATGGAGAGAGCTTTCCAGACGGCGCTGTGGTTGCTGCAGCCAGAAGTTGTCTTCATCCTGGGGGATGTCTTTGATGAAGGAAAATGGAGCTCTGCCCAGGTAGGACCCTGTGATCCAGGCCCCTCATCCTGCTTTGAGGGACCATCCAGTCCAGGAAATCCTTGAGGCACCACCAGCTTGAGCTGGACGCTTTGCTTAGTACTGACATAAAATGTATAGTGTATCTTGAGAATTTTTAGGATGTGTGTCTAATGCTAATCTTGAGTTAGGCTGGCTAATCTTATGTTTGTCTATTTAGCAAATGCGTAGATTAGCCAGACATCATTTGGTTGCAATGCACTGTCTTGTGAACTTCTTGGGAAAGGGAAAAACAGGCAAGATGGATGCTATTTCCAGTTGTTACCAAAATTACAGAATGCATGTTGAAATGGCCATTGAATGTACACTCTTGTTATTTTTATTTGTTTTTTGAGTCAGGTTGTCACTCTGTCGGCCAGGCTGGAGTGCAGTGGCATACTCACGGCCTCCACGCAGCCTCGACCCCTTGGGCTCAGGCAATCCTTCTATCTCAGCCTTCCGAGTAGCTGGAACTACAGGCTCGTGCAAACACACTCAGTTAATTTTTTGATTTATTGTAGAGATGAGGTCTCACCAAGTTGCCTAGGTTGGTGTCGAAACCATGGGCTCAGGCAGTCCTCTTACTTTGGCCTCCTAGAGTGCTGGGATTATAGGCGTGCACCACTGTGCCCAGCCTACACTCTTGTTATTTTTATTTTTAATTTTTTTGAGTTGGGAGTCTCACTCTGTCGCCCAGGCTGGAGTGCAGTGGCATGCTTCTGGCCACCACGCAGCCTCGACCCCCTGAGCTCAGGTGATTCTTCTGTCTCAGCCTTCCAAGTAGCTGGAATCACAGGTTCATGCAAGCATGCCCGGCTAATTTTTTGATTTATTGTGGAGATGAGGTCTCACCAAGTTGCCCAAGTGGGTCTCGAACCCAAGAGCTCAGGCAATCCCCTCGCCTCCGCCACACTTTTATTTAGCCACTACATTATGAGAACTGTGCTACAAAGATTACTTGCTACTCTCCTCTGACTGTCTTCTGAGTGAGAGGTGAAGAGGGATCCATGGAGACTTAGTGTGAAATTTCTCTGCTCTCAGGGGGCTGAGACTCCTGCCTGAGTATTGGGGTAATATAAGCCTTTCGTAAACCCAGGAGAAAGGTTGTTTTCACCTTAGCTGTCACAATGCTTGGCTTATTACATTCTTGGAATGAATGAAGGCAGGAACTATTCTTGCTACTTAGTTAACGATGTTCAGTCACTAAAGGTTTTCAGAAGGGATTTTATTTGGGAGATATTTTTTAAAACTTCAGTGGCATTTCCCAGGACAATCCAATAGCTACACAAAGGAAGTCTTGGTTTAGATTTGCTAGGATCCCACTGTTTACAGAGTTGCAATGTTTGTTATGATCTAGGCTACAATTAGATGTGAGCAATGGAACTGCTATATGTAAAGAGCAACTAGTTATTGAAGGAAGTTAGATGTATCTGTTGCTTTTGTAAGTTAAGGGCAACGTTTAATGTTTTCCTAAGTTTGTTATTTTGATTTTATGTTATTCTGGCTTTAACTGTTAATTGTCGAAGTGGAATCTTTGTAAATGTATTGAAAGACTTCCTAGCCAGCACGTCTCCCTAGGTTGTGCCATATTTAAAATTTTAAGGTAAGGTTGATTACTTTATAGAACATAGATGTTTTTACCCAGCTTGGGGTGTTTGTCCGGTTGATACTTTTAGGCTTATAAAACTAAGCACTATACTAACATAACTCTGAAGCTTAAAAATAACACAAATATCAGAATAATCTTGAAACATTACAGTAAATTTTTTGGCCTTTTTTCCACATCTCATTAGTTCTCATTCCCACCATCATAGCCTTAGGGGTTGCTGACTTTGAAGATGTTCTCATCCTTGTCTTGGTTGAGACACATGAAAAGTTTTCTGGACACTTTCTAAGAATTCGTACTTACAGCATGTCTAGATCTGAAGCAGTTCTCAACCTGGGGTTCATGCATGGCTTTCAGGGGATCTTGAAACAATAGGTATATAAACAGAATATTTTGGGGGATTGTCAGTTATGTCTTTAAAATGGAGGAGGATACTATTGGATTAAAATTTGGCATCAAATTAAATAATCTGAAGTATTAGCTGTAATCTTAGAAAAAGTATCATATGTAATTAAGAATTCAAAGTTCTACGTTAACTTTATGGGCAACTGGTTTGGACGGGGGAATTAACTTCTCCCATCCAAACAGGGGTCATGTTTTTTTAGTCACAGGGAAGGTAGGTTCTCTCTCTGGCTCTCAGTAGATGTTATTTCCTTCAGGCCTGGGCGGATGATGTGGCCCGGTTTCAGAAAATGTTCAGACATCCAAGTCATGTGCAGCTGAAGGTAATTGCTGGTAACCATGACATTGGCTTCCACTATGCGTAAGTAGTTCACTAAAGCATTGTGCCCTGAGGGCTCTTGTTAACAGTAATTTTAAATGGGCTAAAGTTCAAGTGAAGGCCTTCTGTGTGCTGTGTTGAGGAAATCTGCTTTCCTCAGAGATGCAGGCTCTGGAATGCAAGCGCTTTAAGGAGTTTTTAAAATTGTGGCAGGTAGTATACCCTTAACAAATATCTGATGAATGAATGACTTTTTTTTTTTTTTTTTTTTTTTTTGAGTTGGAGTCTCACTCTGTCACCCAGACTGGAATGCAGTGGCTGCTCCCAGCCACCGCAGCCTCAACCTGCTGGGCTCCGGCAATCCTTCCGCCTCAGCCTTCCGAGTAGCCGGTATTACAGGCATGCGCTACCACGCCGGCTGATTTTTTGATTTATTGTAGAGATGAGGTCTCGCTGCCCAGGCAGGTCTCGAACCTGCGGGCTCAGGCAATCCACTCACCTCAGCCTCCCAAAGGCGTGGGATTACAGGCTGAGTCACCGAGCCTGGCCGCCTTTTTTTTTTTTGAGGTGGAGTCTTATTGTCACCCAGGCTGGAGTACAGTGGCACACTCACAGCCACCCCAGCGTCGACCTTGCTGGGCTCCGGCGATCCTTCCGCCTCAGCCTTCCAAGTAGCCGCCCAGCTAATTTTTGATTTATTGTAGAGACGAGGTCTCGCCAAGTTACCTGGGCCGGTCTCAAACCCACGGGCTCAGGCAATCCACTCGCTTTGGCCTCCCAAAGTGCTGGGATTACAGGCTGAGCCACTGAGCCGGGCCAAATGAATGAATTGCATGTGCCCTTGGGAAACCTTTACCTTGAAACTTAGATTTAATGACCAATTATTTTCTTTGGGAATCAAAGAAATCAGAAAACAAGACCACTTAGACACTTGAATAGCTAGCATTTGTATAGTGCTCTAGTGCTTATAATGCGGCATCCTGTTCTAAATATTTACGTCCATACGCTAACTCTTTTGGTCTTTACCATGGTCCTGTTATTTTACCCATTGTACTAGTGAGTAAACTGAGGCCCCGGGCAGCTTCTTGCTCCAGCTTCATGTAAGTAGTTGTAAGGAGCTGAGATTTTAGCTTCTGTAACCTGGGCCAGTTGGAGCCCTTAACTACTAAGGGCTGGTCTGAAACTAAAGGCCTGAAAGTTATTTTCTGTGTTCATGATAACTCAGCAGGTTCTGAAATGGCTTGTCCTGAAAAATGTTTCTTTTCGCGATTGAATATAGGATGAGTACATACACAGTAAAACGATTTGAGAAAGTTTTCAACTCTGAGAGGCTGTTTTCCTGGAAAGGTGTTAAGTGAGTATCCTTTGCACATTTGTATGAAGACTCTTAGTCCGAGGAACCTTCATTTCATAAAGGTGACTGCCATGCTGGGTCCATCTGTCTATCTGTGTTCCATCTGGCCTGGTCTGTGATCTTGAAACAACTGTCCCTCAGGCTGTCCCTGCTGATGGTCACTGTGGGATCTGAGCGATGGAACCTCAAGACACTCTGAGTTTCCTGTCGGCTTAGGGCTCTGTCCCACCATTGCAGGAAGGACACACTTTCAGTCTGCACTGTCTCTGGGTGGTATGAACGTCATCAGCCCACTTTGTAAAGCAGTCTCTTTTTATTTGATCAAAATGGCCTTATTTTACTTTTCCAAGGCTGTTCCCATGGTTATGCAGTCCTGGCAGTTGGTGGCAGAGTGTTTGCGATGCCTCTGTAGCTCTGTGTCTGCCTGTTCGCATCAGCCTTGCCTTTCAGACCACCGCACTCGAACCCTCAGCCTGTCCAGCAGCATCAGTGCCCTCTCTGCTAGGCCACTTTAGTGCCTGTTTCTAGGCCCTTTGGGAGCTCTGTGTGTCTACAGCATGTGTGGGTAGGACTGTATATACTATCCTAGTTGTAGAAACAGTAGAGAGAAAAAAGGTGGGAGAGGAAGCTTTTCCTGTATTCACCCTGTTCTTCCTGTGGGTGCCTGGCCTGCTGTTGACCTTGGGTACAGCAGCAACCTAGGCTGTCAGGTGAGGTCATCTCTATCTGGTGGGTTCTCAGCAAATGCTCACCTTTCTTTCCTGCTCCCTGGAGGGAGAGTCTGTAGTAGGAAACTTCCCTTCCTGAGTAAGAGACAGGAAACAGTTTGAGTTATTCCCTCTAAATGTAGTGTTGAAGAAATTTTTTTGTGTGAGTTGGAGTCTCACTCTGTTGCCCAGGCTGGAGTGCAGTGGCACACTCACACCCGCCGCAGCCTTGACCTGGTGGGTTTAGGTGATCCTTCCGCCTCAGCCTTCCAAGTAACTGGAACTACAGACACGCGCTACCACACCTGGCTAATTTTTTGATTTATTGTAGAGATGAAGTCTCACCAAGTTGCCCAGACTGATCTTGAACCCTTGGGCTCAGGCAATCCTCTCACCTCGGCCTCCCAAAGTGTTGGGATTATAGGCATGAGCCACCGCGCCTGGCTGTGTTGAAGAAACTTTAAACACATTTGTCATGTTTCATATAACTCAGCTCCTTATCTCTAAAATGGGTTACGCTTCAAGCAGTCTTTATGGACAGGCACCTTCTTTGTGCCTAGGTGGCATGTGTGTAGGAGGTAAAGTCATATTTAGTGAGAGTCCATCAAACATACAATTCAAGTAAAACTGTTACAGAGGCTGACCAGCTGAGTTTGTGTATGGTGTGTATGGTGTGCCCTGTGGTTCACGTTACACAGCAGTAACAACACCGAATCGACATCTACCAAATATGTTCTAGCAGCATGCTGTGTTCTTTTTTTTTTTGAGTTGGAGTCTCACTCTTGTCTTCTGGCTGGAGTGCAGTGGCATGCTCACGGCTGCCATAGCCTCGACCTACTAGCTCAGGGGATCCTTCCGCCTCAGCCTTCCAAGTAGCTGGAACTATAGGCACGCGCTACCACGTCCAGCTGGTTTTTGTGATTTATTATAGAGATGAGGTCTCACCAAGTTGCCCAAGCCGGTCTTGAACCCCCAGACTCAGGCAATCCTCTCACCTTGGCCTCCCAAAGTGCTGGGATGATAGGCTGAGCTACTGTGCCCGGCCAACAGTCTGTGTTTTAAGCTCCTGCCATATCATGTCATCTTGTCCTCAACCGGCTGATGGTGTGGGTGTCCTGTTCTTATCTTGGCCTTTACAGAGGCGGCACTGGAACAGATGAAGTTCTCATTAGATGCTAGGGTTAGAGGCAGTTTAACCTCAGAGCTTCTATAATCTGGGACTTTGCACAATTTTAGGGTTAAAACTCTTTTTACTGTGTCTTGGACGCCAACTCCCAGCAATGCCATTTTTGTTAAAAATTAGACTAGGTGGGATTTACAGGTGTTCTGGGCTTGTTTCTTCACACTGTGAATAGTTTTCTTTTTGTGGGAACTCTAGAAAAAGAAAACACATAACCGCACTAGCCCTGACCTGCTTGTTCCCATCTGCTTCAGCTTCGTGATGGTCAATAGCATCGCGCTGGAAGGGGACAGTTGTGTCATCTGTTCTGAGGCAGAAGCTGAACTCATCGAAATTTCCCACAGGCTGAATTGCTCCCAACAGGTAGGAGGTTATCTGTGCCGCAGGTGCTTGCCATCCCCACAGCTGTTTTTGTTCACTGCTCAGCTCCTTGGCCCTTCCGCCGTTTGAATGAACGGTGATTGATGGCCTGACTTGTACCCAGCAGAAACATCGTTCTAGCCGGTGTCGCAACAGGCAGCCGCTACCCATGTCTGCTCCTGTCCTCCTGCAGGTGAGCTGGGGAGGAAGAGCACAGGGCGGGCGGCAGAGCCGTCGGGGCTTCGTGACATCCCACATGACTCTCCTTTAAATCCTGGGCAGCATTATCCGCTCTACCGCAGAAGTGATGCTAATTGTTCTGGGGAAGATGCTGCACCTCCCGAGGAAAGGAACATCCCGTTCAAGGAGAAATATGATGTGCTTTCTCGTCAGGCTTCACAAAAGGTTGGCCAGGGTATCGTGGTGGCTTCATGTTGCAGGGTGACTCCCACGACTTACATTTGAACAGGTGTCTGGGAGAGAGCACTTGTTTGCTGGAACATGCGTGACTTTCACAGTTATCCACTGGGGGACCAGGGCAGGGCTTTGATAGTACCTCTGGTTTTCATTTAGTCACTTTGTTCCTTTCTTTTCTCCAGTAAATCTACTTCTTTTTTTTTTTTTTTTTTTTTGAGTTGGAGTCTTACTCCGTCTCCCAGGCTGGAGTGCAGTGGCACACTCAGGGCCACCCCAGTGTTGACCTACTGGGCTCAGGCGATCCTTCTGCCTCAGTCTTCCATCAGCCTTCCAAGGAGGTGGAACTACAGGCATGTGCTACCATGCCCGGCTAATTTTTTTTTGGTTGTTTTTGTTATTATTATTATTTTTTATTATAAAGATGTGGGGTGCAATTCAGGGTTAGGTATACAAACATTGATTATGCAGGTACCCTTGCTGATGAGGTATGCCCCTCCCTCCCCTAGCAGTTTCCCTCAACTGCTAATCCCACCCCCCTCCCGTGACAGTTTCCCATTACTGCCAAATATTTTCTTATAGTGTAATTGTTCAAGGTCTGCTTATGAGTGAGAACATGTACTTTGTTCTTTGTTTCTGTGAAAGACCACTTAGTATGATCTACTCCAAATCCATCCAAGTTGCTGCAAAGTCCATATATTTGTCCTTCTTTATGGCTGCATAATATTCCGTTGTGTATATATACCACATTTTCTTTATCCAGTCCAGCTTTGAATTTTTTTATTTTTATTGTAGAGACGAGGTCTCACCAAGTTGCCCAGGCTGGTCTCGAACCCCTGGGCTCAGGCAATCCTCTCACCTCAGCCTCCCAAAGTGCTGGGATGGCAGGCTTGAGCCACCGCACCCGATCTACTTCTAATTCTTAATCTCAAGTCAGTATTCTCTGCTAAACTTTGTTTTCAAAGTTTTTTCATCAGCTTAAATGTATTTGGAAATGTGCACGGAACTTAGGGTCAGATTTATAGGACTTACCTAAAATGTGCTCTCTTTTATGTATATAATACCCTATATTCATTTATAATCTGTTAATATTTGTGGATTCATTTTACAAATATATTTGAAAAATGTAATTTATATAGGTATGTAAATATATACACATATAGAAATATACAAAGTATATTTATATAGCTAGAGCTATAGAGTAAATCTATAAACATTTTATAAAAATAAAATAAAAGTATGTAAAATCTGAGATAAGAAGAGTAGATTCCCTTTCAAGGTAAGGCTGACCTTACCTCTTTTTTTTTTTTTTTTTTTTTTGAGTCGGAGTCTCACGCTGTCACCCAGGCTGGAGGGCAGTGGCACGTTCCCGGCCACTGCAGACTTGACCTGCCGGGCTCGGGCCATCCTTCCACCTCAGCCTTCCAAGTAGCTAGAACTACAGGCACGCACCACCATGCCTGGCTAATTTTTTGATTTATTGTAGAGATGAAGTCTCGCCAAGTTGCCCAGGGTGATTTCAAACCCGTGGGCTCAGGCAGTCCTCTCACCTTGGCCTCTCAAAGTGCTGGGATTATAGGCGTGAGCCACCTTGCCTGGCCACTGACCTTACCTTTGATTTAGTATGAGCAGGCCAAAGGATTTTAAGGAAAAAAATAAAATAAAACAACCCCACAAGAGGGATTTAGTATTTAATTTAGCGAAAGAAGCACAGCCAGCAGCGCTCTGCGTCGCGGTTGAGTGCAAGTGTTAACACCCTGTCTTGCTGTTTCCTTGGCTGTGCTCAGCTGCTGTGGTGGCTCCGGCCACGCCTGGTCCTCAGCGGCCACACGCATAGCGCCTGCGAGGTGCTCCACGAGGGAGGACTCCCCGAGCTCAGCGTCCCGTCTTTCAGTTGGAGGAACAGAAACAACCCCAGTTTCGTCATGGTAATGTGAACGTTTATTTTTGTCTGAAAGCTTTCATACGCATTTAAATCAACACAGTAATCAACTATTTAACTGCTGCACTCTGTAACAATTTACAAAAGCCATCAATAACTTTTCCTCCCTGTACACTTAGGTTGATACACCGTCCTCTCTCTCCACACATTTCTGGGAAGAAATAAACATAACATTATTCTTGGGGCAGTTCATTTGAGTAGCGAGGGGGGAGTATCTTATGGAGTGTTCTAGCCTTCTGGGAGGCAGTGTCCTCTGATAAGGTACAATGTTTGTGAGTGTGTGTGTTTAATTTTCTAAGAAGACAACATGTATTCACTAGCCATACTCAGTCATCTCTGATTTTTCCAAACATGCCCGTTTGCCCTGGCAGAAAATGCCACTGCTCTGCAAGTTCATTAAAGGTGTCCTTTCAGTTAATGAGCACTTGATGTTTTAACTCCTTTCTTTCAGCCATGCGTTCCTGCATCCAGTTCATAATGCTTGTACATCACGTATTTTTCTATCATAAAAAGGAGGTGGAAACTAATGTTCTCAGATTCAAAGTAAATGAAAACATTTGCCACTGCCCTTCCACATGACAAACATACCTACAAAGCAAAGCCCACAGAGATGATCCAGGCACATGTATTTCTAGGTACCGGATTGCTTACTTGAGTATCAAGGGTCATGAAAACACCCTTGGACTCCTGGTTCCTCATGACCAATGGTCCTCAATCTCCATGGTGCCTCTCTGAATCTCTGTCATGGATCCCACACTGTATCTGATGGGAACCTCCTGGGCCGGGGGCTGAGTTTAACGGAGAGGTCAGCGTCCTAGACCTTTTCTGCCCAAGCACACTTGGCCCTTGACTTCCTTCTCTTGCCAGTGCCTGCGCTGGTTGCTGGTGACTGCAGGCGGAAGGCCATGTCCCCTCGGTCCCAGGTGAGGAAGGCCATTTCCCCGCCTCATCTGAGAGGCCTAAGGAGGCAGCTTTTCTTTCGCTGTTTTTAAGTCAGACTGTCGTACTCAATCCCTGTCTGGTGCTCTCAGAGTAACTTGCTCTTTTCTTTTCCAGGGAAGCATAACATCCTCAGACTATGCCCTCTCCAAGTGCTACCTCCCACTAGAGAACACCGTTCTGACCACCTACTGTGGGGCAGCTGGGATCCTGGTGGTCCTCACGCTTATTCACTTTGAGCTGTTAGCCTCACCTTTTCTTTTTGGGTGGAATCTGCTCAGAAAACACAAGACAAGATGAAGAGCAGGCGATGTTTGCATTTAGTAATAAACATCAAAGCCCAAGAGATGGAATTCGGGCAGAGATCACATTAGAGTCACGTGGACAGTGAGACTGAAAGTGCTGTCTTTATGCACATTACAGAAATTCTATTTTTTTTAAGTGAGAAAGCAGAATTCATTGAGAGGACAGAAAAGCTCCCACAGTGGGAGGGGACCCGAAGGGGTTGCCCCATCACAGAAATTCTTAATCATCGATGTGAGTTACTGCAGAATAAACAGTTGATTGCACCGTCCTCATGCTATAAAAATGGAACACGTACTCTACAACTAATCTGTCTTCTCATTTTTTTCAAAGACATGTATCATCAAAGGTTGCATCTGTACAGTATTAAATGCTATTGATGCCACCACTCGCATGCATGGCAGTGCCTGCTTCCCCAGGAACGGCCTGGCAGCCTCCATACACACTTGGGATTACGTGTGTACATAAATATTGGGTTTGCTTCCTCCTCCTGTAAGCTGGTTCTCAAATTCCTACATAGTATAAAACCGTACTCTTGAAAGCACAGACATGATATGCAGGAACACATTGATTTTGTTGACTGTTGTGCTTCTGGCCTAAATTAATGAACACAGATTTTTAGATACGTATAATTTTCTCTCCAGAAGACCAAGTTGTTACATCTGAATTTAATGCCTGTCAGTGATCAAAGGAAACTTGAAAAATGGAATTGGAACTTGAAAATGAATGTCTTGGCCATTTAAAGTCAGATAAAATATATTCTGTTTGTTTTTTTCCGTCTGGCTCTTGTTTGAATCTAACCTTTCACCAGAATGTTTAGTTTGAGGGTAATTGTTGAGTGCACACAACGATATACTTCACTTTTTTTGGGTGGGGGTATATCTCTTCAGTTTTTTTCAGTGGTACAATGTCTCACTCATATGACGTTTCCCTTTTTTTTTTTTTTTTGAGTTGGAGTCTCACTCTGTCACCCAGACTGGAGTGCAGTGGCGGCTCCCGGCCACCGCAGCCTCGACCTGCTGGGTGCCGGCGATCCTTCCGCCTCAGCCTTCCAAGTAGCTGGAACTACAGGTGTGTGCTACCACGCCCAGCTAATGTTTTATTTTATTGTAGAGATGAGGTCTCACCAAGTTGCCCAGGCGGGTCTCGAACCCGTGGGCTCAGGCAATACACTCACCTCAGCCTCCCAAAGTGCTGGGATTACAGGCTGAGCCACTGAGCCCGGCTGACATGTTTCCCTTTTATATGTCTCAAAGTTCAACTCAGACTTTTATGAGACAGTTGATGGGAGGGGCAGGAAGTTGGTGATGAGATAAAATATGTGTTTGTTACACTGTCTAAAGTTATCGTCCTTTCTTTTGTGGAAAAGTGGCATTTAAATCTGGATGAGTTAATAAAGGATTATAAAATGCTGATTTACAGAGCAAACTTTAAAAACGAAGTCCTCCAAGGAAGTGGATGAAGTAATATAGGCTGTCATGTCTCTAAACTTGTGTCATTGAAAATGTAACTTAGGACATTTTTGCAGATTTTCTTGACCTACGAAAACCACCCTCAACACTGGGTACAGACAGAATATGAAGTATCATTATTCCAGCAATTCTTACTTTCTAGGTGTTGTGTACCAAATGTTTGACACTGCATTTTTAAATCCTGCAAGTGTGAGAAGGGCCATGTATTTTTTACTTTATATTTCAAATAAAGGTTTTATGATGTTTTTTCATCAAAAGACAGATGAAGCAGTCATCCTTATTCTCCTAGGCCAGACACAAATATTGACACGTCACATTTTGTTTTCCTCTTGCTGTTTACCTGTACGATAGAGCCTGTGTCTGAAGCTCTGACTAAGGGAATGGCTGACCTGTTCCCCATTAGGGAACCTGACGAAGTCTTTAACTAGCAAAGTAATCGGGAAACGTTATCCGGAGAGAAAAAAACATTCCTGGTTTCCTAAAAGAAGACTATGTTGCAATTTGTACCCTTGAATTGAGTTCAGGTTTTTATAGCTGAGGCTCAGAGAAGTCATAGCAGGTGGTCGCAAGGGTTTGTATGTTGGTAGCACACTGTTGGTAAGGTGTGAATGATGAATGTATATAACTAACTGTTTAAATCAAAGAGTCTTTTGTAAAGGACTAACCTGATAAAATCTACATTCTGTAGCTCCCATTTCAGAGTAAGTGGCAGGTAATGTCAACGTTAAGCTGTTCAGCACAATAAAAACACATTTCACGTACAGGTATCGCCACGATAAAGGCACAAAGACCAACAAGGATTTTTCTATAATAATGATACAAAAGAGCATTACATTTTGTGGTCTGTACAGTTTAATAAACCAGCAATAAGACTACAACAAAGATAATCTATGAAAGAAGACTATGCCCAAGTACAGTGAAAGTTTAGAGAATCACTTTTGGACAGGACACATTTTGCAGTCATGGTTATAGTAGGTTTTCTGCCTAAACGTAAAAGGCTCAAAGTGTACGTCTATTTCAAATGCCTGAGGCCAGCAGCAGCTCTAAATGTGACTCAAACAGAGTTTCTTGGCACTCTGTCGCTTGAGGTCTACTCTTAAGTCCTGGGCCACAGTCACTCATCAGTTGCAGCTTCTTATAGAGGGAACATCGGAAAGAACCTTGTCTCCCTGCACTGCATATACGCTTTCATGGCCATGCTTGATCACTTAAAAAAAAAAAAGCATTTTCTCCCCATCTACCAAGTTCTCCTTGAGGAATCAACAGATGAATGACTGGCTAAAGGGGCCCCCACCCGAAGAAATTTTGCTGCAGTGTCAGCAAGGGAGAGTGGGTGCTTTGGGGGTGGAGGGCGGTGGAAGGTTGGGTTCCATGACAACAGAAGCTGCAAACCAAACCTGAGGGGACAGAGGTAGCCAGAGGCTTGGTGGCTGCACTTGGGGAGTACACAGAACAGGACACGGTGGCGAGAGGACACTAGACACTACCTCCTACCATGATGCGGGCTGGCAGACAGGCAGTCCAGAGGTGGCGCCCTGCCAGGAAGGGTGGCCTCACAAGAGCTCGTACTGCTTCAGGTGCATCCTCTGGATGATGTCGCGGCAGTCATTGAACACCCTGCGGATGTTCTCTGTGTCCACGGCGCAGGTAAAGTGGGGGTAGCAGTAGTGCTTGCCGTCGCCTGTGGCCGTGCTGATCCTCTGCAAGAGAGAGCGTCTGTGCTAGGTTTGCGCAGCCCCTGGACTCACCTGGAAGAAGGACTAGGCAGTGTTCCCGGGAAGGGCTCTTGGGGAGGGCCACCTGTCTACTTGTCTCGTTTGGGAGCCCTCAGCTGCAGGAATTGTCTGAATTCAGAGGATGACTCCGGAAGCCGGAGAACCTCATGCTTATTTCTGCCCCCAGGAGACTGGCGTGGAGCTGAGACAGCACACCCAGGCCAGGAACAGCTGTGGGCGGGAGGAGTCGGGGGAAGAGCTTCAGACATGAGGGTCTGAGCCAGCGCTGTGCGACAGAACTTTCTGCAATAATGGACGTGTTCCCTATCTGCCCTGTCAGTCTCACTAGCTAATGTGACCGAGGGACTGATTTCTAATTCATTCAGCTTTGATTCATTTAAATATCCAAATGTGACCAGAGCATCTGTCTCCGTGGCTACCTCCTCCACACAGGTGAGTTTTGGTTTTTTGCTAAGGGGCATCTCCTGGTTGGCAGGAGAACATTTACTAGCCATCTGGGAGAAAAGTGGTCTGCTGTCAAATAACTAGGTATCACGGGGTTCACATCATCGGCCATGATTTGTGAGGACCCTAGAATGATAATGCTCATGAACACTGAGAAGTCAAGTATGGCGACTGCAGCAAGGTTGTTATGGGCTGCATTGCGTTCCCTAAAATTCTTATGTGGAAGCCCTGACCCCTGACACCTCAGGATGTGACTGCATTTGGAGACAGGGATTTTAAAGAAGTAACTGAAGTAAAATGAGGTCAGATGGGTGGCCCTAACTGATATCACTGGTGTTGTATAGGAGGAAACCAGGACGACACAGACACGTTCAGAGGGAAGACCACGTGAAGACAGGGAGGAGGCCACTGGCAATCCCAGGGAAGCCTCATAAGGGACCAACCCTGCTGGCACCTTGATATCAGACTTCCACGCTCCAGAACCATGAGAACACACGTTTCTGTTGTTTAAGCCACTCAGTCAGTGGTACTTAGTTATGGCAGCCTTAGCAGACTAAGGCAGAGGTCATATGGAGCTTGCTTTCTTCCTAGGTGCCTTGGGGATCCCTGGGCTTCCTCCTCATCCCCACCCCATTTCTTTGTTCTGCAGAGAATCCTGAGAAACACTTTGGAGAGCTGCTTGAACCATGGAAAGGGTGAAGATGGTCATCAGGGCATGAAACTCCTCAAGGGAGTCAGTCCTATCTTAGCAACAGGCAGGCTTCCATTGAGCAGATTTTCCGTTTTTAAACTTGTGGACACTGAGAGGAGGAGGTTTTAGGTCTTCTTAATCCTAAAGCACCCAGTGGGGTACTCGGCACACTCAGTGTGTAGTGAATGAATGAAAAAGGGGCTTTTTTGGGGGTCATAGTCCAACTGGTTTGTCCCTGTCCAGAGCAACAAGAATCTGGGGAATGGAGTCATTACAAAGGTTGTTGCAACTTGCAAGCATCAGTTTAAATCAGTTTGTTTTTTTTTTGAGTCGGAGTCTCACTCTGTCGCCCAGGCTGGAGTGCAGTGGCATGCTGATGGCCACTGCAGCCTTGACCTACTGGGCTCAGGCGATCCTTCTGCCTCAGCTTTCCAAGTAGCTGGAACTACAGGCACGCGCCACCATGCCTGGCTAATTTTTTGGTTTATTGTAGAGATGAGGTCTCACCAAGTTGCCCAGGCTGGTCTCGAAGCCATGGGCTAAGGCAATTCTCTCACCTCAGCCCCCCAAAGTGCTGGGATTATAGATGTGAGCCACCACGCCAGCTCTAAATCTTTCAACACATCTAATTTGCCCATTGATTTTCATAAAAATGATAGAAGCAAACTTGTTCAGAAAATCTGGGCAGCCTCAGGCTGTTTGGCTGAACTGCCTGGCTGCTGGCCATGTTCAAGGTAGGAGAAATCTGAGATGAGCTTATAAAACTAGGCAGATGCCCAGAAGACAGAAACACCTCTAGCAAATGCTGAGAGTGTCAAGATAGGGGCTTATCCCAGGATCACTACCCTTGGCCTTAGGGGCTTGGAGACTCTGGCCTAGATCTGAGCTTCAGTTTGCAGCTGATTTCCAGGTGGAGGGACAGGACGGTTCATGGTAGCTGGCAGGGTGTGGGGGGACTGACCACCTGTTCACCTTACTCAACACTCTCCGGTTCCAAGTTCCTTCTGCCTCTGAAGATGGTTCATGCCCCTCACCACTGGGAGCAAATGGCCTTGTCTGGGACAAGCTTCTGGTGCTCCGTACCCTTCTTATGCAGTGACTGTGCTGAACGTTTAAGGAGAATGCTTACAGACAACAAGTGGCCCTTCCTCAGAGTCAGTTGTCACTGTGCCCTCACCCTTCCCTGCCCAACCTCACCCTCCTCGAAGGAGTGTCCTCTCCTCTGTCTCTCTTTCCATTGATGATCTTTACTTTCTTCCTTCCCCTGGGGCCTCGTATTATCAAAGTTATTGTTTTGTACATGATGTGCTCCCGTCCAGATTAAATATTGGCAGACAACCAACTTCGCAGCCTGTTCCAGCGGCCTCTGAAGTCTGGAGTTGCAGGTTACAACTCAGAACGTCTCACTGTCCCAGGCAGATTCTGCAATAGCTTTCATGCCTTTATTTCTCTGATTTGCAAATTGCACAAAAGCCAGGTTTTGTCCACTGTCAAGTAGTAAAAGATCTGTCCCAGGCCTCAATGGTGCTGTACCCATTTATTTTGGGGGAGGGTGTAGATCTGTTTCTTTGTTTTTATTTTTAAATTTTTACTTCTATTTTTTTGATCCAGCATCCTGCTCTGTTGCCCAGGCTGGAGTGCAGTGGTGCGACCGTAGCTCACTGCCGCCTCTAACTCGGTCTCAAGGGATTCTTCTGCCTCAGTCTCCCAAGTGACTAGGACTACAGGCATGTGCCACCACGCCTGGCAAGTTTTTTAAGCTTTTTGTAGAGATGGGATCTCTCTAAATTGCCTAGGCTGGTCTTGAACTCCTGGCCTCAAGCAATTCTCCCATCTCAACCTCCTAAGTAGTTGGGATTACAGGAGTGAGCTACTGTGCTCGGCTTCAATCCATTTCTAATCTTCATCTAAATGCCCAACATTTGAACCCTTAGCTAACTTTTAGTTCGAATTAGAATAGCATTTTATGAAGCACTTTTTCTGTGTCTTTATATTTTATGATCTTACAAAGATGCTCCCATCAATGTGTGTGTGGGATACCTGGAGCATCACCAGGCCCAGGCCCTTGGGGGTGTCTTGGCATTGACTAGTTTCAAGCTAGTAAAAACTCATAGCCAGCTACACATTGCAGGTTTTTCTAAAGAAAAAAATATAGATACATAAACAGAGAAAGCAAATGTGGCAAAATCTCACCCACGAGTTGACTTGGGTGAAAAGTATATAGGAGTTATTTGACAAATCTTTTACTTTGTAAGTTTGAAGTAATCTCAAAATAAAAAGTTTTTTAAAAAAGGAAAACATCTCTGTATCTGAGTGGGCCCATTTTTACGCTGACCTCCAGCCCTTGAGTGTTCTCAATGGAGGAAGGGTGTGGGGGCTTGTGTTTCAGATTCTGCTGCAGGACTCTGTCCTTTTTGGAAAATACAAGTGAACGATGTCTATCTAGCTCATCCATGGGCCATCCCTCAGGGGTATGTGTTCTCACTCTGGCTCTGCTGCTTGGAAGCTGTGTGACCTTGAGTGAGAAATCTAACCTCTCTGAACCTCAGTGTGCTCAGTGGTGAAATGAAGGTAACATACCTTTTCTCTCATAACTTTAAGAAAGATTAAATGAGATAATCCAAAGGTAAGTAATTTCCAAATTGCAAAGAACAGCATCACTGTTTTTAAGGGGGTAGGAAAACAAAGTTTAACCAAATCGCTTACCAAGAACAGATCCCGGATAAAGAACTTGGCTCTTGTGACTTTGGGATCCTCGCCGGCATCTGGAGTTGCTGTGGGAATGACAAATGAAATTTCGTTCAAGCAACATGAAACAAAGATACAGCTCTATGGAAACAGAAAGAATTACAAAGTTGGACTGCTGTATTTTCATAGCATTAAAATACATTCCCCTCTTCCTCGCTGAGATCATTCTAATTTTAACAGTCGTAGTTCTGATAGGACTTTTTTTGGTGGGGTTATGGTCGGAATGTCTGTGTCCCCTCCCCCCCCACATCCATATGTTGGTTCCTAAACTCCAATGCAATAATATTAAGAGGGGGGGCCTCTGGGAGGTGATCAGGTCATGAGGGCTGTGCCTTCATGAATGAGATTAGTGTCTTTACAAAAGAGGCCTGAGAGAGACCTCTCACCTCCCCCCCACCGCCATGTGAAGGGGGAACTGAGACAGCATCATCTAAGAAGCAGAGAGCGCCCTCACTAGACACTGAATCCTGGACTTCCCAGCCTCCAGACATGTGACCAATACATTTCTGTTGTTCACAAATTATCCAGTCTGAGGTATTGTTACAGCCCGAATGGAAGGAGATAGGTTGGGGGTGGGGGATAACTTCCACTCAAGTAAAATGAAGGCATCTCATCGAATACTGACCAGACTGAGGTCCAGAACTGTCCTTCCTCACAGAGCTGTGAAGGACGGGACAGCTGAGAGCCTCCTGGTACTGGGAGCCAGCTCCGGCCCCACCCTCCCAGTCAGGGGTCAGCACCTGGCTGCTCTCCTGAGCTGTGCTCTCCACTTCCATCAGTCTCCCTCCTAGGAGAACCCCCTTCCTGGTTCCTGCTACAGACTCAGACATTTGGAGGCCGGATGGAATGGACTGCAGCAGACCTTTCTGTCTCTCAGCCTTCCTCAGACCTTTTCCACCTGAAGAGTCCATATTCTTGGGATCATTCCTCTGTTTCCTGTGGCCCCATGGACTCTCCTTTTCTAAGATCTAGGCTACAGATTTGCCCTCCATTGCAGGGTGGCTTGGGGGGCCTAGTCAGGCCTGATCTGGGTATCCACCATGATCTGCTGGAGGACAGTTACCAGGGCAGCCAGGGTGAAGACAGGGGAGAGAGAAGAGAAAGAATAGACACAGTGCTCAGTGAGGGGAAGGGGAGGAGCACAGCACCCAGAGAGGAGGCGGGGGGCACGGCACCCAGGTAGGGGGAAGGGGAGAGACCCAGCACCCAGAAAGGGGGAAGAGGAGGGACCCAGCACCCAGAGAGGGGGAAGGGGAGGAACACAGCACCCAGAAAGGGGCAAGGGAAGGGGCACAGCACCCACAGAGGAGGAAGGGGAGGGCCCCAGAATACACCGTGGTCATCGGCCAGGGTGTTCGCTGGAATTTCTGGGCAACTTGCCAAGTTCTCCACCTCTAGAGATCACATGGTTCTCCCGTGTGGGAACAGGGCACTGGCTTTATTCAGGAGGGCACTGATGTACGTTGAAATGCACATATTTTAAATGTACATTTTGGCGAGATCTGACATATGCATTCAGTCACGATGTGATCTCCACAATAGAGTTAATGCGCGTATCCACACCCCAAATGCATCCTCCTCCCTCATAGCCCCTCCTTCTTGTCCTGCCCCCTTGTTGCCAGGTCACATGCAGGAGGCTGTACTCTAGACTTCAGATAAGTGGATTCACATGGTACACAGTCTATTTTGCTTGTATTCTGTCTCTTGGCATAATTGTGTGTTTCCTCCACACTGCCACATGAACCAATAGTTTGTGCCCTTCAATTGCTCAGTAAGTGAGTTGAGGACTTCACAGTTGGATGGTGGGCCTAGCCTGCCAGCAGGTGCCACAGATGTCCAGGGAGAGGTGGGTTCCCTGGGAAGGACATGGCATAGAGGGAGGTGGCAGATGGTGCCCAGGTGAGCATCAGTCACCAAGCCTGGCACGGTGGCCAGCAGGCCAGGGTCCCTCAGCCCCAGGACTGGAGTCCTTTAACACTCCCTGGCTGGGGCAAGTGGCCTCAGCTTGTAGTGCCATCCAGCCAGTGGTGGTGGTCGTGGTGCCTTTTGCAGTGAGGTATGGCTGTGTCTCAGAAAGATGACTTTGACAGAAGTCTAGAGAATGTTCTGGAAAAGTGAGTGATATAAGGAGGTCAGGCAGGAAGCGGTGGCAGTCACTGAGATGAGGGGAACTGAGATTATGAGGAAGGAAACAGGGAAGGGCCTGAGGGATGGGCGCTGTGGAGGCGGGCCCTCCAGAGCTTGGCCACTGCCTGGTCTGGGGGAGGGGAGGGACAGGAAGTAGTTCCTGGAGAAGCGGAAGGAGATGTCGCTTGATGGGAGGAGAGTAAAACGATCTTCCTGGGATCACTCCACTGTTTCCTGCGGCCCCATGGAATCTCTTTGCCTAAGATCTAGGCTACGGAGCCGAGTGTTCTCATGACTCTTTGCCCTCCCCTTCCCCCTCTCTGGGTGCTGTGCTCCTCCCCTTCCCCTCACTGAGCACTGTCTCCTTCCTCTTCCCTCTCCCCCGCCTTCACCCTGGCTGCCCTGGCACCGGTCCTCCAGCAGATCATGGTGGATACCCAGATCAGGCCCGACTAGGCCCCCCAAGCCACCCTGCAACAGAGGGCAAAGAGTCATGAGAACACTCAGCTCCCTATCCTAGATCTTAGGAAAAGAGATTCCATGGGGCCACAGGAAACAGTGGAATGATCCCCAGGAAGATCATTTTACTCTCCTCCCATCAAGCGGTATCTACTTCAGCTTCTCCCAGGAACCCCAGGAGGAGAGGGGGAAAGCAAAAGCAATGCTCTGGTCACGTCCCAGAGCAAGTGGCTTCGGGACCTCAGTCCTGGAGAGTGCATCGCCATGTTGAGTGTGGTTAGAGTAAAGGTGATGATGCATTTCAATGAGATCTACATATGATTTGACCCTAAGAAAGAGCCTGAAAGCGGACCGTATGCTGACTTACACGCGGGTAGGTATGGAGGCTGCTGGTTGTGCAAGAACTAGTTGGGCCCATTTCCAATGTCTATTTACTTCTATATGGAAATATCTAGCAATAGGATTTTGCTCCGAGATCCAAGGCGGGTCATGATTTTAGTATTAATATAATTCTACAAGGCCTCTACCATGATAGAAAAAAGAAAATGAACACAAGGAGTGAGAAAGTCTAAGGACAAACGCAAGTTTTCCCTCTTCATTGATGATAAAACACGGATCCCCCCAAATCTTACCTATAACATCCAGGAAAGTCTTCTTCATTCTGCTTTGTCTCATTTGGGATCCACATGTTTAAGAAGTGGAGTTATTTTGTCTTAAGTCACTCCTACCAGCCTCTGGTGGAACTGGTGTAAACTGAAACTCTTCACAGCCGCTGACCACGGAGTGACCAGCTTCTCCCGGTTTACCTTCCTGCCTTTAGTACTGCAAGTCCCGAGTGTGGGACACCCTCAGTGTCTGGAGGCCTTACATGGCTGGCCACCCTCCTGGGTAGTGGCCAAAGACAATGCTGGAGATGGCGGCACGCCAACACAGTGACTGGAAGCGCGGGCTTGGAAACAAAGGACTTAGGACTGCCCTGCCTTCACAAGCCTCCCTCTGAGTGGTCCTGATGTGTCATTTACCTCTCTCAGCCTTCTTCCACAGGAAAAATAACAGAAACTACCATGTAGGGTCACTGTGAAGGTGAAGGGCTCACAAGGTCCCCACTCATAGCAGACCAGGTGGAGGTGCCAGAGAGAACTCACCCAGCACATGACATACTCACACCCCAAAATGGTCATTTCTTCTGCACAGTTTGAATACAAATTCAAGCTCTGAAGCATTTACAAGTGGAATTCTAAATAGGACATGCTAATACTTTAGTACGTTAGGATACAGTAGATGAGAGAATTGATTTAAATTCATGGAGTCTCTTAGATTCATCAGAAGTATTTGAATTATAGTTACAGGGCTACTGAAAAAAAAATCCTATTTCTTGATCATGAGAACTGTTTTGAAATCTTACCATCTTCAGGAACGGTGTAATTTGCATACTCTGGAAAGTAGTCTTCAATTTTTGATTTCCCTGCCAAGACTTTTTCTGCCAGCATATCTTGTTTGTTCAGGAACAGGATAATAGAAATAGTCCGCAACCACCTAAAAAGAAGAGATAAATATACACATATGCGAGTATGTGAAAGTACCTCTAACATGGAAGTTACTATATTAAAAGCACACTGTCGGCCAGGCTTGGTGGCTCAGCCTGTAATCCCAGGACTTTGGGAGGCCGAGGCGAGTGGATTGCCTGAGACTGCAGGTTCGAGACTAGCTCGGGCAACTTGGCGAGACCTCATCTCACAATAAATAAAAAATTAGCTGGGCGTGGTAGCACACGCCTGTAGTTTTGGCTACTTGGAAGGCTGAGGTGGAAGGATCACTGGAGCCCAGTGGGTCGATGCTGGGGTGGCTGTGAGTGTGCCACTGCACTCCAGCTGGGTGACAGAGTGAGACTCCAACTCAAAAAAAAAAACTCACTCCAAAAAAAAAAAAAAAAAAAAAAAGCATACTATCATCTTCCTAACAATGTATAGGATTCAGAATTGTTTGATACAACAGTATCTTCATTCTATTTGCAGGCAAATAAACAAATACAGGTAAAGGATGAGGATCCCTAGTCCAAAAATCTGGAATCTGAGATGCTCCAAAATCCAACACCTTTTGAGCACCAGCATGATACTCAAAGATAATTCTCAATGGAGCATTCACATTTTGAATTTTCAGATTAGGGACGCTGAACCAGTAAGTATAATGTAAATATTACAAAAATAAAAAAACCCAGAAATCTGAAATGCTTCAGTTCCCAAGCATTTTGGATAAGAGACATTCAAGATGTAGTTACCTTAGTAGCTAAACACTTTCTATTAGGTCCCACTGGGGATATACATTTATTGGTACCAAAACTAATATTTACTTATGTAATGAATACACTTGGATTTTTGTGGTGTAATTTACCAAGAAAGGGTAAGAAAACTCACACTGGAAGAAGTTCAAACTTTAACAACAATGATGACAAAATAATACACAACTCATTAGCGAATCACAGAGCTTAATTTGTGGCTGGCTTGGTTCTTCTTCCACCTCCCTGCCTCCTCTTCTGAACATGTCTAAGGTTCTCCAGATTTGGAGCATAATATTAATCAAACCTATATTAACTGTACTTTATAAGATAAACCCAAGGGAGGTGGGTCAGGTGCAGTGAGGGTAGAGTAGGAAAAGGTTTCTGTTCTGCATTTAATGAAATAGAAACTGAGAATATTTGAGATGATGGTTATGCTAATCACCCTGATCTAATCAGTATATACCATATGTATTGAAACATCACCAGGTACCCCATAAGTATGCACAATTATTATATGTCAATTAAAAAAATAAAATAAATCTGAGGAAAAAAGAGCTTAGCTGTGCGAATTATCAAAGCTTCTGGAAATTCCATAACTTCAAAAAAAATCAAGCTAATTGATTAGTCTACAGGAATCTATGAATGAAAAATACAAACCATTTCCCCCTCAAATGGAAATAGCCTTAATGTTTCTTCTAGTTATAAAATACACAATCTTTGTAAAGACAAATCTTAAATTATAGAAAAAAACACATAGAAAAAAATCAAATATAGTTACACCCTGAGACAACTACCATTAGACTTAAAAAAAAATTAGGTTTAACATTTTTTTTAAATTAGATTTTTTTACCCTCTCGTTTATTTATAAAAATAAGATCTATCGGGCAACCCCCTCAGGTCCCCTTCCCTCTGGGAGCTTTTCTGTCCTCTCAATAAATCCTGCTTTCTAAAAAAAAAAAAAAAGAAGGATCTATCTATCTAATCCTGAATTGTACCCCACATCTTAAAAATAAAGTTAAAAAATAGATTAAAAAAAATAAGATAGTGGTATTTTAAAATGTGCTTTTTCATATAACAATATTGTGGTCATACATATATATAGTCATGAGGGGGATCCCCCTAAAAAAACCTTAGAATTTATAAAAAATTGTGTATTTATTCTTTTTTATTTTTTGAGTTGGAGTCTCACTGTGTCACCCAGACTGGAGTGCAGTGGCACGCTCCTGGCCACCGCAGCCTCCACCTGCTGGGCTCTGGTGATCCTTCCGCCTCAGCCTCCCAAGGAGCTGGAACTACAGGCATGTACTACCACGCCCAGTTAATTTTTGATTTATTGTAGAGACAAGGTCTTGCCAACTTGCCCAGGTGGGTCTTGAACCTGAGGGCTCAGGCAATCCACTCCCCTCGGCCTCCCAAAGTGCTGGGATTACAGGTTGAGCCATCAAGACTGGCCTGTGTATTTATTCTTACATATTTACACTTCAGTCACCTTCAAAGTACCCTTCGTTTGATGCAATACACCTATCGAGATAATTTTTCCACTGTTCATAACAGTTTTTAAACTCGTCAATTTTGATGCCTTTTTAGTGCTTCTGCTGTTTTTTGTTTCACCTCTTCCAGTTTAGCAAAATGTTTCCCTCTGAGGACTTTTTTTAATCCAGGGAAATAAAAACAAGTTGCTTGGGATGAGGTGGGAGGGCAGGACAAGGGGGCCATGCTGCTTTTGGGCAAAAACTGCTGAACACTTGGTGTGGTGTGGGCCGGTGTGCTGGTAAATCACCCATAATGAAATGGGCAAATGCGTTGTAAGAATTCCCCTCCCCAAATTCACTGAAGCCAAATGCAGCCTCTCACAATATTAGCTAGTATACTGATGGTGATGGGCTCCTAGAACACTTACTTAGTGGAAGAAGTCAGCGCTATAAGGACCCACCCTCCAAAAGAGAATTCTGTTTATTTTTGGTTCCTCCTCACACACACACACACACAGTATTCCTCTGTATATCCGATATTGCCTGACCCCCTTTTCTTTCCCATTAACTGTCTTTTTTTTTTTTTTTTTTTTTGAGTTGTAGTCTCACTCTGTCGCCCAGACTGGAGTGCAGTGGCCGTTCCCGGCCACCGCAGCCTCGACCTGCTGGGCTCCGGCGATCCTTCCGCTCAGCTTCCAAGTAGCTGGAACTACAGGCACGCGCTACCATGCCCGGCTAATTTTTTGATTTATTGTAGAGATGAGGTCTCACCAAGTTGCCCAGTCGGGTTTCGAACCCGCAGGCTCAGGCAGTCTACTCACCTTAGCCTCCCAAGGTGTGGGATTACAGACTGAGCCACCGAGCCTGGCTTCCATTAACTGCCTTAATATCACACAACCGAGTATGGTTGTTGAACCCTTCATAGATATTTTTGCAAGGTCAACTTATGTTTTCTATCCTCCTTCTTGGTGATATTTCTTTCTAAGTATTTCAGAAGAAAATTATATTTTTAACTACATAAATGTCATGTATTATGTGTGTGCCTGCTAGATATTCCATTCCGAAATAATCACTTCTGCCACTTTGCAATGTTAACAGTTTCAAACATGATTATGTGGTGATTATGCATTGCAAGGGATCTTAGAGATCATCTAGTTATTAGTGAAGGTTCTAAACTGATATTTTCTAAATTTTAAAAGCCAAACAAAACCTATACTGAGCTGGATATGGTGACTCACGCGCCTATAATCCCAGCACTTTGGGAGGTGGAGGCGAGAGGATTGCCTGAGTCCAGGGGTTTGAAACCAGCCTGGGAAATTTGGTAAGACCTTCTTTACAATAAATAAAAAAT
Source organism: Cephalopachus bancanus (assembly GCA_027257055.1). Lineage (NCBI taxonomy): Eukaryota > Metazoa > Chordata > Mammalia > Primates > Tarsiidae > Cephalopachus > Cephalopachus bancanus. Next base: position 77,662 of record JAPVLO010000469.1, read on the forward strand.
ATTAGCTGGGTGTGGTGAGCACGCTGGTAGTTCTGGCTACTTGGGAGGTTAAGGCGGAAGGTTGCCTGAAGCCAGTAGGTCAAGGCTGTGGTGGTCGTGAATGTGCCACTGCACTCCAGCCTGGGCGACAGAGTGAGACTCTGACTCAAAGCAAAACAAAGCCAGAAATAAAAACAAAAAAAACCTATTTTGGACCCTAGATATGCAGTCATCCCTTGGTCTCCATGGGGGATTGGTTCCAGGACCCTCTATGGATATCAAAATCCAAGGATGGTCAAGTCCCTGAAATAAGATAGTATAGTATCTGCATATAGCCTCACATACCCCCATATACTTTAAATCATCTCTAGATGACTCATAATACTATGTAAATGCTATGTAAATAGTTATACTAAATTTTTTAATGTTGTATTGCTAAATTTATATTTGAATATTTTCAGTCTGCAGTTGGTTGAATCCTCTGAAGTGGCACCCACAGATGTAGAGGGCCACCTGTGATCCTAGGCTTTCAGAGCAGAGACTTCAATTGTCTTGCCAAAGAACTATCAGAGCTTCATCAAGGAAGAGCTTCCTCATTTTGAGAATGCCTGTACTTTAGATGGACTAAAGGAGGTACATCTTACGGTTCTGGACTTATCAGTAGGGAAGGATATATCTGGAGAATAAAAATGAAAGTTAGCGAATTGAATTTTTTTTTTTTTTTTTGGAGTTGGAGTCTCACTCAGTCACCCAGACTGGAGTGCAGTGGCCGTTCCCGGCCACCGCAGCCTCGACCTGCTGGGCTCCGGCGATCCTTCCGCCTCAGCCTTCCAAGTAGCCGGAATTACAGGCATGCGCTACCACGCCTGGCTGATTTTTAAGATTTATTGTAGAGATGAGGTCTCGCTGCCCAGGCGGGTCTCGAAGGATTGTATTTTTAAAAAAGAAAATTTGCAATCTAGTGGAGAGACTGAATGTGTTCTTTTATAACCTGTTATTCCAGATGCTTTCAAAAAGGTCCAGGGATTCCCTCAGTCTGTTGGTGTTGTTATCTTCCCGAATCACCATGTTGTAGCTACTGCAGGCCGCAACGTATATAATAGCGGTGACGTCTTAGTGGAGACAAAGAGAAAAAGGGAAGCGCCTTCATCAGAAACATTTGTCGTGGGGTTGTGGTGAAGCACACAACCAATAGCTACTCAGATCCGTGGAAATTTCCATTCCATGATGAGAATATTCAGTCGCAAGAAGGACTTGAATATGCACTGTATGTATGACTGGGTGTTTCAGAAACGCACATGAGAGGAACCCACCCCAAAGATGAATTACATATGGGATGCTTAAATTATTTATGAGATTAATATTTATGAAAGAAGTAAAATCTTGTAGAGAATGTAATACTTTATGGACTAGTTATATTAGAGATGATCTAACTCAAACCCAGTTAAGCATAGTAGCAGTGCTGAGTGTTAGAATTCACCCCCGGGGTACACTTCAGGATAAAGTACACAAGTGGTCATCATGTAGGTAAAGTCTGGGCCTCCCTCTGGTCCCCACCTTGCCTGGTTTGAGATCAGGTACACAGGTTTTTCCTTCTTTTTCTTTTTTTTTAAATTTTAAAGACGTGGGGTACAATTCAGGGTTAGGTATACAAACGTTGATTATGCAGGTACCCTTGTGGATGAGGTGGGCCCCTCCTTCCCCTGGCAGTTTCATTCGACTGCCAGTCCCAACCCCCACTCCCGTTTTCTTAGGAGAGCATCAAAATCACCGTTAAAGCACTGGATCCATTTCCTTCTCTCATCCCTCTGGCCACCAACATCAAACATGCTGTGGAAAAGCAAAGGAAGAAATTACTTGGGGGAACTAGGAAACAATGTCATGAGTTTTGGCTTTTCTCTTTTGCTCTCAGACGGTTCCAGTCATTCACACGTGGGTCTTGAGTCGGGCTTTTGCCACCTGCACCATCACGCCCTCTGTGATCCTGGACTACAAGTGACACCTCCTTTCCCAGCTGCGGTGTCTCCTGTTTCCCTGATGAGGGGGGGCAGGGGGACAACTATGGGTGAGAGATCATGTAAACAGCAGCTGGCAGTGTCCACGCTCACACAGTGGGTGCTTAATAAATGCAATGGGCCGTGCTCGGTGGCTCAGCCTGTCATCCCAGCACTTTGGGAGGCCGAGGCAAGTGGATTGCCTGAGTCTGTGGGTTCAAGACCAGCCCGGGGAACGTGGTGAGACCTCATCTCTACAATTAAAAAAAACTACCTGGGTGTGGTGGTGTGTGCCTGTAGTTCTGGGTGGAGAAGCAGGGCTGTAAGTGGGAGCCAATCACCGGTAGAGGGCTTGGGTTATGGGGTACACAGGCAAGAGTCAACTCCTGAACCTTTTTGGCAGAGGAATACGATAGTCTGACAATTATGTTCACAAGCTCGCCACCGTGCGCGTACGTTGGCAGCACTGTACAAGCGACTTGGTGAGGTTTCATAATCTTGGTATATCAGTGTCTCACAGCTGTGTTTGTGTTGATGTGTGGTGGTGTCTTGGTGAGTGGTGTTCACTTTTGTTGTTCCATGTTTCTGTGTGCTGTTGTGAGAATGTCGGGGCTTGAATTAGAGCAATGAACAAACATCATCATTTCTTGTTAAACTTGGCAAGAGTGGAAGCGAAATCAGGGACAAGCTAGTCCAAGTTTACAGGGATAATGCCATGAAGGAAATGGCAGTGTACAAATGGATTAAACGTTTTTCTGAGGGGAGAGAAAGCGCACTGATGAAGAGAGGTCAGGATGGACAGTAATGAGCAGAACTGATAAAAAACATTGCAAAAATTCATCGAATTGTGTGTCAAAACCATTGGCTCACTTTGAAAAGCATAGCAGATCAAATAAACATTGACAGAGAAACAATTAGGAAAATCTTAACTGAAAATCTTGGCAAGAGAAAGGTATGTGCAAAAATGGTCCTAGGCTGGGCATGGTGGTTCGGCCTGTAATCTCAGCACTTTTGGAGGCCAAGATGAGAGGACTGCCTGAGCCTGGGGGTTTGAGAGCAGCCTGGGCAACTTGGTGAGACCTCGTCTCTACAATACATCACAAAAAAACTAGCTGGGCGTGGTGGTATGTGCCTGTAGTTCCAGCTACTAGAAGGCGGAGGTGGAAGAATCACCTGAGCCCAGCAGGTCAAGGCTGCGGTGGCTGTGAGCATGGCACTGCACTCCAACCTGGGTGAAAAGAGTGAGACTCCAACTCAAAAAAAAAAAAAAAAAAGGTCCTGAAGGAGTTCTTGCATCACGACATTCACCAGCTCACACAGCACTGTCTGTGAGGGCATTTTTTAGCCAGTAAACAACTAACTGCATTGGAACACCCTCCCTACTCACCTGATCTGGCCCCCAATGACTTTTTTCTTTACCTGAAGATAAAGGAAATATTGAAAGGAAGACATTTTGATGACATTCAGGACATCAAGGGAAATATGACGACAGCTCTGATGGCCATTCCAGAAAAAGAGTTCCAAAATTGCTTAGACGGGCGGACTAGGCACTGGCGTTGGTTCATACCTTCCCAAGGGGAATACGCCAAAGGTGACCATAGTGATATTCAGCAATGAGATATGTAGCACATTTTCTAGGATGAGCTCATGAACTTAATTGTCAGACCTAGTAGCATGATCTGAACCGTATTTTGAGAAGGTTCATTTTGTGACAGTGAACAGGGCGGCTGGAATGGGTAAGCTAGGAGACAGAAGCCCAGCCAGGCTCCTGCTGAGAGAGTCCTGGGGGGAAGGGATGGAGGGGACACTAGGGTTATGGCCACAGGCACGGAAAAGATAAACATGAAGAAAGTAAGCTCACAAGCAGAGCTCAGGCTTGTGGGTAGCCTGGAAAATCCCGCTGCAGATAAAAAGAAGTTGCCTCCATTCATTCCCAAACTGTGACTGTGTCCTCAAAAGATCAAATGCCGGAAGAACGGATTTGCTAAAGCTCCTGGTCTAACATGAGGGTCATCCAACCTACAGCTCAGATGAAGACACTGCTTTCCCTTCAGGTGTTCTCATTTGCTGGAGTTCCAATCTCAAGAGCTGCCCTTGTGTGAAAGGCAGCTGTGCATCGTCGGGGATTAAGCCTCCTCAAGTCCCGCAGCCCCTGGGCTCAGGGCCTGATTCCCACATACCCCTCCCTGCAGCAAGCCACACTGGTGTCTTCATCACATACTCACTGAAAGTTTACTTTGTCCACTTGGAATCGTGTCTCAAAAATCCCTGATGTCAGAACTCTGCATCTCAGGAGGTCCTGGGGAGAAAAGAAGGAAGCAACTTGAGTTACATTATGGTTTGTCTTCAAAATAAAGCTCTTGTGCAACCCAAATCGTCCACTTTTTCAAATAAATTCTTCCTCTGTAAAGAAAACAACAATAATTAGAAACTCGGGAAAATGTTCTCTCTCACCCTCCTGAGAAAACCATGATCAATGTATTGGTTTGGTCCTTAGAGACTTGATAACTGTGCTTTTAAGACTTTAAAACCATTTATGAATGCTTCTTACTGACATGCACCTGACCACCTGGTCATAACCCCGGTGTTATGGAGCGAAATTTGTTGGTGTCCTGTTGCCACACCTGGACAGCCTCCTGCTGGGTTTCACAATGGTTTGGGTGAAAAACCAAAGACAGCGTAACTCTGCATCCATCATTCTTGCATCTTGTGGACTGGATGTGAGCTGATTTTAGGTTGACTCTCTCTTCCCTGCATATTTCTATTCTCTCTAAGATAAAAGATGATGTGGCCCTGAGGGCATGAGAAAGCCACACAGCCTCACAGAGCTGACATCTCTAGAACACTTGGCAGAAGTCAGGGTTCCTTCCTGACCACCAAATCCATTATGATGTCAATAAAGCCGCCACTCTGCAATAATTCTAGAAGATGAGAAGCGGCATTTCCATTTTAGCATAATAAGAACTACTTAGGCCGGGCTCGGTGGCTCAGCCTGTAAACCCATGCTTTGGGAGGCTGAGATGAGTGGATTGCCTGAGCCCACGGGTTCGAGACCCACCTGGGCAACTTGGCGAGATCTCATCCCTACAATAAATAAAAAAATCAGCTGGGCGGGGTAGTGCATGCCTGTAGTTCCAGCTACTTGGAAGGCTGAGGCAGAAGGATCGCTGGAGCCTAGCAGATTGAGGCTGCGGTGGCTGGGAGCAGCCACTGCACTCCAGTCTGGGTGATGGAGTGAGACTCCAACTCAAAAAAAAAAAAAAAAAAAACTACTTAGAACAGTTGAGTCAAGTGAGGATTGACTGAAGACTAGGAAGCCACCGTTGCCTGGTCAGATAATAATAATAATAATTATTATTATTTTTGAGTTGGAGTCTCACTCTGTTGCCCAGACTGGAGTGCAGTGGCCTCTCCTGGTCACCGCAGCCTCAACCTGCTGGGCTCCGGCGATCCTTCCAAGTAGCTGGAACTACAGGCGTGGGCTACCACGCCCGGCTAACTGGTCAGATAATTATAAACTCTTAGGGGCAGCCTCAGAGAGAGAGAAAATTCAGAGAGGAGAGAGAGCACCTCAGACCTCGAGGGGAGGCAGAGGAGAGAAACCTGCAGGGCGCCCAAGGCCAAGGCCCTCCAGGGGCTACTGATGCTGGGGGAGTTTGTAACGTCTGGTCTGAACAGAAACCTCCTAACTTCCTTGGGGCTTATTAACTGTGGAAGCCTCTCGGGCTCCTGATCTGAGCAATCCAGGGCTGTTTAGTCTCCACAGGGCCCATGGGTCAAGGTGGCAGAGAGTGCCCCTCTCTGCTGTACAGATGTGCCACGTGACGCTGTTTTCTGGCACGATCCAAAAGAGATGTTTCGGAACACATCTGGCAAGTTGTGTCCCGGGGCCATAATCAGAATGGATGCAGTTTATGAAGCCTAAAAGTAAAGGCTTAGCACTCCTATGGGCAGTTCTAGAAGGAACGGGAATGGCACACTCCCAGTCTGCAGATAAACTCACTTGCATACTGGCAATTTAGATCCTCACAAAGTGGTAGAGCACCAAGTCAGGGGAGAGAGGCACAGGTTTGATTAACTTGCCACACACACATGCAGGAGCAGCACAAATGGTTGCAAGAAGTAGTTATTTTAAGAACTTTTTCCTTAATCCATTTACAAATAATGAAAATCAACCTCCACGCTTCCGATGGGTGGTGGTGGGCTCGAATTCCACATACCTGGTCTGTGGGTGTGTAGTCAACCAGACTGACGCTGTCGATTCTTTCCAGGAAGCTGCAGAGAAAGCCAGGACAGTTGAGGCATGCTCTCTGGTCCCTTTCCCCTGGGTTGGGGAGTAAATTAATGGGACATTTACACGTGCAGCAAGGATGGGGGCAGGTTGAGAGACTGAGGTAAGTTCCCACTGTTTCCTGAGTCTGTGTCTGCCTAGATAAGAAAACATTCCTGATTCCCGACCAAGGGTGAAAGACTACATTCTTCTTCTTTCCTAAAATCCTCTCTTCCCCATCGCCATAGGGGGCACCTCAGAAACTGGGAAGGGGCTGAGGCCTCCCTTCCAAAGGCTAAGTTACTAGAAGAATGTGGTGTGATACAAATAAACAATGAAAGGTGGCAGATGTTCCTTTAGTCTCAGTTTCTAATCAGATCCAAAAGATGTGTGTGTATCTGTGTGAATGTGAGTAAATGTGTAAAAGTGAGTGTGAAAGAGTATGCCATGTGTAACGGTGCTTGCAAGAGTGAGTGTGCGAGTGTGTGGTACATGCAAGCATGAGTGTGTAAGAGTGTGTGACTGTGTAAGAGCGTGTGGTACATGTAAGTGCAAGAGCAAGTGAGTGTGTAAGAGCATGTGGTGCACATACGTGTGAATGTGCAAGACTGTGAGTATGTGGTACATGTGTGTGTGTGTAAGAGCGAGTGAGTGCAAGAGCATGCAGTACATGTATGTGTGTAAGAGCGAGTGTGTGAGTGTGAAAGAGCTTATGGGACATATAATTGTAAGAGCATGTAGTACATGTATGTGTAAGAGCGAACGAGTGTGTAGGTGCATGTGGTGTATGTAAACATGAGTGTGCAAGAGTGTGTAAGAGTGCATGGTGCATGTAAGTGCAAGTATGTAAGAGTGCATGTTTGTAAGAGCATGTGGTGTATGTGTGTTTGTAATAGTGAACGTATGTGTGTGCAAGAGTGAGTGTGTAAGAGCACCTGGTGTATGTAAGCATAAATGTGTAAAAGCGAGCGCATGAGTAAGAGCAAGTGTGTGAATGTGTAAGAGCGTGTGGTGCAGGTAAGCACAAGTATATGAGTGAATGTGTGTGTAAAGGTGTGGTGTATACAAGCGTGAGTATGTAATAGCAAGTGTATGCATATGTAAGAGTGTAAGAGTGAGTGCATGTGTGTGTAAGAGTGTGTGGTGTATGTAAGTGTGTATAAGCATGATCACGTGAGTGTAAGAGCGTGTGTGAGAGTAAGAGTGAGTATGTGAGTGTGTAAGAGGGTGCAGTGCATGTAAGCATTAGAGTATGTGGTGCATATAAGTGTGAGTGTATAAGAGCAATGTGTGAGAGCGAGTGTGTAAGTGTATGGGTTTCCGTGAGGGTGGAAGAGCATGTGGTGCATGTAAGAGTGTATAAGAGTGAGTGCGTGAGTGTGTGAGCACATACGTGAGGGTGTGTACTGGCATACCTGTCTTAGTCCACTAGCATGAGAGCCATCCGAGGCGTCGTGTATGTTCCCCAACATTGTGGAGGAGAAGCTGGGAGAGGGCAGGCAGCACCCTTTGTGGGCAGGACCACGCACCACGGTGCTACTTCTCATTTCTAGGGCTCTTTCCGCTGGGAGGCTGCAGGTGTACCCCCTCTCACAGAGGTGGACACCATGCTTCTGCAGAGCCTCCCTGCCCACCTCATCTCAAGCAGCACCCTGCCGCTGTGCCAGCCTGGTTTTATCATCCTAAAGGCACTGGTCTTAACGTCCTACAGACACTTGGCATGGCCCGGTATGTTTTACATGAATTTGCCTGTTATTTGTCTCTTCCACTAAAATGTGGGGTCCCCAGGGCAGGTCTCTGTCTTATTGGCCTGGGTGTTCCCATCACCTTGAGCAAGGCTTGGGCCACAGTAAATATGGTGGAATGAATGAATGTCCTCTGTCTCCTCCCCCAGCCGAGACAGGAGGTCAGCAAGGGCTGAGAGGCCTAGGCCCACATGGGCACCGGCAAGAGTTGGGGACTGGTTAACTGGAGACCAGAGGACACTTCTGGAGAAAGAGGAGGCAGTAGGGTCTTCTGGACGGGAGAAAGAGAGAGAGAGTTAGGAGAGAGAGGGCACTGGGTGGTCCCTGAGCATTGGGCCAGCAAGGCTCCAGCACTGGAGAGCAAGCGTGGACAGTCTGGAGGACCATGCCAGCTCCCTGCTGGCCGCCCTGGTGGGCCAGTTCTGTTACCAAGTTTATGGCATCAGCAGCCATGTGCTCAAGGGCAGTTTGTACAGTGGAGGGGGTGTAACCACCTCGTCTCCACATGCTCCTGCTCCCCGGCAGGCCCTGTGATGCCCAGGGTGGGCAAGAGGGAGGTGAGGGGTTCCGAATATGCCACCCCAGACGAGCCACCTTGGCACACCGACTATTTTGAGCTGCAGGCACTGGGGAAACAGCAGATGTGCGGCTGTCTGTCTGATCTTCCCCTCTGTGACTAAATGCAGGTTGTAACATTTCCCACGAGGAAGGTGCCCCCCCTACCAGGAAGAGGAGAATTTTGTCACGGGAGACTGCGGGTTAACACCAAGATGGATCAGTACAAACAAACCCACTAAAATAACCCTTATCTTTCATTAGTTTCTCCCATGTATTTTCTAGTCATTGTCCCACAATTTACTGTCCCTGGAAGCTTACAATCTTTTCCTTTGTTTCTTCTCCATTCTTCTGTTAAAAAAAAGTTTATAAGGCCAGGTGCGGTGGCTCACTCCTGTAATCCCAGCACTTTGGGAGGCCGAGGCAGGCAGGATTGCTTGAGCTCAGGAGCTCGAGACCATGTTATGTGGGCAACATAGTGAGACCTTATCTCTACAAAAAAATTTTAAAAATTAGCCAGGCATGGTGGTGCGCGCTTGTATCCCAGCTACTCAGGAGGCTGAGGTAGAAGGATCACCTGAGCCCAGGAGGTCAGCGCTACGGTGAGCTGTGATCATGTCACTGTACTCCAGCCCGGGCAACAGTGAGACCTTAGCTAAAAAAAAATTTTTAAAGTTAAAAAAAAAAAAAGACATACAAGCTTTTATCTTTTTTTTTTGTTGTTGTTGTTTGTTTGTTTGTTTTGAGTTGGAGTCTCACTCTGTCGCCCAGACTGGAGTGCAGTGGCCGCTCCCGGCCACCGCAGCCTCGTCCTGCTGGGCTCCGGCGATCCTTCCGCCTCAGCCTTCCGAGTAGCCGGAATTACAGGCGCGCGCTACCACGCCCAGCTGATTTTTTGATTTATTGTAGAGATGAGGTCTCGCCTGTCCAGACGGGTCTCGAACCCGCGGGCTCAGGCAATCCACTCACCTCAGCCTCCCAAAGGCGCGGATGAACTGCTTCTCTGGGTCTTCATTTTTCTTAAGACGGTTCCTGCGCACACATAAAAATATTAAATAAATTGTGTATGCTTTCCTGTCAGCCTGGCTTTGTCAGTCCAGGCAGCCACAGAACCGAGGAGGGAGAGGGAATTCTTTTTCCTCCCCCACAGAGGCAAGAGGGTGCATTTTACCAACAACTTGGCCAAAGGCACAGTGAGACCACTTAGCTTCCTTGGCCATCTTAACTCCAGCCTTTCATCCAGTCAAATCTCTCTGTGGTTTTGGCTTCTCAGACTTTGTATCTTTTACCCCTTTAATACTTTTACCCTTACCCCTTTGATACTTGAGAAGACATCCTATCAGCTTTAAGAAGCCAGTTCCAACTTTTCCTTTCTGAAAGCTAAAGAACCCCCAGTGAGCTGAGATGCAGGCCTGGCCTTGGGGTGATACTGTGGCCTCCCACATCCGTGCACCTTTGGCACCCCAGGGCAGGTAAGCGGAGCACACAAAGGGGCAGGAGTGGATCTGCTGGGGTTAGGAATGGCCTTTCAGAAGGACAGGAGAGTGGTGGGGTGGCCATGATCTCATCGGTCAGGAAGGAGGTCATTTAGCCGGAAGCCAAGGGAAGGCAGGTTGTGGAATGCAGTGACAGTGACTGTGACTGTACGATGTGAAGTCGCTAAGGAGAGTCCACTGCTCCTGCAGAGAGACTACTGAACTATAGCCCAGGTATGACAGCCGCTGAGAAACCAAAGGGACCCTGATCTGCCAGCGGCCCCTTTGAGCAGGCAATGCAAGCCCTGGGAAATACTATTGCACACCAGAAGGTTGGTGAATTGGCCAGGGGTGGTGCTGGCTCCCAAGGGGGAGAAGCAATGCTGGAAATGCACCAGGAAGGGATCCTCTGGGAGCTGGAGGCAGGGAGGCACCTGCCCTTGCTTGTGGCCTGGTTTGAAAACTATTATGCCAGCCGGGCTCGGTGGCTCAGCCTGTAATCCCACGCCTTGGGAGGCTGAGGTGAGTGGATTGCCTGAGCCCGCGGGTTTGAGACCTGCCAGGGCAACTTGACGAGACCTCCTCTCTACAATAAATCAAAAACTCAGCTGGCGTGGTAGCATGAGCCTTAGTTCCAGCTACTTGGAAGGCTGAGGCGGAAGGATCGCCAGAGCCCAGCAGGTTGAGGCTGCGGTGGCCGGGAGTGGCCACTGCACTCCAGTCTGGGTGACAGAGTGAGACTCCAACTCAAAAAAAAAAAAGAAAACTACGATGCCGTTTTGGCTTGGCGGTTGTTGGCCTGGACAGCCATGCATGGAGAGCACCACAGAAGGACGTACGGAGTTCTTGGTCATCCAGCAGGAAAGGGACAAACAGACCTTGGAGTCTGCGATGATGAGGTAAAGAGATTTCTGCCACGGCGAGAAGGGAACTCTGGACTGTGTGCTGGATCATCAGGCGGGTTTCAGTGGGGAGAAGGGTTGCTTATCCCACATGCTGGGTCCTGCAACTCTTCTATTCAGAAACTGTCTGACCTCGTGACAGGGGCCATGATACTGAGATTGGGACACAGAACCGTGTCAGCTCTGATTAAGAGTGCTGGGAGGAACTGAAAATTAAATATGAAGCCTGTGGCTATAGTTAGAGTTTAGGAAGCAACCAATTTAAAATAGCATGCACATAGGGTGGAGGCAGGTGGGCGAATTTATTCAGATGGTAATAACTAGTAGAAGTAGAAAGAAAGAACTGTGGTTAAAAAAATGCTTTGAAGTTCTTGAGAGATGTGATTAAAGACAGTCTTCTAAAGGAATTGGTGGGAGTACCTTCCAGAACACCATGAAAGACAAAGGCGAAGCTGGAGAGTCTTCTATCCCTAATCTCCAAGGTGGACGTTGAAAGTTCCTTCCAGATTTAATTCTTAGTGACCTTAGTGGAACCCAGCAGCCTCACTGAACATTTTCAAGAGTGTCTTCTGAATTGTTAACTGACACTGAATGGTACTATGAGTTTATGGATTTCAAGATTGTGCAAGGAAAATACAATGTGAAAATTCACCCCCAAATGTGAATGTGCCCCTAGTTCTTTGAAACAGTCTCTAAGGAAGAAAGAATACAGCGGCAGATTTCTGCTTTCATCTTTGATTTAGTCAGCATATTTCCAAGCATGCTGCAGAAGCACTTCTTCAAATTGCAGCTCCTAAGATCACATACACAGAGATAAGTGCGAAAGTCTCTCTCAAATCATAGGCAGAGTTTTACGTATAATCACATTTTAAAGAGTTATAACACTGCCTCCTTAAATATGCCATTGCCTGCTAAGGAGAAAAATGAAGCAGAGTAAGAATTCCCCTTGCAGACTATTCACTGAAACACTGGAGACAAGAGTTGCAAAACAATACCAAATCACAATGATAAAAAATCACTTGCATATGGATGCTGTAAAAAAGTAGTTAAAAAGCAATTTACTTTGATTTTTTTCATTATTTCCTGCTACAGCTAAAGACATGAATATTTGCAGAAGTGTTTTTATTCTCATCATTTAGATCCCCTTCTGTTTGATACTGACACACACACACAAACTCACTGTTTATATCCATCTGTTGTCAGTTACTCGAAAGTCACAGAATTCTTCTGGTCACAGAGTTAACCATGGAGAGGGAATAAGGGGAGTCATGAAAAGTTGAAGACGATTCTGTTAAATGTCTTTGTAATTAAACTACTGGGTTGAGAAAAAGTGCCAACTAAATTCAATGACAATGTATTAAAATTTTTTTTGTGTGAAAAAATATAGCAAGTTGGAACTCTGTCAAGGCAAGTAAAAACTTTTTTCAGTGTTATTGAAATTTAATTCATGATACTTATCTATAAGATATAAAAATTTTGATGGAGAAAAAACATTACCTACATGGTGATAGGGTACCAGGCGGCAATGTGAAGCCAGGGCTAAGACCCATGTTTTTAAAGGGGGTCCCCAAATCGTTTGCAGCTGATCCGTGATGAGTGGAGACCACCATCAAAGTGTGCGTTCCTCCTGGCTTTACCTGGCTCTCTGCTCTGTTGGGCCCGTGGTTTCTGTTGCTTTGCTCAGGGTAAAGTCTAAACTTTGAATCTGGCCCTTTGCAACCTGTCCAATTTCTCCTTTGCTCTATTACATCACATAACCTTTCACTCCAGTCAAATCTCCCTGCAGTTTTGGCCTCTCAGTCTCTGTTGTCTTTCCTGCCCTTTGACACTTGAGATGAAATCCGGTTGGCTTTAAGAAGCCAGTTCCAATGGCCATGACACAGCATCTCTTTCTCCTGGTACTTATTGTTTCATGATTTGATTAGTACTGTATGCTGCCTTATACTGTGATTTAATCCTTATGCTGAGGCATAAAAATAACATAGAGCACGTAAAGAGCCTTAATCTAAAGAGTTCATCTTGATGATTTTTTACTTTTATATACACCTTTGCCCATTTTTCTCTTTCTGGGTATGTCCAAGCTATCTAACTGTAGTGAATAAAATTTAAGGGCAGAAGTATGTTTTTATCTCTAGAAGGAAGCCCCATATAGCCAGCATCTAATAAACATATTTTGGTCTAATCCTTCCCTGTATGGTCATTTTGAATAAACACTGCTGACTTGTCTGTCTTGACACTATTTAGGGGGAAAAGAGGATGTACTAACCCTGAGAAGTAGAGGCAAACGTTTCATTTTGGACAAATGCTGTAAGGAAAATGACACAGCACTTCTGGGGGTCCATTTCTAAGGCTCTGGCCGGGTGCTCACGGTGCCGGCTTTATTTTGCTGCCTGTCATCATCAGAGCGCTCTAGGCACTATCACTAGAAAGGGTGCCCAGGTGAGGCATGCATTCACTCTGGGAACATGGCCAGGAACCCACTGTACAAGGTACCACACCAGGCCCAGGAATCCAGACCCAGACAGACAAGACACTGTCTAGTCCTGCTCCCTGTGGAATTTACAATCTCATGGTAAAAAACCAAACCGAGTAAAAACAGGCATTTCACAAATTCCAGTCAGTAGATTAAAAAAAAAAAAATTACAGGGGCCTGTGCCTCAGTTTGTTTGAAGTTCACTGGCCTGTGGCTTTTTGCTAGTATTACCGAAGGTCTTGAGCTTTGGATTTTGGTTACAGAATCACCCCCCAAGAGGGTGTTTTGTGTATTGCAGAAGAAGTCCCACACTTCTGCTTTACAGGGTCTGGCTAACTCTGATGTTTCATTAATAAAGTTATCAGGTGGGTGCTTATTCTAGGTGGCTTTTTCCAAGTCAAAGATATCAGAGCAGGCACAGTGTTCAAGTTCAGATCTCATGGTACTTAAAATGCACATACATTTTCTTTGGGAAGAAACAGCTTTAGTAAGGAAATCTCCCAATAGCACACAATATCCCCTGGCTCCTGAACTTACACAATTAAAAGCCAGGTGCGGTGGCTCAAGCCTGTAATCTTAGCACTTTGGGAGGCTGAGGCGAGAGGACTGCCTGAGCTCAGGGGTTTGATACCAGCCTGGGCAACTTGGTGAGACCGTGTCTCTACAATATATTAAACAATTAGCTGGGTGTAGTAGCATGTGCCTGTAGTTCCGGCCACTTGGAAGGCTGAGGTGGAAGGATTGTCTGAGCCCAGCGGGTGGACACTGACTCAAAAACAAACAAATAAAAATAAAAAGTGGAGGAGAGAAAAGTCAAGTTTGTGTAGCAGTCCACTGCATTCTTTTCCTTCAACTCTAAATCCATGTAGGAAATTATGCATTTGAAGGAAGAAAATTGAAAGGAAGAAATGAGTTAAAAGTAGTACTTGTAGGTACATGGAAAAAGTTAACTATTTCTCTGTTATGTTTGAGTTGGATTCGTTCATAAATTCTGTTTTTGGTCTAGAGAAGTTTCAATATAAAGAAGAATCTTGTTGCCACCAAGTAACACCTATAGTCAAGAAGTAATAGGCAGGGCTTCTAGAAATATGCACAAAAAAGCCATGTTTGCCCAACAGAAATTAAGGAGGTGAGAAGAGGGCAAGTCTGGAAAAATATTATGCTTTCTGAACTAAATCTACCTCTGAATTCTTCTTTCTTAAACATCTTTTTAAATAGGATGCACACTCATATGCAACGACGTGCAGTTTAAAATAATTTATTTGACAAATTTCTGTGACTTACATTTCAGCATTGCATCAACTGCAAAAGCGAGGAAATAATTCATGGGCTTTGTAGTGTTTTTGAAAATAATATTTATGACTCATAAAAATGTACATTCATATAGTATGAAATGAACATATCTTAAGAAAGTTCAAGCATATACAAGCATTGTTTAATCTCACAAAATATATTAATTTTGTTGGGAATATTTGCACTTTATAAAAGGGTCTTCAATTTACCAAAGGATTCAATACCAAGCTATTTTTAAAGTTTTAATTACTTTTTCCAGTCTAAAGAGGGGTCAAGACTCATGCTGTACTCACACACCACTATCTCTGCACGACCATGTGGATAAGTCATGGTTTCCTAGAAGGCATTCCAGAGAGAAGATGCTGGGCAGACAATCAACAGGTGTTCCTTGGAGCAGACTTCTGAATAACACCCAGTCAGATATAAAGAACTTAAATATGAGGGCCAAGGCCGGGCTCAGTGGCTCATCCTGTAATCCCAGCACTTTGGGAGGCCGAGGTGAGTGGATTACCTGAGCCCGTGGGTTCGAGACCTGCCTGGGCAACTTGGCGAGACCTCATCTCTACAATAAATAAAAAAAAATTAGCCGGGCGTGGTAGTGCGTGCCTGTAGTTCCAGCTACTTGGAAGGGTGAGGCGGAAGGATCTCCGGAGCCCAGCAGGTCAAGACTGCGGTGGCCGGGAGCGGCCACTGCACTCCAGTCTGAGCAACAGAGAGAGACTCCAACTCAAAAAAAAAAAAAATGAGGGCCAGTCCTCATCTGCATATACCTGTTTTTTTTTCCCCCCTAAACACTCATTCACACTTGAAAACATGTTATAACAGCAAACACTTGGTTATGCATTTTTCAAAGGGCTTAGAAGAGTCCCAAAAATTATTTTCTGAAAACACCGGAATTCTCTTTTGGAGAAATCTTCCAGTGAAGAAGTAATTTTAAAAAGCTTGTATTTAACTTAGGTAAATACACTTGCCAAGGCAAAAGCCAAGTTACTGTTCTTTATGTTTTGAGGCTATGAGGAAGAGGTGGCTACATGCTTTACTCTTCAGCCAGAGAATCCATACAGCTATTCCTGGGAAGATGGTTGGTGGGCTTCAGCCTCAGAGTCTACCTCTTTCCTTCTTCCCAGACTTTCAGCTGGCTGAATGTATATTTCTGAAGGTGTATCTATTTGCATGGCTAAGTAAAACATTCCAACTTATATTTTCAAGGTTTCTAAATAATTGTTGCTTTCACAAATTAATAAATGCAAATAATTAGAACTTAAAAGACAGTTCTAATTTTATTTCTTTTTTTGGTTTTTAAAATTAAAACAAAACCTACAAACATACAGTCCCAGGGTTTTCCCGAACCAGTCAACAGTTCTTTGGCAATGTTAGAGTGAGCAACGTGACTGCCATGCTAAATAATGTACTTTATAGTAAGTAAAGTTAAAATGTTGAAATAGGAAAACAACTAGAAATGTCAGAAGACTCATTCGAAAGACACTGCCAAATGTTATACTTTCTAAGTCTTTTTAAAATTTCGATTTAGTGAGTAGAAAATATAAATGAAGTTCGGTGGCATTTTTCCAGTTACTCAAAGACAATCATCACATGAAAAATTTATAGAATGTAAGCGGTGAGAAAAGTGTTATGCAACAATGTCCTAAGGTAATTTTAATATGAATTATGAGACCAGATTTAGTGTAAGTTATGAGAACAGTAAACTGCAGTCTCACTTTGACGGCAAAAAACAAAAGATATACAGAAATAGCACTGTCCATTGAATAAGATGGATGAGGTGTTTACAGCCTTGTAACTAAACTAAGTAACAATTTCTCTCTTTTAACTTTTATACACCATCTGTCTTTCTAGATACTGTCAATCACTCCAAACTAAAAGGAAAAACACAAACCACTTTCGATTTGATAACTGTGGGAAGAAAACTGAATACACAGAAACCAAAGTTTTGACCAGATTTTCGAGAAACATTAACGTACACCAAATTAACTAATTTTGTTAAAAGGCAGCTATAAAAATACACATCATCACAAGCTATACAGAACTTTAACACCCAGTAAGAGTAGAGAAAGACTGGAACTTCCCAACGTATCCGAAGAAAGTGTCGTACAC
Organism: Cephalopachus bancanus; assembly: GCA_027257055.1. Classification (NCBI taxonomy): domain Eukaryota; kingdom Metazoa; phylum Chordata; class Mammalia; order Primates; family Tarsiidae; genus Cephalopachus; species Cephalopachus bancanus. The sequence goes on from JAPVLO010000469.1 coordinate 94,460, forward strand.
CCAAAGGTTTACAAAGGGCATTTCTGCATTCTGGCATGTCCGGAGTTTCTAGGCGAGAGTATCTCCCTGACACACAGAGAGCATTTCCGAAAGGCGGCCGCGGCCGGGAAACCCCAGGGTGGGGTTCTGCCGTCACACTTGATCCCGCAGGCGGGCCAGTCTCTGGGACAGCTCATCCTGCTCGGCCGAGGCCACGCTGGTGCCCACGGAGCCGGTCTGCCCCTGCGGCAGCTCCATGTTGAGGTCGAGGCCCGCCTCGTCTGCCATTTCCTGGAGCAGCATATCCACTTGGTTCTGGGGAGTGGTCAGCGTCGTCGTGCTGCTCATCGTGTCTTCCATCTGCTGGGTCTGGACGTCCAGCGTCTCAAACTGGTGCTCGAACTTGTCCATCAAGGCAGAAATCTTCTCCAGGTTCATGGTCTTCAACGTCGCGTCCATCGACTTGACCACGCCAGCCATCGACTTGGTCACCTTGCCCATCGTCACCGCCGTCTGGACTCGGGCGGCCACCGCGTCGACCCGCGCGCTCATCCTCAGGAAATTCACCGCCTGGTTCTTCTGGCGGATGGCGTTTTCGGCGTGTATCCTCGCCACTTCCATGTTGCCCTTCTGAATGGCCTTTTTAATCTTGGCCTTTTCGGCCTTTTCCTCCTTATCGCATTTTTTGGCACTCCGGCTCAGCTCTTTGGCCGCGAACTTCAGGTTGAACAGGTGTTTCTCCATGTTGGACATAGTCAGACGCCTCCTCGGGGTCGGCACCCAGGGCCGGGGCGCGCGCGGATAGGCGGCGAAGGAAGCTAGGTCCGCTCCCGGCCGCAGCTCCTTTGTTTTGGTCCCACTTCCTGTTTCTACGGCGCGCGGCGCAGACGGTGACGTAAGAGCCCAGCGCCGGGGGCGGGGCCTGCGGGACGACGGCGCCGGGGGCGGGGCCTGCGAGACGGACAGCCGCAGGGCCCGCCTACTCAGGCGGGGCTCCGGCCAGGACCACCCGGGTCAGGCGCTTGCAGGACTGCCTGGGGCGCTGGCTTTCTGTGCTACGTTCCTCTCGGTTTTTAAAGCACTTAATGCATGAGAAAGTTCAGAAAAATGAGTGTGCACGCGCACTTTTTTATGAATAAATCTACTGACGTAGCCGGGATATGTTCAGACCTGCGCTTAAATATCCTTCGAGCTCCAAACTTGGCAGGCTTTAAAAGGGGTGTCTGGCCAGAATAAAAACCAGAAACACATCAGCTAGGTCGACAGACCAAAGCTTTCTTTATTTGCACGGGCAATTTCAGCTTTCTCAGGATAATCTAAAATCATGGATAGTTAACTCATTAAAAAAAAAAGTTATGTCACTGACCTGCGTCTCCAGCTTTGACTCCTAATTTGTGCTGGAGTCCTGTGATAGTCTTCTGTTGCATTGGGTGAAAACACCTCCAAAACCGTGGCACGAGACCAAATTTTTACCTTTGCTGGACGTTCAGCTTCTAAGTGAGTTGCCAGTAATTACCATCTCCAAATCGTTCTGCGATTTAGTAACAAAGATACCCATCTTTTGCTGACACCATTCTATCTTTTTGATGTTTTATAAATATCCAAGGAACTTCACTTACACTTGAGTTTGACAGGCTAAACTGTCATTTTAAATTATGCATGGCGAGGTACTGGGACCCACACCCACTGGCATACATCAAAACTGTCACTATGTATTACACCCTTTGAAAATGCAGGCTTTCAAACGGCAGCTATGTGTGCTGTCACTTTTTTTCTTCAGAAAGATTCCTCGGATACAGCAAGAACAAAGTATCAGAAGACCTAATCTGCCCTAACACTAGGGTTAAGATGAAAATGAACCCTGAGAGCTAATTCCTTTGAGGATGATTTTAATCCAGCAGCCTGCCACCTCTTTGGGCTTCCTGTGATAGTTGTCAATCAGTCTCGCACTACAAGTTATAGGGGTGTTGGTGCCACATGACCTTCTGAAAACACAGCTCTGATGACATCACACTATTGCTCCAACCCTGGTCACAGGGGTGGAACTCTTCTATGTGGCATACCTGCTCCCTTCTCTTTTACTCCCCTCTGTCAAGCAAACCAGACTGAAGTATGGACGTTAAGCATAGTTTGTATCATTTGGTCAATGTGGAGAACAAGGTTGATGCCCACCCCGTGCTTTGAGTCCACTGTTCTTGTCGCCTAGATTTGCTGTCCATGCATCTCTGCCTATTGAGACCTTGCCCGTCCTTCAAAAGTCACCATTATCCTGGTGCCTTCCCAGGACCCCCTCCTCTGTGCTGCTGTAGCACGGGGCAAACTGCCTGGCAAGAGGTCTGTGTGTGCAAGCCACATATTACAGTATGAACTACTTGAAGGCAGATAACATTCCTTTGCCTCCCAATTCCCCCCCACATCTCAGCCAGTGTTCTGCACACAGCAGGCACTGCATCCAATAAGACTTTGCTGAATTTAATTTTAGTTGAGAGAGGCTAGGACGTTACCCTAGTTAGCAGCTTAGCCAAGATTCCTTTTTCCAAATAAAACTTTTCTAGGATGGAATTTATAAAACCAATAAAAGGGAAGAAATCTGTTCAAAGTGGGCACAGAGGCTCTTAAACCCGTTCTCAGCTCACCCTGCATCCTACCCTCCCTTCTTCTGGGTCCTGCCTTTTCTTGCAGTTTGCAAACAAATTCTACGTTCCACGTCCACACTCCATAGTTTTCTTAATGACCCATTCTAAGTAGGTGGGATGGTTTGGCATTTAATCATGACAAACTCTGATGAATGATGATGATGATAATGACAACTAATATGTATTAGGTACTTAAGAGTCGGGCATTGTTCTGGGCACTTGACATGAAATTAACTCATGTTGCCTCACAGACCCTATGAGGTAGATACTAGTGATATCTCCAGCCCACAGATAAGGAGATGGAAGCACAGAGAGCTAAGTAGCTTTCCTGAGACCCTACATGTGGTGTTAGAAATCAAATTCTGTGGCTATATCGAGGCCAATAATAAAATGATGGGAACTCTGATAAGGATAAATGAACAAGAATAAAAGATCATCATGCAGTCTAAAGAAGGAAGCTGACATAGTGGCTTCTTTTGAGAAGATGGAGGGGCTGCCTGACTGCAAGGTGACTGTGAGCAGAGCAGAGCGAAGCATGGGACGGAAGGCTGCCCTCGCCCTCCTGTCTTTGGCCATTCCCCAGCCCTGGCCTCTTCCTTCTCCTATTGACACTCTCAGCCATTGCCACAGTGTTCACAGACTCGACAGCTCACAACGCTCACTTTCACATTTCCAGAGTAAGTTCTGCTTCTGAGCTCCACACCAGCTGTCTCCTTGGCACTGGGCAATTTGTGGTGCGAGATTGTTTGGCAACTCCTCCAAGTGACTGAACTCAGTCCTTTCCCTCAAATCTGCTCATCTCCACTTAGTAATGGCACCTCCACCCACCTCATTGTTCAAGTCATTTTTTTTAACTTTAAATTTTTTTAGAAACAGGGTCTTGCTCTGTTGCTCAGGCTGAAGTGCAGTGGCTCAATCATAGATCACGGCGGCCTTAAACTCCTGGGCTAAGGGATCCTCTTGCCTCAATCTGCTGAGTAGCTTGGACTACAGGCACATACCACCATGCCCAGATAATTTTTTATTTCTTTTAGAGAAAGGATCTTGCTATGTTGCCCAGGCTGGTCTTGAACTCCTGGCATCAAGCAATCCTCCAAGCACCAAGGACTCCCAAAGTGTGGGATTACAGGTGTGAACCACTGCGCCAAGCCTCAAGTCAGATTCTTTTTTTTTTTTTTTTAGTTGGAGTCTCACTCTGTCGCCCAGACTGGAGTGCAGTGGCCGTTCCTGGCCACTGCAGCCTCGACCCACTGGGCTCCAGCGATCCTTCCGCCTCAGCCTTCCAAGTAGCTGGAACTACAGGTGCGCGCTACCATGCCTGGCTTATTTTGTGATTTATTGTAGAGATGAGGTCTCGCCAAGTTGCCCAGGCAGGTTTCGAACCCACGGGTTCAGGCAGTCCACTCACCTCAGCCTCCCAAAGGCGCGGGATTACAGGCTGAGCCACCGAGCCCGGCTTCAAGTCAGATTCTTAAGAATTATTCTTGACTACCCTCATATTTACGTCTACACCTAGCCTGGCTCTTATGTATTTTGCCATTCTTTATATTCCATGGAGGAATACCTTTCAGATTGTTTCAGATTGGTATGCTTTCTTTTGGTGTATCTAGCAAAAGGGAGATTATTTTGGCAATTATTATCAAAGAAAATTTTGGTCCTGGGACAGTTCTGATTATACCCAAGAACCTTCTGGACCGAATACAGGTGTGAAAAAGAATACACAGTTTATAATCACTGAGATAGTCTCAACTTCTGAAATGACATTTTGATCTTACAATACCCATAGCCAAGTAAATCTTTTTTTCTTAGTGAAAAGAATGAAAAGTACAGACATTAGTGTGCATTATTAGCGTGCAGACATTTCTAGAAAGCTATGAGTTAAACCAGTTTATTATTATTATTTTTCACGAGAGAGGGAAGAAAAATGTGATTTGGCACATCTGGCTGGTTTATTTTTTTTCTTCCTTCCTTTAAAGCAACACATGTGGTGGGAACTGAGATAGTTAAGCAGGAACTCTGGTTTGATTTCACTGAAAAATTATTTGCTAAATTTAAAGATACTTTAAAAACTTATAAAAAATAACTTCATTGTGTGTGTTATGTTAAAATATTTCTGAATTCTCACAGGTATTTCTAGTGTTTGCTTTTTAAAAATTTTATTTATTTATTTATTTATTTTTTAGTTGGAGTCTCACTCCGCCACCCAGGCTGGGGTGCAGTGGCATACTCACGGCCACCCCGGCATCGACCTGCTGGGCTCTAGCGATCCTTCGGCTTCAGCCTTCCAAGCAGCCAGAGCTACAGGCGCGCGCTACCATGCCTGGCTAATTTTTGATTTATCGTAGAGATGAGTCTCGCCAAGTTGCCCAGGCTGGCCTCAAACCCGTGGGCTCAGGGAATCCATTCGCCTTGGCCTCCCCAAGTGCTGGGATGACAGGATGAGTTTTTTTTAGACGAGCTTTCACTCTGTCACCTAGGCTGGAGTGCAGTGGCATGATCATGGCTCCTTGCAGCCTCAACGGAGTCTCCCTGTGTTGCCCAAGGCCGATCTTGAACTTCTGGCCTCAAGTGATCCTCCCACCTGGCTTGGCCTCCCAAAGTGCTAGGATGACCAGCGCGAGCCAATGCATCTGGCCTATTTCTAGCGGTTTCGAAGTGTTGTATCTGAAACTCTTTCAGAGCTCTGCCTCACTTACCACAGTTTTCACTTATGCATATATTTGTGCTTATCTGCTCAGGAGCAGTCTTTCCTGCTGGATCTGTCATGATGATGTTCTGGCTCACCACCTCTACCTGGTACCGTTCAACTTCTGGAACACAGCAGATGCTCCATAAATTTCTGTTGAAATATGAATGCAGCCAAAGGAAATGGCACTGCATACATATCCGCTTGGTGACTACTTCTAGGAATACATTACATATATGCATGTAGATACCTGTATATAATATTAATATATTCTATACTATGCATACGTACACATGTACATAATTTTCTCCTCGACATCACATTTTTATGTAGGAACACAGCTATAATTAAAAAATCTGAGATTCCTCAAACCTTGCAAAATCACCAAGTTGCTGTCTCTCAAAATGTGTTAACACGCCGGGTCCAGTGGCTCAGCCTGTAATCCCAGTGCTTTGGGAGGCTGAGGTGAGCGGATTGCCTGAGCCCACGGGTTCGAGACCCACGTGGCCAACTTGGTGAGACCTCATCTCTACAATAAATAAAAAAATTAGCCGGGCGTGGTAGCGCGCACCTGTAGTTCCAGCGTCTCGGAAGGCTGAGGCGGAAGGATCGCTGGAGCCTGGCAGGTTGAGGCTGTGGTGGCCGGGACCGGCCACTGCACTCCAGCACTGGGATTACAGGCTGAGCCACTGAGCCTGGCCACGTCAAGGTTTAAAAATGAAAAGAAAGCATCAGAAAGAAATAGAAAGGTAGCACATGCACAGAATTTTGCATTGCTCCTTTTGCAGCTTAAATACATGGCTTATTATTTCTTCTTGTGATGTGGTGAGTTAATACTGTTATGAGAAACCTAACTTGCATGTGTCCTGATAGTCAAACTTGGCATCTGCTATTGTACTAACAGAATAAGGGTTTTCTTTTCCCTTTTCTACCTCAAACAACTTACCACTTTGATGGTAAGCTGAAAACGAAATCTAGATCTTTTTTTTGAGTCAAAGTCTCACTCTGTTGCCCAGGCTGGAGTGCAGTGGCATGCTCATGGCCACCGCAGCCTCCACCTGCTGGGCTCAGGCAATCTTTCTGCCTCAGCCTTCCAAGTAGCTGGAACCACAGGCGCGCGCTACCATGCCTGGCTAATTTTTTTATTTATGGTAGAGACGAGGTCTCGCCAAGTTGCCCAGGCTGGTCTCGAACTCGTGGGTTCAGGCAATCCTCTTGCCTCGGCCTCCCAAAATGCTGGGATCATAGGTGTGAGCCACCATGCCCAGCTGAAAACGAAATCTAAACACTCCTGTCCCTCAAAGGACAACATAGAAATTATTTTGGCACTAAGCAAGGACCACCTTGCCCTGGGAGTTCACAAGAGTTGGATTTCAGATTCATTCCTAGTCTTCTTGTACTAAAGAATAATGTGGATTTAGAAAAAAAAATGGTAGTGATTATTTTTTAAAAAGTACTCTCTAAATATTAACTTTTCTTCTTGGGTTTTGTTAAAGAATAACTTCACATTCTCTTTAGTTCAGCCTTACTTTAAAATAATTTCAGGCTTTTCTAATGCAGGAAGTGGTATGGTCCTGCCTGGGTTTCACAGCACCAGGCTCTGGTCCACCCTGAGTAAAGCTATGTGATTACTTGTGTGACCCTTATGAGGCCAGCTCTGTTTTGGGGGTCTTAGTTTTTCCTGTATAAAATTGAAAGAAGAAGGCCTATGGGCTAGCTAACAGTTGATAATTATGTTTTCATCAGATCAGATCACCTTGGAAGGTCACTCAAAACCACTAAATTTAAAAAAATCCCTGAAACTATTTGTAAAGATTCATTGTAAAATGTATTGAGATTTTAAAAATGCATTATTTAAACAGCTTTCCCCTGGCGATTTGTAATGGATGTTTGAAGATCTCACAGGGACCATGCAGAATGAATGTAGTGACACAGAGAAGGCAGACTGTGCCCATTTCCTTGTGTGTGTGTGTGTCTTGGAGTCTCATTCTGTCACCCAGGCTGGAGTGCAGTGGCATGCTCACGGCCACCACAGCCTCAACTGCTGGGCTCAGGTGATCCTTCCTCCTCAGCCTTCCAAGTAGCTGGAACTACAGGCATGCGCCACCACACCCAGCTAAATTTTTTTTTTTATTATTTATTGTAGAGATGAGGTCTCGCCAAATTGCCCAAGCTGGTCTTGAACCCGTGGGCTCAGGCGCCTGGCCACTGTGCCCATTTCTATATGACTCGCCCAGTCAGAGAACATTTTGTAGGATGAAAATCTCCTCTTTTGGTGAGGTTCCTATTCTAAAGGTAGAGAAAAATATGAGGGGGGACCCCCAGAAAACCGGAATTTATTTATGAAGAATTGTGTTTTTATTCTTTTTTTTTTTTTTTTTTTGAGTTGGAGTCTCACTCTGTCGCCCAGACTGGAGTGCAGTGGCCGCTTCCGGCCACCGCAACCTCGACCTGCTGGGCTCCGGCGATCCTTCCTCCTCAGCCTTCCAAGTAGCTGGAATTACAGGCATGCGCTACCACGCCCGGCTGATTTTTTGATTTGTTGTAGAGATGAGGTCTCGCTGCCCAGGCGGGTCACGAACCCGCGGGCTCAGGCAATCCACTCACCTCAGCCTCCCAAAGGCGCGGGATTACAGGCTGAGCCACCGAGCCCGGCTGTGTTTTTATTCTTACATGCTTAATCCTTTGCACTTGAATGTCCCTTCTGAGGGGACACTGTAGATCTAGCAAACAAGACTGTATTGTCTGCTCAAATAGAAAAACACCAGGTGGAAGACGTCCAACAAATTACTATTGCACACATATATCAATGAGCCTGCAATGCATGCCAAGGACTGTTCTACATGTTACCACACGTTAGAAAAATATAACATATAAAGTTTTAACTTTTTGTCATAAATAAGTTCCTCAATGTACAAAATTCCATTATAAGCCAAATATCATGACAATAAAATAACTGATTCCAACGCTATACTACTTAATATGAATTGATTTGTTTTCACTGTTTTGTAAAAAAGTGCAAAGGGTTAAACTTCAGTCACCTTCAAATAACTCTTCGTTTGATGCAATACACCTATTTTTGGTCAAAAACCGCTGAACACTAAGTGCTGTGTTGTCGTGGTGGAAGAACCAGTCACCTGCTTGCCACAACTCAGGATGTTTCTTCTGCAAATCAGGATGCAACCTTCTCAAAACTTCCAGATAAAAACTTTGGTTGCCTGTTTGATCTGCAGGAACAAATTCTAGGTGTACTATAAGGGGCCCGCCTCCAAAAGATCATTCTGTGTTTTTCTCAGGTCCCCCCTTGTACAGGTACAAACTCAAGAAATATGAAAGGAAAGCAAAGACATGAAATACTATAAGGCCTGTGAATCACGATGCACGCCTCTTTCCAATCTCTGATCCCATTCTTCTCTGTCAATCTTTATTACTTTATTTATTTATTTATTTATTTTTTGAGTCGGAGTCTCACTCTGTCGCCCAGACTGGAGTGCAGTGGCCACTCCCGGCCACCGCAGCCTCAACCTGCTGGGCTCCAGCGATCCTTCCGCCTCAGCCTTCCGAGTAGCCGGAATTACAGGCATGTGCTACCATGCCCGGCTGATTTTTTAATTTATTGTAGAGATGAGGTCTCGCCTGCCCAGGTGGGTCGCGAACCCGCGGGCTCAGGCAATCCACTCACCTCAGCCTCCCAAAGGTGCGAGATTACAGGCTGAGCCACTGAGCTCGGCTTATTTTTTTTTCTTTTAAAGAAAAGCTTATTCCTTATTTTTATTATTATTATTTTTAAGAAAAGCGTATTCCGCTGCATAGAAGCATGTGGCAATATCTAATAGCTGTCTGGCTGTCTGATGGGAAATACCTAGTTTGTCCTGCCAACATTTTTCTGGCTGGAAAGTGTTCTTACAACTGTAAGCCTGAAAATGAAGGGACAGGGGTGCATGCTGACCTAGCATGGTACCATTCTGCAGGAATGTGGAAGCTAGCTGACTCACGTAATTTTTCTTTTTAACTTGAACATGAAGCTTACAATCCATAAGTTCAAAATAGTTAACGTGCAAACTGGCCAGCCAGTTTTGCTGCATATTAAAACCTTCTCTTGTCCCCCTCCTGGAACACCCTCTATTCATGAAGGAAACAGATCATGAGAAGCTGGGAGCTTTTCCCAGGGCTAGTTTCGATTGGGTATTGGTAGATGGTGGTGGAGGGAAATAACATTTGTCCTCTTTGTTGCTGTTTCTGGGAACACATATATGCAGCTGACTTACTCAGATCCTTAATCGATGCTGTGTTTGATCTGCCTTGAGACCCAGCTTTTACTTCGCATCATGTCTCAGTTAGATGATGCTTAGGAAGGCAAGCAATTTAAAATAGCTGTGGTTACAGAGTGGAGGGCTCTAGTGCAGCAACCACATATTTTGAGAGAGATTTAAAATCCTGTCAACTCTAGTCCAACCCACACTATATATGGAAAGGAAGTAATGGTCTGTTGACCATTACTGTTCATGGAAGACTAACCTTGACCATTTATTTTGGTCAAGAAAGAGATGCAACTAAACTTTTGGGCCAAAACATAAAGATTGTGTTAGTTTGATCTAGTATCTTTAGTTAGGAAGCAAAATGGTATTAGAAATCAAATATAACTTAACTCTAGAGTCCTACTAGAAAGAACAGATTTTAAACCTCGGTGGCTCAGTCTGTAATCCCACGCCTTTGGGAGGCTGAGGTGAGTGGATTGCCTGAGCCCGCGGGTTAGAGACCCGCCTGGGCAGCGAGACTTCATCTCTACAATAAATCAAAAAATCAGCCGGGCGTGGTAGCACACGCCTGTAATTCCGGCTATTCGGAAGGCTGAGGTGGAAGGATCCCCGGAGCCCAGCAGGTTGAGGCTGCAGTGGCTGGGAGTGGCCACTGCACTCCAGTCTGGGCGACAGAGTGAGACTCCAACTCAAAAAAAAAAAAAAAATTAAACCTCTTTAGAATGTTAAAAAACCAGAATATTTCTTATCACTTTTGAACTTCTATAATGTACCATTACAACCTTCAGTTTCTTCTGAAACAGTCCACACTTGTGGTCTATAGGAGGCCAGAGATAGATATTTTTTAAAAGAAATACTAACTTTACAATGATTTTGATCTGAGACATGAGATACGAGATATCTGAACTAAAAGATAATGGATCTACTTTCTTGTTTTTTGTTTGTTTGTTTTGAGTTGGGATCTCACTCTGTCACCCAGGCTGGAGGGCAGTGGCACTCTCCCGGTCACCGCAGCCTCGACCTGCTGGGCTCTGGCGATCCTTCTGTCTCAGCCTTCCAAGTAGCTGGAACTACAGGCGCATGCTACCACATCACTAGTTTTTAATTTGCTGTAGAGACGAGGTCTCGCCAAGTTGTCTGAGTGGGCCTTGCACCTGCGGGCTCAGGCAATCCTCTTACCTCAGCTTCCCAAAATGCTGGGATGACAGGCTGAGCCACTGAGCCTGGCCTACTTTCTTGTTATTTGATGAAGTTGGGTTACAGATTTTCAGTGAGTGCTTGCATTCTGCAAGTATTTACTGAGTTCCAAGCTAAAGGATGAACAGTATAGCGGTTAGGTAAATACCTGGCACAACTGACCCATTTATTTATTTTTATTTTTTTATGGTGGGTTAAAAAATGATAGCATTTCTTTTTAAAATTTTATTTAATGATAGTATTTATAAAAATTCTAATTTAATTATTGGTAAGCTTGTGAGTATATATTTTCATGTTTATGTCTCATTCATATTTTATTTTCTGGGGATTACCTTCTCTTATCCTTTGACTATTTTATTCTATTGAGTTATAGTTTATATTGATTTATAGTGATTTTTGTATTATGGATATTAATTCTCTGCTGCTTATATATATTATACATATATAAGCAATCTTTTTTCCTTTTTCTTTTTTTTCTTATATATATTTTTATTTTAAAATTGTGGGGTACAGTTAAGGGTTAGGTATACAAATATTCATTGTGCAGGTACCCTTGTTAATGAGGTGTGCCCCCTTTCCCCAGACAGATAGACCCATTTATAATATTCCATGAAGCAGAGGTTTTATCCTCCTCAGAGTTTCTTCTCATGGAAGGCTCTCCTCAGCTGAGGTGCTGATTAAGCTTTGCCCATAAGTTTGATGAGTGAGCCATTCTAGCAGACATTTCTTTTCTGGGAACCACAAGGCTGTCTTTAAATAACCATGATTAACCTTGTCCTAAATATCATATACTGTAGCCAAGAATAATATCTGAAAAACAATACTTAATAGTAAATCTTAGCATATTTGCAGGAGCAAGAGTATTTTTGGAGTAGATAGGAGTTAAAAGAGAACAGAAAGCGAACTGAACTGAAACTTGTACTCATGTGCAAAACTTTGCAAACTCAATGCTGTTTACATGAGCCACAACAAGGAACAAGGACTAAGTCTATTCTCTATGGTCCTCATTCCTGGAAGCGCTCTGGTGCTTTCTCTTCTCTGAAGCTGCCCAGGGCTGTGCACCTGTCACAGGATCACTTCCCAGCAGGTCCCAAGAGCTGCCCTAGATCCTTACTAGGCAGAACAGGAACTGTGAGAAGCATGTGACCGACAAGGAAGCAAGCCTGAGGACTCCCAGATAAAGAGCCTCCTGCAAGATGGTGTCCCAGAGACTCATATACGGATTTGCTCAGATCACGCCATGTTTCAGAGGGAGAACTGGAATGAGAAAATGACCTTCAAATCTATGTGCACCTCACGCTGAATTTCTCATTTCAAAAGAGATCCAAGGTGTCATTAAACATGTTCAATTGAGGTTAATACAAAATTTCCTTTTTTGGCAAAATGATCTGTTAAGTCTTGTCTATCTTAGAAGATATATTTAGTCACTACATGCATCTTAACAGAAAGTCGTGGCAAAGTAGTTTCTTCCATAGCAATTACTGCCTGCCTCAGGTAGCTAGATGAGGAATATTTCGTTCCTTTTTCACAGAAATAATGTATAATACTACATTTTCACTGATGTCAAATAGAATGAGAAAGAAAAGCAGTTTATGCACTTAATTGTTGTCACATGAATACAATTTGTTAGTAAGCAAATGGAAGTTCTATTTCTGTTTGGGTTTCCTTAAGTAAGTTATCATAATCCTAGAATAAAGCTTATATTTCAAAGGTAGTTTTTTGTTGATTTCATAGATCAGCATGTAGTTGTTATGTGATCAAGGGAGTTTGATGTAACAAAGATATTTAACTCTAACCATGGACACATGCGCTATTTTAGGGAAGATTTTTCTTCCTTTTTTTTTTTTTTGAGTTGGAGTCTCACTCTGTCACCCAGGCTAGAGGGCAGTGGCATGCTCCTGGCCGCCACAGCCTCAACCTGCTGTGCTCAGGTCATCCTTCTGCCTCAGCCTTCCAAGTAGCTGGAACTACAGGCACACGCCACCATGCCCGGCTAATGTTTTGATTTATTGTAGAGATGAGGTCTTGCCAAGTTGCCCAGGCTGGTCTTGAACCTGTGGACTCAGGCAATCCTTTCACCTCAGCCTCCCAAAGTGCTGGGAATATAGGCGTGAGTCACTGTGCCGGGCCTGTTTACCACTTTTGATGGAATCTCTCTTTTGTTTCTTCCCCTCTCTTGGTATTAAATAGAAAGGCCCTAAAATTAGGTACGCTCAAATGAGCAGCAGTCTCCAAATTAACTTGAAGTGTCCAAGTTAAAAATCTAACAGCCAGTTGCAACAGGGGGGGCTCAATTTAAGGTGTACAATTCAGTGACTTTTTGTATGTTCAAAGTTGTGCAACCACCTCCACTATCCCTTTTAGAATATTTCCATCACTGCAAAAGAAACCCTGTACCCATTGACGTTACTCTCCATCCCTGTCCCCACAGCCTCCTTGGCTCCATGTACCCCTACTTTCCTGTCTGTCTCTATGGATACACCTATTCTGAAGATTTCACATACATGGAATCACACAATATGTGGTCTTTTGTGTCTGGCTTCTTGGACTTGGTGTAATGTTTTCAAAGCTCATCCCTGGTGTAGTATGTGTCAGTATGTCATTCCTTTCTATAGCTAAATAATATTCCATTGTGTAGATTTATCTATCACATTTTATGTATCCATTGATTTGTTGATGGGCATTTGGGTTGTGTTTACATTTTGGTTGCATGAATAATGCTGCTATGAACACTTGTCTAGATGCTTTTGTGTGGATGCATGTTTTCTTTCTTTTTTTTGAGTTGGAGTCTCACTCTGCTGCCCAGGCTGGAGTGCGGTGGCCACCCCAGCGTTGACTTGCTGGGCTCCAGTGATCCTTCTGCCTCAGCCTTCCAAGGAGCCAGAACTACAGGTGTGTGCTCCCACACCCACAAATTTTGGGGGGTATATACCTAGGAGTGGAATTGATGGGCTATGTGGTAACTAAATTTAGCTTTCTGTGGAACTGCCAAGCTGTTTTCCAAAGTGCACCATTTGATATTTTCATCAACAGTATTTAAAGGTGCCAATTTCTCCACGCCCTCACCGATACTTTGCTTTTATCTGGCTTCTTGAGCACAGCCATCCTAGTGGTTGTGGACGTCACTGTGATTTTGCCTTGTGTTTTCCTAATAGCTAAAGATGCTAAGCATGTTTTCATAAGCTTGTTGGCCATTTATATATCTTTTTATATCTTACATATTCAGATCCTATGCCGATTGAAACATTGGTTTGCCTTTTTATTATCAAGTTCTAAGAGTTCTTTATGTATTCTGGATACAAGTCCTTTATCAGATACATAGTCTACAAATAGTTTCTTCTGTGAGCTGTCTTTTCACTTTCTTGAACTGAGAGGACTTCTATTGAAACAAACAAACAAACAAACAAAAAACAAACAAACAGCTATTCTTGCTGAAGTGGATGGAAACAGAAATTTGATGAGAGTCACTTCAAAAGCTGACCAAGTGGGCACCCTGTGATGCTCCTTTAGATACACAGGGCTGCGCTCATTCATCCCTGAAATGTAACATCTGGCGGTGTCTGGGATGCATCTGAGGCTCACAGAACGCTTGTTGAACTTTTAATCTAAATCAGTCTCTCATAATATTTAGTTTTAAAATTTGAAATCTGGGATAAGTCAAGTTATAGTCTGGCATCGTGTAGCCTTGTGTAATCGCATGTGCCTTTATTTCTTCCTCTGCAAAATGGACTAATTGGATTATGAGGATTACTATGTTAACTTATATAGTGTGCACAGAATAGTGCTCCCACATGGTAAGTTTTGATAAATGCTAGCTATCTTGTAGCTACACTTTGAAGTTAAGAAATATGGGACACACTTCTTAGATAATTCTGAAACTGTACACATTGTTAATAGTGAGGAGTGCTTAGTGGTTTTCCCACTGAGTTCGCTGGGGTCCTTGGAAGTGTTTCAAATAATTTAGAAAACACAAGAATTGTATTAAAAACTCTCATGCACCCAAATGCTTTGTGCGTCATGTTGTAATTTGTGAGGTGCCATCAATTGATTAACCTGTGCTATGATGTAACTTAATTTTCTCCAAACTTCTGATCACATCACTCCCTACCTTATGAAAAATTTCTAACATAAAACAGATTTGAGATAATTTTTTTTTTTTTTTGAGTTGGAGTCTCACTCTGTCGCCCAGACTGGAGTGCAGTGGCCGCTTCCGGCCACCGCAGCCTCGACCTGCTGGGCTCCGGCGATCCTTCCGCCTCAGCCTTCCAAGTAGCCAGAATTACAGGCATACGCTACCATGCCCAGTTAATTTTTTTATTTATTGTAGAGATGAGGTCTCGCTGCCCAGGCGGGTCTCGAACCCGCGAGCTCAGGCAATTCACTCACCTCAGCCTCCCAAAGGCGCGGGATTACAGGCTGAGCCACCGAGCCCGGCTGAGATAGTTTTACAGTGAATACTTGAATGCACACTATCTAGATTCTGCCATTACCATTTAACTGTACTTTTAAAAAATCTCAGATCTACCCATCTAGTTATCCCCTCAATCCATCTTATTATTGGTGCACTTCAGAGAAGTGAAGACAGAAGTGTACTTCCTCCTAAATACTTCGGCTTGCAGATTATTATGGAGGAATCAATATTTGATCAACTTTTTCTTTCAGTGTAAAATTTATGTTCAGTGAAACACAAATCTTAAGCGTACATTTGCTGAGTTTTGACAAATGCATTTACCTGTGTACCTCAAATTCCTGTCGATAGATTAGGCACATATTTTCAGCTTCTTGCAAATGTGCTACTGTTTGGAAGGAATGTATTGGTTTTTTCTTTCTTTTTTTTTAAAAGATAATATAGCACCTCTTGAATATAATTGCATAAGCAAGTCCCTAGGAGGCCCAGAGGATGCACATTCTCATTACCCAAGATCACTTGAGCTGGGGCTCCCCTGTGGGGCCCAAGCTCTCCTCACAGAGCAACTGTCAATTAGCCCATTTCAATGTTGTACATATAATGCATATTATTTATGTAAAGGAATGTGAAGAATTGTTAGGAATTCAACTTGGAAGAAAATTTCTTATAATTCTCCCTTTCACATTTCTACATAATTTAATTTAAAATGTTTCCTGTGATTACAAGGTGAAATTTTAAAAGACCAAATTTTTGCTACCATTTGCAACTACTCATCTAAATATGTCAGGATATTTCCACACACCATCTTTCCCAGCAGGAATCAGCTGGATGCTGAACCCAGTGAAAGACTCAACTGTCATCAGTGGCCACTGAATTTCAATTTTGTACTAAATCAAAATAGCCACAGAGGCCAGGCGTGGTGGCTCATACCTGTAATCCCAGCACTTTGACAGGCTGAGGGGGGAGGATTGCTTGAGCCCAGGGGTTCAAGACCAGCCTAGGCAACATAGTGAGACATTGTCTCTACAAAAAATAAAAAAATTAGCAGGGTGTGGCAGCATGCTTCTGTAGTCCCAGCTACTCAGGAGGTTGAGGCTGAAGGATCACCTGACTGCCTGAGCCCAGATGGTCCAAAGCTGCAGTGAGCTATGATCATGGTACTGCACTCCAGTCTGGGAGACAGAGTGAGACACTGACTCAACAAAAAAGAAAGCCACAGAGAGCTTTTGATTTACTTATAATAATTAGCACACGCTACAAATGTGAATATCTAAGTTACATTTTATTTTGATAAATACCACTTTGATTTGATATGTTTATTTCAATAAAATTCCACTTTACTTCGGTATTTGTTGTAAACCGCATTTGGTTTTACATTTTGAAAAGTGGGGGGCAACTCCTTCCGGCTCCCGCTGTGGGAGCTTTTCTGTCCTCAATAAATCCTGCTTTCTCACTTAAAAAAAAAAAGAAAAGAGAAAAATGATACTAGTTTTTAAATAGTGCCCCATGGAGCCTAGGATTTCTTGGAGTAAACAGAGGGGCCACAGAGAAACACCCAGAGGCTAATGCTGGAGCATGAGCTTCTCACCACCTGTTAACCTCAGCTGCCTCGTTTTTTACCTCTTCATTTTTGGCATTCCACATGCAGTTAGTTCTACGTGACAAACGGTTCTGCTTTGAAGAAATACTGAAAAATACAGAGCTAAGGCATCAGAGATGTGATTTCGGTTTGACTTATGATATAAAGTATTGATGTTCACAGTCTTCAACGTGAATCTAGAGACAGACATAAAGTGAATGACAAACATCATCAGGAACTCTGTGACACCCTGGGAAGAGGTGGGGCCCTTGAGGCCCCGTTCTGGTCTAGGTGTCCTTTCCTTTTGAGAAAGTCTGAGGATTAAATAGAGACAAATGGGAATCCCCTGGAATTCTCCACTCAAGGGAGTAGTTTTTCTGAAATTTAAGAACACTTTTAGAGTCTCACTCTGTTGCCCAGGCTGGAGTGCAGTGGCACGGTTCACCACTCACAGCAGCCACGAACTCCTGGGCTCAGGTGATCTTTCCACCTCAGCCTCCCAAGTAGCTGGGACCACAAATGTGCACCACCACTCCCAGCTAATTTTTACATTTTTTTGTAGAGACAAGGTCTCATCATGCTACCCAGACTGGTCTTGAATTCTGGGCGTGAGCCACTGTGCCTGGCCTGAAAACACTTTTTATGCAAAAACATGTGTGGTAAGCCCACTTAAAAATTTTTTCTGGATGCCTCAGAATAGGGGTTTCCAAAGAATGATAAAGAAATGGATAATGGGGGCCTGATGGATACACAAGGATTCATCTAGTCCCCCTACTTAGTCCCTGCCACTACTTTGATTCTTCATAGTTAGAAAAAAAAAGTTATTGTACTGCCATAAACAGGAACAACTCCAATTCTGCAGATCTAGAAAATAAATTTGATTAGAAATAAAGATCAAAATGAGAGTTAAGAGGAAGGTGTATGTGCATTTGGTTGGTTGCTGCATAGTTAACAAATTTAACAATATAGTTATAACATATTTTATAGTTTCTTTTAAAATAAACTGCAAAAAATCAACTTTGAAGTTGAAACTTCATTTGTGCTAATAATTTCCAGACCATCCTGAAAGCCTAATATTCCAGGACCTGAAAATCACAGGATCCAAATCAATGCCAAAGAGGTGGACGTGGTTAAAACATTCCTGAAAGATGATAAAAAACAGATCTGGGACTGCAGCAGAAAACCACTTGGCCTTTTTCACTTCTCTTTTTTCTAGGCTATTCTCTCTGAGAGTATCCAAAAGCCAACTATTCAAATAGATCTACGCCTAGAGGATGCATCATATATCCACACGGGCACAAGAACTTACACTCGCCAAGAGGTAGCGTTTAAAGTTACATTAAGCAAAGTCTGATTTTTAGAAGCTATTCTAAAGATCCAATTCTCTCTGATTTTCTTTCTCCCAAAATAGCTGTTCCCATGGTTACATAATCACTTATTATTAGGACTTAAAGGAAATGCATTTTGGGGGATAATTCAGTAGCGATTGTTTTTTAATTTTCACAGCAGGAACTGGGAAATTCTGTATAAAATATAATCTCTGGTAATTTGCACAGCTTGCTTGGTGCTTCAAAGACACTCATCTTTATCGAAAGCACAATATTTAAAGCTCCATGATAATGACTATCCCACACTCCTCTAATGATGGCAGTCCTGGGGTGGGAACATATTGGCTGGCCAGCCCTGCCTTACCACAGCTCCTGCTCAGACACACACAGGGGGCCACTGATTGGGTCAAGTGGGTCACAGCAACTGACCAGCGGGCTGGTGTGAGGGCACAAGGCTAGATATGAGGTGGCATGGCGTTATCAAAACCCATCTCCCCTGCTCTTCATGGAATCTGGCTGCAGATCATGGAGTGTACAAGGGAAGAGTGGAGTAGACATGGAAAGCAAAGCTGAAATGCCCAGAGGCAAGGGAAGAGCCATTCCCCAAAGAACCCCTCCCCAAACAGAAAGGGATTTCAGATATTCTCAGAATAACACCCTGCCCCCCTTGAAGTAGTCAACTTGTTGCATGCCAAGCTTCTACTTCTTGCATGCTACAGGTCTTCACAGCCTTTAACATAACATTTTTTATACCATATGTGCTTTATAATTTTAGAAGTCCTTATGTACATACACATTTGCAAGCTTGGAGAGTGTGGTGCAGGGGTGTACATTTTGGGCGCCTTATAAACACATATTCAGACATTAATCTGTCATTGAGAAGAGGACCCCTGACTCAGTGAGGAGGACTGAAAGATGAGTCAGCGTCTCTGATTTCACATGAGCTGCACCCAGACTGTGCCCGTGGCCAGGCCTGACCACCGTGTCCCCATTGCCTTTCTTGCCCTGGATTCTTCCCTTCCCCACCACCTTTCTTTTTAAAATCGAGATACAGTTCACATAATATAAAACTCACCATTTTGGAGTATACAGCTTAGTATACTTTATTATAGTCACAAGATTGTGCAACTATCGATAATCCAATTCCAGAACTTACCCATTATCCCAAGAGAATCTCTCTACCCATTAGTAATCACTCTCAATTTCTTCTCTCCCCAGCCTCTGGCGATCATGAATCTACTTGTTTCTGTGGATTTACCTACTCCATAGAAATGAAATCACATTTGTATTTAACTTCTTTCACAGCACCATGCTTTCAAGGTTTGTCCATTTTGAAGCATGGGTCAGTACCTCAATCTTTTTTGGCAGAATAATATTCCACTGTGTGGACATATCACATTCTGTTTATATATTCATCCTCTGACGAACATTTGGGTTGTTTCCACTTTTTGGTTATTATGAATAATGTTGCTTTGAACATTTGTCTACAGGTTTTTGTGTGGATTATGTTTTTAATTCCCTTGGGCATATACCTAGGAGTGAAACTGCTGGGTACTTCCATGTTGAATCTTTTGAGGAACTGCCAGACTCTTTCTAGATTCTTAATTGGCAGCTTAAACTCCAGAGATCCTGACAGAATTTAAGTATTACTGAGGAGTTCCTCTTCCCCAAAACATTTCTATGATTTCTGCCATGGAAGAAATGACTTTAAGAGGTCTAGAATTATTCCCTTCATCATAAGCATTTAGGTTTAAGATGCAATACTGTTGAGCAAATCGCACCAAGATTTAAGGAATTTAGATGAAAGGAAAAAGAAAAACATTCCAGAATGCTGGGACTCTGCACAGAAGAGGCGAGGAGGTGCAAACGGTTAAGAGGGCTGGCTTCTGCCGTCAGTACCACATCGAATACAGGCTCTTGTTCTGCCACCTCATGTATTTAAGACAGTGCCAACTGAGTACTGACCTTATGCAAGGTCACCCATCTGGGAGCCAGGCATTTAAAGATGAGTAATACACATTTACTGACGAACTCAAAGCCTGGTGGGCTAGACATGATGCACAAGAATCATGGTTTAAGAGCCGCATTCTGAGGCCACGTTCCTCTCCTGGTCTGAAGTGGCATTGTCCTTTCCTTGGGATGGTGACGGCAGACGAAGCAGCTTTTATCTTTTCTAACATCTTGTTTGGCAACATAACATTTGGCAGCCCTATATTGGTCTAACACATTTGTTAAAATGTTATTTGTTTCTGAAATCCCTCATCCCTCAATCCCAGGATCTAAGCACAGAGGAAAAACAAGATAATTATTGAGACAAAGGTTATTGAACCAATGTGATTCCCATGTGTATTAAAATGGATAATCCAAGTGACCCTGAAGTTATGATTAGCCTAAGACAGTGAGTTCTTGAGGGAGAAATGGTTTCTGTAAGTCTAGGAGGTCCGGGGTTAAGAAAGCCAGAACAGAGGCTTTAGTTGAAGGTGTTTTATTCTTGACAAGCCGGAAGGCACAAGCTTGCCCCCCTCTCTCACAAGGCAGTTTTTATTCACGGCATTCTGTAACTTGAAAAGATAAAATGGAAATAAACAGCAGCTTCTGGCTGTGGGTCTATTACTGGGAAGCTGTGATGGCAGGCACCTTACTTTACCTCTCGGGCCTTAGTTTATGCATCGGCCATATACTAGCCAGAGATAACACTCCTGGTGCTTACTGTGTGCCAGGTATTATTTTGAGGACTTTGGATGTCTATTTATTTAGCAACTGTATGAGAATAGATCTCATTATTTTTCCCATTAAAGTAATTTGCCCAAAGTCTCACATAGGGTAGGATCAGAACTTGCTACACGTGTAGCCAAGCTTATTCTCCTTTTTTCAAGATTTATTTTTGCACATTCTATTTTAAATTAAATTATTAATTCTATTGCTATGGTGATGCAAGAATAACTTGTCCATTTCTTTTTCCTTTTTATGACAGAGAAATTTCTAATGGGACACTGAGCAGCTCTGTGGTGTTCTCCAAGACCAGACTTTGTTCAAGAAATACTGAAAAAGTATGATAACACACATATCCCACAACAACTTCAAATGCAAACATGTATGCATTTTAATATCATGAGCAGTGCTAGAAATTCCAGTTGCTAGCATCTTCCTGGTATATATCCTTCCCACCTCTAAAGCATTGTGAGTTAGCGTGCAGTTCTGTTCTGCTTTTTAAATGATTGCTTAATGATTGAAATATTAGAGAAAGAGTGAGGGAGAGTAAGAGGGAAAGATAAAAGGCCTTTCAGCATGTGGCTCAGATGATGCTTGGGCTCCACTGAGAACTCTTCTACACTCCCAACTTGAAATCTAAACCAGCATGGCTCTCATGGAGTGAATGACCCAGTTGTGGAAGGTAAACAAATGTGTATACTAAATGACCTGAGAGTAATCACAGGAATGTATTCACAAATGTCAATGAAAAAGCAGGGCCCATTTATAAAAGCGATTTAAAGGCAAGTCTTATAGGAACTGTCAGGCATGGCAGGAAATAAAAAATGTTAAATACTTTTGTAGCTAATTAAAAATTTTCATTAGTAAATAGTTTCTTTGGCATATACAATGGAGGACTGTTAAAACTTGCAGTGGGGCAACCCCTTCGGGTCTCCTTTCACTGTGGGAGCTTCTCTGTTCTCTCAATAAATTCTGCTTACTCACTTAAAAAAAAACTTGCAGTGGCCATTTGAGGGTGTCTGCAGCAGGTCTGAGCTCCGTTCTCGATGCTTTACTGCACCTTGCATGCTCTCACCAAATGCTGGCCAGATGGAGGGTGGGACAGCCGGTTCTCAGTTACAGTAAGAAGGAGGTTCCATATGATCTTATTAAGATCATCAGCTCTCCTTCTTTTCTTCCTCCCTGGCATCTCCAGCATCTGGCCCAGATGATCCCTGCTCTCCATTGGAGCCCACGTTCTCTCCAACTGCCTTCCTGTTGGGACGTGAGGTCCCTCCTCTTCTGGAGACAGAGCTTTCTCTGCATGTGCTCCCAGTGTGTTCCTGCATTTCCCAAGCATTGCATACCATCAATAGCTGATAATCTGCATACTTTAGCCGCCTGCCTCTCTTCTGCACTCCAGGCTCCAACCATAAATGCCTGCCTGATGTCTCCACTTGGCTCCCTTCGCATCTCAGGCTTAACCTCTCCAAATTGGAGCTCAGTCTCTTCCCCTAGCTTTCTACAGGAAGCCAAACTCTCCCAGGCTTCCCCACCGCAGGAAGTGGCACCATCATCCACCTTATGCCCTCCTGGACCCTTTTTTTCCACTTCCCTCATCCAATCCACCACCTTGTCCTGCCCCTTTGGCTCCCAGTGCTCACCTCCATGGCTCATTGTCACCCCGATCCGAGGCAACCCCAAGGTCTCTGCCTCCTCCATTTTATTCTCCTCTGACCATCTCACACAAGGAGCCAATGGCTACTTGCTGCACTTGGAAACGTAAGTTCCTTGCCATGGTCTTTGGTCCTTAGTGGGTCTGGCCCCACCGACCTCTCTTACTTCTTAATTGCCACTGTTCCTTTCCTCATCTGCACCCAGCGCCCCTTCCTCTTCTGGCCCTCTTAGCGCCTGGCATGTTGGGCTTCACGGGTACTGCATGCCCATCCCACGAGTGAGGGTGACTAGATTTACAAAGGAGTGAAGAGGGGCTCAGGCTACCACGCAAATACTCATTCCTTGACATCAATATCCACAATGTAGCTCCACTGGCTGGATCCAGACTTTATGCTTATGGCATCGCTTGCATAAGCATGAATTTTCAAAGTTTACAGACTTAAAAGGAAAAACTATTTATTTCTTGCTGTTCAAAAAGTTATACAAAATAACTAGTTATATATGGTTTTTGTTATCAAAAATAGCAAACATACCTAGAACTTCTCAATTACTTAACATTTTTCTGGGAACCATTGTTCTCTAATAGTAATAGAGTGTATCTAAAATAGCAAAAGAAAACAGAAAAATGTTTCAGGAAAAAACAATGAGCCAACCAGTATCCTTTTCTTATTTCTTTTTGTTAATTTTTTTTTCAGCAAAATTATTTATGATATTATCATCTATTTTCAAGGTTCTAGTATACTTCTAATGTGTATAGGATGATTATACTACTTTAGGTAAGAGCCTGGCCCTGATAAAAAATATTGATTATTTACAAATGTAATTTGGGGAACTTGCTCCAAAATTAAAATATAACAATGACTACTAATTTACAAATATGTTTATAACCCTATTACAGAAGGCAAAAATGAAGAGAACCGAAACCAACAATCAGGACAAAATGAATGGCTCTGTTTCTGGGGTCTTCCCTGAAACACGGACTCCTTCTAGACTTTCAATTTTCCATCTACTAAATATATCTCATTTAAGAAGCTGATTTTTGTAGTAAAATGTTAACTGTTTGTTCCTTGCTCTCAAGAAACTTCAGAAATACCAAGAAGACAGCATATGTGTGAATGCAATCATATTCTTCCAAGTACGTAATCATATTCTATAATTTGTGCAGAAGCCAAACTTACTATTGTGCACAGTCGATCAGCTGGTATTCATTGGACCTCTCAAAGCATGCCTTCACACCTTCATCATCCCAAAGTTTTTTCACATGATCAAAGAATTCCTAGAGTGTGAAAGAGTTACAAACAAGAAAATACATGTTATAATATTTCAGAAAGTTAAAAGTAAAAAGAAAGTGCAAAAAATATTTTTTTCGGGTAGAACAAATTTTCTTTGAGGAAGGCTACACAGTAAAAAGCACAGGTCTTATATTCAATGTGATGAAAAATGTATGCATGTGCTTTTGTTACTTAACTCAAATTGAAAAACATTTTCATCATCCCAGAAAATCTCCCAAAATGAAAAGTATAAGTCCAAAGTTAATACTACATATTAATTATAAATACAACTAACAGCATAATTTAAAAATAGTAATTTAACTAATTGAACTGCCCTCTCAGCAAAGAAAAAAACATGCATATTCTAATGGCAAGTTCTGTCTTATCCAATGTCTTTTAAATTTTCCATGTTTGCCAAGATTAGGAATGGGCATGGTTGAGTAGATGGATTAAATTTGGCCCAGACGCATTATGTACATAAAAAAGAAATCTTTAAAATTACACTCGTTAGGGATAATAATCTATTTGGTTTTTTTTTCTTTTAGTTTGTTTTGCATTTAAAAAAACTATGAGTTAATGGCCAGGCTTACGCCTGCAATCCCAGCACTTTGGGAGGCTGAGGTGGGAGAATTGCTTGAGCACAGGAGTTCGAGACCAGCTTGGGCAACATAGAAAGAACTCATCCCTACAAAAAAGTAATAAAAAATAAGCCAGAAATGATGGCATGTGCCTGTAGTCCCAGCTACTTGGGAAGCTGAGGCAGAAGAATCGCCTGAGCCCAGGAGCTTGAGGCTGCCATGAGCCATGTTCGCGTCACTGCACTCCAGCCTGGGTAACTGAGCGAGACCTCAACTTAAAATAAAATAAAATAAAATAATAAAAAAAAACTGGCTGGGTGCGATGGCTCAGCCTATAATCCCAGCACTTTGGGAGGCCAAGGTGAGAGGATTGCCTGAACCCACGGGTTCAAGACCAGCCCGGTCAACTTGGTGAGACCTCATCTCTACAATAAATCAAAAAATTAGCCAGGCATGGTGGTGCGTGCCTGTAGTTCCAGCTACTTGGAAGGCTGAGGTGGAAGGATCACCTGAGCGCAGCAGGTCGAGGCTGCGGTGGCTGGAAGTGTGCCACTACACTCCAGCCTGGGCGACAGAGTGAGACTCCAACTCAAAAATAAATAAATAAATAAATAAATAAATAAATAAATAAAACAACTATGAGTTATGTGTGAACTGTGACTTTTAGTTCACTCAAGAGCCACGAGATAACCATGCTTCACCCTTTATGGGACGTAGGATACTTTGAAAGAAAAACATTCTTTATCTCAAAGTAAAAGATGAGTTTATGAATTCACATTGGCAAAATTACCCAAAATGACCAGTGCTATGGAAGCAAATGTCCACACTGATTGCTAAACACAAAAGAAGCCGTGTATTATGTGTTTCCAAACTCTCTGTTGGGACATTCACACCCTTCCTGAGACAGTTGTCCGCCTTTGATTGTCATGAAGGGGGCTAAGGCTCCATGGCCTATGCTAGCCACAACCCTCTTCATACTCATCACAGCTGCCACATTTCCTAAGAATCAACATAGATTATTTGAAGGAAAAAAAAAATAAAGGATTGGTACTTTTCTTTAGAGACTCACAGTTCCATACAAGGGTGGATCCAAGTACTGTGAGGTTTGATGTTTATACAAATTTGGGAGACCCTCTTTGAAAAAAGAAAAACTAGGCTGGGCATGGTGGCTCATGCCTGTAATCCCAGCACTTTAAGAGGCCGAGGCAAGAGAATCGTTTGAGCTCAGGAGTTCTAGACCAGTCTGAGCAATATAACAAGACCTCATCTCTACAAAAAAAAAAAAAAAAAAAATTAGCCAGGTGTGGTTGCACATGCACGTAGCCTGTAGTTCCAGCTTACTCAAGAGGCTGAGGCAGAAAGACTGCCTGAACCCAGGAGGTGGAGGCTGCAGTGAGCCGTGATCATCAATTGCACTCCAGTCTGAGTGACAGACTGAGACACCGACTTAAAAAAATGAAAAGAAGAACTGAATGATGAATACAAAAGTGGGCACAAAACTTCAGAAGGGGAGCAGAAGTGAGGCATCCTGAGCTTAGGCTTTATTGCTTCCAGTAAATCCAATTTCTGATCTCACAGTACAGGAACAATCTTTTAAGTTAGGGCGTAGTATATATCCATTTCTGTCTGTCTGTCATCATTATCAACAAATCCAAATTGTTCACAGTTGACAAAAGAGACACGTCCTCCCATGGAGAGCAGCTGAACCTCAGTTTTTATCTTGTCTCCCTAGGTTCACATTTTTTTCCAGAATCTTCCTCTGATGCTTCTATCACTTCTGTAAAGGAGTTTGTAGACTTGCTTTAAAAAATTTCTTTCTAGCCGGGCTCGGTGGCTCAGCCTGTAATCCTGTGCCTTTGGGAGGCTGAGGTGAGTGGACTGCCTGAGCCCGCGGGTTCGAGACCCGCCTGGGCAGGCGAGACCTCATCTCTACAATAAAATCAAAAAATTAGCCGGGCGTGGTAGCGCACACCTGTAATTCCAATTACTCGGAAGGCTGAGGCGGAAGAATTGCCGGAGCCCAGCAGGTCAAGGCTGCGGTGGCCGGGAGCGTGCCACTGCCCTCCAGCCTGGGTGACAGAGTTGAGACTCCAACTCAAAGAAAAAAAAAGGAATAATAAAAAAAAGAAAGATTAAAAAATTTTTTTAAAAGACTGGGCTCAGTGACTCAGCCTGTGATTCCAGCACTTTGGGAGGCCGAGGCAAGTGGATTGCCTGAGCCCATGGGTTCGAGACCAACCTGGACAACTTGGCAAAACATTATCTCTACAATAAGTCAAAAAAAAATTATCCAGGCATGGTAGAGCGCATCTGTAGTTCCGGCTACTTGGAAGACTGAGGTGGAAGGATCGCCGGAGCCCAGCAGGTCGAGGCTGCAGTGGCCGGGATCGGCCACTGCACTCCAGTCTGGGCGACAGAGTGAGACTCCAACTCAAAAAAAAAAGAAATTTCTTTCTAAGAGACACAGACACGCACACATATGCATGTGTGCACATGCACATATGCATGTTTTAAGAGGAATACTCCATGATGCTGTTATCAAGATGGTCTTGGAAGAGCGTGATAACCCCTGCCTCATGGTGATGTCTCTTGCATTGCTAGCTCTGGGCACCTGATTTCTCTCCCCATGATAAGACTTTTGACACACAAAACCAAATTTCACTGGATTTACTCAAACATAGGAACCACAGACACCAAATTTTATAAAAACCTACACAAGAATTATCCACTATAACAGGTTTCCAGACGGCAACTTAAAAAAAAAAAAGACCGAACCGTGTACGTATTGAACACCTCGATCTGGTTTCCAAGAACAAGAAAAGGCCAGGGCAAGAGAGGGGAGGAGGCCAGCAGCACGCCCACGAATCATGAATCTTCATGCTACCATACTTGCCACCAGCCACGGAAGGGCGTCCACACGGTGCCGACCCAGAGTTAAACGGCGCGGGGCTGCAGCTCGGCAAGGATTAGAAAAACTCGACTTTGACCTTGGCCTGCAGCGGGGCCCCTTGGGGCCGCCCCCCGGCTCGGCGCCCCGCCTTGCGCCCGCCCGCACCCGGCCTCCCAGGCCGACAGGCAGGCAGGCCGGCAGGGTTTCCTGAGGCCCAGGCAGAGGTCCTTGGTCTTCCGCTCACTTCACGCCGACAAAGGAGCCCCGGGTGCCACCGGGCCGCGCTGCAGGCTGGGGGCCTCGCCAGGGAGGAGGAAGCCCGCGGCCCTCCGCCCCGGTGCTCCAGCCCCGGCGGAGGGTCGGCGTGGGAAGGCGGGGCTTTCGGAGTCAGGAGCACCTGCGCGATCCCTGCCCAGGCCCTGCTGGGGTCCTTCTGCATAAGCATCGGCACCCCCGCCCCACCCCCACCCTCGACGGCTGCCAGGCTGGGGCTTCTCGGCACTCCTCGGCTCGTTCTTTCAGGTTCACCCCCTGCCGTTTTCTCATTTCCTCGGCAACACCCTCTCATTTTGTGTTAGCTTCCCGTATGCCACAGTAAGGACCTTGATGACATAATAATCCCTACTTAGTTCTTATGTGTTCTTATCTTGTTGAAGGTAATGTGCACAACACTTATAATCTCATTTATTTATCAGAAAGCTGGAAGAGGTAGCTGTTGTCATTTCTTCTCAGAGAAGTTAAGTGATTCACCCAAGGGCACACAGCGGGTAATGGCAGGGTATCTGTCTTATTCCACGGTCTGTTTTTAACCACTATGCACACTAATACCTTTTATTATAAATATTAAATAATGTGCTGTTCTCTTGTTTTCTACTGGATTTCTTTAAAACTGCTAATGATGTAATTTGTTTTAATAAATCCACTCCTTTTTGTTTTTTGAGTTGGAGTCTCACTCACTCTGTTGCCCAGGCTGGAGTGCAGTGGCACGCTCACAGCCACTGCAGCCTTGGCCTACTGGGCTCAGGCGATTCTTCCCCTCAGCCTTCCAAGTAGCCACCACATTCAGCAAATTTTTTGATTTACCGTAGAGATGAGGTCTCACCAAGTTGCCCAGGCTGGTCTCGAACCCATGGGCTCAGGTAATCTCTCACCTCAGCCTCCCAAAGTGCTGGGATCATAGGCGTGAGCCACCACGTCCGGCAGGATAAACAAAGTTCAGGGAACCTGTACAAGGGTACCTTGTTAAAGCAACACAACCGACACTCGTGAGGATTTTCACAGATCAGCACATCTCAGGGACATAGGCAGTTTATTCCAGGATTCAGAAATGCACCACAAAGGTTCTAAGTGTGAGTTCAGTTCATGAAGAAGCCTTCATCTTCTCTGTCAGGGGAAGATCCACCCACTGGCGAGGCTGGAACTACTTTACAGGGGAGGAAGCTAGACCCCAGCTGAAGCATGAGACAGAATTACAGAAGAGTGCTAGAACCAAGACACAGAACGTCCAGAGTGTGTGTCGACAGCAGTAGCAAAATAGGAATTGTGGGCATTGTGATTTTTAAATTGATATTTCAAATAACATGAGAGACACAAAAGCAACAGTGATTTCTCTCTGATTCAGCTTCTTCATTGGCAAACGTGTTGGACTAGAATATAGCTGAGTCCCCACAATTCTACATATTTACTTTTTTCTTTTTCTTTTTTTTAAAGAAAGCAGGATTTATAAAGAGTACAGAAAACTCCCACAGCGGGAGGGGACCCAAAGGGGTTGCCCTATATTTACTTTTTAAGGCTTTCTGAAAACTTCATGGAAAATTCCAGGGCTGTTGTTGTTATTGTTACTTCAGTGTTTTACTAGGGAAAATCAAAACTTATAAAAGTAGAGAGGACGAACCCCCAGGTACTCATCACTAAGTTTCTGCATTTATGGACACATGGCCAAATTATTTTCTTTTTTTTTTATTTTTAAATTTTTTTTTTTTTTTTTGAGTTGGAGTTTCACTCTGTTGCCCAGACTGGAGTGCAGTGGCACGCTCCGGTCACCGCAGCCTTGACCTGCTGGGCTCTGGCGATCCATCCGCCTCAGCCTTCCAAGTAGCCGGAGCTACAGGCATGTGCGCTACTATGCCCAGCTAATTTTAGATTTATTGTAGAGACGCAGTCTCGCCAAGTTGCCGGGTGGGTCTCGAACCCACGGGTTCAGGCAATTCACTCGCCTTGGCCTCCCAAAGTGCTGGGATTACAGGCTGAGCCACTGAGTCTGGCTTTTTTAAAATTTCAATACAGCTCAAATCAGCATGTCTGGTTCATTTCTGTCTCATGTCCAGGAAGAATGAGGACACGGACATTTGGAAGGTGAGGAAGCAGGATTTACTGAGGACAGAGAAGCTCCCACAATGCCACAATGGGAGGACACCCAAAGGGGTTGCCTCCAATTTCTTTTCTTTTCTTCTATATCTCATCCCCTTCTATCCTGCCTGTATTACTTTGAAGCAAATCTCTGATGCCATATCATTTTATTTCAACATTATTTCTTAAACATAAAGACTTAAAAAAAGACATAATACACTGTCTCAATTAAAAAACACAAGAACAAACAAATAGAAAAAAGATTCTGTAAAATCATTATATAAAGCCGGCTCAGTGGCTCAGCCTGTAATCCTGCGCCTTTGGGAGGCTGAGGTGAGTGGATTGCCTGAGCCCGTGGGTTCGAGACCTGCCTGGGCAAGTTGGTGAGACCCCCCATCTCTACAATAAATCAAAATGAGCCGGGTGTGGTGGCACACGCCTGTAGCTCCAGCTACTTGGAAGGCTGAGGGAAAAGGATCGCCAGAACCCAGCAGGTCGAGGCTGCGGTGGCTGGGAGCAGCCACTGCACTCCAGTCTGGGTGACAGAGTGAGACTCCAACTCAAAAAAAAAAAAATCATTATATATTCAGGCAGCCAGGGCAACTTCTTTTGCTATAATTAAACATTTGTCCAGAGCTAGAATTCTGATGAGGATCAAAATATGCCACCCCCTAAGAGGCCACATTGGTATACTGACTATTTTGAGCTAAGGAAACTGAAAAACAGCAGATGCAAAAGGAGTTGTATGCCTTCTCTCTTTCTGCCTAAAAGAAGGGCTTGCATTTCCCCCCCCCATACCAAGATGAGGTGGGTAACCCTTATTACCAGACAGAGACAGAGGGCTGGCACCGAGATGAGTCTCCATAGACAAGCCGTGCTCAAATAGCCCTTTTTTCCCCACTAGTCTCCTGATATGTATTCTAGTTACTTTCTCACATTATATCAACCCTAGAAGCCCAAATTCCCTTTCCTTGGTATAGTCACCTCTTTACAATTTATCACTCGTTGTTAAAAAGGTATATAAGCCACCAATTCTCATTGCTTTTCTGGGGTTTTTCTACTTCTTTTCTGTGAAGCCCTTGTGCATATAAACTAAAAAATATTAATGAAACATGTGTCTTTGCTCCTGTTAATCTGTCTTTTGTTGGTTTAATTCACAGGCTCCAGTCACTTAACCTGAGAAGGTAAAGGAGAAGTTTTTCCCTCCCCTATAGTTTTAATACATTTTCTAAAACAACTGGGAAATTAATATGCAGAATAATTTTAGTATATCTTCATTAGAAACTAAGATGAATAACATTAAATAAAAATAATTTTGGTGTTTTTTGTGTGGGCATGTATCTGAAAAGAAAGGGTGACTCAGTAAAAGGTAATCTGTTTTTGACATCTGAGAGAGTACAGAAATTAAAGCACAAAAAGATAATTATTAAGTGATATTTCTCATTTTTTTCTGTATTACAAGAATGGCCTTGTGATCTTCATATGTTTAGCAATTGAAATATGTGAATATTTGTTATTCTCTTTCAAAGGGATTTGAATTATGTCTTGTAAAATAACAATAATGCTTATACTAAATTGAAACCTACTTCTTTTTTTTTTTAAAATTCAGAGTCTCACTCTGTTGCCCAGGCTGGAGTGCAGTGGCACATTTACAGACATTGCAGCCTCAATCTGCTGGGTTCGGTGATCCTTCCACCTCAGCTTTCCAAGTAGCTGGAACCATAGGGATGCACCACCATGCCTGGCTAATTTTTAAAAAAAAATTTATTGTAGAGATGAGGTCTTACCGAGTTTCCCAGGCTGGTCTAGAACCCCAGAACTCAGGTAATCCTGTTGCCTCTGCCTCCCAAAGTGCTGGGATTATAGGAGTAAGCCACTGGGCCCAGCTACATCTACTTTTTAAAAACAAGGCTTCAAAATGTCAAAGTGCAATTTTAATTTTTAAATCAACATTTAAACTAAGAACATTAAAAAAACCTAACCACTCCATTTCATATTCACATCATTTTCCTTCTTGAACTACTGCCTACAACTACCTGTTAATTGAGAGAATAATCAAAGATGACTACAATTTTCAGATAAGTAACTTTTTTTGCTTTCAAATTCCCTTATAACTGCTTTAAAATGGAAGTAAACAGATGACAATAAGAAATATAATAATAACATTTCTTGCATAATTTTTGTGCTAATAAAATTCAGTCAGATAACTTTTTGGTTACTCTGACACTTGAGATACATTTTTTACTTGGTATGTTTTTCTTTTTTGAACTAAAACCAAAAGCATATTTCTCATCTTTGGAAATGAATGTGGTGCAGTCTGTCTGGCGGCTGTGTGACCAGGCTGACCTGCTGTCCCTCTCCCAGTTGTGGGCAGCTAGTGGTCCACACTGGGCTCCATCCTGTGGGCTGGTGGAACTCATCACTGGGTTGAGTGTGAAAGTGTTCGTCCTGCTCACTGCACAATATTTTTTCTAAGATGACTTTATGAAAATGCTTCTAATTTTAGTGTCAGGAATACTCTTGTGTTTCTCAAGCAACTGCGTTTATACTTTATTATGATTAATTTTTAATATTTTCTACTGCTTTTATTTATGTCAGTGAGTTGATTGCATGAAAGCTTAGAATCTAAGTTTCAGGGCATATCCTGGCCCGTGTGAAGGGCTTTGTCTGACACACTGTGCGTTAACATCACTGTGGTTCCACACAACTCACCCCCCGTCCCTAGCTTCATTCTCTTGCATTTTCAGTTATTTTATTAACATGTATTATAATTTCGTGAGAAGCACTAAATCCTTACTGAAACAAGCTGAAGCAAAAACAAATGTTTAATGTAGTTTTTATGGGAACATAGTGAATCATGCCCACGATTGTTATAGGCAGTTTCAGGACAGTAGCCATTTAAACGGAATTTTCAAAAACTTGAGTTTAGGTCTGATTCATTTAAAATACATCTACTTAGTTTTATCTCTTGATAACAGAATGAGCTAGTCAGTTCCAGTTGTTTCTTTTTTCAGCTATCTATCTCGTGGATACCAAGTTAAAAGTCTGTATGGGATCTGTCATGCCTTGTAACACTATGATTTTGTTATTTATAATTTCTGTCTATCCTCATATCTAAAGTTATACAGTATGACTAAAATTCTATTGAGGAACAACTTTCAGAAACTGTGTTTAAAAATCCCACAAAGGCCAGGCTTGGTGGCTCAGTCTGTCATCCCAGCACTTTGGAAGGCAGAGGCAAATGGATGGCCTGACCCCACGGGTTCGAGACGAGTCTGGGCAACTTGGCAAGACCTCCTCTCTACAATAAATAAAAACCAAATTAGCTGGGCCTGGTAGCACGTGTCTGTAGTTCTGGCTACTTGGAAGGCTGAGGCACAAGACTGCCAGCCCAACAGATCAATGCTGGAGTGGCCATGAGCATGCCACTGTACTCCAGTCTGGGCGATGGAGTGACTCTAACTAAAAAAAAAAACAAAAAAACAACCCACAAAAACAAACCAATTAAAA
The DNA here is from genome assembly GCA_027257055.1 of Cephalopachus bancanus. NCBI lineage: Eukaryota > Metazoa > Chordata > Mammalia > Primates > Tarsiidae > Cephalopachus > Cephalopachus bancanus. The sequence continues at coordinate 127,498 of JAPVLO010000469.1, forward strand.
AGCCTTAGCAGTCTTCAAGCCCATCCCTTTCCTAGCCTGAAGTATGATCACCAACAGGCAACAACCCCAACAATCAAGCAAATATCAAACGAGGCCATCCCTAGCATTTCCTGAGCGCCCATTATGTTCTCAGCAATATTCTGAGAGTCTTAGATACATGACCGCAATTGAGTTTCAAACAATTCTGCTATGCAGGTGATTCAATGATAAAGAGAACCATTAAGTATACTTCATATTCCTCAAGCTTAACTAGGAAGTCGGCAAACCTAAATCCAAAAGCAAGCTCTAGCTTTCTTCTTCTCCGGCTACCAGCAGTCCCTTGGGCCTAGGAGACCAGTGAGGGCAAATGTAAATTGACAGGCCACATCACACTCAGCCACCATACTCGTCTATTTTTTCCTGTAGGACTTAGCCTACTTCAACTATTCTTAGCGTCATTTTTAAACAGCTTCTTAAGGTATACTTTATCTGCCACAAAATGTACCCATTTACACAGTCATGCAACCACCAACACTTAGGTTTTAGAATACCTCAGTCACCTCAAAAGATCCCTCACCCTCCTTTGAAGCCAAGCGCTGATGCCACCTTAGTCTCAGACAACTGCTAATCTCCTTCTGTCTTTATCGTTTTGCCTTTTCCAGAAACTTCGTGTAATAAAATAATATAGTCTTTTATGTCCGACTTCTTTCACTTAGCATGCTTCTGAGACTCATTCATTTTGTGACTCATATTAGCAGTTTGTTCCTTTAAAAAATTGCCTAGTTCTATTATATTGTGTGGCTATACCACATTTTGTTTTTTCATTTTGCAGTTGATGGACATTTGAGTTATTTCTAGTTTTTGATTATTTGCATAGTGCTACTAATTAGAATATATGTGTACAAGTTTTTGGGTAGAATTGGGATTGCTGGGTTATATGGGAAGGGGATGTTTCCCATGGTAGCGATTTAATTTTACATTGTCAAGAGCAATGTCTAGGGCTCCTAGTTTTTCCACATCCTTGCCAATGCTTGGCTTTGTCTATCTTCTTAATTTTCATTATTTTAGCAGGCGTACAGTGGCATCTCGTGATTTTAATTTGCATTTTTCTAATGACGAATGGGGTTGGACACCTTTTTATGTGATTGTTGACTACTTGCATATCTTTTTTTTGAAGTGTCTGTTCAAATCTTTTGTCCATTTAAAAAACTGGGTTGTTTGTGTTCTTATTATTGAGTTTTTTTTAGAAAAATAAGGGTAAGAGATTTTAAAAACCAGTCTGAATTCAAATCCTTTGTTAGCTATAGGTTTTGCAAGTATTTTCTCTCAAACTGTAGCTTGCATTTTAATTTTCTTGTGTCTTTTGATAAGCAAAGCTTACTTATTTATTTAAAAAATATATATTTTTTTGAGTTGGATCTCACTCCATTGCCCAGGCTGGAGTGCAGTGGCACGCCAGTGTTGACCTGCTGGGCTCCAGAGATCCTTCCGCTTCAACCTTCCAAGTAGCCGGAACTACAAGCGTGTGCTACCACATCCAGCTAATTTTCTAGTTATAGTACAGACAAGGTCTCACCAAGTTGCCCAGGCTGGTCTCAAACCCTTGGGCTCTGGCAATTCACTCACCTTGGTCTCCCAAAGTGCTGGGATTACAGACTGAGCCACCGAGTCCAGCCTCAAAGTTTATTTTTTAATTACAAATTTTTAATTTATTATTTAATTTTTTAAGTTTACAATTGATGCATACAATTGGACATATTTATAGGGCACAATGTGATGTTTAAATGCATGTATACATAAAGTGATAGATAAGGTAAATTACGCATTACCTTATCTATCACTTTAAACATTTATCATTCCTTTGCTATGACAACATTCAAAATTTTCTAGCTGTCTTGAAATATACACTGCATCGTTATTTGCTATAGTTACCTAACTGTGTAACAGAACACCACAATGTTTTCTTCCTGTCTAACTGGAACATTGACTTATTGACCAACGTCTTTCAACCTGGCCACCCCCTCCCAAGCCTCTGGTAACCAGTATTCTCCAGCTTACTGCCATGAAATCAACGTTTTTAGATTCATATGATGACATCATGCAGTGTTCGTCTTTCTGCACCTGATGAGCAAGTTTTTCATTATTATGATGTCCAATAATCAATTTTTTTCTTTTAGGATTTTTTTTTTTTTTGGTGTGTGTGTGTTCTATCAAACAAATCTTTGCCTCACTCTTAGTAAAAAAAAAAATGTGTTGCATGTTTTCTTTAAAAAGTTTTATAGTTTTAGCTCTTACATTTAGGTCTATGATCCACGTGAGTTAATTTTTGGGTGTGGTATGAGGACAGGGTCAATGTTCACTTTTTTGCATAGGGATATCCAGCCTCTTCAGCACATTTAGAGAAAAGACTATCTTTTCTCCCTTAAAGTACCTCGATACCTCTGTTGAAACTGACCATATAAATGTGGGTCTATTTCCAAGTGGTCAGTTCTGTTCCACTGATCTATAGATCTCTCTTTATACCAACACCGTACTGTCTTGGTTACTGTAGCTTTAAAGTAAGTCTCAAAATTAGGTAGTTTTAAGTTCTCCAACTTTGTTCTTCTTTTCCAATACTGTCCAAGTTCTTTTGAATGTTCACGTATATTTTAGAATTAGCCTGTCAATAAAATATCCTGTTGGTATGTTGACTGGGATTACACTGAATTTGTAGCTCACTTTGGAGAGAACTGTCACCTTAGTGATGTGAGTGGTCTAATTCATGAACACGATATATCTTTCTATTTATGTCTTACTTAAATGCTCTACATAATGCTTGTAGCTTTGGGCATAGATTTTTACAGCTTTTGTTAAATTTATTTCTAAGTAAACAAATTTGAATGTGTACATTTTTATATTTCATTTTTTGATTTTTTTATTGCCAGTACATAGAAATACAATTGATCTCTGTATTTGATCCTATGTCCTCAAACCTGCTTGCTTCACGTATTATTCTAGAAGTTTTCAAGACCCTTGAGGCCAGGGGCAGAATCAGAATTGTCTGTGGTAGAGGCAGATGGAGCCAAGAAACCCTTACAACCCAACAGGGTCAGATTTCAGTGTTTTTTTTTTTTCCCCTACTTTTAAACTTTTTTCCCAGAGATACCTTAAGATTTGTCTAGGGATTTTAACTTTCTTTTTTTTTTGAGTTGGAGTCTCACTCTGTCACCCAGACTGGAGTGCCGTGGCCGCTCCCGGCCACCGCAGCCTCGACCTGCTGCGCTCAGGCGATCCTTCCGCCTCAGCCTTCCGAGTAGCCAGAATTACAGGCATGCGCTACCACACCCGGCTGATTTTTTGATTTATTATAGAGATGAGGTCTCGCTGCCCAGGTGGGTCTCGAACCCACGGGCTCAGGCAATCCACTCACCTCAGCCTCCCAAAGGCACGGGATTACAGGCTGAGCCACCGAGCCCGGCTGGGATTATAACTTTCATTTCCAAATTACAATCTCACAAAACAACTGTGATAAGTATAAAGTAATCAGACCCATGCCACACAGTACAGAATTTAATAAATATAATCTTTAGTGATGGGAACATATAAGTTTCCTCAAGTATTTTTTCCTCACAAAATTAATTTTTTAGCTTTTGACTTTTCACAATACTCCCACTCCCAGACCTAAGATTCTCTCTGTAAAATCTTGATTCTCTGAGAAAATTGTGCATTTGGAACTTGCCAAAGATACTCACAAGAGAAACTTATTTGTGTGGGCAGAGAAATAAAATAATTAGGTATTTTCATCAGGGAAAAGAGACTCAAAGAATCACGACTTTAGTCATTGCTTCCAGACAAGGCTCTAAGTTATCTGACAAAAATTCTCATTGGAACATCAAAGCTTGAATAATTATGTAACATTTAAAAGTATTATTCTTATTCTTAGTCTTTTTAGTCACTCTGAATCCTTTCTACTTTATGTGCTAAGAGGCAAAATGGAGAAAGGATATCCCCATTTTTTGGGGAGCAAAGTTAAATTTAAAGCAAATGTCTCTAAAAGTGGGTTTGCTACATACCTACTGACAATGACCATAGATTTAGATATATATTTCTTTGTGAAAATTTTAGTGTAAAAAACACTAAAAGTTTCTTGTGAGAAGTCATGAAATAACATTTATGGTGATTTGAGTGTAGACTTTGGTATATGAGTACCTAGGTTCAAATCCCAACTAGGGTGGGTGAGTTCTCAGTTCTGACTGCTGAGACTCAGTTTCCTCACTTGTTCCAAGGATAATGCAGTATTTCTGGGCAGACGCTGGCACCGTGGTTGGGACTGATCAGTGCACAGCTCACAGATGAAGGTAGACGGGGGAGGAAAGAGTATTTGAGGGGTAAGGGGCAGTGGGAGACAGTAAAGGCAGGGCTGGAAACACGAGAAGAGGGGGTTCATGGTAGAGGACACGCTTGGCCTCAGGACAGACAAGAATGAGATAACTGATGGTGGGGAGTGCAGGGGTGGGGCCATGGGATGGTCCAGGAGAGTCTGCTAGCAGCTTTGGGCACAAGGGAGGCACCCAGGAACATGGCACAAGGGAGGCACCTGGGAACATGGCACTGCAGCTTTAGTAAAACGTGGCAGGGCTCCACAGATTTCAACAAGCTTAGGGGGAAACACATGGTGAGAAAACAGATGTCATGTAGGTCTGATAACTGAATTCTCGAAACATCTACAGAACACCTGTGGGTGTAAAGCACCACCCGAGAGGTCCTTGTGCAGAAGGGAGAGGCACAGGCTCTGAGATGCAGGAAGTGGGTGTGCTCAGATCACCAGTGCGACAGGGTGTGTGTGTGGGGCAGTGCTTGGATGGATGGGACGGATGCAAGCCTGAGGGGCGCTGCAGTCACAGGTGAACTTCAGTCACGTCCTGCTGACTCCTGGGTTTGCCCTTGGCCTTCGATCTTTTAGAAAAGACCCTGGGGGGAGTGCTGGCTGAACGGAATGGCAACAGATAACTAGAAAAACCTGCTACAGGAAAGAAAAGAAGACTTCCACAAAGAATGGTAAATATAGAACTACCAGTTGACCTGCTACTGGGTATCTATTCAAAGGAAGATAAATCCTTATATCAAATTGCAGCACTATTCACAATAGCACAAATGTGGAGTCAACCTAAGTGTCCATCAATGGATGACTGGATAAAGAACATGTGACACACACACGTGCGCACAGGAATGTTCAGTCATAAAAAGTAAAAAAATGTTTTTTGCAGCAACTGAGGCTGTTATCTTAAGTGAAACAATTGAGAAAGTAAAATACTGCATGTTCTCACTTCCAAGTGGGAGCGAAATGATGTGCACACATGCACATAGGGTGGAATGATGGACACTGAAGACTCAGGAGAGGGAGGGGAGGGTGAGGGAGGGGGGTGATAACACATTACTTAATGGGTACAATGTGCATTATTCAAGTGGCAGTTACGCTGAAAGCCTAGACTTCACTACTATGCAATATAGTGAGCCATCGAGAGCGAATTTATCCATGTAAAAATTAAATAAATGAAATTTAAAAAAAGAATGTGAGTTGTAGCTTCAAAATGTACCTGCACGGCTGTGTGCTGTAAACTGAGCCCCCAAATTCTCTTCATGGGAGGAGAATGCTAGTGATCATCACTGGGACAATCCCTGCTCTGCAAGTTCAGGGCTGATCTTTCCAGGAGGGGTGATGTGTTGGACTCCATCCAACCATGCTCAGTCTCTCCCGGACCAACAACTCACAGCTGCCAGGCAGTGACTGGGAGGTGGCTGGCCCGATGATGTGGGGTGAAGGCCTATGATCTCTATCTTACTAATGGGCAGCTATAAGTAAACACGACATCCTAAAACTAGCTCGTATGTCCTCAGCGAGAATGAACAAAAAGCATGACGGGTTTGTGTTCTAAGAATGGGCAGCCCTGAGGCTCTGTGCTGGAAAGGCAAGGGCAACAGGAAACTCCATGCCTCACACTACAGTAGGAATATTAGGCAAACCCGACCAGGCACAGTGGCTCAAGCCTGTAATCCCAGCACTTTGGGAGGCTGAGGTAAGAAGACTGCCTGAGACCAGGGGTTCGAGACCAGCCTGGGCAACTTGGTGAGACTTCATCTCTACAACAAATCAAGACAATGAGCCGGGCATGGTGGCTCGCACTTGTAGTTCCAGCTACTTGAAAGGATGAAGCAGAAGGATCGCCTGAGCCCAGCAGGTAGAGGCTGCGCTGGCTGTGAGCGTGCCGCTGCACTCCAGCCTGGGTGACAGAGTGAGACTCCGACTCAAAATTAGGCAATTCCAACTTCTATGTACATGTGAAAGAAAAGTTTTCAAAGGCAACCATTGAACTCCCTTGCAGTTCTGCAGTAACTGTGATTTGGTAACAGGGGACTGACATAAAAGAGGATACTGTCCAAAAAACCCAAGCGCTTGTAATTCTATACTGGGATAATCCTTACGATTCCTTCCAGCTCTGGAACTCTGATTTTAGGTTTTACATTTTCCCTCTTTCTATTTTTTTATGTCATAGTTTTGTTGAGACATAATTGATACACTATACAGTCTACCCACTTAAAGTATAGAACTAAATAGTTTTTAGTAGATTCATAGAGTTGCACATCCATCACGACAAATAATTTTAGAATGTCTTCATCACCCTCTAAAGAAACATTGTACCTGTCAGCAGCCCCTCCTCATTCTCTACTTCTCCAGCCTCTGGCAACAACTAGTTGACTTTCTGTCTCTATGAATTTGCCTATTTGGGGCATTTCATATCTGTGAAATCATACAGTATGTGGTCTTTTGTGACTGGCTTATTTGACTCAGCATAATGTTTTCAAGGTTCATCTGTGTTACAGCATGTATCAGTCCTTCATCCCTTTTTATTGTCAAATAATATTCCATTATATGACTCTGTTACATGTTTATCCATTCCTCTTCTGATGAGCACTTGGGCTATTTCCACTTATTGGCTATTATGAGTAATGCTGCTATGAACATTAGTATTCAAGTTTTATACTAATAAATATAGTACCCCTTTCTTTCCCAAGAGAAACATCTGGATCTATATTACAAGATTTGCTAGTTGGCAGTATTGATTCAACATGTATTCAGCATTTCTCAACATTTGATAACTTCATTAAAGGTTTAACTGTCCTAGGCATGGCAGATATGTTCAACTTTATCTAACTTTTGAATGTGCTTCAAATTTAAACCTGAACGCAGACAGTCCTGACCTTCTTGGAATTCCTCATGGCTCCAGCAAATAAAAAAGCCTCAAATATGACTGGAGTGTCCATTCCTCCTGACTCCCCATGTGTCCTTCTGCCTTAGTGACAGCCACTTCCTGAGCTTGCTGTGGGTCCCACTGTGCTAGAAGAGGAAACATAGTGATAAGGGCAGGGGTAGATCTTTTCCTTTGGAATTTTGAGTGGACAAGTGAGCATTTAGGAGGAGAGGTGTCTGGGTCAGGGAGAGTGGTTATTTCTTCCACTCCCAGCAGAGTGGGCTCAATCAAAGCCAGGTCTGTCATTCACTGATTCACTCTGCAAATACTTATCACAGCCTGGAGAGGGTAAGATCTGTGAAGGAGAGAGTAGGGCAAACAAAGTTAAAAAGAAAAAAATAAAATAAAATAAAGGACAAGGATGTGTGGAATTCTCTTGCAGGTAATGATGAAGGCCACTGATGATCTCCAGGCCTCTGAGTTCAGCAGATTCTCAGTCCTCATCTGATCTGGCTCACCATCTAACAGGGTTGAATGCTCCCTCCTTGAAACACTGTCCCCTTGGCTTCCAAGGCATCACAGTCACTCCTGCTCAGTGTTCTTTGCTGGATCCTTCTCTCTCCCCAGCATATGGATCCTGGATGGATCCAGGGTTAGTCCTCAATCCTCCTGTCTAAGCTCACATCCTTGGTAATCTCCATTCTGTGGCTTTTACGTTCTGCGAATGTATGCGTGCCTCCAAATGAACATCTCTAGCTTAGATCTCTTCTTGGAACGCTGGAATTGCTCATCCAGTTGGCCACCTGACATTCCCACTTGAATTCTAACAGGAAACAACAACTCAGCACATCCAGAAGCAGAAGTCCTAATTCTCCTCCCCAAACCCACTCCACTTACAGTTTCCCCAAGCAGTGGTAATGCCACCACTCAGCTGCTTAGGCCTTGGGGGCCTCCCTGACCCCTCTTTCTTTCACATCTTACTCATGATCCTGAAGAATATCCTCTTGGTTATACCTTCAGAATCTATCCAGATTCTGATCATTTTTTTTATCACCTCCACTGTGACCTTCCTGACTGAAGCCATCTTCATCTAGTCCTGGCAGTGACAATCACAGCCACCTATTCTGGTGTGTTTCCACTCTTCTTATCACTCTTCTACTCCATGCAGCTGCCAGCGAGTCTTTGAAAACCTAGGTCAGATTCCATTACAACTGGCCTCAAGACAGTCCAATGCCACAACCCGAATGTCCATGGATGAAAGAATGGGTAAGCAAGGAAGGAGATTCTGACACATGACACAATGTGGCTGAACCCTCAGGACCTTATGCTAAGTGAGACAGGCCTAGTCGCAGAAGGACATATACTGTATGACTCTACTCACATGAGTCACCTAGGGTAGTCAAATTCAGAGAGGCAAAAAGCAGAATGGTGGTCACCAGGGGCTGGACAGAGGAAGGATCTGGGGTTGTTCGGTGGGCAGAGATGATGAAAAAATTATGGACATGGATCTTGGTGATGGCTCTACAACAACGCGAATGTTCAATGCCACAGACTGTGAACTTAATAATGATTAAGATGGTAAACTTTATGTTATGTGTGTTTTATCACAATAAGATAGCTCATTAGGAAAACAGAACAAAAACAATCTGCTGTTTTCCATCACAGAGTGCCATCTAAAGCCTCCCTTACCTGTCCCCGCGCTCTCTTGTTCCCTCTCTGACTCCCCCTCCACCACGCCTGGCTCACTCTTCTCCAACACACAGGCCTGGACCCTCCCCAAGCACAAGAGTCTGCCACCTCAGGCCGCTGCTGGAGTCTTTGCTCGTCTGGAAGCTCCCTCAGGTCTCTGCTCAAATGCCATATTTTCCTCAACCACTCGGTATAAATGGCAACTCCACTGTATACTCTGCCATGCTGCAGTCTCTATCCCCCTCTTCTGCTTTTCCGCCCCACCCTCCAGCCATCAATGTGCTGACTTATTGGTTTCCCTACCAGCATCTAAGCTTCATGAGGAACTTTCTATTCATTGTACCTAGATTACTCTTGGCATGTGGGCCTGCAATGACTATTTTTGGAATCTGTGAACGGACGGGAAGTCAGTGGGGGCTTTGATGAAGAGAATCCCAGAACTCTGCTTTGGGAACATGAATCCAGAGATGACAGGGACGTGGACTAGAGGGATATGCCACTGCATGCAGCCATGCCGGTCTGAAGAGTCCTGTGGTGGGGTGTGTTTTGAAAAAGATGAGGGGTTTAGATAGCTGAGTGGGGTTACTGGTGGGGCACTCAGAGATGTCTAGGAGGGATTATGATGGGAGAATGGAGTTTGTTCAGGGTCGGAGCTGGAGACTGGATGAGCCTTGGGGCGGGTTTACAGGAGGTTGATGACTGAAGTCGTGATGCTGAATGAACCAGCCAAGAAAGAGAAGTGGTGGGAACAGAAGACACGAGCAGGGTCACAAAGAACATCCGGATTTAGAGGATTAAAGGGTGGAAGGAGAAGAGGAAAATTAGAAGAAACAAAATGTACCACGGAATGAGAATTAAGGGATAGCTGAGGGTGGAGGAGTGACCGTGAAGGCAGGATTGACCCACACCCCCCCAGCACAGGTAAGAAACCGCAAGGAACCAAGTGCTGGGTAGACATTTTCTCCAAATCAGTTCAATTATCTCAGTAAGCGCTTAACAAAAATTTCCAGGGACTGCCCATGACATAAGAAACTCCATCAACAGAATGGTTTTGGTTCTTACTCTACAGCGAATCTTTTAGGGACAAATACCAAAGTCAGCAGGTGGCAATAGGATTCAGCCCATAAGAAGTCCATAAGAAGCATGATCTTTATTCTACTGCCTTTTGCTAATTTGACTCCAAATATCAAGAAAATGATATTTTCTTGGCAAGTGGTCTACCAAGAATAAATAAATAAAGGTATCTGATGGACTATATAAAAAAGAAATATTTTTTCTTGTCTTCTTTATCCAAAACCAAATTTTCTTTCTGCCACAAGAAAAATATCTCTAAGCATTCAGGAAAACAGACAACCAACTTTGTAAAAGTTAAAACTATATATGAGAGCTATGTATTGCCCTAAGTATTGCTATAACTGTCCTAAGGATCTGCCTGTGATTATTTGGCATTTATCACTCATCTGAGAAATACCTCCTCATCTCTGACCACAGAGTACCTTCCTCAAAGAATCTGTTACTTATAGATGGGGAGGAGAGCAGTTGTGATATCCCTACTTGGGTGTCTAACTGGACATCTTACACTCAGTGTGGCCAGGCTTGAAGTCCTGGTGCCCCTGCCCCTGACGGACCGGCCGCCTTCACACCTCAGTGGAGGGCAGTTTTGTCTTTCCAGCAGCTCAGACCAAAGCATGAAGTCACCCCTGCTACTTGTCTTGTTTCTCTGGCCACATCTAATCTATCAGTATGACTCAACTTTCAAACCGGATCCAATCATCTCACCACTTCTTTGGTTCTGATCATGAGTGCCTCTCATCTAGATTACAGCAAGAGAGCATCTTCTTAAACAGCAGCCAGGAGGGTGTTTTTACAGGTCAGCTCAAGCCACTCCCCTGCTCAGAATCTTCCAGTGGAGCTCTGTTTGCTCAGAACGCCTACAGTGACCTGCAAGTCCTACCTCTCCCCACCGCTTTGCTCACATCAGGTCCTCATTCTCTTTCTCGCTCCCTGGGCAGCCGCACTGGTCTCCTTCTGATCCCCACACCTCCCGGTGCTATCCCCCCAGGTCAGGACGGAGCACTGTCTCTCCTATAGAGCTCCGTTTTGCTCACTGCACCCCCCTTCCGTTCCCTCCTTAAATCCCTCATTCTCCGTGAAGCCTCTCTGACCATGTTCTTCCAAACCATGATGCCCGCCTCCTCTGTTCCCATGCCCTCAGCCTCCTCTATCTGTTTCTGTCTATCTGGAGTTCATCACTATGCAATTTCTTCATTTGCTATGTTTCACTTATTCTCTGAATTCCCCTGCTAAGCGGTAAGCCCCACCAGGGTAGGGATCCCTGATGCATATCCAGCACTTAACATAGCCCTTGACATAGACTAGAAGAGCTCAGTAAATCTTCGTTTCATGAGCAAATGGATGAAATCCACTTTCAGGATTGTCATTTCATGCTCTGTCTTCCACCTACTTTGCTGTATGCTTTCACCTCCACACTCAAATTTTATGCTAATTAAGTTGAAAATCCATGTAAACTATTTGTTAGCAACTTTGTGTTGGTGAGAATCTGGTTTGTGTCTACAAGTGGGTTTTATATTTTGGCATTTAAAGGCATGTTTGTTCTGGTTCTACCTCATGAATAATTTAGAAAGTAACTTTTCTGGCATCTGAGAACATATTATCCTCCAGAAGTCATAAATAATTCATGTAATTGATAATGAATGGTCTCGTAAATGTAAAAGAGCTTTTTCTTCTATGACAGACAAACTTGTTGAAGACAAAGTGTCCTCATAAAAAGCTCCTGAGTCTTGACCACAAAAGCCACCTGACCCCCTCCTGGTCTCAACTGTGGCTGGAAGGGAGAACAAACGCAGCTTATGGTAGCCCCGAAGAGTTTAATCCATGGCCATATAATTTGGCAAATAACACATTCAACTTGGGCCTGTCACCTGGGGAACATTCGACCAAGGCAGCGGCCTCTTCCTGTCTGTGGATGTATGCTTCTCCTTCTCCCATCAAATGCTGTTTTCACACAACAGCAAATTGCTTTTTGATACTTATATGCTGCTTGGGAGTATCCGACATGAACCTTTGTTTCATGCTTGTGGAATTTTTTTTTTTTCTTGCTATGTTGCCCAGACTGGTCTTGAACTCATGGGCTCAAGTAACCCTCCCATCTTGGCCTACCAAAGCATTGGGATTACAGGTGTAAGCCTCCATGTCCAGCCAGAATTCTTACTTGTAACTGGTGACAGGATAATAAGCAATGCATGTGTTCAGTTATTCCCCTAATCTGCACTTCCATGTGGCCTGTAACATTACCCCAATAAGACTCTTAAACTGCCTCACTGCAGGAGTGGGTTGGACATCTACTGCTTGTCATTTTATCTATTATCTCTCTAGCTATCTCTATCTATCTATCTATCTATCTATCTATCTATCTATCTATCTATCATCTATCTATCTATCTTCTATATATCTACCTCTACCCTCATCATATATTTACGTGGGGGGACCCCCAAAACCCAAAATATATATATAAAAAATTGTGCATTTATTCTTACATGTTTACACTTCAGTCACCTTCAAAGTACTCTCCATTTGATACAATACACCTACTGAGATGCTTTTCCCACTGCTTAAAACAGTTTTTGAACTTGTCAATTTTGATGTCTTTTAGTGCTTCTGCCATTTTTTGTTTTACCTCTTCTACATTGGCAAAACATTTCCCTTTGAGGACTTTTTTCATCCAGGGAAACAAACAAACAAAAAAGTCACTCGGGGTGCGATTGGATAAACAGGGATGGTGGGGTATAGGGGTCATGCTGTTTTGGGTCTAAAACTGCTGAACACTCAGTGCGGTGTGACCCAGTGTGTTGTCATGGTGGAAGAACCAGTAAACTGTTTGCCACAACTTGGGATGTTTCTTCTGCAAATCACAATGCACAAAAACGCTAGCCTGTACACCGATGCTAATGGGTTCCTAGAACACTTATCTAGTGGAGAAAGCCTGTAGTATAAGGAGCCTGCCCTCCAAAAGATAATTCCAGTTTTTTTTGGTCCTCCCTTGAATCATTATCATCCATCATCCATCCATCCACCCACTGACCTACTTACCTATCATCTATCATGTGTACATACATTTGAGAGAAATATATGGTGATATATCAAATATATATATGTGTATACAATATGTGCTTGTGTGTCATAGTTGAAGGCTGTTGGTCTACAGATGAAAAAGCAGAACATGGAAGATTCAATTTAATAAATAAAACAAATAATTATGATGACAAAGACACTTTGGTCTCATGGCCTGTAAAGGGTAGACAGATATATGACAAAAAGAAAGGAAAAAGGAATAGAAAGGGAAAAAGAGAAACGTATGGGGGGAAGGAAAGACAGTGTCAAATGAAGAGCGAGAGAAAGACAGAGACAGAGAGAAAGAGAAAGACTTGGAGATCACCAGAGTTACACAGTTGCCTTGAGGACAAGGAATGGGTGGAGCGTTTTGTAAACTGTCATTGTCAGATGACTGCTGTAACTTTAAAAGGAATGCTTTTAAAAAATTGTATGCAGAAGTAGTTAGTATAGGTTGAGTATCTCATCTGAAATGCTTGGGTCCAGAAGTGTTTCAGAATTTGTAATATTTATATACTGGCTGAGCAACCCTAAGCTAAAAGTACAAAATTTGAAACGCTTCAATGAGAATTTCCTTTGAGCGCCATGGCAGCAACAAGTTTCAGATGTTGAAGCCTTCTGAATTTTGGATTTTCAGATTAGGGACGCTCAATCTATAGTTACCATGGGTAGGTCAACTGAAAACAAATTGAAGATTGTAAGTTGCCATGAGCTGGACAGTGACCCTATTATTTCATTATGTTATTGCATAAAGCTAGTCAAACATTCCAATCATTTCTCATTGTAGAAATAAGAGAACATTTATGTTTAAAATAGAACAATTAAAAGATATCACAGCAAAGTATTTAAAAATAATGCTGTTATAACTTCCCTAAGAAGATAACAGAGTGGCAAATACGGTGCTTCTGGGCTGGAAAGATGATATTCTCTTTCGAAAGCAGCCTCAGAGGGACAGATTGCCTTGTGGCTGGGGACACAGCTTGGGATCCTGGGACTCATTAGTTTGAGGTTTAATTTCCAAAGATGTTAAAAGGTGTATTCATTTAAAATATGTTAAACTACTTAAGTGCTTTTAGCTTGTGATTCAGCATCCGTGTTTTATTGTAAACATTCTACTTTACGATATAAATATTGCTAAAAGGAAAAAATGTCTTTCAAATCCATGAAGACACTTAACATCTATCAAAGTTATAAAGTATATAATTCTGAATGTGACAAATGTCAGCAACCATTATATAAGTTTATGTTGCAAATATAAACATAATTCATACATATTTGAGGAACTGGATCAGTGTTTGCCTTGTTTTTTTGTAAAGATAAGATGGGAGAGTGGTTAAATACTAATTCCTGTAAAGACACAAAGAACAAAGAGAATTAGCTGGGTGGGGTGAAGGCTGTGATTAGGTTAACTCTACCCTACTCTGTATCTTGCCATCACAAAACTCAACTTCTGTCTGGTTTGTTCAACAGAACAAGAAGCACTCTGATGACATTCTCTTGTTAACTACAGAAGTTTTAGTTATGTCTTGGAGAACGTAAAACTAACCCAAGAATATGAATATCATGAGTACAGTTTTACATGTTCACTTTAGAAGACTGGATTTGCTCATTATATCTTTGTTATAGGAAAGTATTGGTTGGAATATATTTGTTGAAGAAAATCTAATTTACTCATTTAAATTACAGTGTTCATAGTAGCACTGTGTGACTAACTCACTGCCACTCCCCCTTTCTCTCCAGCTGCATGTAATAACACTAGTTTATCAGCCAGTCTCACACACTGAGATCTTTTAGTTTGTCTTGTTCCAAACAGGCTGTAACCTCTCAAGTTAACACTTTAGTAGGGAGATCAGGGCTAAGGTATAGCAAGTAATTGGAAAACTGTACAATGTAGTAAGTACTGGATATAATGTGGTAACCAAGGCTATGGTGCCAAGTAGGAAAGCCACAGGAAGTGAAAACAGAAGGAGTTCAGGAAAGGGAGAAATTGCTCAATTTCAGCAGCAACTGGAAAGGTGTTCAAAAGAGGTAGGCTGGGACTCAAAAATGAGCAGGAAATGGAAAATGGTAATAACCATTATCAAAGTGATAATAGCCTTTGAACAAACTGGCTAACTGGGTGGGACAAATCTGCACTAGGGAGCTGAGAGAGGTGAGGCTGATGGTGCTCGAAGCCCTTGGGACTCTGCACACTAGGATTACTACACAGGTGGGCATGGAAAGATACTTCAGTCCAAATCCTTGGTCTTCTCCTTCTCTGAGTCCTTGCAACCAGCCTCAATGGAGCAGAAGCTTCATGAATATGTGATGTTGCAGCTGCTCACGGGCCTAGGTCATCGCACCTGTGAACTAACCTTGCCATTCTCTAATTATACAGTCTTACTTAAATGTATCCCATGCACTAACTTGATGTGTGTGTGTGTGTGTGTGTGTGTGTGTCTACTACCTGAGCTTAGTATCTTATTAAGACAATGTGGAATTGGTTATAGGTTCTCTGCCCCTTTTAAAGGGCTTTGAAATGTTTTATCAAGAGAAACACTCAGGAGAGAAATCAGTTCATTTATTTCAAACAAACAAGCATGATCTCTTGACAATCAACCTTCTGTTTAGAAGGCAAATGGCATCCCCAAGGCTCCTCTGAGCTCACCCTTCCCGCCTGGGTGTCTCCACGGCTCAACAGGGGAGACTGTTCTGCTATGGCTGCAGAAAAACAACTGATTGTTCCCACCCATGTGGCTGGCAAGAACGATACAAACAGGCAGGAAACTTAAAAATAACCATGGCCAGTAGGTCTCTTTAGAGTTTCAGTGCCACTTTCCCAGGAATCCTCATTAGAATCTTAGCAATTGACCTTGGTGCCCAAACAATGGAAGTCACCAACGACCGGCCCCAGAATACGACAGGGATCAGGGAATGGTTGGAAAGAGTGAATAAGACTCAAGAAAGACAAGATGCAACACTGAAAGAACTTGTAACAGAGATTCTGGCAAGAATCTTAGCAATTGCTTAAGAACCACCATGGTCACCTCCATGAGAGCACACGCAAAACCAAAGCGAGCTTTTCTGCACAGTACTGAAGTGACAGCTTAATTGGAAAACAACTCTGGGAATAAGTAACCTCTCCTTCAAATTCAGATATTTTGCTCTGTAAATTATGTATGGTAGTTTTCTTTTATTAAGTCTTGAAATAGTTTTGATAGAAAAATCAGCAAACTGCAAACCACAAAGTTTTACATTATGTTAAGTGTCAAAGGGGTTTCAGATGCAGAATGAAGTACGTTAACAGACTCATTTTCACCACCAGCATGTACTCTGACCTCCTTTGCCGTGCTCAGAATTGATGAATTAAAAGAGGTGGTTAAAAAAAAAAAAACCTTGATGAATCTATATTAGAAATGAAGTCTATCTCAGTATGAACTCTATACTGTTGTAAATAACACATCCCCAAGGACACAGTGATGTCAGAGAGGCCAAAGCTAGGGAAATTGTGAGGAGCTGACAAATGCATTGGAGAATTACTTCGTCCCAGCAATGGTGTGGAATGGTCCCAGGGAAACAAACGGCACACGCTAGGGCTCTGAACATCCCTCGGCCCATGTGCACAAATGACACAGCTCTCAGTGCCTCATCAGAAAAAATGGCTTGAGAGGGATACACTCAAGTTGTTAAAACCATCCTTCCACTTTAATTCTTACTTTGAATACATTTGACATTATCCTAAAAAAGAGCACCTGAACTGGATAAAGGAAATGTGGTCCATATACACTGTGAATACTATGCAACTATAAAGAAGAACAAAATCATGTCCTCCGCAGTCACAAGGAAATGTGGTATTCAGTTTTTCGTTTCTGTGATAATTCTAAGTGACTTCTCACTCATAAGAGGACACCAAACACTGGGCACATGGATGGAAACAACAGACACTGGGCACTGCTAAAGGCTGGGGGGAGGGGATAAGAGGGGAGGAGAAGGGACAGAAAACCACTGAGTACCGTGCTCACTACTGGGTGGGGTGTGGAGAAGGAGGGGAGAGCTCGTCAGAAGCCCAAGCCTCACCTTCATGCAATATACTTAAGTAACAAATTCCACATGTACCCCATGGTTCTAAAACAAAAAATAAATAAATAAGAAAGAACAACTGTCCTGGGCCACTGGAGCTCTCTAGAAAACTGAAACCATTAACTTGAGTTCCTAGAATTGTCTTCTCACTTTTATCATCAATGACCTGAGTTTGATCTTCTTCAAGTACTCCTATATAAGTAATTCAATTTGTAACATTTCACTTCCCACAAAATACTTTTATCTGAGACTTTTCCTCTGAAACATGGTAACTTCAATGAGTTAGAAGTTACATCTTGTTACACTGGCATTACCAACAAGGCCTTTTTATAGCTTCTGGGTCTAAACTTTTTCCATCCTTCTTCTGAAAATCATATGAGCACTATTTGTGTCAACAGCATATAGAACTCTGGGTCCATCTAAGATCATTTCCAGATTATGGTAGCAAATATCAAGATAAAGGAGGGGTTAAAATTGAGGAGGATAAAAAGAGAACACTGTATTTTATCAAAACGGCCCACTTCAAGTATACTTGCGCTTATGTTTATAATTTATAAAATGTATAACTTTATTATTTGATCCATGGGGATTTTGGTTATCTACGAATGGTTTTCCACACCATATGGTGGCATAATCTTATGTTACATGTACACCGAGTCACAAAGTGAGCTAAGGAGTCATGAGAAAATGCTTAAGGTAGGTCTGCAAATCATCTTCCACCAATGCCAATGTGTTGGAATCTATCACTCATCACCTATATAGTACCAGAGAACACGCTGGTGGCTAGAATTTTAAAAACCACTTTAAGCCTCTTTTATCACTCATTGTTTACTTGAATATCTATTGGCAGCAACCGGTGAAAGAAAAGGGATGTTTTCAACAGACTCAACCTTTTCAACTTTCTGGGGCTAGCCTCCAGTAACTTCTTTGCAAACCAAAGCAGTACCCTGTTGCTTATGACAGGACTCA
Organism: Cephalopachus bancanus; assembly: GCA_027257055.1. NCBI lineage: Eukaryota > Metazoa > Chordata > Mammalia > Primates > Tarsiidae > Cephalopachus > Cephalopachus bancanus. Next base: position 145,554 of record JAPVLO010000469.1, read on the forward strand.
GAGCAGGGCTGGCTGGGGTTTGAGCTGAACGTCATGTTCAAGGTACCAGGTTGTGTGGCACCAAGATGGAAGACTGGTTAGAGGTAGCTGCAGGTTCCAAAACCCAGATAGGCCTGAAGATGCTCTCTGTGGTATCAAGGCCTCTTTATACTCCATACTTTACATTTCATTTATCATAAATATTCTGTTTCTAGGCAAAATATTGTCAATAACTTTTAATAAGTCAAGATTTATTCTGAATTATAAATATAATAAGGGCTAAGGGAAGTACAGTTATTAGCAAGGTTGTGGACTGTAGCTACACAGGAAGTGGGGTGGAGGGCACCGTTTATGAGTAAGGCCATCTGTATTGGGGACCACTCATCACAGAACCAGGAGGATGCTGCAAAGTGCATTGTCAGTTTATGACTGGCTCCTAACTGACTACGTATGTTGTGAGCCCCACTAGGCATTGTGTCATTATGGCCACATCTGATGGTGCATCAGGAATCTTTGGGAGCTTTTAAAATAGACGAATTCCTCAAGCTTTCACCCAAGAATTCCTGAATCAAGATCTCTGAGGACAGGCCTAGGGATCTTAATTCAAATGCTCCCCCCCCCCCACCCAGTGATTCTAAAGTGCAGCCTGATATGGGTATAACACATTTATTCCACTGCTGAGGAGAAATTCTCAGGACCATGTCAGATCTCTAAGTCCCGATTATGTGGATGGCTCCAGGTATGGCCAAGGATTAATTTACTGGGCACAGCAGGAAATTAAAAAAAAAAAGGGGGAGTTTGCAGAAGGAGATGGGAAATTGGCAATGCCAATGAAAACAGTGCTGAAACCCACCCTGTGCCTTTCTTCAGCAATGGTCAATCCAGTGCCGGTTGCCTGTGATCTCTAAATGTCCTAAATACATGTGAAAACATCATGAAGCAAATTCACTGAAGCAGGTGAATTTAACTGCACATAATCATCAAGTCAGTTTAATCTGTATTAGCTACATCATGGCTGCCAAATGATTTCAAGCCAAATTTGAAACGATCTATATCCGTACCTTATATCATATACTGCAAAAAGTCATTAATGATAAAATTATGAGAATGCTGTAAATGCAGAAAACTGCTTCAGCCCTCCTTATTGATGATCATGTTGTTACTTCTGGCACAATAGTTGTTGCCAGAAAGTGATGTGTTATTAGCAGATACATTAGTTCTAGTAGGTCCACATTACAAGAACACGTGAAATGCCTTGTCTTGATATATGTACAGAACAGACTTTCACCGCTGTCAGGGTCTTGCTTTATTTTTCTGGGGCAAGTAGAGACCACTTTAAATCAGGACTTAGTGAAACCTCATGTTCTCTTGATCTTTAGTTTTTCATGTGTGTTGCTCTTTTCTTCCCAATTAGACCGCAAGTCCTAGAATAGTAATTATTTAAAAAATATTTTCAATAGCCCTCTTAGCCCACTATTTCTCATTTAGATCTTACCCCTCAAGATGGATTCATTTTTAGTGGACGTTCTAGTGCTCAAAGGAATAGAAAAAAATAAACCGAGTTCCCAGTCTCCTTTCATGTTCTCTTCTACATCGGATTACCTGAGGGAAGCTGCCCTGCGAGGATACGCTCTCCCCGTCACGGTTATCTGTCCAGTGTGGGCAGATCAGATCCTCTACGTTAGAGTGTGTGCTGTATTTCATGACCCTGAATTATGAGCTGGAAGAAGCACAGGAAGGGCAGATGGGATAGACCTCCCTTCTCCTGATTTCTGGGAGTTAGAATGCTTCGTCCTGTTTCTGATGATAACATCTTTCCCAGGTAAGGAATAACGAGGGAGGGCCAGCCCCACTTTTCTTCTCTCTCCTTTTTAGAACAGGGAACAGTCATTTTCTTTCACTTTAATAATTTCTCCCTTGCGAGAGGAATTCAAATGTCTTTCACTTGCCGGGAGAGTGGGAGGAAGGTGGGCGGAAGCCTTTAAAGACCTTCAATAACAGCTCGACACAGAGCTGAGCAGAGGAGCTGGCATTAACCCATTCGGAGCCGAGGCCACTGTTGGCTTTTGGCAGGAGAGGAAGAATTAGATGAGCTCTCAGGCCAGAAGGATTCCTTCTGGTCTCTCATAAATCAGGCCGCACTCAGTTTAGGAAAGACACATTGAAAGAAAAAAAAGTAATGCAATTCGCCAGCACTAAGTTCTTTCTCCTAAGGTAATCAGTTATATGGTAGAGAGAGAATAAATGAAAACTTTTCGAAAAGCTGGATGTGGTGCTTTCCAAGGAGATCTGAGGAGGCAGGGGCCTGCTGGGGTGGGCTCCAGGCCTAGGCTGGCAGCAGAAGAGCCCTCTTTTGGACAGCAGCACCGGCAAATCCCACTGTGGTCCAGGGTCCTTATTTCTTCTAATTGTTACTGGTTTTTCCACCAGTAGAGCAGTTTTTATTTCCCACTGCTCTACGTATCAGAGACTTGGAGGCATACAGGCTAAGTATAAGCATCCCACATTTCCATCCGCCCTGTGATACCCATTCCACATTTCCAGGAATTCCCTAAAGGATGATATCATAGGAAAGAGTGCAGAATCCAGGTGTACCGACCTCAGCTTTATCTCAACGTTCATGGATCTTCTCACTTTCAGCTTGCTAGACTAATTTCCAAATTCCACTGGGGTGCCATCTTACATAAAACCATCTAGAAGACTTGACTAGATAGAGGCAGGGGAAGACAGGTGCTCATTTCAAATGGCTGATAGGGGAGGCCACCTGAGTGTGGGACTAATTCAAAGTATGAATCACAGCAACTCCAGACTTTGGAGAAGCCGAAAATATTACACTGCCTGGAACTTTCTCCCAACACTATTGTGCTAACCATCTTCTGATTCCCAACTTTAAATAGCAGTGACTGAGTAATTCCTCTTGTTTATTCCCCTTTTCTAAACTCAACATCTTTGTACACCGTGAATCATGGATTTCCTCCCACTCTTCTGACTCCCTTATATTCCGGACAAGCAGGCCCATGTAGCTTACTCGTAATTTAACAAACATGCACAGGAAGTTCCTTCAAGGTGCAGAAGTCAGATACTGGCTTTTTGCCTTTCTCCAGTTCCACTGTGGCTGCAAGAATCTTCTTTCATGTATCTTCTTCAGATTCGTAATATGATCCCTTTAAACACACGCAGACAAGAGCCAATTTCTTGCTCAGAAGTAAAATACTCATTTGTATGTTTTCAGTGAATTACTAAACACCCTAAAAACCGCATGCATAAAATAAAATGAACAAAATTACACAATCTGCTTCTGCTCAAGCAACACATATTTGAGTGGCTCTTTCTGAGCACAGGCATCAAACGTGTGCCTGAAAGGCAAAATGCTAGGCTCATAGCAGCTTTGCTTAAGTGCAGGGGTGTGGTTATGAGGGTGTGACCGGGTAAGGCCTCCAAGTTACAGTTATACCCGCTGTACACACAGAGAAACAGCCAGCTGAAACCACACCTGTAGGTATGGCAAAGGGTCGCATGGCTGGATTTGGTCCCTGTGCTGAGGCCATGGTGAATGGCCAAGGAGACGAAGAAGCAGTCAGTTGGACACCTCAACCTCTGACCTGAAGACAGAAATGCCTTGCAGAGAAGATTCTAAGAGATCAAGAGGCTCTTGTCAGCACTGGGAGACCAAAGACAAGTGTGCTGGTCTCCACCAGGCATCAGGCAGTGCTCCATCCTCAGCCAACCCCACCGTCCACCCAACAGGGGCTTGTGGGGCCACGTGGATGTGAAGCATGCTCTCCCTGAGAGCAGGCACCATGGGAGCTGGGAGAAGCCAGCCACACTCCAGTCTCACAGGACAATGAAAAACCACAGATGGAACGACTCGCCTGGCCTGCACCTTTCCATCTCACTACTGCTGATGCTAGGAAAGAAGAAATCATTATTTCCTTTCTCCAAATCCTCCGGGTTAGACCTGCCCTGTCTGATGTGGTAGCCACTAACAACAGGTGGCTTTTGAGCACTTGAAATGTGGTCTGTTCAAATTGAGATGTGCTAGGCATGTAAAATACACACTAGATTTCAAATATTCATTAAGAGAGAAGAGTATAAAATATTTCATTAGCAACTTCTAAACATTACACGTTGAAATAATGTTTTCGGAAGTAAACTATATTATTAAACTTCACTTATTTTCTTTTTACTTTTTAAAAATGCAGCTGCTAGAAAACACAAAATTGCATATGTGGATAGCATTTGTGGCTCACGTTTTATATCTATTTTCGATATTTGATCAGTGGCCTATACAGGGCTGGTCTAGAAAACATATTCATTAAAACAGGTGTGACCACAGTTATATATGTATTGATGCCATCACGTTGAGATCAGTAGAATGTCTTGGATTTGCAGACACACAACATAAAAATTTCATTTAAAAATGCTTTTCTTCTTAATGGCTAATATAGAATACTTAAAATGTGCAGACTCTGAGCCTAACTTTTTATGTATATGAACTCATTTAATTTTCACAACAACTCTGAGAGGTAAGTACCGTTATTACACCCATTTGAGAGAGGAGAAAATTGAGGCTCACAGAGCTGCTGCCTCTTGGGAGAGCAGAGCTAGACTCTGAACTCAGGCAACCTGGTGCTAGAGAGACATCTTCCTTCCACACCCATTTTTGTTGAATGTAAGGTGGTCAACAAATACTTCTAAAATAGCTTGGATTCTATCTAGAATTAAAAAAAAAAAAGAAAAATGCACCTACCTCTAGAACTGTGGTTTGATTAACTACAAGAATAACTGCTAGAATATGATATGAAACTTACAGAATGAGTTACTTTTACAAATGCTGATTTTCTACCATGTCTTCTGTATAATCAGAGTCTGTCTTTGTGGCAGTAATAACCTCAATAACTTTGTGGCTGCAAATCTTAAAGCACTGACATCTATAACAATAAATACAACTTTCAAAATTCTTGAGAGTTAGGATTTTTTATTGTGCATTGTGCTCCCACAGTCCTCTTAACATCATCTATGTAAATTTTTTCTTTAAAATAAGAGCACACAGCACAAATAAAAATATAGGGCACTAAATTAGAAAACTAATTTCTTTTTAGTGTGAACTGCAGGTGGACAGAATTGGTTAATGACACATGGTCATCACTGACCCTTGCAAGGTTCTCTTTTATTATTTACTTGTTTGACAACACGGTGACCACTCATGAGCCCCTCCCATCCCTGAACTAGATATGATCAGTAACAGATATTTACTAATGTACTCTTCCACATTCCATCTCTTCACCTTTGCCTCCTCTTCACTCTCTTGAATATATCGCAATTATCATTCTCTTTTCTTTTTTGAGAAAGATCACAAGCATGTGCGTGCTTAAACAACACAGAACTTAGTTCTGCTTGTAGCTTCACAACAGAGGATTGTATTATATATAATCTCTTTCAACACTTGAGTTCCTCATTCAATGTTATGATGCTGAAATCCGTGCACATTAGCTCGTGTGGCGGTAATTCATTCATTTTCACAGATGTATGTTTCATTGTGTGAATATTCCACATATATGTATCCACTGCCCTTTTGTTAGGTACTTGGGTTACTTCCAATTTTTTGTTCTTATAAATAGGTATGAATATTCTCGATCATGTTTCCTGTTGCATATTCCTAATGATAACATTTATCTTATTTATTTAAACAAATGCATTTTAAAAATGCAGTATAAGCCTTGCTCTTTTGGCTGTAGCATCCTCTAGGTGTTCCTCAAAGGTGGCAGAAAACAAAGGCTTATAGCTCAGTGATTCAGTTGTGTGCTATTCAGCATTTCCTTTCCTCATTACTTATCAAATATAGTGCCTCAGTGTATAAAATGATCAAATGCATAAAATAGTTTCTAATTCTCACAAAAGACAAGGCTTATCTTCAAAGAACTCAGTAATTTGTTAACTTATTCCTTATATAAAATGTTCTTTAAGAATTATGCAATTAGCCAAGGAAATGTCTACAACGGCTCTTTTTCTTTGTTTGAAGCAATATGATGTTTAATTGTCTATGAAATGCTATATTTTCACCATTCTTGAAGTATCAATGTTTAATAATAGACTTTTGAGGGTGAGGGGGTGTAAGGGAGAAGAAATATGCATATCTATTATAAGATACAGAAGTTCTCCATTTTTTGAAGGTATATATTAAGGTTTTCTCAATCCAAGGTTGGGTTTCTTTGCTTGAGTAACAGAAAGGAACTTTGAGTTGTTTAGAGCTACAGTTTAATGGTTAGAATTTTCTAAGTCCAATTTTTATTTATAATTTAAGGAATGCTTTAAAGCATTCCTTAAATAATGCAACTACCACAGATATTATATATTGAAAAACTGCATGTAAGAGTAAATTTAAAAATAAATTTCCATATACTTAAAGTCTTATTTGAAACAACCATAAGTTTTAGTCACAACTGTTTTCATTCATGGGTTGGTATTTAAAATCTAACTTGTGGAATATCAATCTTGTAGTCCAAGGCTCTCTGTCAGTTAAAATGCAAAGACATCTAAATGCAAAGACAGGCTCTTAGTCATTTACACCTAACTTTGACTTAGATTTGCCTAAGTATGGACTCCTACGAATGGTGTTGTCAGGAATGTGTATGCCAAAGTCTTCTGTGTTTTTGGCTAATTTTGTTGTTAACTTGAGTCCCTTTCTGGTTCTAGTATTTAAATTTGGTCAACATTAATAACAAAGATAATTCACACATACTGTATCTTTTACTTTAGCTGGCTTTTTCATGCATATGATCTAATTCATTCCTTAGTGTAACTCCATGAGGTAGGTATTAAAATTCCTATTTTACAGATGGAAAAAACTCAAAGACAGATTGACTAAGAGATAGTGTCCAGTTGAGGACTGACTCAAGTCTTTTTAATCTTGGGCCTTAGTTCATTGGCCACATTTCCCTAGGGTTGAATGGAATAGTTTTGAAAAACTGTTTGATAGAGGACTTACTCTCCAATGAATAATTGGAATGTTTTTTGTTTTAAAGAGACAAAGAGGTTCCTGCAACAAAAACATAAACATTTGTTCATTTGAAGACCTTAAATATTTAAAACCCAGAACTCGTATGCCTTAAATTTGACAAAAATCTTCATATAAGAGGCCCAATTAAAAAAGAAAAAAACCTTGGACATTTGCTCTGAAAGAAGGCCTTATGTTCAGGAATCAAATATATAAAAACAACACACAGGATAAATCCCCAGACAAAACAGTATAAATGTGACTTTGCAAAAATGCTTCTACTTCAGGGATCAGTTTCAAGGCCCTATAGAATAATTTTAGGTAGTAACACACAAAAAGAGGTTAAAAAATTAAAAATAGAAACTTGCCACACAGATATTTTTGTCTTACATCTGAGAAATATAACACAAACCATCTGAGACCCTAAGACAGAATAAGAGTAGAAAGCCAAAAGCTGTAAAAAGGCATAAACTGTGCCAGTGATCCATGTTGTGGTGGGATATATTTTACGACAGCAACACGAGACAATTACAGGTATCTTTCACTGCCTCAGTAAGCTGAAAAACTCTATGCAAGTAGGTAGAAAAAAAATAACACCAGGTTGATATTTTTCATCTTAATTTTTGCTAATGATGGTACAATTACATTTTTATAGTGTGATGTAAGGAAATGAATACAACTGCGGGAGTATTCAAGTGAAAATGGCTGACTCTCTGCAAAAGTTTCATGAATAAATTGAGGTTCTTCAGGGATAGGGACTGTGTCTTACGCACTGTGACAGCTCTGTTTCCAGACTATCTGCAGCCCACAGGAGGTGTTCAGGAAATTCTACCTGAATGTGTGAATAAACCAATAACTACCATACATTCATTCCTATCTACCTGCATCTTCACTCCCCAAAGAGCACAGTGGCCACTAGATCTGATTGTTTGCAGGACAGTTAGGGATCTTCTAGAGCTAGATCACAGTAACTGAAAGAGCACCCTATTATTCCAGATAATTCCCCCTTGACAGGCTGCTCCAGGAAATCTAGCCCTGCCACACACTCTCCAGTCTGCGGCTTCCTCTTCTCTATAAGAAAGGCTATCGCCGTGCTCGGTGGCTCAGCCTGTAATCCCGCGCCTTTGGGAGGCCGAGGTAAGTGGATTGCCTGAGCCCGCAGGTTTGAGGCCTGCCTGGGCAGCGAGACATCTCTACAATAAATAAAAAAATCAGCCGGGCGTGGTAGTGCATGCCTGTAATTCCGGCTACTTGGAAGGCTGAGGCGGAAGGATCGCCGGAGCCCAGTGCGTCAAGGCTGCGGTGGCCGGGAGCGGCCACTGCACTCCAGTCTGGGCGACAGAGTGAGACTCCAACTCAAAAAAAAAGAAAGGCTATCCATCATTCTCAATGCGGGCCACCAAATGACTGCATTCTATCCTGCCCTTGATCATCAATGTCACCATAAATAGTAATGTACAGTTATGAGTTTTGATACAGAAAACACATATTTGCAAACTGTGGGAAGAAATCTTTTTTTTTTTTTATTGTAGAGATGAGGTCTCACCAAGTTGCCCAGGGTGGTCTTGAACCCATGGGCTTAGGCAATCCTCTCACCTCAGCCTTCCAAAGTGCTGGTATCATAGACATGAGCCACCTCACCCGGCTTGGAAGAAATCTAATAATGGAAAATTTAGGTGCAATGACAAATGACGTGGAAGGTATGGAGTTGGTATACAGGAAAGTTGCTTTCATGGTAACTATAGCTTGCAATTTCCTGCTTTCCATTTGCAGTGTCATGAGGTCCATTCTCCAAGCTAGTATATTTTTCTCCATTCCATGAATGCTGTTGTTATTGGACAAGAAAGAGTTGGCCCCTTCCTCATCTCTACATGTCTCTGGTTCTTTCAACAGTCTCCAGCTGTTCCTACTGGAATGTATCTCTCAATCTATGATGGGAACTGATAAAAATCAGTTCTTGAAAAAAGGGGTTTTTGTTTTCCATTCAAGATTTCATCATTGTATCCATTGAGTTTATCCAACACCTTTGCCATAATTTTACTGGTTCTCAGAGCTGGCATGGCCTTTCAGAGATCATTTTGCCAAGTATTCATTTTTACAAAGGATGCAACTAAGACTCAGATACTAAGTGTCAATTTCCAAGGTTTCACCGCTTATACACAGCAAGGGCAGGATAAACTAAGACTCTTCCTGTAGCATTTCTCTGTAACATCATACAGCCTCTGTAGATGTTATTTCAGGCTGTGAAGACTTGAATGAGAACCTACGGGATGCCCCATTCAGTCTGCAGTAGACAGCATTTTGAAGAAATAACTAAAAATAGCAGGAGTAAATGGGACTTAATCTAGACAAACAAGTAATCTTATCTACAGAACCATGAATGGTTCATAGTTCAGATATTCCAAAGAAGTTAACTGTTCTTTGACTTTTGACCATGGTTTTCTGTTCCAAGGGTGAAAATTACTAGGGGTCAAAAGATAAACTTTTCAACTCCTAAGGCAGGCAAACAACTGTTATTCCGCCTTGTCTCAATAGTCACTGGTGACTGAATTTGTGTAATGAGTAGTCATGAGAGTCCCTCTCCAAATAGCATATGTCTGGAGGCAACACAGTAGCCTTTGGGAAGAGAGCTAGTAATGTCATGGAATCTTAGGCACAAGACAAGCTGGCAGGGAGGGCTATATTTTGTGCCCCGAGGCAGCCCAGTGAGCGGATGAAGGGCACAGACCATGGCACCAGCCTCTAAGATTCCAACCCTGAGCCCACCATTGACTAGTTGTACGATCTTTACCCCTGCAACTGCAGTGTCCTCATCTGTAAGATGGGGACACTGACAGTCTCCCCCTGATGGGATGTTGTGAAAATTAAGAAGCTCATACACCTGTCCTTAGGAAGTAATGAGAGCTCTTCTGGTAGGCTGAAATCTCGGACAACCTTCAAAATATAGGCAGGTGCCCACCTAGTTTACCTACTTGATTTTGACCAAAAAACTTGCAAAGGAGAGCATGAAGAAAGGTGTTGAATAAAACTTTTTAAGAGCGCTAGTTATAGTATAGGTATAAGGATGGGTTGTTCTTATATCTTGTAGTCCTTAGGCTTCTTTCATCAACACGCTTTCCGCATCCCAACTGTCCTGCTCAAAGTCATTGCTAGGAAGATCAATATATCTCTCTGTTGACACTCCTTGTATTATGTTCTCATGACATGTAGCATACATGCGCCATATTCTGAACACATAGCACTATAAGGCAAAATCAACATTAGTCTAAATACCCATTACCAAAGCTTTCAGAGATACTGTGATTTTGGGTTGAATGGTCCATTGCATCTTACAACTGAGAAATTCTCACTGACTTCAGTGTCATCAAATGCACGAGTATTAGGAATACTGGTCCCAGAAGAAATGGGTGTAGTTTCCAGGCTTGGTTCTACCACTAATGTGCTGTGAATACGGACATCTATTTCTTCTGGGACTTTTGCTCCTCATCTATAAAATCACTCTAAAATTCTCTGAGTTTGTTACACAGCATAAACTTATTTTTAAAAAGAGGATCGGGACACAGGCACCATGCAGACACCGACCTCAGGCACCCAGAGCCAGGTCTAGCTATCACCATGTCCAAGAAAATGGCAAGTGAAGATGTAACAGAAAAGCACAGTACCAGAGGATCCCCTCAGAAATCTCTTCCTTATGTTGTTCCTCTCTCTCCTACATGCTCCAAAACAATAGTGTTTGTTCCTAAAGTTACCAGCTCACCAATAAAATCAGATTACGGAGTGCTGAATAAAGGCTTCTCTGAGGACCCTTCGATCTGCTCAGTGGAGGAAGTGATCCTGTTTCTGAATGATAGCGCTCCCGAGCTATCAGGCCTCCTTGCCGACCACTTTGGACACCACGCAGTTGGTGGGGGCCTCTGCTCCTACTCAAGAGTGATATGATGATGAAGTATATGGAGCTGAAGCTGGGGCCAGTCTTAAAGCTATGCCATCACCCTGAGAACCTTAAAGAAGGAAAACATACTGGAAGAAACTGTGCCAGTCTAGATCGGAAACAATTCTCAGGTGTACTATTAACCTTTCAACTTTTAAAGTGTTTTTCTTCTCTTACTAGTTTCTGTTTTACAGACGATTCCTATGAAACCTTTATCAGAATTGCAGCACTGCATGAACAGCTGTCTACTTCTGTAAAAACCATTTAGCATGTTAGTGTTAGTATATTCAGACTGGCGGTTTGTTCTTTATGCCTTTTTGCTATTTTCATTGTACAGTTTACAAATGTACGTTATGCAGCAAACAGAAAAATCTTAAAAAAGAAAGAAAGAAAGAAAGAAAAGGACCAAGGAATGAAAGAGTGGAAAGAAATGTATTTGTCCTTCTGATTCCTCATGTTGAAGAAAAGGAAGACAGTTTTTTTATTTGAATACTACAACCTTTATGCTTTTATGATTTTTTTTTGTTCCATTCTTGGGGTGACTTCCTGGTAAGCACAAATGACAATAAGCATGAAAGGGCACCTCATCTGATGAGTCATGGAAAACTGGAATTTTGTTTCTTTCTTCTTGAGGACTCAGGACTCACGTGCGTCAGTCACTGTGTTTGTTTGACAGACCCAGTGACGTCCCAGAAAATTTGCCTCCACACTGAATGCCTCCAAGGATTTGCTTTCTGAGTTCAAATGCATGTATTCTATACATTTCTGTCTCTTTCCTTGTTGTTATGGTACTTTTCTTCATCCTGTCTTCATTTCTTTTTTTTTTTTTTTTTGAGTTGGAGTCTCACTCAGTCACCCAGACTGGAGTACAGTGCCCACTCCAGGCCACTGCAGCCTTGACCTGCTGGGCTCTGGCGATCCTTCCGCCTCAGCCTTCCAAGTAGCTGGAACTACAGGTGCGTGCTACCACGCCTGGCTGATTTTTGATTTATTGTAGAGATGAGGTCTCGCCAAGTTGACCAGGCGGGTCTCGAACCCGCGGGCTCAGGGAATCCACTCACCTCAGTCTCCTAAAGGCGTGGGATTACAGGCTGAGCCACCGAGCCTGGCCCTGTCTTCATTTCTAATCTGATATAGATTTAGAGGAATCTTCTTCAGTGTGGCAGAACCTTAGCCACTGTGGCTCAGAGCATGGGCTCTGGGGCAAGTCCCAGTACCCCTGGAGACCTGAGTGATGTGAGCCAGTTACTTGACCAAGTCATGGGAAATGTAATGGTGGCCGCTTCACAGGGGTGTGCATGTGTGTATATTAAATGATATAATCCATGTAAAGCCTTTAAGAAGTAAGTGCTGCAAAGCTAAGTATTCAACAATGATCCAAACCAATGGTTTAAAAATATTTTTGTAGTCGAGTCCAGAGGCTCATGCCTGTAATCCTAGCACTTTGGGAGGCAGAGGTGAAGATTGCCTGAGATCAGTGGTTCGAGACATCCTGAATAATGTGGTAAAACCTAGTTGCTACAATAAATAAAAAAAATTAGCCAGGCGTGGTGGCACATGTCTGTGGTTCCAGCTACTTGGAAGGCTGAGGCAGAAGGATCGCCTGAGTCCAGCAAGTCAAGGATGTGGTGGCTGTGAGCATGACACTGCACTCCAGCCATTAGTCGATTAGAGATTCAGTGGGAACCCAGTGCCCCACAGAGGGTCGCCCCAAGTGACAGCTGGGTTGGCCTCTGCTTGCTGCAGGAAGAGTTGCTGTCCACTAGATGCAGACTGAAAGATGGCCTTGACTGCATGAGCTGTAACCACCCCAGATAGGTGGCTCATGTAGTCAGCTATAGGTCTATACTCACAGACTGATGATTCTTCTCTAAGACATAGAAATAGAAATAAAGTCGCAATTTCTATTGACCTGAACTCTGCAAACAATATCAAAATAAGGGATGGCAAAGTGATCGGACTAACCTTGCAGCTGAAATAAGGCTGACACAGTGTATGACACGGACCTGCAATTCTTGAAGCCAGGAAGGTCACGAAACAGTATGCAGGGGGTCAGTCGTCTGGGGTCAGGCTGCCTGGGCTCAAATTCTAAACTAGCTCTGTGACCCTGGACAAGCCGATTACCTTCTCTGGGTTTCCGTTTTCTCACATGTGAAACGAGGGCAACATCGTCCATCCACAGGATTACTGTGAATAAACAACTTGGGATAGTTTTTGGGTGTGAAGTGTAATTTGAGCACTCGTTACCATTTTCATTGCTATCAAGTCAATTTACCAATATCACCAAAAAAAAAAAAAAAAAAAAGAAGAAAGACGAAAACTGAGTAGTAGATACATTTTTGGACTGGCTCTTAAGCATTTTTTAAAATTTATTTTTTATTTGTTTATTTATTTTTGAGTTGGAGTCTCACTCTGTTGCCCAGATTGGAGGGCAGTGGCTGCTCCCGGTCACTGCAGCCTCGACCTGCTGGGCTCCGGTGATCCTTCCACCTCAGCCTTCCAAGTAACTGGAACTACAGGTGTACGCTAGCATACCCGACTCATTTTTTGATTTATTGTAGAAATGAGATCTCACCAAGTTGCCCAGGCGGGTCTCGAACCTGCGGGCTCAGGCAATTCACTCACCTCAGCCTCCCAAAATGTGGGATTACAGGCTGAGCCACTGAGCCTAGATTCTTAAGCATTTTAAAATCCTAATTTGGTTTTTCTTTACATTTTAATCTAAACTATACAATTCTCTCCAGACCACAGTATTTTCTGCAGAATATCTTTTACTCCTCCCACGCGACATCAAGCCTTGAGAAGCTACAGAAGGTGCAGAGTCCCCTGCCAACACCCTTCATACAGAGCCAGGTTTATTCTTGGGCCACACCAAGACAGGTTGAGTCAAACTGGGCACCCCATGGTGAAGAAATCTGACAGTGGGAGTGCCATGTCCCACGAGTGGCATGGGTGTCTGACAGCGAGGAGCGCCATGTCCCATCTCTGTGGAGGCCCACTCTGCTTATTTGGGGGCCTATGGGTCTCAGGAATGCAGCAAGGGTCCGAGGGGCTGCACTACCTCTTGGAGGAGAGAGAGGAGAGGGGAGAGGGGGCTCACCACTCCCTCATGGCATGCTCCTGGCACACACACATTTGATAGCAAACATCCTACAGGAAGATTACAAAGCTTCAGCACTTCACAGTATCTAAAAAGGCAGCATGCATGCGCTTGTAAATAGCATGGTAAAGAGTGATTAGGATGACAGCTAGCACTTATTGAATATTGACAGTGTGCCAGGCACAGGACCCGGCACTTCAGATGCATTATTGTATTTAACTCCCCAAACAGCTTCATGTGATAGGCATTATGATTATTATTCCCATTTTACAGATGTGAAAACAGAGCACAGAGTTGCTAGTGGACTCACCCAAGGTTATCTATATAAAGAAATGAGATGAGTTACAAAGTCTGTACTCTCTAACCACCACAATTGCTCAGATACAATTGTTTTTATATAATCATATGTGTAAAACTATTATGAAATTTTTGGTACTATTTTGTTTCCTTCTCCACCCTCCCCCCAAAAAAGAGCCTTAAGAAATGATACCAAGCTGACTGTGGGAACTATTTCAAAGATGGGTTACATAGTGCACCATCCTGTTTATCTCCCACCCCAACATATGCTAGGAATCTCTCAGGGTGATTGCACACAAAATCTTTTAAACAGACTGCTTGAACATCTAGTTGTTACAATTGCAGATAAGCAAACATGTTATGTGTTTAGCCTCCCCAAATGGGTAACTACAGGCTGTAGTTCAGCCTGTAATCCCAGCTCTTTGGGAGGCTGAGGCTAGTGGATTGCCTGAGCCCACGGGTTCGAGACCCACCTGGGCAACTTGGTGAGATCTCATCTCTACAATTAAAAAAAAATTAGCTGGGTGTGGTGGCGCGCACCTGTAGTTCTGGCCACTTGGAAGGCTGAGGAGGAAGGATCACCAGAGTCCAGCAGGTCAAGGCTGTGGTAGCTGGGAGTGTGCAACTTACACTCCAGCCTGGGCAACAGAGTGAGACTTCAACTCAAAAAAAAAAAAAAAAAGAAAGGTAACTACAGGCGCGGAATGGGTATGGGATATGCAGGCCCTGATAAGGGGTGATCTTGGTGCTGGACAACCAAGGAGCTGTATGATCTTGGGAGGATTCGTCAGCTCTCGTCTCACAGGTTGTGGGAGGCTCCTGGGAGAGATGCCAATTGGAAGTGAAGGATGGAGCAGAAGTTACTGACCAGAATGAAGCACAAAGGCAGGTGCAGAACTGAGACCTGAGAAGAAGGAAAGGGCCTTGCCTGCTGCAGCAGTGCTGGCAATGATCCCCTCATCAAGCACCTGCCACCTGATGGTGAGGCCATTTTCCTGGGACATGGAAGTAGGGGACTATAACTGGAGACTGATGGGTGACACGCAATCTATAGAGTTGAACCCCTACAGAATTGCCATGCTATGGCGAAAAAAATGGCAATTTCTCATAGTTCAACCTAGTGGATAATGACACTCCTCCCTACACATGCAGGTCTGCACCTTACGTGAAATGGAAATGACAAGAAGAGACCTGAATGAGGAATCAGGAGTCCCCGTGTGCTAGTCCTGACTTGGCCTCTAGGTCAACAAGCCTGAATGACCCTAGGCAAGTCTCTTAGAGTGCCAGAGTCACAACCTGCTCATCTGTAAAGGAAGTCTGGGACCAGACACACCTAAGTGCACCCTCAGCTGAAATGCTAAAGTCCGAGGTGAAGCCACCATGGGAGTGTAGACTGGGAGGATGGTCAGACTACCTGACCCCATGATCAACTGGACCAGGAGAATGCTGGGGCAAACAGATGGATACAGAGGATGTACTTGAAGTAGGAAACCTGCAAAGATATCGTCTTCTGAACTTCTCATCTCATTAACAAGAGAACCATGAACAAAAGGAGCATGAAGAGTAATTTGACTTAAATACTAAGTATGATAGTTTCAAATTTACCTTCAGTAAAATCATTTAGGACTATTTAAAATGATCTTATTATGGAAGCACATACATTTCTTGAAATTTTTGTAATGTTATTCTATTATCTGTACAGTGTGTTTATTTATTCTATTATCTATACTGGTATGTTTATTTATTTCTACCGTAATATTCATATTGCATCCATATCATAAGATTTTATACTGCAGTTAGTGTAAAGGTCTCTAGTTCAATCACCCCAAAAATTACTCTAAGAAAGTCTCTCCATGACCTTGCTTTAGGGTCAGACTCTCTCTTGAAATGGGACGTGAGGGATTTCTGAGCAGGATCCTCTCTGATGTGCCCTAATTGCACACAGTGCTGTGCTGGCCGCACCATACTTCCCTCTGTCTCTGTCTACCTGCTGAACTCACCTGTTTCTCAAAGACCAGACCCCCCTACACCTTACTGGGACTGCAACACTAACTGCTCCTGTGGGGCTATGGCCATCTTCCCCTCACCGACATCATAGTGTGTTCTAGTTATTTAGTGAAACTCAGTACACCCTGCTAGAATTCTTTATGGGTACACACAATTCGGTTTGGTATTTCCAATACTGAACAAAGTTCCTGACACATATCAGGTAATCATTTAAAAAAATTAAACATAATGACTATTCAGATTAAAGTGATAATATTAATTTGAAATATACTAACTTCCAGTAAATTATAGAAATTCACATGATGATATGGTGTACTACTTATTATTAACTATACTTTTTTTTTTTTTTTGAGTTGGAGTCTTACTCTGTCGCCCAGACTGGAGTGCAGTGGCCACTCCTGGCCACCTCAGCCTCGACCTGCTGGGCTCCGGCGATCCTTCCACCTCAGCCTTCCAAGTAGCTGGAATTACAGGCATGTGCTACCACGCCCGGCTGATTTTTTGATTTATTGTAGAGATGAGGTCTCACCGCCTAGGTGGGTCTCGAACCTGTGGGTTCAGGCAATCCACTCACCTCAGCCTCCCAAAGGCGCGGATTACAGGCTGAGCCACCGAGCCCAGCTAATTATAATATTTTAACTAAAGAAATAAGGAATACTGATGATAAATTTTATCAGTTTAATTCTTTCAAGCAGTTAATGATGTCTGCTGATTCCACACAGTTTAACAAAAACAACAAAAATACAATAGTTTAACAACTATTGAAAACTGAATATTTTAAAATGGCACATCATTTTAATTAAAGCATTATACCATTTAACTAACTAAATAACACCTAACATTTGGGAGGTTATTTAAGCAGTGGAGACTTAAGACAGAGGTGCTAGGAACCTCCCAATGGTTCTTCAAATCAATGGTAAAAGAATTCTTTAGCATGATGATGCACTGCTGTGAATTAAAAGAAATGTAACCGACCAATAACAACCCAGGAAATCGACTGTATCACAAGAAAACTACCTACAAAAAAAAAAAGCCCTGACCAGACGGCTTTTCAGTGGAATTCTACAAAAGATACAAGGAGGAACTGATACCAATCCTACTGAAAGTATTCCAGGCAATCGAGAAAGATGGAACTCTCCCCAAATCATTTTAAGAAGCTAATATCACATTGATACTCAAATCGGGTAAAGATCCAACAAAGAAAGAGAACTACAGGCCAATATCCTTGGTGAACATAGATGCTAAAATTCTTAACAAGATTCTAGCAAACCGGATCCAACGACACATCTCAAAAATCATCCACCATGACCAAGTAGGCTTCATTCCCAGGATACAGGGCTGGTTCAACATCCATAAAACCATAAATGTAATTAAATACATCAACAGATGTAAAAACAAGAACCACATGATTATATCATTAGATGCAGAAAAAGCTTTTGATGAAATTCAGCATCCCATCTTGATAAAAACTGTCAAACACCTAGGCACAGAGGGAACATATCGTAAAATAGTAAGAGCCATCTACAAGAAACCCACAGCCAGCATATTGCTAAACAGACAGAAATTGGAACCACTTTCCCTGAAAAGTGGAACTAGAAAAGGATGCCCACTCTCACCTCTCCTGTTCAACATAGTATTGGAAGTCCTAGCTAGAGCAATCAGACAAGAGAAGGAAATCAGGGATATCCAAATAGGAAAAGAAGAAGTTAAGTTATCCCTCTTTGCAGACAACATAATTCTATACCTCAAAAATCCAAGAGAATCTGTCAAAAACCTCCTTGCACTGATAAAGAACTTTGGTAAAGTCTCAGGGTATAAAATAAACTTGCAAAAGACAGTTGCATTCCTATACACCAATAATAAACAAACAGAAACTCCAGTAAAAAGCACCATCCCATTCACAATAGCTGCAAAAAAAAAAGAAAAGAAAAAAAAAGAAATACCCTGGCATCTTCCTAACCAGAGAAGTCAAAGGCCTTTACAACGAAATCTAAAAAGCACTGCTCAAAGAAATCAAAGATGACACAAACAAATGGAAAACTATTCCATGACCATGGATTGGAAGAATCAACATTGTTAAGAAGTCCATCCTACCCAAGGCAATCTACAGACTTAACGAAATACCCATTAAATTACCAGCAGCATTACCGGCAGCATTCTTCTCAGAACTTGAAACAACACAGGAATTCATATGGAAACATAAATGACCACAAATAGCCAAAACAATTATCAGCAAAAACAAAACAAAACAAAACAACACAAAGCAGGAGGTATTACACTCCCAAACTTTAAACTTTATTATAAAGCTACAATAATCAAAATAGCCTCGTATTGGTACAAGAAGAGGCATATAGACCAATGGAACAGGATAGAGATTCCAGAAGCAAAACCTCAATTTCTCAGCCAACTCATCTTCGACAAAGTCTCCACCAACAACCGCTGGGTAGAGGAGAACCTATTCAGTAAATTATGCTGGGAAAACTGGCTGACCACATGTAAAAGATTAAAGCAAGACCACTAACTATCACCATATACAAAAATCAACTCTAAATGCATCAAAGACCTAAACATAAAGCCCCAAACTATAAGAACCTGAGAAAATGCAGGAGATACCCTTATGGAAATTAGAACTTGCAACCAATTCCCGATCAAAACCCCAAGTGCCCATGCCACAAGAGATAAGATAGACAAGTGGGACCTCATCAAACTAACAAGCTTCTGCTAATCCAAAGAAACCATCAAGAGAGCAGGGAGACAGCCCACAGAATGGGAAAGAAATATTTGTCAACTGTATATCTGACAAAGGCCTAACATCTAGGATCTATAAAGAACTGAAATATGCCAAAACAAACAAAAAACAAACAAACAAACAGCCCCATTACAACGTGGGCAAAAGATATGAATAGACACTTCAAAAGAAGACATACGAGCAGCCAACAGATACATGAAAAAATCCTCAGCCTCATTAATCATCAAATAAATGCAAATTAAAACCACACTGAGATACCACCTAACTCCTGTCAGGATGGCCATCATCAATAAATGAAAAAACAACAGATTCTGGAGAGGATGTGGCAAAAGGGAACACTTCTACACTGTTGGTGGGAGCGCAAGCTAGTACAGCTTCTGTGGAAAACAGTTTGGTGATTCCTAAAAGATCTAAAAATCACCCTCCTATATAACCCCACAATCGCCCTACTGGGAAAATGCCAGGAGGAACTCAAATCACTTTATGAAAAAGATACCTGCACACGCATGTTTACTGCAGCATTATTAACAATAGCAAAAACATGGAACCCACCATGCTGCCCACTGAAAGAGGACTGGATAAAAAAAAACTGTGGTACATATACACGATGGAATATTACGCAGTCATAAAGAAGGACAAAATTATGAACTTTGCAGCAATTGAATGGACTTAGAGTCTATAGCACTGAGTGGTCTTTCACAGAAACAAAGAACTGAGTATCGCATATTCTCACTTATAAGCAAACCTTGAACAACTATCATAATACTATAAGAAAGTGTTGGCAGTAGTGGGATACTGCCAGGGACGGGGGTGGTGGTAGTGGATTGGCAGCAGTGGGAAACTGCTGGGGGGGGTGCCTACCTCATCAACAAGGGTACCTGCATAATGAACATTTGTATATGAAATCCTGAATTGTACCCCATATATTCAAAATAAAAAAAATTATAAGGCTGGGCTCTGTGGCTCAACCTGTAATCCCAGCACTTTGGGAGGTTGAGTCAAGTGAATTGCCTGAGTCTGCAGGTTCAAGACTAGCCTGGGCAACTTGGCTAGACCCCGTCTCAACAATAAATAAAAAACTAGCTGGATGTGGTAGCGCGCGCCTGCAGTTCTGGCTACTTGGAAGGCTGAGGCGGAAGGATCGCCTGAGCCCAGCAGGTCGATGCTGGGGTGGCCATGAGTGTGCCACTGCACTCCAGTCTGGGTGACAGAATGAGACTCCAACTCCAACTCCAAAAAAAAAAATCTATCTATATAGAGACAATTGCTTCCCCTCCCACAAAAAAAGAAATGCAACCTGAGATAACTCCACAAAATCTTTAGCATCATCTTGATAAAAATGAAAACTCAAATAAAACTGTCATTTTTTTCTATAAATATGCTGGTTAAAAATTACTCATTGGACTCAGATGGGGGGTGGGGAGGGGTGGGGGGATGAAAAACCACCTATCGGGTACAATGTGCATGGGTAGGGGTGGTGGGCACACTTAAAGCGCAGACTTCTTCGCCACTGTACAATGTAACCATGTGACCAGAAACTATTTGTACCCCCTATAAACTGTGGAAACCAAAAAGGAAGGAAGAAAACAGGAGCAAGAAGGTTAAAGGAGTGCTGATCCTTGCAGACACTGCTGAGCAACTGCATCAGCTCAGGATAAATTACATGAGAGCCAACACTGCCTGTGATGTTAAGCCAACATGTCTTGGATTACTATTACAGACTAACATTTTTTTTTAAAGCATACTTTTAATTGTTTTAATGGAAGAAAAATTATATGTATTTAGGATAAAAAAATAGTCATTTGATTGAGATTGCATAGATGGTTCTTGAAACAACCAAGAATAATGGGTGATAAAACATCATTCTCATGTAGGTGGTGGTAGCAGGGAGGAAAATACGATAAAGAGAAAATATGTTTTCCCTTTTTCTCCCCCAGAGATATACCCCAAATTTTTGCTATGAAACAATCTTTCATTCTTTTTAGACACTTTGGAAGAATAATCATTGAGCTAAGTGTAGAACCTGGGTAATGTTTTAAAAACAATGTTCATCATTAAGTAATATTTTATGCATGATTCAGTGCTGTAGTGCTTGTGCGTGTGCCTGTGTGTGTGTTTAAATGTATATGTGGATACACAGGAAGGAAAAACAAGATTGTGGTAAGGATCATTTTGCCTCTACTGAGATGAGAAAGTTTAAATGGAAATGAATGAAGCAACCAATATTTATGTATCTCTTCTTGCCATAAACTCATGTGCTTTTATACAATGAAAAAATCATGCAATACAATTAGCCTGAACACATTTTTCTAAATGTTAAGTAACTATGTGTGTGTGTAAACTGACTGCCACACCCGTGAATTCACTAAGCTAAAAGATGACCTTCTCCATTTTTCTGGAATGAGTTTGTAGACTGAGGCTCATCTTGAGTTCTAGCCAAAGCTTACTGTCCTCACAAATCTGAGGAATTGCAGCTGCTATGCTAGGAGGGGCCTTGATTTTGTGATGGGGACAGTGGCTTCTTGACCAGACTCTGCTGATGACAATTTTACCCTCCCAGGAAGCCCCATGACATCAAGCACAATCACAAAGCTTTTGGTCTGAGCACTGCAGTCCTTACCAGTCTTCTTCTCTGAATGGTTACAGAATTTCTAGTCTATATCACATGCCAGTATTCTTTTGTTCATTAATTTTATATTACAGACATCTTGTTTCTTCGCCAAAGTCACAAGTTTCTTGAGGTCAGAATCATAACTTACACTCTCTTTGTGTAATCCACAGTCCTGAGCACAGTGTTGTTAAGTAACTTGACTTTAGGGCACATTTACTGAGCACCACTCAGTACACCAGATGCTACGCCAAGCTATGAGGAGATGGTTCTACCCCCAGTAAAGAAAGGTACATTTAGTGGCAACACTCAGCATGACTCATCATGATGTGAGCTGTGAGAATAAGAGGGCAGGATAAAACATCTTCAAATTATGACACATAAATGTGCTTTCCAAATAAGCCCACCTTGTTAATTAAAGAGACTTAAAAGGGGGCAAGTAACTTGCTTCTTGGTTAATTTGGTCACTCAGTTGAGAAATTACTAAGTGCTCAAGATTGCCCTTGAGCAAATCAATATTTAGATAAGGACATGTATGTAGCTTTTGTACTGAGTTCTTGGGAATCTTAGTTTTCCAGGTAGATAAAGAAAAAAACAGCCGGCAAGGCAAGGTTTTGAAGGCCGTAGAAGCAAGACTTGGTGGGAGGGAGCAGGTGAGTGTAAGACTGTACAGGGAGAGGCCAGGGAGACATGTAGGAGGGAAGCCAGGGGTCCTTTCTTGGGCAGAGCTTTCAAACGAGGTCTGTGAAATGGAAATAGGTGTGGGAGAGACAGAATGTCCTGAAGCCAAAAAGGAAGAACACGGGTTGGGTGTAGACTGAGAAGGAAACTCATGTGAGGATGAAGACATGTAATATGGATCTAAAAGGCTAGAGAAACAGTCCCAGAGAACTACTAACTGCTATCCTGGGTGATTAGTCTATCCTGGGTGATTATCCTTCTGAGTCTAGGTCAAATACCCCCTAGTGTTCTGCCTGAGTTAACTGTTCAGCGTGTGATTTCCCTCAGAGCAAGGGAGTCTGCAGTTTCTATACTTTAAAATGTTGATATTTAATGATTGTCTAATGAAATCATTCTATATTTTCATAATTTAGTGCCATGGCATCTTGTCTCGGCTCCCAAACATTTTCCATCCAATTTATCCCACTGTTAAGTTTTATTTGAAAAATATTTACTTGGCAATTCAGGATAGATATATTTTTTCCATACTAATAAGATGAGCTATAATTACATTGTATAACAGACTCTCTCATCATGAGATAAAAATACACGAAGGAGATTGTTCTGCAGGAATTCTAAGTTGGTTTGAAATCAAGTGTTCCATTGACTGAAACCCCACGCCAGCTGCTGGGGGGCACTTCTTTCTGGCCTTTGGATTTTACACCATATACACATATTTCCTATTCAAACAAACACAAACACCACTTACAAATGGAATTGCTTTGTGTGTAGTGAGAATGCTATATACATAGTCAATTTAATTCAATCTAGGCCATGAAAATGATGGGTTAAAAAAAGTATGGGATTATTTTCAGAGGAGAAAACACCCCACACCTTCATGGACGACATTCTCATGCAAAACTAAAAAATTTAAAAAGTCAGTGTTTCAAAGGAAGCTTCTCAACTCCATTATTCTGTCTCTTCAAACCCCATTGTGGTTTCTCACAAACCACATGTGTTGACTCATTTAAGACTTAATTTGGCATAAGAATAGTCTCCTGGCTCTGCTTCTTCCACCGAGAGATGAAACGTTCAAAGTATTTTCTCCCAGTTACATAAAACTAGTAATGATTAGGACAAAATGTTCTAATACTGAGGTATTTGTATGGTCATATTCTTCTGAAAAGAGCAAGTGTCCTTAGAAATGAACTTCTCTTTTGGTAAACTAAGCATACTTCCAGTATGTTCAAACTGGAGGCAAATTTTGGAAACAAAAATCTTTCTTCTCAACCTCACACTTTCAAAGTATTCGAAGTTTTAATGACACTCAAAGAATGTGGGGAAAAAAAAAAAAGAAAGGTACATATACTTAATGGAATATTATTCAGCCATAAAAAATAATGAAATCCCATCATTTGCAGCAACATGGATGGAACCAGAGGTCCTTCTATTGTATGTCAGGAACAGCAAGACAAATACTGTGTCTTCTCACTCATATGTGGGAGCTATAAAGTGTATCTCATGAAGACAGAGAGTAGAAGATGGTTACTCCAGGCTGAAAAGGGTAGTGGAGAGGGCTTGGTTCATAAAAATATATTTAAAAGTGTAACTGAGAACTTCAGCCTTAAAATGTTTTCCAAATACTCTTCTTTAGCTCTGGCTTTAAAACTGTACTTTAAACATTTTTTTCCTCCCCTCCTCCCTCAGCATTCCCTTGTACTGTGATAATTATCTAACTGTGTGCTTCCTTAAAAATTCCAGGGGCTAATCATAAAGTAAGCCAAACAGGAAGGTCTGGCTACAGAATTCTCCCGCTAGGGAGTCATGAGGCAATTAATCTACAACCAGGCCTCTGAGAAGTCTCCAGAGGCTAATCCTAACACACCAGGCCCAAACCATCTCCGCAGAACCCTTCCACTGAGGGAATTCACGATGGATCTATCACTCTGCTGAAGTCAGATGATACTGGTCAAACCCCTGGATGGTCAACTACTTGAAACAGTCATCAGGACAAGGCCACAGACTCTACACCCGCCCACTCCTGTACATTTTTCATACCAATTTTCCCTTTAAAAACCTTTTCTGATGAGCCTAAAATTTGAGATGGTACTTGAGACATTAGCTGGCCATCTCCTCAGGAAGCCAGCTTTTGAAATAAACCTGTTTTTTCTTCCACCAACTCTTGTCTCTGGAGTTTGGCTTTGAGCTGAGAGAGCACTGGGACCTGGATCCTATCTAGATACAGGGTCGACTAGAATAGGGTGACTATAGTTAATAATAATTTACCATATATTTCAAAATAACTAGAAGCCTGGAATCAGAATGTTCCTAATACAATGAAATGATTAGTGTTTGAGGCGATGGGTATCTGAATTACCCTGATTTGCTCATTTCTCATTGTATGCTTGTACCAAAATATCACAAGTACTCCACAAATATGTACAACTATTGTATATTCATAAAAATAAAAAACTTTAAAAAAGTTGGCTTTTATATTTTCTATAAGGAAAATCACTTTGGATAAAAGTCGTGTGGCTCAAACCTCGACACTTTGGCATGTTGATGAGGACAAGAGGTTGCTATTCTTGCTGACCCTGCAAGTGTTTTATTTTTATTTTTATTTTTACTTTTAGTTTTATTTTTGAGTTGGAGTCTCACTCTGTTGCCCAGGCTGGAGTGCAGTGGCACACTCATGGCTACCCCAATGTTGACCGATGAACTCCGGTGATCCTTCCACCTCAGCCTTCCAAGTAGCTAGAATTACAGGCGCACGCTACCACACGCGGCTAATTTTTAATTTTATCGTAGAGACAAGGTCTTGCCAAGTTGCCGGGGTTGGTCTCCAACCCATGGGCTCAGGCAATCTACTTGCATTGGTCTCTCAAAGTGCTGGGATTATAGGCTGAGCCATCAAGCCCGGCCTTATTTTCAATTAAAAAAATTTTTTTTTCACAGAGACATGACATGGTCTTGCTGTGTTGCCCAGAATGATCTGTAACTCCTGGCCTCAAGTAAAGTCCCTTACCTCGCCCTCGAAATGTTGGAATTATAGGCATGAGTTACCATGCCTGTATGTATGGAAAGATATTCTTTTTTTTTTTTTTATGTGTAAAGAAGCATCATAATCTCCATTTTTTTTTCATTTTCATTATAGTATTTAGAAATTGTCAAAAGACTGGAAAACAGTTTTCTCCCTTAAGTACTCAGTGTTCAAATTTATTAGTGTACTAAAACTGGAGTGTGAAATGGGATATTTGTTCAGTCTCAAAGGACATTATTCCTAAAACTTACTTATAAATTACCAAGGGAAAAAGATACTTCTACAGAAGTGGGCCCACCATAACTAAGTGACCAGAGTTAACATCACAGATACACTGAAGAGCAAGGACACACGGTTGCTTCCAGGCTGTGTTGCCAAAGCAAGAAACCTCAGCTGAGCCCGCAGCAAGGGCATTCTACAAAGTAAACATGAGGTCAAGGCCATGAAAGAAAAGGAGACCCAGCAACTGCCCTAGTGGAGGGGAGGAATGGAAATCAAATGTAGTGCTTGGTCCTGGATTGGATTATTGACCAGAATTACCAATGTCATTATTTGGTATTATTACTACTATTATTTCACTATAATTATCATTGGGAAGCTTAGTAAAATTTGGGTAAGCTTTGTAAGTTACAAAATGGTATTGTAGCAATAGTCAATCTCCTAATTTTGATAACTGGGCTGTGGTTATACAAAAGGGTGTCCTTGTTCTTAGGAAATACACATTGGCATACTTAGAGGCAAAGGAGTTTGGATGTCTACAATCAGCCCTCAAATGGTTCATAAAATGCATGTGAGACCAGCGAGAGTAGATGTGCCAAACATCAGCTATTAAGTATTTGAGTGAAGAACATATGGGAGTTTTGGGGAGTATTTTTTTGTAAGTTTTGGTAAGTTTAAAGTAGTTTCAAAATAAAAAGTTAGTATTTATTAGGAATAACTCATGATAATTTTTCAAAGTAAAAAATGGAATTTTCAAAAAGTGCCTTTATTGAATCCATAATATGGTGAGTATATCTAACCGAAATATTTTACTACAATGATAAGAATGTTTTATTAGTATACCAAATGTGCAGCATAACATAATAATCATTCTCAGCAGAGGTCTTTTCCTCCTTAATATTGTGAGCCTTGCCCTCTGCCCAGTGACACACAAACACCCAGAGCGCCATTCCCACAGCAGATATGAAAAGTGGGCTCTCTTATGAATTCAGGAGCGATCTTTCCAAAGACAGCTTGCATTTCTGTCACTTCTCTTTGTCTCTCCAGCTTTGAGGAGGAGGCCCAGGTCTGTGGGCGGGGCACACAGGCCCTCCTTAACTTGCCTTCAGCCTGACTGAGCTCTTGGTCTATACAAAGGTGCCGTCCCTGCCTGTGAGCACCTGCTCTCTCTGCCCACACCAGTCCTCTGAACCCTTTCCACTTGAGGAAGATTCAGTTCAGCATGAAGCCAGTTGAGTGGGTGTCCCATTGGGCTCCCCATAGCTCTCTGTAAACTCCTTAATATAACCTTATATTAACAGCATCATCTTTGTTTGTGAAGTCTGTATCCCTGCTAGACTTAGAAAAGTACTGCTCCTGATTCATCTCAGCATCCACACCATGAATTAGTTTGTTGAATAACTGCAGAAGAAGCAAGAGCAGTTCACATGACCTCTTCTGTGACACCCGCCCTCTCCTCCACAGTGTCCGCAGGAAGACCTTGGGGACCTCAATGTGACCCCACTGAAGACTGCCGCTTATAAACTGCTCTGTTACAAAAATCTTTCATGGGAAAGATAGTCAGCCTGGAAAGCCATGTCCCATCTTCACCAACTGCCAGGATGCTCTATGGACAACCTGGGAACGAAAACAGGCTTCTACAGTAACTTCCCCTCTCCACCTCCCATGCTTTCCTTTCCTCAGCTAATGCTGTCAGGCTAGACAATCCCTCTGACCTCACACAGTCTGTTTGCAACACACACCATTGCTTTCATCTTTGAAGTGGAACGTTTGTCATGTCCTACAGAATCAATATGGCGGCTCTTCATGTAAGATACAGGAATTCACCATTTCCAGCAACCCTCCGAAAAGATAAAAAACCAGATGTGCAAATTAGAAAAAGACAATTGTTCATTTTAAAAAGGACCCTTTCTAGAACTTTTCTAGTTTTATTTTTTTTGAGTCAGAATCTCACTCTGTCACCCAGGCCGGAGTGTAGTGGCACGATCATAGCTACTACAGCCTCTACCTCTTGGGCTTGGGCGAGCCTTCTGCCTCCCTAGTAGTTAGGACTACAGGCACGTACCACATGTGCTCAGCTTTTATATATATATATATATATATATAAATAAATTTATTGTAGAGACGAGATCTTGTTATGTTGCTCTGGCTGGTCTCAAGCTCCTGGATTTAGGCCATCCTCTTGCCTCAGCCTCCCAAAGTGCTGGGATTACATGCATCAGTCACTGTTCTTGGCTCTAGGAATTTTTTAAAAACCAGAGAACATACCCTAGGGCATTTAGCATATTTGTGAAGTACTTATTTTAGTATTAGCTCCCTAGGGAGGATCAGTCAGGCTCCATCTCACCTCTCTATCACTAGACAGCACAAAGCAAAGGTGTGCTGGGGTGAGCACAAAAGAATGAGCAGGAAGTTCACTGGAACCCATGGCAAACTGGGCAGACACTGCAGACAGAGGAGCAAAGTGAAAAATCCCACAGAGCTCTGGAAATCCAGGTGAGTTTCAGGCAGCCTCAGAGAACCCATGGCTAGATGGGTCACAGAACCTGCAGGGTAGGATGAAGGACCCTAGGGAGATGCCTGGGGGGACTAGCACATGGACACCTGTATTCTGACAGAGCAAGAAGGTCAGGATTCCTGAGCAGATGGTGTCTCCTGATCTCCTCGGGGGGATAGTTGAGGGTGCTCCCTGACCCCCACGGAAAGGTTGTGAAATGCTAGGGACATCAGCTCTCAGCATGGGACAGATGTGATTGCTCATGCTGGCTTGAGGCAGGGATGCAGGTGGAATATCTGTAGGGCTTGATGGGTTCCCCACTGGATAGAGAGAGGAGTAGACAGTGTGTCACGTGAGACCGTTGGGATCTCAGCCAACCCGACTGAGAGGGAGAGTGTCACATGCCGTGGCCCACCAGGGGTGGCTCTAGCCCTCCTCTGCTCTACCTCCTTGAGCAGAACAGAAATGCTAAGTTTAAAGGTGCACCTCCCGTGTGCCAGCCAATGTTTCAGGTATTAACGCATTTAGTCTTCACATCGACCACATGGTGTAGCAATGGTCATCATCTCTACTGTACTGTTGAGAAGAGCCAGAAAGCACTGAGATCCTTTACTCAAGGTCATACAGCAAAGGTTTGGTAGTGTTGAGCCCTGAGCACAGGTGGGCTGGCTCCAGCATTCCCCATCAAGACACAGGCACTATATCATCAACAGACTCACAGGCCGGGAGTGACATCTGCACCTTGCCTATCCTTGCCTCAGGCAGGCATTCCTATAGGTCCTGCCTCAAGTATCCTTGATCCCACGGAGGCAGGACCAAGCCCAGATCCCTGCTCTCTGAGGTTCCCATTCGGGACAGACGCAGGAGTGCCCTTGTATGGTCATTTACATTTATTAATTACATCTGAAAATACCCAAGATGCTACTTTCCTCTTTTATGCCAGAAAGAAATCTTTAAGAAAGAAAGACTCTTTAAGATCTTCCGTTTTAAATTTCTGTTGAAAGCTGAGTAGCAGTCTCTGTACTTTTTATACCTGCTCAAATGTTCTTTAAAACATGCACAAGACTTCACTAGCTCAAAAGGCAAAGAACAGAATGACTGCTGGGGAAATCTACTTAAATGCCATTTTGAATTAAAGTGTTTGTTGCTGCTTTGCGTATGTGTGGGAACCTCACTTTCTTTAACTCTATGTCATATTCCTGACTTCTTGTACCCACGGGTCCTTACTAAAGTGGATACAAAGGATTCTGTTATACTCTCAGCTAGCAGGTTCTTGTTTGCAGAGAATCCAGAATGCAGTGCACCCCAAGAGTGAGCCATGGCGAGAGGAGGTGGTGGAGAAAGAGGTCTGGTTCTCAGGGAGCGAACACAGGCAGTCCTTTCATTTTTCAACAGTACTCTGATGAGGTTCGGGGCAGGAATGACGGTGGGGAATGCCGGGAGCCCAAATGGGACTGCAGCTTGGTTGGTTAAAAAGCACACACAGAGAAAACCTCTAACTAGGTTGATATGTAGTCTGGGAACTCCACAGACATCCCCCAGAGGAGACAGGACAAACCACACAGGCAGTACATCTGAGACTCACGCTCAGCCCCCTTTGCGGACACCCCTAGGCCACAAAGCTTCACCGAGTGGGAGGTCACTGGTTTGAGGTAATGTCTTAAGAGTGAGAGGCCAAAACCCACACTGGGCCATCTGGCCCAGGCCACTGTGGCTTCCTTTGCTTCTATCCTGACTGAATATTCATAGGTTAGCCATGCCCAGTGCCATCTGACTTGGGGTACTCTCACCTAAGGGAAAGGGGGAACGGTAACTCCCGATCTCTGGGTTTTTGTTGACGTGGAATTCTGATCCCATGCCAACTTAGGAAACATCTGGTGGTAATGAGAGGGCACTGACCAACAGAGTAGATGGCTTTTCCATTTCTTGTTTAGCCTTATTTATCCTCTGTTCCATAAAAAATGTAGCAAAACACTGTTGAAATGAGCTAACAAAATATCCACATTTTAAGAAGAGAAAAAAATTCAATTTAATTCAACAGTGATTTGCTTGGTATTGTGCTAAGGAAATTTTGAGGCAGGGGAGGCAACCACAACGTTATTCCTATTTCTTTTTTTTTTTTGAGTTGGAGTCTTACTCTGTCACCCAGACTGGAGTGCAGTGGCATGCTCCTGGCCACCGCAGCCTTGACCTGCTGGACTCCGGCGATCCTTCCGTCTCAGCCTTCCAAGTAGCTGGAACTACAGGCGCACGCTACCACACCCGGCTAATTTTTGATTTATTGTAGAGATGAGGTCTCGCCAAGTTGTCCAGGCAGGTCTCGAACCCGTGGGCTCAGGCAATCCACTCACCTCAGCCGCCCAAGGCACAGGATTACAGGCTGAGTCACTGAGCCCGGCTTTGTTTCTCCTATTTCATAAATGATCGACCAGTCTACATTCCATCATAACCCTCACCTACAACTATTTCTTTTCCACCACTTCATGTGCTGGCTGCTAAGCAAAATTTAGCTGCTAAGATACAGTGCCAACTAGCGAGGGGCCTCCTGGGTGGGGGTCAAGCCCAGAGCAAAGATGATCTGAAGTTTTGGGTGTATTCATGAGAAAGAAACAGTAAGCAGGCAACTGCCTGTGTGCTATGTGTAGCTAATACCAGTACTTTCCCGTTCTATTGTTATTTACATTTTGAAAGCCCTTTGTATTTATTTCATTTGAAATTAAAACTGAGCACATCATGCTGGCCTTGTCTCTGAGATGTTTGCATTATTCAGCAGCAAATCTCTTGTTAGTTTGCTGTGAGGACAACTAGATATCTTTCTTTTTTTTCTTTTTTTTTGAGTTGGAGTCTCACTCTGTCACCCAGGCTGGAGTGCAGTGGCACACTCGTGGCCACTGCAGCCTCGATCTGCTGGGTTCAGGCGATCCTTAGGCTCACACCACCATGCCTGGCTACTTTTTTGATTTATGGTAGAGATAAGGTCTCTTGCCAAGTTGACCAGGCTGGTCTCGAACCCACGGGCTCAGGCAAGTCACTCACCTCGGCCTCCCAAAGTGCTGGGATTATAGGTGTGCGTCACCGTGCCCGGCCTTAGATTTCTTTTGCTTCTGACATCTGGTGTGAAATGCCCCCTCACACTTCTGGTTTGTGAACTAGATAATTGTATCACTTGGGCTCGAGGTCACAAGAACTTTATCGTCTATTACTGTTCATCATATCCATGAACAATACCATAAATAGAAGATGGGTTAGTTAACTGCGAAATTAGATGATCACGCTCGTGTGAGTCACCAACTCACTTGACCAATTTGAGTTAAAAGGCTGTGCAAGCAAGCCCTCTGCCTTTCTGCCACCAAGTCTGAAAACTCACCTGCGTCTGCACCTGTGCTCTGCCTTTCTGCCTGCTCACCATGTGGGAGGCAGTCTGGTCCGTCTGGTGTTCTGGATCCCACCCCTCTTTACCTTCTCAAGGACTGGCTTCCTGCAAGCAGCAGCTTCCTTCTCCGGGTCTTGCCGTCTACCCCTGCTTTCCCGCACGGTTCAGGCCCTCTGCATTCAGGCAGGCTTCTGTATTTTTCATCTTAAGGGAAACCTTCTCTTGACCTCGCCTACCTTCCTGCTGCAAATCCTCTGGGAAGCCTCATCTGCCCTTGCCGCCTCCACCTGCTCACATCACATCCCCTCCTCGACACACTTCAAGCAGGTCCTTATCAAGTCACTGGAGACCTTCAGGCTTTTGCCAAAGCCAAGTTACGTGAATGCCATCCTGGCTCCTTGTCAGCAGCACGGCCCAATGCTAATGTCCTTTCCTTCTCGAATGGGTCTTTCCAGGGCCTCCCCGCCCCACCGTCCTGTCTCCTCCAGCCTCACCAGCATTGCTGTGCAGCTTCCTTGGACCCCAGATGCCTGGGCCTCTCCTCATCTTGCGTTCAGAGGCTCCCTGACTGACTGCTTCCTAGACCACCCCGTGCTGAAGACCCTCCAGGTTTCTCTCTTCAGCCTTTCTACTGCAATCCAACCACACACGTCCAGCTGTGCACTGGCATTTCCACGTGGGTGTCCCAATAGTCATCTCCAATCTATCTGGGAAACAAAACCTCCTCACACCATTCTCCTCCCAACCTGTTTCTATCATCTACGTAGAGATTCAGGCCCAAACACTCAGGGTCATTCCTGATTTCTCTGTTTTCCCATATCCCAATACCGGCAAGTCCGAACAGTTCTATTTCCAAAACAGATCCCATCTCAGGCCACTTTGCTCTGTTCCTGTTGTCATCATCCCACACCAAGGTGTCCCACTGCCCTTCATCTATAACAGCCTCCAAAAGGGCAGCCCTACTTCCACGCTTGCCTCCCTACAATCTGTTCTCCATGCACAGCCAGAGTGATCTTCATAAAACACACCTGGATCGTGCCACGCCATGCTTAGAACCTTCCAAAGCTCGGCATGTCAGTACATCCCTGGCCTGTAAAGTCGACAAGACCCAGCCTTTGATGCTCTCTCTCTCTAACCTCCCTATGGCAGCCCTTTTTGACAGGTGCTAATTATATTTGCCTTCTCTCTGTTACAACTTCTGTGTCATAGAAGTCAACTGAAATTCAAAGGAAAAGCAACACGGGGAGAGAAAGGGCAAAAGGGCGATCCTCCCCGCGTTTCCTGCACGTGTGAAACTCTCAGAGGAACTTCTCAAGATACTTCTAATGCAAGTTATTCCTGCAATTTTTCCTTCTTAAACTGAAGAACCTTGAAATTAATTTGTAATAGTTAATAAATTAATTATTTTAAAGTTGAGGGTCTCACTCTGTTGCCCAGGCTGGAATGCAGTAGCACGCTCATGGCTCACCAAAGCCTCAACCTCCTGGGCTCAGGCTATCCTCTTGCCTCAGCCTCCTGAGTAGCTGGGACTATAGGTGTGTGCCACCATGCCCAGCCAATTTTTTGTAGAGATGACGTTTTGCTATCTCAAACTCCTGGGCTCAATCAATCTTCTCACCTCAGCTTCCCAACATGCTGGGATTTCAGGTGTGATCCACCATGCCCAGCCTTAATTTTTAATTCAAGAGAATATATTTGATTCAAAAGTTATGCTAATTATTACACCCTCAAATAATTAGACTGTGATGAT
Source organism: Cephalopachus bancanus (assembly GCA_027257055.1). Lineage (NCBI taxonomy): Eukaryota > Metazoa > Chordata > Mammalia > Primates > Tarsiidae > Cephalopachus > Cephalopachus bancanus. The sequence goes on from JAPVLO010000469.1 coordinate 178,761, forward strand.
GACAGACTTTCTCAAGGATTCAATCTCAAAAAAAGAACTAAATTTAGTAAAACAGTGTTAGGTTAACTACTGAAATCTTTGATTTAGCTCTACTTATAATGCTTATTAAAAAATAAACATTCCGGTGAGTGGATTGCCTGAGCCCGCGGGTTCAAGACCCACCTGGGCAGGCGAGACCTCATCTCCACAATAAAATCAAAAAATTAGCCGGGCGTGGTAGTGCGCGCCTGTAATTCCGGCTACTTGGAAGGCTGAGGCGGAAGGATCGCCGGAGCCCAGCAGGTCGAGGCTGCGGTGGCTGGGAGTGGCCACTGCACTCCAGTCTGGGCGACAGAGTGAGGCTCCAACTCAAAAAAAAAAAAAAAACAAAAAACATTCCTTTAACTAAAAGCTAACATTCTTCAAATGTACCAAGTGTTATTAGCATACAAGTCAGAGATTTGTCTTGATATCATTCTTAGTGAGGATCATCAGAATGTGAACCCAAGAACTATACAATTTAATAAAAAGTGATATAAATATTTCTAAACATTATGGAATAAGTTTCACAAAAAATTGTGTGTAGATTAAAATAAAAAATAGCATTTTCAGAAGGAAAGTAAAGTATGCAATATTACTTTCCTTACTTATATAAGTCTGGGCTATATTAAAAATAAGACATTCACATTTGACATGAGCATAGATATATGTTAGGCTTTAAAAACAGTGAGGCTTAAAAAATACCAGTAAAACTACCCCCATCCCCCCAAGAAAGTATTACCACTGAAAGAGCATTTAAATTGCATTTGCATCCGCTGATACTAAATTCTATTTTATTAATAATAATTGATGATGGATTTTGATTATCATTTTTAAGAAAACTTACATTAGCTATATGAAAATACATGCATTTAAAAGGAAACAGGTTCTCAAGTTTTTCTAATATTAAAAATATTCGTGATCTAGCTCACAAAACATTTTAACAAAAATTAGGTACTTTGTTTCCTTAGACAATACGTGTGGGAGTTGCCAATTGTTTTGGGTTGAATATGGGATCCTTCATCCTTTGTAGAGATCCCATATTTGTCATGGATAGGCAAACGAAGACATGGGACTGATGAATAAATCTTAATTTCAATTTCTTACAAGATGTTAAGAATCACTTTTCCCTAAGTATATGAGATGTTTTATGATTACTTTTAGGTAAACCTGACAGGACAAATCTGAGAACTCAAAAGAATTCTGAAATTAATTCTTAATTAATTCCCTGGAAGTGTCTAAATCTGAGGTTGACAGGGAAAGTCAACCCGATTTCAGCTGGGACTGTGTAGTTCTGGGTGATTTCTGAATACGCACAATATCAGAGAGAATGGAGAGGATGTTCTGTGCTCTGGTTAGCAGGAGTTCCTGGTGTGGCCGGGCCATCCCTCTGGCTCACCCCTGCCTGCCGTATCATCTCCTGACTCCTCCCCAAGCTACCTAATTAAAGACACTGTTAGTAAAAACAGTGTGCCCACTGGGCCAGATGCCCTAGCCACTTCTTCCAGTGTGCCACTCCTCACACTTCCCTTTCAGAAATTCTAGCGATATCACTGGCTGTATTGGAATACTTATCAGAAGCAAAAATTACATCAAAGGATGCAAATGAAAACTTTTTTTTTTTTTTGAGTCGGAGTCACACTCTCTTGCCCCGACTGGAGTGCAGTGGCCACTCCCGGCCACCGCAGCCTTGACCTGCTGGGCTCCGGTGATCCTTTCGCCTCAGCCTTCCAAGTAGCTGTAACTACAGGCATGCGCTACCACACCCGGCTAATTTTTTGGTTTATTGTAGAGATGAGGTCTTGCCAAGTTGCCCTGGCGGGTCTTGAACCGTGGGCTCAGGCAATTCACTCACCTCAGCCTCCCAAGGCACGGGATTACAGGTTGAGCCACTTATCATCCATCCCAACACAGAGCCCACAGGACAACGTGCTCTGGGAAAGCACAGGAGTGGTGGAGCAGGTGTACACCAGGCCAGCAGGCAGGCAGTCAGGGCAGGCCTGTCTCACATATCGGTGTAACCCCCTTCAAAGAGAGGATTCTAAGAATGAAAAATGAGTCCAACCACCGTGCCAGGCAATACAGATTTTGAAATATGGTTACTGATGGGTACACACACACACACACACACACACACACCACACACACACACACACCACGGGGGAGGGGGGAGAAGGAGAGGGAGAGAGGGAGAGAGAAAGAGAGAAGGAAAGGGGGAGGAGGGAGGGAGGGAGGGAGAGATGCCTTTTTGGTGCACTGTCACAAAAATCACTTTCTGATAAATCTAACAGATAATTTTCCTCCGAAACATTCTTTATCAAATTATTAAGTAACCATATCTTTTAAAAGTGTATATCCTTAAAACAAGAGAAAGCAAATATTGCTGTCACTCTTTTGAATAAGCAATACTGCCATCTAAGTGATCAGGGAAGTAGCCCTTGACAATGGAGGTGTGAGCCATCATGTACTGTAACATTCAGAAGCAATCCACGCGCTTGGGCTTACAGAATGCATTATTGTATAATTGGTCTGAAGGATGCCTATTTTATGAGTAAACCGAATTCTCTTCCTTCTGTTCTTCCTGTGGAAGGTTTACCGACCACAAATATCTTTCTCTACTCATGTAATTTCTACTGTTGTTATCTGAAAAAATGCTTAACTGTTAACTTAAGAACACATACATACCAGAAACTGCACTGTCAACATATCTTAAAGATATGCTGTGTTACTGATTATCAGCCTTACCCAAATAGTCATAAAAGTGTTTTTTACAATACTCTTGTCACTAATATTTTTAATAGGCACAGATACTTTGGTACAGAATAAGCATTTCTCTTAAGCATTTACAAAGCCAGATTTTGAAGAAAATTAATAATGAATTAGTATTAACATTGATTTTCAAAAAGCATCCCATTAAAAATGGTTCCATCTTTCCCTATTTGAAAAATTTCAGTAAGGATTTACTTACCTGGGAATATTCGAAGTCAGTGATAGGGGCGATGCTCTTGATATAGTCTGATCGAAATTGGTTTTCGGGGTTGGCTAGTGGCACTGGAGGTATTATAGTGCTCATCGCCGAAACAATCGTCTAAAATGGAAGGAAGAAAAAATATAGATAAGCATAACATTTAGGCTCCAGGTATGATCATCTCAGATATATAATTTCTGCCTACACCATTTGAGAACGCAGTTCTTACACTTTCCAATAAAAAATTTTTTTTAAAAAAAAGTCCTTACCACAATAGCATCTTTAACGTTTTTCCGAATGTCCAGAATTTTCTGTTTCTTTTCCCTGTATCGAAAGAAAACTCTGATCAGCTTAGCATTGATTCCGATCAATTGATTACATTTCCAGCTGCAGCACTGAGGCAGACTGGTCTCACTAGAGGTCAGTATCAACTCTCAAGACAACATTGGCAAAGGTTTTATCTGGGAAAGGAAAACACCCTCCTTTTCTAATTTGTACTCTAGACAAACTTCAATGCACATGTTTTATAACCCATAATTTTAAGTAATCATGTTTTGTGTAACAAAACATAACAAAATCATTCTAGATACTGCACATAAAACTTTACAGCTGTACTTGTAAATATATTTTACTTAAGACCTACCCATATATTGTAGTTATATACGGAAATAAACGATATTATTGAGTAAAGTATATATAGAAATACAGGTGTGCTCAGAGTAATAGCAAGAATGCAGACCAGCACACCAAAATTACCTAATAAATCACTTTTTGTTAAGCAAGTTTTTTTTTTTTTTAAACTAGACGCTACCAGAAGAAGGATTTGCCTAGTTAACAAATTCAATAGTAAATGTCTATTTGCTTCCTCTTGGAGGTCTACTGAGTCAGCAGATGAACTCTTTAGAGAAAGTACTTTTGGGAGGGCTGGAGACAAGTGGCCAAGTTGGCATGCAGTTTGAAAGCAAAACCGAAATGACGGCTCTTACTCGGGATTAAATCCATTGACGTGCAGGATCCTCATCTGTTTGACGATCGTGCTTTTCCCAGACTCACCAGCCCCTACAAACAAACAAACAAACAAACAGAGGGCTTGGGCCTGTGTCCCTCACCGCTAGCCCGGTCTGAGCGACCCTCCGCCCCCACACGGGGCTTCTCAGCAGACGCCGCTTTCTGGTCTCGGTCCCGGCTGGGCCGCCGGCTACGCGCGACCCCGCCCGGCCCCGCCGGCCCCGCCAGTCCTGCCGGCCCTGCCCCGCGCTCGGATCCTGGCCGTGCGCTCCGCTGGGCCGGGCGCCGCGCGCGCGCCCCCGGCCTTACCCAGGAGCAGCAGGCGGTGAGTCGCTTTGTAAGCCAGGCGCTCCTTCTGCAACTGCTTCTCGATCTTTTTGTTGGCCTCGCGCCGCTCTTTTTCATCGACGCCCTGGTCTTCCGTGGTCTTGCTGTTGCCCAAACACCCCATGCCTGCCCGCTGGGATGGACGTCAGGCACCGTCAGGAACGCGCGTAAAAAGCGGCGGAGAGTCGCGGATGTGCGTGGATCCCGCGACGGCCTCTCCCTTCCTCGCTGCTGAAAGAGACGGTCTGCTCTCGGGCTTTTCCGACCAGAACAGGCGGTTCTCCCCCTGCTCCCCCCCACCGCTAATTCCCGTGGGAAGGAGACGCGAGGAAAATGCCTTCTGAAAACAGACTTGGTTTAAAGATCCGGATCGATACTGCACGACGAACGAAGACGGGGCGAGGGCGGCGGGCTCCGCTGGAGACGGCGGGGTGGCGCTGCGCCCTCACCCCGGGTCCCCGCGCCCGCACGCCAAGCCTCGCTCAGCCCCGCCCAGCGAGGAGCCCCGCGCTCGGGGTCCCCGCTGGGATCGAGGCCGAGCGCGGCGAGGAGGGACGGAGCGCGCCACCGGGTCCGCGTGGGGTGACCGCGGGCACCTGCTGGGCCGGCTCGCGCCCCGCTTTGCCTCCGCCGTCGGACGGCGAGGGCAGGGGAAGGGCTGCGGGGGGGGGAGCGGCGGCTGGTCCCGGGGCTCTCGAGAGGCTCCGCCGCCAGCGCGGAAAGGTCGAGGGTCCCCCAACGGCGCCCGGCGGGAGGAAGGGCGGGGGGCTCTTACGCGCTGGCCCGCCTGGGGTCCCGGGCCCGCCGCCGCTGCGCCGCCCGCGGCCGCGTGGCTCCCTTGCACCCGAGCAGGGAGAGTGCGTCTGGGCGCGCGCCCCGCGTGGGCTCGGACGCCTCCTGCTCTCGGCGGGCGAGGGATCGCGCAGGATCATGCATATTCTATCAGGAGGAGGATCTCCGGGGGCTCACAGTCACTCCGCCTTTGTTCCCTGTTTCTAGACGATTCCAGCTCACCCACGCCACCGCCTCCCTGGCCTCCTGTCTCTACCTCCAGCCCCCGTTTCTCTTCTGCTGTAATCCCTGCAGCGCCGCCACTCTTCCAGAAGGCTCTGTGGCCTCGAACCTGGCAGTGTAGGAGAGAGCGAGGGCAGGAGGCGGCGCCTGCTTTGCGTGACCGTGACCGCGGCGACGACCGGCCGCGGTGCCTCGGCCGTGCGGGACGTGCGGGAGGCGGGCAGAAGAGGCGGCCGGACCGAGGCGCGGGCGCCCCGCCGGGCGTGGGAACCTGCTCCGCCCGCCTGGCTGCGCTGACGGTCCCCGCGCTCCGCACGGCGCCCCGTCCTCCGCAGCCTCTGCTCAGCTCGTCTGCGAGTCCCTCCACTTTTCTCCAAACCCACACGGCCGCCCCCACCTCCAGCACAATCCGCTTTCGCTCCCCCGCCCGCGCACGCCGCGCAACCCCAACCCCCCCACCCGCCCCCCCTTCCGCTGTCCACCCGTGCCTCGCCGGCGCGTCTCCCTCCCGCGCGCGACACGCTCAGGTCGGCCCCATCTGAACCCGCGACACCTGGAGTCTCACGCCTGTCGCCGCACCAACTTTCCTCCGCCGCCCGCAGCCGGGGGTGGGGGTGGGGAGGTAGGGGGTGGGGGTGGAGGTCGGAAGGGAGCCGGACTCTGTGTTTCCTGACTGTGTTCGCACCTCACTCCTGGCAGCCTGGCTTTGGCCCCGGCCCCCATCCCCACCTGGAAAACAAGCTCCCCGAGACCGTCAGGGGCCTCCCGGGGCGAAACGCCCCCAGCGAGCATCTGTCCGTGTTCTCTCGGACCTCTGTGGAGCCTGCCCCGGCCTTTCCGGGAGACGCTCTTGGCCACTGGCCTCCCCCCCCCCCCCCCCACCCCCCCCCACCGCGGCCCTGCGGCCAGGGCTCCTGGGCCCCCCTTCCCTGGGCCACACCTTCACCAGGATGCCTCAGGTACCTCAAATTCACCTTGCCAAGGACCGCGTTCATCCCTCCTGCCCCCCCCACCTGCTCCTCACTCTCTGTTCTTTCTCTGAAATAAGGGTCCCTGGTTTTCTGAAACAACAAGGGGGCATTCCCCGTTCCTTTTTCATCTTGCAAACCCAGTTACTGCGTCCCGTTGTGTCTGTTTCCTAAATATCCACCCCGTCCTTTCGCCGGCACAGCCTCTCTCTCACCCGCTTCCCGTAGGGCTGACGACATCCCCCACACTCTGCTGGGCACAGCCGGAGTCCGACCCAGCCCACCCTGCTGACCACCGCCGCCCCAGCCACACCTTCACCAGGATGCCTCAGGTACCTCAAATTCACCTTGCCAGGGACCGAGTTCATCCCTCCCGCCCCCCCCCCGCTCCTCACTCTCTGTTCTTTCTCCGAAAGAGAAGGGTCCCTGGTTTTCTGAAACAACAAGGGGGTCATTCCCCATTCCTTTTTCATCTTGCAAACCCAGTTACTGCGTCCCGTTGTGTCTGTTTCCTAAATATCCATCCCGTCCTTTCCATCCCGTCTGCCACTGCTGTGACCTTAGGGCACTCACTCTAAGCTGGATTTCAGCCTCAGCCTCCTGGCTGTTTCCACTGCCCCCTGTGTCGCTTACTCCAGTGCGTCCTGCACAATGTTGCCGCCCTGAGGTACACATTCAGTCATGTCGCTGTCCTCATCAGCTACACAATCCTTGGCACGGTCCATCCCCACGGGGCTGCTGCAAACTCTCTCCTCATCACTCTCCTCCATCCCTCCTAACACTGTCGTTCCCAGCAGGCTGCTCTCTTCTCTTGGCCAACTCCTAGTTCTCCTTCCAGCCTCAAGCTGGGCTTCGCTGCCTCCCTCGCCTTCGGAGTTAGGCTTCTCTGCTCCAACAGCACCCCTAGTCCCTCCCTGGTGTCACTCATCACCTTGCATTGCAGCGGTTTGTTTACTGCCCCAACTCCACCACACCGTGGACCCCTTGAGGGCCAGGGCTGGGTCCTGTTGCAACCGGACCTAGTTCAGTGCCTGACCCAGAGGAGATGCTCCATGAGTATTTGTGAATGGATGAATGAATTCGGGAAAGGTAAAGATAACTCCAGCTCAGAGTGTGAATTCTCATGAAAGGAATTTCGGAATCAGACTTTAGATTCATAAAATATGTTTCCAATTTAGCACTCCATTGCAAATAAAAGTACTTAAAAAAATCAATAAACGGGCTGCATTTGGTGACTCAGCCTGTCATCCCAGCACTTAGTAGGCCAAGGCGAGTAGATTGCCTGAGCCCGAGGGTTCGAGACCAGCCTGGGCAACATGGCAAGACCTCTGCTCCACAAAAAACAAACAAACAAACAAAAAATTAGCCGATGTGGTAGCGCACACCCGTAGTTCTGGCTCCCTGGAAGGCTGAGGCCAAAGGATCGCCTGAGCTCAGAAAGGTTGACGCTGGGGTGGCTGTAAGTGTGCCACTACACTCCAGCCTGGGCGACAGAGTGAGATTCCTGACTCAAAAAAAAAAAAAAAAAAAAAAAAAATCAATAAATGACTCTTCTTGACATAAGCAGGAGCAAACATACTGTGTCATACTCCGTTCTAAACTAGGTTAAAAGTCCTAGTTTTGTGGAAGAAGAGTATTTAGTACAGCAGCCACACCTCACACCTTGTGAGCCTGCTCACACATCTATTCAGACATGGCAATACCAACCCCAGCATGTACTGTGCCTAATGGAGGAAGTCAGAAAGTGGGAAATATATATATTTAAAAGCAGTGAGATGTTCTTCAGGATTTGTTCATTTTTAAGTGCCAAGATTCCCAAATGTCTCTAAATTATCAGAGAGGAAGGGACAAAACAAATCCCGTGAGGACTTTTAAAGGAGGAGAATAGAGTTAGAACCCAGAAGCCAGAGTTTTAATGCAGTTTGATATTTAGTCACTCTAAAATTACAGCAGAAGGCTTCCACTTGTCCAGATTTAGAAATTAGGGTTAAAGATAATTTTTATATTTGAAATTTAAGAAGGGTTAGATAAACATATGTGATAAAAAAATCATATAGCCAGGAACTTAATATATCAATAATACAGCGACAAATGTGCATTGTAAAATTGCATCTAGTTATGCAGTGATTGCTGGCACTGGGCTAAATTCGTCCCATGAAATGATTCGTTTAGTGTTTGCAACAATCCTAAAAGGCAGGGACGATAGTCCTCATTTTACAGAGGCTGAGAGGGGTCATCAAGAGGAGTATCTGGGACATACACCTTGTAGCGTGGCTGCAACACCTGCACAATACTACCTTGCAGTGTGTGGCACAACACACCGCCAAACACTCTAAAACTTAAAAATGCTTTTCTTGATCGGGCTTGGTAGCTCAGCCTGTCATCCCAGCACTTTGGAAGGCCGAGGTGAGTGGATTGCCTGCGCCCGTGGGCTCGAGACCCGCCTGGGCAACTTGGCGAGACCTCATGTCTACAATAAATCAAAAATTAGCCAGGCGTGGTAGCACGTGCCTTGTAGTTCCAGCTACTTGGAAGGCTGAGGTGGAAAGATCGGCGGAACTCCAGTCTGGGCAACAGAGTGAGACTCCAACTAAAAAAAAAAAAAAAAAAAAAAGCTTTGGACTTATTGAGTGGACAGAAAAGCTCCCACAGTGGGAGGGGACCCGAAGGGGGTTGCCCGTCGATGCCACATTTCTTATAAAAAATACGAAGCCAATCTCAGTCTATTTTCACAGAGCAGAAGTTCAAGACACAACCTTTTTATTTTTTTAAATCCCATCATCTGGCCGTTTCCTAGTCCGGTCTGGGACACCGATCCTCACTCGTGTTTGGACCCACTGGATCAGAATTCGGTACTAGCTGGCTCCCCCGGAGCAGCGGGAGCGAAGCTGGGGGCAACGCCCAGAGCTGAGGGGCGGACAGTACGAGCGTCTGTTGCCAGGCAACCGCAGCGCAGCGGCAACATCGCGCTCCCCAGGCAACGCGCGCCCACCTGCGGGGACTAAGGGCTGCCGCGCGCGTCCCGCCAGCAGAGGGCGGAGGCGGGCTGCCTCAGGGACAGGCAGTGGGCAAGGGTCAAAGTCAAGGAGCATTTGAAAGGAGCAGAAGTAAACCACGGTGGGGTCGTCCTCACGCTTGTGGAGGTTTACGACGTACAGGGTTGTCTTAGAAGTCTTAGTGCATTTGAAAAGTGTGATTAAATTTAAATGGCTTTTGTGTGAAGTTTTGTGAATTTTGAATAATGATTTAAAAATTTTGTTTTGGTTTCTTTTGGTCCTGATTAAAGATGGTAAATATTGCAAACAATGTCATCTGTTCTCTGCTTAGTTGAACTCAAGTCCATGATAGCAGTAAGAAGAAACACTTTTTCCCATTATAAGGAGACGTCCACAGAAATTTAACAATGGGATGAAAAACTCAAGGCAACTGTTTCAACTCATGGCAGTCCTAGATCCAGGAGATGCCAATCAAGTTTGAAAAATGACTTGAGTGCTGTATAGCACAACAGTAGATATAACTAATTTTAATTACAAATCAATATATAAAAATTTAACAACTGGTCTTTCTGTGGTCTTTATATTTTAAAAGTTATTAAAGATTAAAACTGCAGTAAGACTTTTGGAACAGGTACATCAAAAGTTTTAAAAGAGGAAAAAAATAGATTACAGAAGGTCAACAGTCACCAGTTCAGTGCACTGACAGTGCTTCCGGAAGCCGACAGCTGAGGCAGAGACTTGCAGACACACTGGGCAGTGCAGGTGTGGCAACACTGAGTGACTTATGTGCACACAGCCCTCAGCTGGGGGTCCCTTTGTGACACCTTAACCAACTTCCTATTGTTTTATCTCTCTTTTATTCTTTCTTAATGTCTTGGTGGAGATAACCTGTGTAGATTATTACTCAGTTTTAGGAGCAGAGATTGCTCCATGGACTAATTACACCCGAAAGCTATTGTGGTAATTGTTTTACATTTTAAAAGAGAAAAGCAGGGAAATGTTTCCCATTTTCTCTTTTTGTACATAATACTTTACAAATATTTATAATTTATTGAAATAATTTTTCTTCCTTTTTTCTTACCTCTATAACCAAAGTAATATTAAGTAGCTTTCAGAAGTGCCATCTATAAAGGAGAGTGACACACTCTTTAACTGATAGCTGTAAAATCAAAATAACAGCAAATATGCAGGAACAGTATGTCAAATGTCTCTGAGTCCACCCCTTGTTTAAAAACCCAGGACTGGGGAAAAAACAAACCCACGACTGAAATATTCCCATTAAAATAATTGACTCAGTGTCACAAATAAAAATTTAATTACTATATTAAAATGTAAGGTGGAAAGGTTTCTGTGTGTATGTGTATATATATGTATGTTGCCCAGACTGGAGTGCAATGGCCGCTCCCGGCCACCACAGCCTCGACCTGCTGGGCTCCGGCGACCCTTCCCCTCAGCCTTCCAAGTAGCTGGAACTACAGGTGCGCACTACCACGCCTGGCTGATTTTTGATTTATTGTAGAGATGAGGTCTTGCCAAGTTGCCCAGGCAGGTCTCGAACCCTCAGGCTCAGGCAATCCACTCACCTCAGCCTCCCAAAGCGCAGGATTACAGACTGAGCCACCAAGCCCGGCTTATATATAACATTTTTAAGGGAACAATTTTTTTTTTTTTTTGAGTTGAAGTCTCACTCTTGTCCAGGCTGGAGTGCAGTTGCCGCTCCTGGTCAATGCAACCTCGACCTGCTGGGCTCCGGCAATCCTTCCGCTCAGCCTTCCAAGTAGCTGGAACTACAGGTGCGTGCTACCACACCCAGCTAATTTTTTGATTTATCGTAGAGATGAGGTCTCACCAAGTTGCCCAGGTGGGTCTTGAACCCGCGGGTTCAAGCAATCCCCACACCTCAGCCTCCCAAAGCGCGGGATTACAGACTGAACCACCAAGCCCGGCTGTAAAATATATTTTAAATGTAACTTTTGAGTGTGTCGTTTCTCTTCCAATACACCAGTTTTTCATTTTCACAGGTTTTTCGAACTCTAAGAAATTGATAGTTCCATTCTGTTTGCAGATTTCCTTATGTTTTATGGGATATTTTGTTGTTTTTGTTTTGTTTTAACATATTCAAATAGCTAAAAGAATAGATTTTAAATTAAAAATATATATATTCAGCCAGACTCGGTGACTCAGCCTGTAATCCTGCACTTGGGAGGCTTAGGTGAGTGGATTGCCTGAGCCCGCGGGTTCGAGACCTGCCTGGACAGCGAGACCTCATCTCTACAATAAATCAAAAAATCAGCGGGGCATGGTAGCGCATGCCTGTAATTCCGGCTACTTGGAAGGCTGAGGTGGAAGGATCACCGGAGCCCAGCAGGTCGAGGCTGCGATGGCTGGGAGCAGCCACTGCACTCCAGTCTGGGTGGCAGAGTGAGACTCCAACTCAAAAAAAAAAAAAAAAAGAATTTATTAAAAAAAAATATATATATATTTTACAAGCCAGTAAGCCACTTAGGGACCCAATGGCATGGGAGGAGGCAACACTTGGATGGTGGCAATCAGCAGCCCTGTCTGTGTCATCTTTAACCTCTGTAGCCCAGCAGCACTTCGGACTGCAGCAAATATGCAAACACATGCTGTTTAACTGATATAATATTGAAGTGAAGCTTCAAAACTTGCCTAATCAGTTTTAGATCATTCTTTACTGGCAAACATCAGATGAAGTAAAAGGCAGAAATTCTGCAAACAAATCAACCCTATGTGAACAAAATTTACATCTTAATAAATATTTTATGATTAAAAAATAGTTTCAGCACTTAGAGATGGTTCTAGATAGTTTTCTAGGCCTCGGGTAACTATATTCACTAACACATTTTTATATAAAGTGAGCCAGACCCCACAAAGTCCCCTGATTTGAAGCCAAAAGAGAGACAAACAATGTGATCTGAATTTTATTTTTGAGTTGGAGTCTTACTCCGTTACCCAGGCTGGAGGGCAGTGGCACATTCACAGCCAACCCAGTGTCGACCTGCTGGGCTCTAGCCACCCTTCCACCTCAGCCTTCCAAGTAGCCAGAACTACAGGTGCATGCTACCACACCTGGCTAACTTTTTGATTTATTGTAGAGATGGGGTCTTGCCAGGTTGTCCAGGTTGGTCTCAAACCTTGGGCTTAGCAATCCACTCGCCTCGGCCTGCCAAAGTGCTGGGATTGCAGGCTGAGCCACCGAGCCCAGCCTGCATTTTAAATGCCTAACAATACTCTCTTGGTGGGATGTCAGGTGGGTAGTGGCATGCATCCTCATGCTATCACCTGTTTCAATGTTGGACTTAATAATGCCTGCCTGCCTCACAACTGTTCTCATATTTTAAGAAAATAATCTGACAATATGCTGTAAGGAAAGATGGTTAATGGATTCCATAGATTCATGTGATTGAACACGTTTATTCCTACCCACAGGCCATTGTCTAAAAAGATGTATACCAGACAGGAAAATAAAACTTTAAGACCAATTTCTTATGTTTTTCAGCAGTTGAGAACATAAGACTAGGACACTCCATTCATTTACAGAGCAGTGTGTGAGGATGTGTATGAGCCAAAGGCTGAAAGGTGTGGGAGGCCCACTAAGGGGTGTGTGAAGGTCTATGGAAGTGGGAAAAGCTTCACTGAGAGGGATCTGAGGCCAGTGCTGAAGAATGGTGAGGGTGGAACATGTGGAGAGGAGATGTGCATTTCAGGTGAGGAAGAACTGCAGAAATCAAAGCAAAGGAAAAGGAATCAATATTGCCTGGGAGGAAGATGGACAGACATTGAGAATTTAGTCTCAGAGGTAGGGTGAAACAGATGAGCCACAGGAAAATACATATTCTTGGGAAGGCATTTTTTCTTAAGGTATGACCCCTCCCATTAAGTGTGCAGCCTAGTGGTTGCTGAGTCAGAGTGCCAGGGTTCAAACCCTTCTTTTTCTGTTATCTGTGAATGGGTGAGGATAATGGCATTAACTTCATAGAACTGTGGTGAGAACGAGATGAATCAACTCATCACAGTGCCTGGCAAGCAGTAAACTCCCAATAAGTGAACTGTAGTAATTATTATTATCATTCAATATTAATTTAACAAATATATATCCATTTTATGCTTCTAGCTGGGGTAGCATGTAGATATCGTGAAGGGCTCCTAATTTTTTCAGCTTGGCAGACACATGAACAGTGAACATATGACCAGTATATTCAGCACTGATTTATTGTGTACCTACCTACACTCAGCTGAGCAAAGTACAAGCAGCTGGTTGGGAACGTAAAGGCAATGAGGTATGTTAGAAAACTGTACAAAATGGGGCAACCCCTTCGGGTCCCCTCTCACTGTGGGAGCTTTTCTGTCCTCTCAATAAATCCTGCTTTCTAAAAAAAAAAAAAAGAAAGAAAAAAAAAACTGTACAAAACGACATGTGATGGCTGAATGGATATGCAAAATGTGGCTTGTGCATACACTGGACTATTGTTCAGCTTTAAAAAGGAAGGCCATTCTAACACATGCTATGACATGGATGAACCCCAAAGGCAGTACGCTAAGTTAAAAAAAGCCAGTCGCTAAGGGACAAATACTGTGTAATTCCACATATATGAGGTATCCAGAGTAGTCAGGTGCATAGAGACAGAAGGTCGAATGGTGGTAGACAAGGGGTGGGGGAGAGGGGAGATAGAGGGGTTAGTGTTAAGTGGGTGCAGAGTTTCAGTTTGTGAGGATCAAAAGTTCTACAGGTAAGTGGTGGTGACAATTGAACAACAATGTGAATGCACTTAATGCCGCTGAACTGCACACTTAAAAAAAGTTAAACTGGCAAATTTTGTCATGTACATCTTGCCAAAATAAAGAAGGAAAAAAGCTTCTGTGTAAAATTTTCAGCATGGCAATGGTGGGAGACAGTCTTCTGATGACAAGGTAGTGACTTCAATTCCTTGTTCTTAGACACATTAACTGCAATTATAGGTTAGTACCAGCAGGTGGCCACGTGGAGCCCGAAGGACAGATGAAGGCTCTAACGAGCTTTTAAAGCAGGGGTCCCCACTCCCTGGGTCACAGACCCCCGTGACCTGTTAGGAACCGGGCTGATGCCATGAGATTCTCATAGGAGATGCGTGAGAATCCAATTTCTGATGATCCACTCCTCCCCACCCCATCCCCAGTCCATGGAAAAACTGTCTTCCATGAAACCCGCCCCTGATACCAAAAAGGTTGGGGACCATTGTTTTCAAGCAATGCATTTTCATTCATTCATTCATTCATTCATTCATTCATTCATCATAAAGCATTTTTTGAATGGTTACTATATATCTAGTATATTTGTATACCTTAAGATCATAAGGATAAATAAGACATTGTCCCTGATCTCAAGTAGTTGGATAGTCTAGTGGGGGGGATGTGCAGGCAAGTTCTCTGAATTCTGTAGAGATTACAGGGGGAGCACACTGGGGTGTGTGCAGTTAATTCTAAAAACGGAGAAAAAAATATTGTTTCCGGTCCTACAGAAATTTATGCTAATCTTTGGAAGCTGTCCTACACCTTAATTTTTAAAAGACACTGAAAGGTCCTTTATTTTCAGGATCTCATTTGATCATCACAAAATGTACATTATTACCATGATTTGGTCAGAAGGTGATACAGGGGCCTGAAAGGGGTGGAGTTCTGTCTGATTTCAAAGTCTGCACCCATTCCAGGATGAACTCTAAGGCTCCTTACAGATCGAAAGAAATCACACCATTCTCTCTTCCACTCATTCCAAAAGGAAAAATCAAACAAGCCTACCTCCTTTCCCACTCAGTTAGGCAGATTAATCTGCATATAATGACTGATGAATTAATTATCTCTTTGCCCAGTTGCCGTAGCAACTGGCTTCTTTTAGCATTTGGTTTGGTTATAAAGTTTAAAGTAACAGTATTCCTTATAATAGGATAACAAATCGTATATGAAATTAAACATAACATAAACTCATCTTATCTCAGGTGAGAATTATGTGCCCTCCTCAGAAAAGCTGGAATGGCTCATCCTAAAGCTTGCAGGGCTGGTGACAAAGAACAAGGGGGACAGAGCTTAATGTCTGTCTGTATTTACATCACATGGTTTGCTTATATTTGTCCTTAAGCAGGAACCACTGAATGGATTTAGACTATAGATAAATTAAAGATTGACATTCAGCAGGGATTTCCTCAAGTAGTCTATGATTGAGCAAATGAAGTGAAGTGTTAATGTTGCGAATGAAAGACAAGATTTCCCAAGAGGAAAAAGGAACATACAAATATGGAACCAGGGAAGGCAGGAAAAAAGCCTGTGGGATGGACTGGAATTGCAGGAATTGGTGTGAACTCATGATTTCCAAAATATGTATGGACGCACTCATGATACTGCCCACATATGTGTGTGTATGTCTCTGTGTATATGCATATATACATGTATACATGTCCTACTTGTGTCTGCTGAAAATGCCAAGAAGCGAAGGGTCTCCAGCAGTAGTGACCATGGCCAGTGGCCAGATCTTGATCTTTACTTTTTACCATTAAAAGGAACCAGGGTTCCCCTGAGAAATTGCTAATTGGGGGTGGGATGGGGGGAGGCAGGGTAGCTATGAGATAAACCTGGAACATTGTTATGCCAGAAAGCAAGGAAGTGCTGAAAAAATGTTGGGACACTTCATAGAACACAGGAGTCAGATCGAAAGGGTTCTCATTTGGCCAAATCTGGGCTGATTTCGCCACCAAAATAGTCAACTACAGTAATGAATGCTAACCCACTGAAAGACAGAGGAAAATCGTTCATCCATGCCCACAACCAACAAGTAACGATAAACAGAGCAGGGTGGACTCCAGCGGGGTGGTGGAGCAGTGTGGAGGAAGTGCTAAGCCGAGAGCCAGCATCTGCAACCCCCATGGTGAAGCTGGGGTCAGGCGGAATTAGCAGTGAGTCCAGAGGAGGCTTTAGTGAGGATCAGGATAGCTGCATGGTCTCACAGTGGCTCTCCACAGAATGCCTGTTATTGCAAAGTAAAAAAAAAAAAAAAAAAAAAAGAATGACCACGAGGTGGAGAAACTGGGTAATAAGTTGGGTAGGAAGGAATAACACCCCCAGTGGGGGAGGGACACTGTATGCCTCCAGGCAGGAGACCCCAGGACTGCACAGAGGCACATCCTGAAGTGAAGTCAGAAGGAAACATCGGGGAATTCTACACTTTAAAAAAGAGGGAGACCTGCATTCTTCAAAAGCGCCAGTGTCATGGAGGAGCCAAGGAGAGTTGGCACCTATGTGCAGTGCTAGACTCCAGTCTGGGTCCTGTACTGTGGAGGGAGAAAATGCAGTAAAACATGTAATTTGCAGTTGATGATACTAGAGTTCAGGTAAGGGGTGAGATACACTGTATCAATGCCGATCTGCTGCGGTGGAGAACCGGACTGTGGTTAATCCCTAGAAATACACACGGACGTCCTTTAGGGAGTGGGGGTCCACAGCGAGCTCTCAAGAGGTTAAGAAAGAGTCCTCTGTCTATACTTGTACCTATGGATCTACAGAAAGCGAGGGGGGAGCGTGCGAGCTGAGTCTGAGTGGGGGAGCACTTGGAAATTGTTCCTACTCTTCTTATTTTTGAAACCTTAAGTTTGACATTGCTTCCAAATAAAAAGTTAAACAAAACAACCTCTGAGGAAGCCACTGTTCTAGTTGAGGTTCAGCATTCTCCCACAAGCAAGTGCCCAGACATCTGGGCTCACAGGGCAGGCACCCTCTCGGCCCTTGCCTGCCTTTGTTCAGTTGACAATCGACACATTCACAGTACTTCTGTTCATGTACTTTCGTGGCGCATCTATTGCATGAAATACGGCAGTGGGATAGTTCTAAGGGCAGCAGAGAGTGGTGGGACCCTCCCAAGCTACTGAAATTCCTCAGGTAACTCACTGTCCTGCCAGGCGGCATTGAACTTCTTTCTTATCCTCAGCTGCTCATCGTAGACTCACACCACCCGCTCTTCCAATCTTGCTTGGAAGGCAGGCCTCCTCTTCTTCCCTAGGGAATCATTGGCTCAAGAGGAAAGTGCTCTGGGCTGGGACGCAAGGCAGGGGCATGTCCACCTGGGCTGTGAGTTGGCTGGAGAAGGTGCTATGCTAGGGCTGGCTCATGGGAGGTCAGGCCTTCCAAGACAACATCCTTCCCTGTGGGAAGGCTGGTGTCCAGTCTGGAGACATCACTGCCCACAGCAGATGTGGCTTGGCCAACATATGTCATGGGCAGTCAAGACACAGATGCCAAGAGCCAGGGATTCCGTGGCCCCAGCTGTGCTCGGGCAGGGGCCTGGAGTCTGGAGGAGGCTTCCGTGCCCTACGGGGAACAGAGGGACTGGATGGGGCTGGTGCAGGCTGTGCTCACATTGGGAGTCCTGCAGCCAGAGAAGCTGGAAGAGCAAACTAGGAAGCTGGGTCTGGGGGAGGCTTCAGATGTCCAAGCAGGGAGTGCATATCAGCTTTTTCTGCTGAGTGATGAGCTCTTAGTCCATTGCTTTCTGTGGAGCAGAGACCAACACTGGGCAGCCTGCTGTCCTGCAGACCGACCCTCTTGTGTCCAGGAAACTGGCTCTGTAGACAGTCTCCATGGGCTCCCTGTCTTGCCTCCTGCAGGCGAAGACGGGACCGAAGGGAGGGGGCAGAAGTCAGGTCCTTTCTGCAGTGTCTCTCCAGACGGTGTGTCTGCCAGCAGCCCCCTGCTGTTGCTAGCCCTGGGATGCATCAAAATCCCTAGCTGGTCTCCCTCACCTTCACACCTTTATAAATAACACCTTCATCAGGCTCCTTTAAATAACCTGTCTCTAGCAGACCCTTTGTTTTCTTCCAGGATCCTCACCCGATAGTGCCCTTCCTCTAGGTTGACGTGTCCCTGTTCCAGGCACATGGCTTGAGAGGCAGAGCCATTTGAATTTCAGTCCCTACAGCTCCTTCGGTCAGATCTGATCTAAACAACTGCATTTGGTGGCCCTGGTTCGTTATCAGGTCTGAGCAGCTGTGACCTGACAAGGGTTGTCAGACCGTGTCAGAAGATGAGCCAGAGGGCTAGAAAGGCAGGGAGAAGGAAGAGGTAGGTGGGCAGTTAAGTCTGCTGTAGAGAGCCCGAAGCCTGGTCAGGTGGAGAGCTCAACAGACAAGAGTGGAAGGAAGAAACATTCAGAACGCCTTGAAAGACCTTGGTGGGCGATTTAACTTGAAGGTCAGGAAGAGGGAGATGAAAAAAATGGCTCAAGATTCTCAGAATTTGACTAAAAAACTATACACACAGTTAAAAGTATCTGTGGGTCATTATTGTAAAAAAGCAGGCCATCTTCTCATCTACAAAGAGGACTAAGACAGACATAGTAAGCTAATTGTATACATAGTAGTCCCAGATGAATGCTCAGCAACAAAAATATATATTTTAAATTCTGGGATAATTTCAAGCTTGCAGGAGAGTTGTAAGACTAGTATAACCACGTTCCACACACCCTTCACCCGCATTCTCCCATTGTTAGTTTTGGGCTGCATTTGCTGTATCATATGCTCTCCTTGCGTGCATCTGTTTCATATGTTATACATACACACTTTCTCCTTGAGCCATTTGAGACTAAGTTGCAGACATTACGCCCTTGTCAATGCGTATTTCCCAAGGATGAGATTCTCTTCCCTAACCACAAATATGTGACAGTCCTATTGCCTACTCTACAGGCCATATCCAGAGTTTGCTAAAAGAACCAAAAATGTCCTTTGCCGTGATCTTTCCATCCTTCTTCCAGGAGCTGGCCTGGGATCACATGGCATTTAGTTGTCTGTCTCTCTTTTAATGCAACTGGGAGATTCACGGCCTGCAGGTGACATGGGAACATGGTTATGAAGGCTGTTCTTCACTGTCACCACCAGCAGCTTCTCAAGGGCAAGGCTCAACTCACTCTCAGAGCATCAGGCACTTTCTGCAAATGGCAGTTGCAGCATTCAGGTGCAAATCTTTTAAAACAGTTGCACAAAGGCATTTTAAGGGTATGTGATACCTTACTGAACCCTTATTTAAAGTCAATTAATGCCTCTACATACAAAATTAAACCACAAAGAAGTATCTTTAATGAAAGAAGTCTTCTCTTCCATGGGAAGAAAACAGACTACATTTAGAGATGTGCTAGCAGGTTGAATCCTGAAGCAGGACACAGCAGGTTGGGCTACCCTCCGTGCATTGAATCACCTTGCTCAGGGTTCTTACATAAGAAGAGAAGGAGGGCTCAGAGGCACCCAGTAAGCCATTGGGACCGAGAAAGGGAAGGTTTCTACTTCTGCTATCTGTCCCTCTCCACCCTCTGAACTTTGTTTACAGTGAACTTCCATTCTTTTTAATGAAAGAGAATCACTCCTTTTACAGAGTAGCTCTGTCCCTCATCATCACCCTCCCCACTCAACTCACTCGTGTATTAACACCACTTGTTGACACCTCATCCAATGATCACTGATCCTCAGCGGCTCAGTGACTTCCCAGGATGGGATGCTTCCCTTTACCTGGGATGCTTGCCTTCTGCCTCTCTGCATGTCTGTGCAAAGCCTCGTGCACCAAGGGGTCCCTGGTCTACACACCACTTGCCCCTGTGAGGGCCTGGCCTCCTGAGTATAGAAAATCCCTCCAAAGACTATTTGCCAAGTGCCTGTCAGATCAGTGACATTTACCGGGAGAATGAAAGAATAGCTCCAGAAGCAGCCTCCACTTAGGGTCAGGTGGGATTCCCTTTGGAACATGAAACCTCACCTGCTGAATGGTGATGCTATGAGGTGGTTAGGATCCCAGGTTGGTCCATGAAACCCTCATGCTGTCTGGAATGTGAGCTGTTGCTAATCTCTTGCGGAACTTACTGCTCCCTGAAGACAATTCGCTTAGGCTGCGCCACCATGCATCAGCCCTTGGAGTCTAGCCATGACTGTTTCAACGTTAAGTCTGACCCATTCATGTAAGGAAAAGGCTATTATTTTTTTCCCAATCCCCAATTCCACCAAGAAACCACAGAACCTCTGAAAAGACTGTTTCATCTAAACTAAGAGCCATTTCAAGAGAGAAATGATGGGGGCAGTTTTGCAGAATGGACTCAGGACCTGTCCAGGAATGTGCAGAATCATGGGAATGTACAAGTCTTGGGCTTGGACTTTTTAAAATTATAGATTTAGGCTAGGCTCAATGGCTCAGCCTGACATCCCAGCACTTTGGGAGGCTGAGGCAAGTGGATTGCCTGAGCCTGTGGGTTTGAGACCAGCCCGGGCAACTTGGCGAGACCTTGTCTCTACAACAAACAAACAAACAAAATTAGCCTTGTGTGGTAGTACGCGTCTGTAGTTCTGGCTGCTTGGAAGACTGAGGTGCAAGGATCGCCAAAGCCCAACAGGTTGATGCTGGGGTGGCTGTGAGCGTGTATGCCACTGCACTCCAGCCTGGGCGACAGAGTGAGACTCTAACTCAAAAAAAAAAAAAAAAATATAGATAGATAGATTTATGGGGTACAAGTGCTGTTTTGTTACATGGGTATGTTGTGTGTGGTAACGTCTGGGCTTTTAGTGTGACTATCACCCCAGCAGTGTACATTTTACCCATTAAGTCATTTCCTATCTTTCTCCCACCCCCCAGTCTCCAGTGTCCCTCATTCTTTTAACTATGTCCATGTGTGCATATTGTTTAGCTCCCACTTATACACGAGAACAGGCAGCATTTGACTTTCTGTTTCTGAGTGTTTCATGTAAGACGGTGGCCTCTAGTTCCACCCACATTGCTGCAAAAGACACGATCTCACTCAATTTCTTAATCCTGAGTAGTATTCCATTGTGTGTATATATGCTTTCCTTACCGAGTCATCCATTGTTGGACTCAGATTTTTTTAAGCCAGGAGCATATTCCCAGAAGAGAAACAAGAGAACACACCAAGGGAGGATGGGACATTGTGCCCCCGAACTCCAATTGGGGAAGGCCACCCACGGCGCATCCTGTGAACCTTCCCAGCCTCATGGGGGGGGTGGCCCCCTGGCACGGCACTCATCCGGTAGAGCACTTTAACCTGCGAAGGGAAACAAGTCACCGTTTCACATACAGGAGCATAACCAGTGGTAGTGTTTCCTCGCACAGAACACGAGCTCAGTGGGGACAGATGCTCCAGTTACCGGTCCTCGTGTCTCGGCCTTCAACGGGTCCGTTGCAGGAAGGCTTTTCCCTAGCCAGCTTCCCTGTGCCACAGCACCATCTGGTGGCCATGCCCATGAAAACCGGCCTGGGAGCGCAGGTCTTCAGTGTCTTCCGGACACGTGCGAGTGTCTGACACCACCAGTCACCCACCATTTCCTTCTCAGCAGAAGGGCGCACAAATCCTTTTCACGTAGATTTGTCGTCTCCTATTTCTAATAAATCAGTCACGCACAGTTCTGAAAACTCCAGTGCCTGAATACGTAGCTGTAGGCATCTGTTTACTCACTGTTTCTTTCTAATGTTGCTGTTTCCATCTCCCTGAATTTCCCTGCACTTCTGCTATGTGATTGCTGTAGTTGTTAAGTCATCCCAATTACTGGATTCTGCTGGTTTTCCGTGGATAAAAAATGTTTCAAAGGACATTAACATTTTGTTTTGAAAATTCCATATATTAACCCCCCATAAATATGTAAATGTTGGTAAGGTTCATATTTAGAATCTTGGGATTAAAAATTTTTGATACTGCTAACATACAACACAACTGAAGTCATGAAAACAAAGGCAAAACTTGACATTGTTCTTTATTGAACATGTAACAGATATCTGTGTCAGGACACAGGGAAAGTGTAGAGTTATGTCTGGTTAAGAACAAAAGATGTAGAATTCATAATATTCAAGGAACTACTGCAACTCAATAATAAAAGGACAAATGACTGTCAACTAAAAATAAAATCCTAGCTACCCCTCCCCCCCGACTGAATGGACTTCCAAGTCAAGGAGACACCCCCTCAAAATCCTTAACTTAGTTCCTAGCTGTAACTGGACTGGAGGTCAGGCATGCCCTTTTGGGATTTAGACACAACTGACCAGCATTAATGCTAAAACAGAGATCACAAGCCAACAGGACAGACTCTTTGTGGCAATAAGTTACTAAGTTGTAGCTAGGACTGAAGGCCATGCCAGGCAAGCGGTTTTTTCTTCTTCTTTTTTTTAAATTTTAAAGATGTGGCGTACAATTAAGAGTTAAGTATACAAATGTTCACTATGCAGGTACCCATGTGGATGAGGTGTGCCTTCCCCCCAGCAGAATCCCACTACTGCCAATCCCACCACCCCCTGGCAATTTCCCACTACTGACAATCCTTTTCTTACAGCATTATAATTGTTCAAGGTCCACTTATGAGTGAGAACGTGTGATACTCAGTTCTTTGTTTCTGTGATAGATCACTCAGTATTATAGACTCTAGGTCCATCCAAGTTGCTGTGAAGTTCATAATTTTATCCTTCTTTATGGCTGCATAATATAGGGCTTCTTCTTCTTCTTTTTTTTTTTTTTGAGTTGGAGTCTCACTCTGTCGCCCAGACTGGAGTGCAGTGGCTGCTCCCGGCCACCGCAAGCCTCGACCTGCTGGGCTCCAGCGATCCTTCCGGAAATACAAACTGCTACAAGGCTTGTCTTTCTGTAGCAGCTGAAGGAGCACTGGCGTCAAGATAAGCAACAATAAAACAATTTGCAGCTCATCCACCACCTGACCGCTGACTAGCTGGCCCACCGATCTACCAGCCATAACTACAGATTTGACTGGACAAGAGACTAATTTCAGTAACTTTCTCCTGATAAGAAGACCATTGGCCATGAACTGGTTTTGGCTAGTTTATAGAGATTGCACACTCACAAGCCTTAGTGCCCTGAAAAGATCTTGACCAGTAGGGCTTAATTGTAATACATTTAAATATTAATCATCCACCCCAAAGTGAACATGGGCCATATGATACATGCATGTCTACTTAATAGGCATGTGTCAGGACCGCTTTCATGAATATTCATAGCACCTCCTTAACCTGTTGAATATGTATGTTTAGCCAACTGTTCACAACTGTCCTCCCCAACCCTTCCTCCTTTGAAGTGCCTGTCTGGGTCTTTGCTGCCAGTACCATTCCCAGCCTGGGGGATGGCCACCTTGTAGGCAGTAACTCCTTACAAGTCTCCTTCGCTCCTTTTCTAAATGTATAGATTTGTGATCAATTTGCATATGAAATGATCTCAATATTATTAGTCTTTGGGGAAATGCACATCAAAAGCACAGTGAATGCCATTTCATGCCCACTTGGATAGTGATAATAAGAGAAGATAGTAACAAGTGTTAGTGAGGACATGGAAAAATCAGAACACTTCATACACTACTGATGGGAATGTAAAATGGTGCAGCCACTTTGGAACACGGTTTGGCTTTTTCTCAAAAAAACACTGGTCAGGCATGGTGGCTGCTGCCTGTAATCCCAGAACTTTGGGAGGCCAAGTGGGAGTATAAAGGTGCCCTTCCTTCTTCCTTGTCCCATAGCATGAAGGCGCTCTTCCTTCCTGCTTGACCTATAGTATGAAGATGCGTTTCCTTGTCCTATAGCAGGAAGGCGTTCTTCCTTCTTTATCAAACTAATGCATGAAGATAAACCTCCGTTATCATTATACAGCAGCAGAAAGGTGCAATTCTTCATTTTACTGTAGAATGTAGGCACACTTTCTCCTTCCTTACACTATAGTATGAAGGTGAGCAACCTTCTTCATTAGACTGTAATATGAAGGCACACTTTCTTCTTCATTATACTACAGTGTGGAGGTGTGCTTCCTTCTTTCTTATACTCTAGCATGAAGACACACTTCCTTCTCCATTATATCGTAGCATGGTGGTGTGCTTCCTTCCTTATTATGCCATAGTATGAAGGCACACTTCCTTCCTCTTTATACTGTAGAATGAAGGTGCGCTTCCTTCCTTATTATGCCATTGTATGAAGGCACACTTCCTTCCTCTTTATACTGTAGAATGAAGGTGCACTTCCTTCCTCCTTTTACTATAGCATGAAGGCTCACTTTCTTCCTCCTTATGCTATACATGAAGGCATTGTTCCCTCTTCCATATACTGCCGCATAAAGGCACAGTTTCTTCTTTATTATACTACTGTATAAAGGTGTGATTTCTTCCTTCTCTTACTATAGCATGAAGGCATTTTTAGTTTTTCTTGCACTAAACATGAAGGCACCGTTTCTTCTTCCTTGTACTATAGCATAAAGGCACTCTTTTTGCTTCTGTATACTGTATGAAGGTATTCTTCCTTTTACCTTATACTGTAGCATGAAGGCACACTTCCCTCTTCATTATACTATAGCATGA
Organism: Cephalopachus bancanus; assembly: GCA_027257055.1. Taxonomy (NCBI): domain Eukaryota; kingdom Metazoa; phylum Chordata; class Mammalia; order Primates; family Tarsiidae; genus Cephalopachus; species Cephalopachus bancanus. The sequence continues at coordinate 203,428 of JAPVLO010000469.1, forward strand.
GGGCACTCCTCCTTTTCATTATACTATAGCGTAAAGGTGCACTTCCTTCATTATACTATAGTATGAAGGCACACTTTCTTATACTATAGTGTGAGGGTGAGCGTCCTTCCTCATTAGACTGAAAGAAGGCACAGTTCTGCCTTCATTATAGCATGAAGGTGCACGTCCTTCCTATTATACGACAGCATGAAGGCATACTTCCTTCTTTATTATACTACAATAATGCCCTTCCTTCCTCTTACTACAGCATGAAGGTGCATTTTCTTCTTCAATAAACTGTAGTATCGAGGTGCACTTTCTTTCTTCTTACACTTAGCATGAAGGTGCACGTCCTGTTTTTATTATTCTGTAGTATGAAGGCAAGCTTCCTTCCTCCTCTTAATACAGCATGAAGACACTTTTCCTTCTTCAATCTACTATAGTATCAAGGGGCGCTTCCTTCCTCCTTGCACTACAGGCTGAAGATGCATTCATTTTTATCTTATACTAGAACATGAAGTCATGCTTCCTTCTTTATTGTACTGTAGCAGGAAGACATGCTTCTTTACTCCTTATGCTCCAGTATAAAAGCATGCTTGCTTCCTCCTTATACTACAGCACGAAGACACACTTCCTCTTTATACCATAGCATGCAGTTGTGCTTCCTTTTTCCTTATACAATAGCATGAGGAAGCACTTTCTTTCTCTTTACATTATAGCATATGCAGGCATGCTACCTTCCTCCTTATACTGCAGAATAAAGGTGTGCTTCTTTTCTTCTTATACTATAGCATAACACTGTGCTTGACAACTTGGGTGGACTTACAGTCTCTAATACTGAGTGATCTATCACAGAAACAAAGAACTGAGTACCACATGTTCTCACTCATAAGCGGAAGACACTTGAACAATTATCATAATATTTTAAGGAAGGGACCAGCAATAGTGGAAAACTGCTGGGGGGAGGGGAGGCACACCTCATTAACAAGGGTACTTGCATAATGAACATTTGTATACCTAACCCTGAATTGTACCCCACATCTTTCAAATTAAAAAAAAATACTGTAACATAAAGATGTGTTTCCTTCCTCCTATACTATAGAATGAAGGTGTGTTTCCTTCCTTTTTATACTATAGTATGAAGGTGTGTTCCTTTGTTTCTTATAGTACAGCATGAAGGTGTGCTTGCTTCCTCCTTATAGCATGAACACATACTCTCTTGCTTCTTATACTATAGCATGAAGGCATGCTAGCTTACTCCTTATAACATAGTATCAGAGTGTATTTCTTCCTCTTTATATTATAGCCCGAAGGCATACTTTCTTCTTCTTTTTCCTATAGCATGAAGGCACATTTCCTTTTTCATTATACTATAGTATCAAGGTGCGCTTCCTTCCTGCCTATACTACAGCATGAAGATGCACTTCCTTCTTTATCATACTATAGTATAAAGGTGCACTTCTTTCCTCCTTACATTATAGGGTTGAAATGCAATCACTTCCTTCTCATAGTATGCCATGAAGGCAAGCTTTCTTCCTTTTCATACTATAGTAAAAAGGCACACTTCCTTCCCCACTATACTACAGTGTGAATGCAAGCTTCCTTCCTCCTTATACTGCACCATGAAGGCCTGCCGTCTTCTTCCTTATACTATAGCTGAAGGGCTGCTTCCTTTCTCCTTATACTACAGCATGAAGATGTGCTTCCCTCTTCCTTACAATATAGCATGAAGGCCTGCTCCCTTCTCCCTTATAATACAGCATGGTGTGCATCCTTCCTTTTTACTACAGCATGAAGACGTGCTTCCTTCCTTTTTATGCTATAGCATGAAGGTGTGCTTTCTGCTTCTTTATACGACCATATGAAAGTGCCCATCCTTCCTTTTTATGTTACAGCATGAAGGCCTGCTTCCTTCCTCCCTGTACTATAGCATGAAGGTATCCTTCCTTCCTTCTTATACTACAGAGCAAAGTGTGCTTCCTTTATTATGCTTCAACATGAAGGTTTGCTTCCTTCTTTTTTATACTGTAGAAAGAAGGCACACTTCCTTCCTCCTTATACTATAGCATGAGGGCCTGCTTCCTTCTTCCTTATACTGTAGCATGAGGGCATGCTTCCTTCTTTCTTATATGACAGCAAAAAGGTGTGCTTTCTTTCTCCATACACTAAAGCATGAAGGCATGCTTCCTTCTTGCATATTCTATAGCATGAAGGCACACTTACTTATTCCTTTTACTATAGAATGAAGGCATGCTTCCTTCCTCTTCATCTGTAGCATGAGGGCCTGCTTCCTTCCTCCTTATACTATAGCACAAAGACATGCTTCCTCCCTTTTTAAACTATAGCATGAAGGTGCACTTCATTCCTCCCTGTACTAGAGCATGAATGTATGCTTCCTTCTTCCTTATGTTATATTATGAGGACAAGCCTTCTTCTTCCTTATACCACAGCATGAAGGTGCTCATCCTTCCTTTTCATACTACAGCATGAAGGCATGCCGACTTCCTTCTTATACATCAGAGGAGGCTTCCTTCATTATGCTATAGCATGGTTTGCTTCCTTCTGTTTTATACTATAGCATGAAGGCCTGCTTTCTTCTTCCTTATACTACAGCATGATGGTGTGCTTTTTTTCTCTTTCTACTATCGCATGAAGGCATGCTTCTTTCCTCCTTATACTATACAGCAAGAAGGTGTGCATCCTTCTGCCTTATACTACTGAATGAAGGCATGCTTTTTTCCTTCCTTATACTGCAGCATGAAAGTATCCTTATTTCCTCCTTATACTATAGCATCAGACATGTTTCCTTCTTCTTTATACTACATTGGAAGGTGAGTTTCCTTCATTATGCTACAGCACAGAGGTGTGCTTCCTTTTGTTTATGTTTCCTTGCATTTCTTTTGTCGTTGTAGCACAGCTTGAAGGTGGGCTTCCTCATCAGTGCCTCTTCTGAGTCTGTGAAATATGCCAGCTAGGTGTGTGTTCTTCACTCAGAGAAGTATCACTAATCCAACATTAAACACACTACTTGGGAAAGTATTTTCATATCATCAGGGAGAACTTATGGAAGGAGAAATATGCATTTCTGCAAAAATGGACCGAGTTCCTATCTTGTGTTAAGATTTATGCAAAACACTAGAGACAGAAAGGTGAATAGTATAAATACCCTGTGACACTTAATGGAGACAGACATAAAAATAAATAGTGTCTCTACCCCATGGTGGCAGATGTTAGGATAGCGTTACTATAAGATGCCTTGCAACTAGAAGATTGGAGGAGCCAGAAATAGAATGGACGCTTGGAGCTCAGCTTCAAGGTGAGTGGAGGATACACTAAGAGACAAGGAGTGAAAGCACCCTAGGTTCCAGAAGGACAAGCACAAAGGTAGGATGTCTGGAGGATGCACGGGTGCTCCGGCACTGGGTGAGACATATTCCTAGATTTGTTTTGGGAAAATACCCTGCAGCACCTTGAAGAATGGACTGGATGGAGTGCAGCGAATTTAAAGACAGGATGTCTAGTTTGGGTGCCTTCGCAGTCAAGCAGGGCCAAGAAAAAAGGGCTTAAAGCAGGCAGAGGGAGGAGGCGTGGGTGTGAGAGCTGAGTAAAGATCGGGTGACCAGTTGGGTGTGGACTGGGTGAGGAGCTGAATGCTGATGCAGTCACCCTGGACAGGGAGGCAGGGTGAGAAGGCCTGCAAGGAGGAGGAATATGTCAGGCCTGGAGGCTTCGTTTATGTGAGCGGAGATAGGAGGCAGAAAGGGAGAGAGGGAGAGAAGATGAGTTCTAGTTAAGAAACTGTGTCCATCCTGGACTTCATGTCAAGACTGCAACATTAAAAGCACATGTAAACTGTCTGGGACAAGAGCGTTTTAGATCTCTTTTCAAGGGGACGTGTGCCTTGAAGGCCAGGCTGTGCATCTCTGTAGAGTGTGTGGATGTGGCACAGGGTGTCCCAAGCCTGGAGGTGTGGATGTGAGACAAGGCGTGTGCAGAGACTGAAGCGTGTGAATGCAGGACAAGGTACGTGCAGAGCCTGGAGCATATGGATGTGGGACAAGGTGCGTGCGAGTTGTTGATAGAGGGGCCAGGGTTGGAAAGGCGCTTCCTGAGATCCCAGTTCCTGAGCATTGGATCAGTTTCTGTACCATCAGTAAACAAAGCAGAAAAGCCCTATCACTGAATGGGCAAAAGCTCCATCTGAAATGTGGATGGCTCTCAGAGCTCACACCTCTGTGGAGAGCCAGAGCCGCTGTGCCCAGCACTTTGGGCAGTGTTGGGCAGGAAGTTTCCATGAGCAGTGAGGCTGGGATCAGTTGGAGACACACGGACAGGGCACTCCCACCACCTGCAGCAAGGAAAGACAGATGGAGTCTGTGTCTAGAAGCTTCATATTGAATCCCACAAGAATCCTATGAGGAAACTAAGACACAAAGAGGTAACAGAAGTGGCCGAGGGTCACTCTGCTAGCGGAAAGTACTGCCAGAACCATACCCATGCTGCCCACCCCAGAGCCCGTGCTCTGAACTGAGGACTAGTCCTGGGTCACCTGCCTCTCTGTGAGGCTCGCCTGGTCTGCAGCTCCTACACTGTGATGTTCGTTGCATTGTCTTTGAACCAACACATATTTCGATTTACATTTATTGTAAGAGGTAGCTAGTGGATAAGACAATGAAAACACACTCAAAGAGAAAGCTAGGGAGGGCCTGACCTCGGAGTGAGAGGCATGGCAGGTAGAGAGTCTGTGCTGTGGCCCCAGGGGGTAGGTGTAGGGACCCCCAGGCTCCCTTGGGTGGGGAAGCTGGCAGAGATGGGATGCAGAGGGGTGGACCCCGGCGCTCCAGGCTGGGAGACTGCAGTGAGGGGAAGGGCCTCAGGCAAGGTCATGAAGACAAGTGTAGGGTGGAAGCTAAGGGCAGGAAGGTTGAGGACAGCGGAGCACCTGGGTTGGGGGTTTGCAGAAGTGCTTCAAGCAGGAAGGGTGTTCCGCCTAGGGCGGAATCTTAAAGAGCTGAGCAGAGAGTGGTGGGGCCCCGAGTGACTGCTGAGGGACAGAGGGTATAAGGTTGGGCTGCATGCTGAACAGGAAGGAGGCAAGCCTGGGTGAGGCTTGCACTTGTGCAGTGGGGCTGCCTCTGGCAGGGATGATCTACAGGAGGAAGACCACAGAGGTTGCTCTCAAGGATGGATCATTTTGGCCCCTTGTGTCCCTACAGAGGGGTTCTGGAGCCCCTCGAATAGGGAGGGCTTGGAGCTCAGCTGACTCCAAACAGAGAAGCCTTGATTTTATGTGTTAAGCACTGGGGTTCTGGCTATGATACACTATGAATATTTTATTATTTTTAAAATGTTTTATTTTTAAGATGGGGGTACAATTCAGGGTTAGGTATACAAGTGTTCCTTATGCAGGTATCCTTGTTGATAAGGTGTGCCCCCCTCCCCTGATAGGTTCCCACTACTGCCAATCCCGTTCCCCGCCCCCTGCAACTACTGCCAATCCCGTTCCCCGCCCCCCCGCCACTACTGCCAATCCTTTTCATACAGCATTATGGTAATTATTCATTTTGAATATTTTAGAAAACAATTAAGGCAGTGTAATTTTCTTGTGGAACTTACCTGCCTATCTGTGACAATAATTCTTACACTTTGAATCATGGTTACGGGGACACAGGGAATTCGAGCATGGGGCAATATTCATAGAATAACAACTAGATGGTGAAATCCACCATGTAGAGGCACTGTGCCATGATCCTTGGACAGAAGGAGGCGAAGAAGAGCCCACTGTCTAGGAAGACACCAGTAGATCAGAATATTCTGTGAAAAACACGGAGAAGAACATGAGACAGCACAGAGGTGCCCAAGGGAGGGGCAGATGCCAGGGAGCTCAGAGACAACTAGTCATGGTAACTGGCTTTTCCTGCCTCACTGAATATTCATGCTCTACCTTGTTTGCTTTTATTTTCGGCAATATCCACAGTGTGGAGATTTACTTGAGTGGTTATTAATAATAAGCATTGGTGCTTGCAGTTAAAGTCTGAAATTATAACAGAGGATCTAAGAAATCTAGGTTCTTAAGAATCTCCCAAGAGAAGGGAGAAGATGATGGATTTTCATATCCCAATGTCTCTTAGGATTCTTTTTTTCTTTAACTGTGTGCTTAATTCAGTTCTTTTTTTATATTTTAATTTAAAGATGTGGGGTACAATTCAGGAGTAGGTATACAAGTGGACATTGTACAGATGAAGTTTGGGCCTCCCTTTGGTTCCCACTATACCTAGTTTGAGATCAGATACCCCTATTGATATTGTCTCTCCACACTCACCCTGGCAGGACTCTGCTATTGCCAACGTTAAAGGTCCGATTATAAGTGAGAACATATGGTACTCTGTTCTTTGTTTCTGTGATAGATCACTGAGTATGATAGACTAAATCAATCCAAGTTGCTGTGAAGTTCATATGCTTGTCCTTTATAGCCGTGTAATATTCCATTGTCTATATGTACCACGTTTTTTTAATACAGTCCAGTTTTGATGGGCAGCACGGTTGGTTCCATGTTTTTGCTATTGTGAATAATGGTGCAATAAACACGTGTGGCGGGTATCCTTTTGTAGAATGATTTGAGTTCCTCCAGGTATATTCCCAGAAGAGGAATGCTGGATCGTATGGAAAGTCAATTTCTAGTTAGTTTAGAAATCGTCACGCTGTTTTCCATACAGGTTGAACTAGTTTGCATTCCCAAAAGCAGTGCAGAAGCGTTCCCTTTTCTCTACATCCTCGCCAGTGTCTGTTGTTGTTTGTTTTATTAATGATGACTATTCTTAATGGGATTAGGTGGTATCTCAATGTGGTTTTGATTTGCATTTCTCTGTTGATTAGCGAGGCTGAGCACTTTTTCATGTGTCTATTGGCTGCCCATATATCTTCTTTTAAGAAGTGTCTATTCAAGTCTTTTGCCCACTTTTTTCTTTTTTGAGTTGGAGTCTCATTCTATCGCCCAGGCTGGAGTGCAGTGGCACACTCATGGCCACCCCTGCGTCGACCTGTTGGGCTCTGGTGATCCTTCCACCTCAGCCTTCCAAGTAGCCAGAATACAGGTGCATGTGACTATGTTCGGCTAATTTTTTTTTTTTGAGTTGGAGTCTCACTGTCGCCCAGATTGGAGTGCAGGGGCCGCTTCCGGCCACCGCAGCCTTGACCTGCTGGGCTCTGGTGATCCTTCCGCCTCAGCTTTCCAAGCAGCTGGAACTACAGGCACGTGCTACCACGCCCGGCTAATTTTTTTTTTTTTTTTACTTATTGTAGAAGTGAGGTCTTGTCTGCCCAGGCAGGTCTCAAACCCGCGGGCTCAGGCAATCCACTCACCTCAGCCTCCCAAAGGTGCGGGATTACAGGCTGAGCCACCGAGCCCAGTCTGCCCATTTTTTAATGGGGCTGTTTTTTTCTTTCTTTCCTTTCGGCACGTTTGAGTTCCTTGTAGATCCTGGATGTCAGGCCTTTGTCAGACATATGGTTGGCAAATATTTTTTCCCATTCCGTTGGCTGTTTCCTCACTGTCTTGATTTTTTTTTCTTTGCAGAAGTTTTTTCAGTTTAATGAGGTTCACATGTCAATCTTATCTCTTATGGCATGTCCATTTGGGGTTTTGATCAGGAATTAGTTGCCTACTCTGATTTCTATAATGGTGTCTCCTGCATTTTCTAAGGTTCTTATAATTTGAAGTTTACATTTAGGTCTTTAATCCTTTTAGAGGTGGTTTTTGTGTATGGTGATAGGTAGGGGTCCTGTTTCAATTTTCTGCATGTGGTCAGTCAGTTTTCTTAGCACCATTTACTGAATAGGTTTTCCTCTTCTCATAGATTGTTGGTGGAAGCTTTGTTGAAGATGAATTGGTTGAGAAATTGAGGTTTTGCTTCTGGAATCTCTATCCTGTTCCATTGGTCCATATGTCTCTTCTTGTACCAATACCAGGCTGGTTTGGTTGTTGCAGCCTTATAGTAAAGTTTAAAGTCTGTAAGTGTGATATCTCCCACTTTATTTCTTTCACGGAGGATTGTTTTGGCTATTCATGGTCGTTTATGTTTCCATATGAATTTCTGTATTGTCATTTCCAGTTCTGAGAAGAATGATGTTGGTAATTTAGTGGGTATTATGTTGAATCTGTAGATTACATTTGGTAGAGATAGACATCTTAACAACGTTGACACTTCCCATCCATGAGCATGGACTATGTTTCCATTTGTTTGTATCTTCTTGGATTTCTCTGAGCAGTGTTTTGTAGTTTTTTTTGTAAAGGTCTTTCCCTTCTCTGGTTAGGAAGATGCCAAGGTATTTCATTTTTTGTTGTTGTTGCTACTGTGAATGGGATTGTGCTTTATAATTGGTTCTGTTTATTGTTGGCATGTAAAAATGTGACTGTCTTTGGCACATTTATTTTGTACCCTGAGACTTTGCCAAAGTCCTTTATCAGTGAAAGCAGGTTTTTAACAGATTCTCTTGGATTTTCGAGGTATAGGACCATATTGACAGCAAAGAGAGATAACTTCCTCTTTCCTACTTGGAGACCCCTGATTTCCTTCTCTTGTCTAATTGCTCTAGCTAGGACTTCCAACACTATGTTGAACAGGAGAGGTGAGAGTGGGAAGCCTTGTTTTGTTCTGGTTTTCAGGTGAAATGCTTTCAGTTTCTGCCCATTTAGATACTGGCTGTGGGTTTATTGTAGATGGTGCTTACTAATTTGAGATATGTTCTTTCTATGCCTAGGCGTTCGAGGGCTTTTATCAAGAAGGGAAGTGGGATTTTATCAAAAACTTTTTCTGCATCTAATGCTATAATCATAAGGTTCTTGTTTTTTACATCTGTTCATGTGTTTACATTTAAACACATCCATCTTATGGATGTTGAATCAGCCTTGCATCCCAGGGATGAAGCCTACTTGGTCATGGTGGATAATTTTGGTTTTTTTTTGAGTTGGAGTCTCACTCCATCACCCAGGCTGGAATGCATGCAGTGGCACTCATGGCCACCCCAGTGTTGACCTGTTGGGCTCCAGCGATCCTTCCATCTCAGCCTTCCAAGTAGCTGGAACTACAGGCATGCGCTACCAGGCCCAGCTAATTTTTGATTATTGTAGAAAAGAGGTCTTGCCAAGTTGCCCAGTCTGTTCTCGAATCTGCGGGCTATCAATTCACTCGTCTTGGCCTCCCAAAGTGCTGGGATAACAGGCTGAGCCACCAAGTCCGGCCAATGATTTTTGAGATGTGTTGTTGGGTCCGATTTGCTAGAATCTTGTTGAGAATTTTTATATCTATACGTAAATTAGGGATATTAGCCTGTAGTTCTCTTTTTTTTGTGTATCTTTACCCGGTTTGGGTATCAGTGTGATGTTAGCTTTGAAAATGATTTGGGGAGAATTCTTTCTCAATTGCCTGGAATACTTTCAATAGGATTGTTATCAGATCCTCCATGTATGTTTTGTAGAGTTCCACTGGAAAGCTCCCTGGTCCAGGGCTTTTTTTGTAGGTAGTTTTCTTATGACGAAGTCAACTTCCTGGGTTGTTATTGGTCTATTTAGTGTCTAAATGTCTTCTGGTTTCAACCTTGGGAGGTTGTGTGATGTCAAAAAGCCTTCTATTTCATTTAGATTATCAAATTTGTTTCCATACAGGTGTGGTGTGCATGGTAATCTCTGATGATCTTTTGTATTTCTTTGGGGTCAGTGGTGACTTGATCTTTTACATTTCTGATTGTGTTTATTTGGGATTTTCCTCTCTTTCCCTTGGTCATTCTGGCTAGGGGTCCATCAATCTTGTTCATTCTTTCAAATAACCAGCTTTTTGTTTTGTTGATTTTTTTTGTTGTTGTTGAAATTTTTGCCTTCTATGTCTCATATTTGGGCTTTTACTTTGGTGATCTGGATTCTTCTACTAAAGTTAGGGTTTTGGTAGCCTTGTCTTTTCAGCTCCCTTAGGGTATTTGCTAGGCTATTGACTTGTGATCTTTCCATTTTCTTGATGTGTGTTTGTAGAGATATAAATTCCCTTCTTAGAAATGTTTTTATGGCATCCAATTGGCTTTGGTAAGATGTTTCTTCAATTCATTTGTTTCTAGGAATCTTTTAATTTCTGTTTTGAGTTTTGTGTTGACCCCATAGTCATTCAGCATCCTGCTATTTAGTGTTCCACCTCTTTGTGGGTTTTGGGGGAATTTTGTTGGTGTTGATGTTTATTTTTATTCCATTGTGGTCTGAGAAGGTGCATGGCAATATTTCACTCTTATAAAATTTGCTTATGAAGTACCTGTAAAACTTATGTTAATTATAAGTAACCTCACATTGTAACAGATTCTCTTCATTAGCTGTTTTAGCTGCTTTGACCTAAAAATGACCCCTTATGTAGCCTTCCCATAATCAGAGGTTGTAATCTCTCTGTAACTAAGAGCCTACACCCTTGGTTTCCCCAAATATTAAAAACTACCTAACCACAAGCTCTGCATTTATTTGTATAGTTTGCACATTTTGCTTTTTATTTTAATGGTTTTTATGTTTGTGCTTTATGCCACGTAACTTAATGTACTTTATGTTTGTACCCCATGCTATGTAGCCTATTCAGCAGGTTTTGCCTTTATAAACCCTTTCCCTGCCTCATTCGGGGCCGAGAGTTTTTGGAGGCATAAGCCTCCTCTCAGTCACTGGCTTCATTAAAGGACTCATAATCTGACCCTCTGAACATTGTTGATTCCTTCTTCACACTCTAGTCACAACATTTGAAGGCCCCAGCGAGATGTGTTAACCTTGGGAGGAGGCCTCGCTCCAGCTCTCCCTGGCTTGGGAAGCCGTTACAGGGGAGGCACCCTCTGGGTCATTCCAGGGCCCCGTAGCCTCTCATCTGGCTTGAAGGGAGAAGGAATGACTGCTGCTTTCCTCCTGCCTCAAGAGAACCTGAGTCCATTTGCAATCTCCCAGGAGGTAAGTGTCTGTTTTGTATCTGGTTTAAGTATTACCCTATTGAGGAGGATAGAGCCTGATGAGGCCACTCCTTAGGCTCTGCTCGTTGACCCAAGGTGTTGGTAGACCAGAGTCCCGGTTGAGTATCTGTTTTCTGTTTGGGTACCCTCTTTGATTTCTGATTATGACATTTTCAGATTCTTGCCTACCTTAGCACTTTTCTTAGCACTCTTGCTGTGCTCTTTGCTATAGGGCCTGCTTTTGCTGAACTTTCTGATTAGTCATCAGGTCAGAACCTTTTTTTTGGTTTTTATTTATTTCCTTGTGGTTGGAGGTCTAATACTCAAGTGCCTCTTAAGTTTTACTGGTTTTAAAAACATGGGGCAACAGGCTTCAAAGCCCTCCAGTCCCTTGGACTGTGTGATAATGAACTTCTCTGTTGGGTTCGTGGAGAATTATGGGGTCCATCTCTCAAAAGGCAGACTCCAGACCCTCTGTGAGATTGAATGGCCTTCGTTTAATGTTGGATGGCCCTCTACAGGGTCTCTGGATGTTCATGTTACTTGGGCTGTCTGGAAAATTGTTTCCGGACACCCAGATACAGGGTCTCCTGGTCACCCTAACCAATGGTTATCTTTGGTCCAAAGTCCTCCACCTTGGCTCACGGTATGTGCCTTAAAAACTCCTAGTCGAATTCTGGTTTCTAAGTCTCTCAATAAGCCAGGTAATTGTAATCCTTGTGTTCCACGCCCTCTGCCACCAGGACCTCCCAATTCTAAGAAAACTGTCACCTGGGATGATTGCCAGCAGCTCCTTTTGACCCTTTTTGCCTTTGAGGAAAAAACATATCAGGGCTGAGGCCAAAATGTCTGTTTTAACTTTGATAATACAAAGAAAAATAATCAAGAAATGATGAATAAGGCTTTCCCCTCTTCTCATCTGGATTGGAACCCTAACACTTTGGCAGGGTCCGAAGTATTAAACACTTATCATCAGATTCTATAACTGGTCTGAGGGAAGCAGCCCCCAAACCTATTACTTTCCCTAAAACTACCAGGATAATTCAGGGTCCTGAGGTGCCACCAGGAGCATTTCTTGAGCATCTTCAGGAGATGTTTCGAACCTATGCCCTGTTTGACTCCTTGGCACCTGAAAATGCTCGGGCTATCAATTTGGCTTTTGTAACTCAGGCGGCTCCTGACATATGGAAAAAGTTACAGAAACTGGAAGGTTTCACAAAAATAAACATTTCTCAGTTGCTTAAAGTAGCTCAAAAGGTTCTTAATAACTGAGATAGTAAAAAACAGAAACAGGACAACAAGAAAATGGATAGAGCAGCAAAACGGCAGGGAAAATTGTTAGTTGCTGTCATTCAAGCCTCCCAACCCAGCTCAAGGCTGGCACATAAACCAAAGGGAAAAACTAAAAAGAGACAAGGAAACTGGATGTATCCAGCTAGTGAAGAATCAGTGTGCATATTGTAAAAAGCTGGGTCACTGGATAAAAGATTGCCCTGGTCGCCCAAAGACAGAGAACCCCAAATCAGTTCTGGTCTTGCCTTCTACCAGAAAAACTGAAAATAACTCAGCTAATAAATTAATTGAAACTACCTATTAAGACAATGTTTAGCCACGCAAGCTGGTTCCAATTTTGTTAAAAAATGTAATTTAAATTTAGATATCTTAAAAATAATAATAAATCTGTTGCTGTTTCATGGCTAAAATTTAAAAATAAAGGTTATTAAATTTAGATTTGTATAAGTGTATATGTGCTTGTTATATATTTTTTGTCCAGCATGCTACCAAGTTGGTTTTTAAATAAACGAGTGCTCATACAATGCTTTTCAAGTTCACATAGCTTTAATAATTTTTGGTAAATAACAATAACTTTAAAAATTGTTAATATAAAATATATCTTCAAAATTGTCAACATGCATGGTCATCTAAGTCTGCTGGTGGTTTTGTAATGTTTTTGTTAAATCCTGGATTTTAAAATATTGGGGTGTGACATGGATGTTGTAAAACAATAAGCCTAGTCAAGAACAAAGAATAATTATTTATATAACTGTTTTATTACAAGAATAACTAATTTGAAATTATTGGCTCCAAACAACTGACCTTGGGTTGAATGTATGAGCATTTTACTGATAATTTAATGGAGTGCTCGTATATTTAACATTAAGAATAAATCATCTGTTGTGCCTAATTAGCACCCTCTTATAAGACAGATAAAGCTTAAAATGCTGAACACATTGCCTGACACAATAAGGTTTAAAAACTGGTCATTTCCACCTGGTTAAGTTATTTTTTAGGTTACTTCTCCTGTGTTTTCCAAAGCTAGATATACCATCAAATCCTTTGGCATCAGGAGAAATGAAAAATTGCTGTCCACTGTGGTCTGTTCACTTTATAAAAGTTTTACATCAAGCCAGGATCGGTGGCTCAGCCTGTAATCCCGCGCCTTTGGGAGGCTGAGGTGAGTGGATTGCCTGAGCCCGCGGGTTCAAGACCCGCCTGGGCAGTGAGACCTCATCTCTACAATAAATAAAAAAATCAGCCGGGCGTGGTAGTGCATGTCTGTAATTCCGGCTACTCGGAAGGCTGAGGCGGAAGGATCGCTGGAGCCCAGCAGTTCAAGGCTGCAGTGGCTGGGAGCGGCCACTGCACTCCAGTCTGGGCAACAAAGTGAGACTCCAACTCAAAAAAAAAAAAAAAATTTTTTTTTTACATCATACTGTCACAGAGACAGTAGGTAACGGTTTCATATATACAACTTATTTTAAAGAAAAAGTTTTAAGGTTTTGTTAACCAAACCAAATCAGTGCCAGCATGGAGGGTAGCAGAACCGGAGGTCCAAAGGGGTACCCCGAGCACTATGAAATACCTGGTAAAAACAAACCTGCTAAGGGGATGATGTTCATTGTTTATGGGTACAGTCTGTGGGGGCACTGGAGGCATAGTTGCCCTAAAAGGCCTTAACCTCCTGGACCTTTTCCACCATGCAGGCCAAATAGCCATTAAAAAGCAGGTGCACTCTCCTCTGAAGAGAGGGGGCAATACTTGGCTCACAAATGGTGGCCAAATAGGGAGGCCTAAAAACCTCCTAAACTGCCTGGCACTGGCTCACCATTACCCTAACAACCCCCCCCCCCGGTAAATACCAGGGCACTGGAACCCAAAGTAAGTTCTAGTTAACATGGGTGCCAGCCTTTTGGTTCTGGCCATTCATGCTGACATGTAGGTGACCAGATTAAATCTTAAAATTGCCAACTGGCTATATAAATAACTTTTACAATAATTACTGTAATTTTATGTAATAAGTTCAGTCTTTCTTTGTAAATTACTTTTATTTTTCCAGCATTGTTTCTGAGCAATGGCCTTTTCCATCATTGTTTGCTTAATAATTCTGTCTGTGTTTTCACTTAGTATTTGGTTAAGGTTCCACTGTTTCCTGTTTGTGCCCTTGAAAATAAATAAATAAAAGACATCTCTATGACCCACTTCAGCAGGAAGTAGTTACAGAAAAACAATCTTCACCCTGTTTCCCAGAATCATACAAATATTTCCAGGTGCAGGAATGGGAAATAAAAGGGACAGACCAAAAGTAGGAAGCCTTTTTCCTTTTGTTAAAAGCTAGTGATAAGGCTTATATCCTAGAAACATACATACTCTAGGTAAAAAATTAACTTTGTCTACTTTGTTTATTCAAAAACACAGACCCCTTCATCTTCTCCACCTCTGGCTTCTCTCCTCCCAGTCCAAATAAATTCAACCCCTCTCCTTCCCCTTTGGGAAGTGCTTCCTCCACGGGGGACAATCAGATGGAAGGACCCAATATAGTGTATATTCATTTTCCTACCTCTGATTTATACAGTTAAAAATAACAAAATCTGGCATTTAAAAATAAGCCACAGGTTTTAACTTCTCTGATGAAATCCATGTGCACTCATTGTCCCAGCTCCTTTTTAATTCTATTTACCCCCAAAGAGTGAGAATGCATCCAAGTTGAGGCTAAAAAGTCTATTCTGGCTTCAATTTCTATTAAAGTATCTCCAGTCTCTCCAGCAGGTCCAGGCTACTGTCCACTTCAATGTCCGTGCTGTCTTGCCGACTCCATCTTCCATGTCATGCCATTAGTTCCAGCCTGGAGATCTGGTCTACATCAAAGAGTTCCAGAAAGAAAAACTCACCCCTGCCTGGAAGGAACCCTCTGTCATCATCCTCACCAATCCAGCAGCACTCAAGGTTGACAGGATACCGACCTGGAATCACCACTTGTGAGTAAAAAAAAAGTTAAGAAAAGCAACTCCACCAGCCTGCTCAGCTGACTGGACCACAGACAGGGACCCTAACAATCCTCTCAAAATCACCTTCTGAGCCTGCCATCCTGCTTCAACTGCACCATAGGCTGACCAACCGACACACAGCTAAAATGATATTTTCCAAGCAGAAATGCATCAAACAACCAAAACCAAGATCACTGAACTAAATCCCCACCTAATGTGTGTGCTTTGGAGAGGGTACTTCATTAATGCCACAACCATAATAGAATGTCCACATTCTTTCTGTAAAACATGTATTGTTCATTACCTAGAGACCAGCAAGTATTGTCCTATTTGTAATGTTCAAGTTCACAAAACCAGGCCACTACTAAATATAAGGTCAAATAAAACTCTTCAAGACATTGTATATAAATTAGTTCCAGGGCTTTTCAAAAATGAAATGAAAAGAAAAAAGATTTTTATGCAGCTTATCTTTCAGCTGATGTTGCCAATGGCTCAAATAAAAATAAAGAAAAGGTTGCTGATAAAAATTAAAAAATTATAACTGCTAATAAAATAATAAGCTTATCCATTAAATTCTCTAACCAGAATAGATTAAATCAAAAAGTAAACAAAGACAAAGACAAATCTAGAGAAGGTAAATAATAAAAGATACCAACGATGCCCAGCAGCAATGACTGTGATGCGCTTAAAAAAGTTTCTCAGAAGTAAAATGAATATACTTAATACTTTTCAGATTGATGTTATGTGTGAAGAAGAACCTTAAAAAATTACTATACACTAATAAATATTGTCTACATTTATGCTGGAAAAAAATGGTCCACTTCCTTTAAAATATAAAGTTCAACCTACTTGTAAAAAAAAAAAAAAAAAAAAAAAAATCGGTCACCAGAGAAATGGACTGATAGATACTGGAAAACTGGAAAGTGACTCTGGGAGTAACAAAGTCAACAGCTTCCAAAGTCAGCTCTGGAGACACAACTGCCAAAGTTAGCGTCAGGGGTTCACCCAGGAAACGGTCCTCCAGCTCAACAGCAACCTCCCTGTCTTTTTTCTATGCTGGCTCATATGCACCATTTGCTTAATACTACTTGGCCACAATTAGCTTCGGCTTGTTGACTTTGCTTAAAATCAAGACCTCCTTACTACGTAGGCCTAGGGGTCAATACTCTTGTTGTTAGTATAACTGATAAAACTACCCATTCTTCTCCAAAAAACAGTTCATGTCCTTTTGTTTTAAAACTTCAGATTTCAATTTAGCGGCTTCTTCACTTTTAATATTCATAATAGGTCTCTTACTGTAACTGTAATTAAATCTATGACTTATGCAGTCCCTGCTAATACTTGGTTTACTTGTTTTACAGGCCTTATAACCTGTATTACTGCTAAAATGTTAAATAATAAAATTATTTTATGTATTATTGTTCACGTATTTCCCCAGGTATACACTTATAATGGTCCTGAAGGTACCTTGTTGTTCAATCCTTTTGGTTTTCCAATTACTTGTTCAAGGCATGCTGTACCTTCATTGGTGTGTGTTTTAACTGGGTTAAGTGTAACTAAAACAGCTGCTCTTAGCATCACTGCCCTGGTCTATAAAAAAACTAGAAGTAACTATCCATGCACAAAACATTAATTCTGACTTAAATTATGTGCAATTTGTTATAGACCAACTCCATGACCAAATAAATTTTCTAGCAGAGGTGGTCCTCCAAAATTGAAGGGACCTAAACGTGCTCTTCTTATCCCAAGGAAAACTTTCTGTCAACTCTCATCACCAGTCTAACTGGCCCTATAACCCGCCTCCTCTTATAGGGCCCTGCATTTTCAATTGGTTTATTCAGTTTGTCAAGCAACGAATTACTTCTGTAAAACTCATGTATGTTGAAACCTATGACCCTTTGCCTGTAATTCACGAGTCAATGGTTTGACTCATTAACAAGTAAAAGGCGGGAATGAAGTACCTGTAAAACTTATGCTAATTATAAGTAACCTCACATTGTAACAGATTCTCTTTATTAGTTGTTTTAGCTGCTTTAACCTAAAAATGATCCCCTACATAGTCTTTCCCATAATCAGAGGTGTAACCTTTCTGTAACTAAGAGCCTACACCCTTGGTTACCCCAAATATTAAAAACTTCCTAACCACAAGTTCTGCATTTATTTATATACGTTTGCACATTTTGCTTTTTTATTTTAATGGTTTTTATGTTTGTGCTTTATGCCAAGTAACTTAATGTACTTTATGTTTGTACCCATGCTATGTAGCCTATTCAGCAGTTTTTGCCTTTATAAACCCTTTCCCTGCTTCATTCGGGGCCAACAGTTTTTGGAGGCATAAGACCCCTCTCGGTCGCTGGCTTCATTAAAGGACTCATGACGACACCTTCCTTGCACTCCGGTCACAACATTTATGCTTGTTTTATGGCCAAGAATGTGGTTGATCTTGGAGTACGTTCCATGTGTTGATGAGTAGAATGTATATTCTGTGGTTGTTGGGTAGAGGGTTCTGTAGGTATCTATTAAGTCCATTTGGTCAAGTGTCAAGTTAAGGTTCTGGATCTCCTTATTGATTTTTTTTTGCCTTGATTACCTATCTAGGGTTGTTAATGGTGGTAGTGGTGTTTTAAGTCCCCAGCTATAATAGTGTTAGAGTCAATATCTTTTTTTTAGCTTATTTAGTAGCTGCTTTATAAATGCTGGTGCTCCTGTGTTGGGTGCATATGTTAGGACGGATATTTCTTGTTGACGGATTGAACCTTTTATCACTATGTATTGTCCTTCTGTATCTTTTAAAACTTTTGATAGCTTAAAGGTTGTTTTTTCTGATATTAAGAACATACCTCTTGCCTTCTTTTGTGACCCATTGCCTGGAAATTCATTTTCCTTCCTCTAACTTTGAGTCTGTGCACTTCATTGTGGTGAGATGAGTTTCCTGAATGCAGCAAATTATTGGGTCATGGTTTTATTTTTATCCAGTTTGCCATTCTGTGTCTTTTCAGTGGTGCATATAGTCCATTCACATTCAGGCTGATTATTGAGATGTGATAGTTTATCCCCATCATGAGGTTCTTATAAAGGTTTTCATTTGTTTGTTTTCTTTTAGCTTTTGGGTTGATGTACGTGTGTATTTTCAAGTTTGCAGTCACAATGTATTCTCTGTTGATTCTGTGTTCTCCTGTTCTCTTGGGAAGTATGTGATCATTGTTTTTCTTTTCTTCTGTGCTTAATACGTTTTTCAGTGTCTCCCATAGAGCTGGTCTGGAAGCTGTATAATCTCTTAGGGATTGGATGTCTGGGAAGGATTTTAATTCTTCCATCACTGATGAAGCTGAGCTTGACTGGGTAGGAAATTCTTGGTTGAAATTATTTATCTTTGAGGACTTTGAATATCGGACTCCAGTCTGTTCTAGCTTGTAGTATTTCTGCTGATAGATCTGCTGGTATTCTCATTGGTTTTCCCTGGTAAGTAGTCTAACCTTTCTCTCTTGCTGCCTTTAGGATTTTTTCTTTTGTACCTACTTTGTGTAAGTGAGTTATTATGTGTCTAGGCATTGATCTTCTCCATTTGATGTCTTGTGTTGGTTCTCTGTATCTCTTGTATTTGGATAGTCACATCTCTGGTGAGATGGGGAAAGTTTTCTTGGATAACTTCCTGGAATACTTTCTCCAAGGTGTTCTCCATTTTCCTTTCTTCTTCTGGGATACCAATCAGGCTTAGGTTTGGCCTCTTGATATTATCACACATCTCTTGGAGGCTTTGCTCTTTGTTTCTTAGTTTTCTATTTTTTTTTACAGATTGGACTAATTCTATGTTTTGGCCTTCAAGTTCTGAGATTCTTTCTTCTGCTTGATTAACTCTGCTTTCTATGCTTGTCACCTTGTTATTTATTTCCTGAATGAAACTTTTTTATGCCCCAAATCTCTGTTACAAGTTCTTTCAGTGTTACATCTTGTCTTTCTTGAGTCTTATTCACTCTTCCCATTCATTCCCTAATCCCTGTTGTATTCTGGGTCTAGTCATTGATGACTTCCATTGTTTGGGCATTTTCTCTTTGTTATACTGGGAATTACCAGTGTTCTTCCATTGATTTTTTTCCTCATTTGTGACAGATCTCTTTCTTTTCCTCTTTAGTTCTGCTATTCAGTGGCAGGGGGAGAGGGTTTCACTTCTGATGTTTGCTCAGCTCTCTATTCTTCCCTGATCAGGGATCTGAATTTGTTCTATTTTGAAACAGGGCTGTGGGTGGGAAGTTTTGCTGTCTCTTATAGTTTTGAGAGTCAAGTAAGGTAGAAGATGGGGAGCTAGGATTTAGAAACTACTTGCAAATCACAATGTTCACTGATTGTGGTATGGGTTCTCTGAGATCTACTCCCCACCATCACTCTATATGACAATGCAATGGGTACGTGTGTGTACCTCCGAGTCCAAAATACAGTAACAGCAATGAGGAGAACAGAGAAAAGTAGAATGAAATAAAGATGAACCAAAAACAACAACAACAACAACACACACACACACAGACACACAAACTCAAACCAAACCAAACCAAACCCAGAAAAACAAAAGCAGAAAGCAAAGCAAAAGACAATTAAACACACACACACACACACACACACACACACACACACACACACACACCAAAACTGGAAAAAAAAGCCAGACAAAACACAAAAACAGGTAAACTGGACACACACACACGCCCAACACAAAATGAAAGGAGAAAAACAAGAGAGAAAAAGAAGGAATTCAAATCGAACCCTCACACATACATTTACACACTCATTAAACTAAAAAAAAAACAAAAAAATCCCCCAAACTGAAAGATGAACACTCAATCATTCATGTACACATATAAACAGAAAACAAAAAACAAAACAAGAAAGAAAAAAACAAAGAACAAAAAGAAAAAAAGGAAGGGGAAGGGAATGAAGATTAAACCCTCACATACACATTCATGCACAAAGGAAAAAGAAAAACAAACAAAAACAACCTGCAGGTTCTGTAATTGTTCCTCTCAGTTGCTCACAGGTAAGCCCCTCTGCTATCTTTTGCCACATTCACAATCTCCCCATTCTGGGTGGGGTAAGGAGGAGGAGGCAGTGGGAGTAGATGGGGCTTCAGTCCTCTCCCACTCTCATATGGTCAGAGGGATCCCCTCTAGAGGGGAGGTACAGGATTGTCTCTTCCCCAGGTACTGGTGGGGGGGTGGGTGCCCCAGGCAGGCTTATCCCGGAGTACAGTCCTCCTATTGTGGCTGATGTCCAGGCTTCACCTGGGTTTGTCCCTCTCAATCATGCCCCAGTCGTGTGGGTCTGACGTTCAGAGGATTGCTGGGGAGGAGGGTGTTGGGTCAGCCCTGGACTCCTGCTGAAGATTCAGGGGTCTTCCTCATTTTTTTCTGGTCACACACTTTGTACCGTGACTGAACCTGGGTAGGGGGTGGGGCACCTGAGACTCAGCACTCATCGTGTCCCTCTGGAGTTTGTGCTTTTGTGATATTCCCTTCATCACAATCAACCCCTGAGTAGTTAATCGACCGGTCACAGAGATTGGGTCTGTTGCTCCATGGTGAGCAAGCTGAAGCACTTTCCTGCCCAGTTTTCAAGATGGTGGCAGTGTGCCTCTTTTGTCTTCTGCAGTGGGGCTCTGCTTCTGAGCTCCCTCACTGTGCTCCCTCCACAGCCCTTGCTGACAGTGTTCGGCTAGGTGCTGCAGTGGTGGGGCAGAGCCTGGAGTAAACAGTTACCCCCAGCAGCTTCTTCCTGGGAAGGGCTTTGCTGATTTTTAAAAAATGGTGCTTGGCTTCTGCACCCTGGGAAGTGCTAGGGTCCAAGCAGAGCAGCTGGAGCACCAGCTGCTTCACCAGGAGAGCCCTTGCCACTTGCTCCCAAGTCTCACTCAGTTAGCCACTCACATGCCCACTTACTCACAGGCATGTATGGGAAATTTTCCATATACTCACTCACTCACACTGGGACTTGCAAAGTCCAACTGGCTCCACTGTCATCTTCCTCCCTTCTCCTCAGGATTCTTAACAGAGGTCAGCTCTGCCTAATTTGGTCAGAGAAGAAATATGGCAGAAAGAAACTGGATGGCCAACATAACACTGAAGAAGAAGAGTAAAGTGAACACCCAATTTCAAGATTTACTTACTATGAAGTCACAGTGATCTGGTGAAGAATAGACACACAAGAATAGATCAATGGAACAGAACAGAAAGCCCAGAAACAGGCTCACATCAATATGGTCAACTGATCTAATGGTCAGGAACAAAGGGACAAAGGCAAGATAATGGAGAAAGAATAGGCTTGTAAACAGATAGTGCTGGAACTGGACAGTCAAATGCAATGTAGCTCAAGTCCAAAACACTGGCAAGGATGTGGAGCCACAGGAACTCTCATCCACGGGGGATGCAAAATGGCAGCCACTTTGGAAGGCAGTTCAGCGGTTTTTTGCAAAGCTAAATATAGTCTTATCACATGACCCAGCAATCATATTCCCTAGTATTTATCCTGATGAGTTGAGAACTTATGTTCTCACAGAAACCTGCACACAAATGCTTACAGCAGTTTATAGTCACCAAGACTTGGAGATGCTTAGTAGGTGGATGGATAAACAATTATTCACTGGTGAGAAAAAATAAACAACCAAGTCTTGAAAAGACATGGAGAAACCCTAAATGCACAATACCAGGGGAAGGAAACCCGAAAAGGGTGCATATTGTATGACTCCAACCATATGGCATTCTGGAAATGGCAGAACTATGATGTATTAGTTTCCTAGGACTGCTATAACAGGTAGCACAGACTGGGTGACTTGAACAACAGAAATTTATTTTCTCACAATTTGGAGGTTAGAAGTTCAAGATCAAGGTATTGGCAGGGTTAGTCTCTTCTGAGGCCTTCCTCCTTGACTTGTTAGATGGCTGTCTTCTTCCTATGTCTTCACCTGGTCTTCCCTTTGTACGTATCTGTGTCTTAATATCTTCTTTTAAGGATGCTAGTCATATTGGATTAGGGCCTCTTCCAATCTCATTTTACCTTAATCATTACCCTTTAAAGCCCTAATCTCCAAATACAGTCACATTCTGAGGTACTGGTGATTAGGACTTAAGTATAGGATTTTGGGGAGGCCACAGCTCAGCCCATAACATCTGGGTGTGTTCCTCTGGTCCATTTATTTAGTGACCTTAAAAAGCTGCTAGTTTTTCTAGGGGCCCAGAACAAGGGAAGACTCTGCAACAGGTTCAGCCTGCTATGAAAGCTGCTCTCCTACTTGGGCCAGAGGATCCAGCAGAGCCCATGGTCAGGGGCTGATGGGCATGCTCTGTGGAGCCTTTGGCAGGCCACTGTGGGTGAATCACACCACCGACCTTTAGGATTTTGGAGCAAAGCCCTGCCATCCTCTGTGGATAACTGCTTCCTTTTAAGAAACAGCTCTTGGCTGCTACCAGGCCTCAGTAGAAACTGAGCGCTTGCCCACAGGCAACCAAGTTGCCATGTGAACTGTGCTGCCCATCATGGGCAGGGTGTTGTTGGGCACATACCTTTGGGCATGCACAGCAGCACTCCATCATCGAATGGGAAGCAGACATACATCACTGGGCCTGAAGGTACAAGTAAATTACGAGTGAAGTGGCCCAAATGGTCGTGGTCCTCACTCCTGCTACAGTGCCTTGCCCGACCAGCCTACACCTATGGCCTCATGGGGCATTCCCTATGATCAGCTGACAAAGGAAGAGGAGACTCGGGTCACGTATGTAGACGGTTCTACATGGTGAGCAGGCGCCACCAGGAAGGGACAGTCGCAGCCTGTGCTGGTTTCTTCCTGGGACATCCCTAAAGGATAATGGAGAAGGGAGATCCTCCTGTGGGAAGAACTATGAGAACACAGATTTCTGTTGTAGAAGCCACACCATCCATGGTACTTTGTTAAGGCTGTCTAGGAAACAAATACAAATTGTACTAACACATATCACCAAGTGAGAGAAGCCAATCGGAAAAGGCTGCTTGTGATATGATTCTAAACATACAACATTCTGGAAAAGGCAAAACTATGGAGACATACAATGTTCTGGAAAAGGCAAAGACAGTGGGTGCCAGGGGCTGGGGAGAGGGAGGAATGAATAGGCGGAGCACAGGGAATTTTTCAGCAATGAACCTACTCTGTGCGATACTATAATGGTGGGTACATGTCATTCTACATTTGTCCAAAACTATAGAATGTACAACAAGAGGGACCTCTAATGTAAACCATGGACTTCAGGTGACTATGATGTGTCCATGCAGGTCCATCAGCAGCAATAAATGTGCCAAACAAAATGTTAATAGGGTATACTGCAGGAGCAAAGGGCATATGAGAACCTTCTCTACTTTCTGTTCAACTTTTCGGTAACCTAAAACTTCCTTAAAGAATAAAGTTAATTAAAAACAAAATAGAAAAAAAGAAATCCTCTCAAAACCAAAGAAATAGGGATGCTCACAGTCCAGAGTTTGAAGTCTGTGTAGCTAGGAACAGTGTCCAAAATGATGCAGCAGAACCAATCCAGAGAGAGCCATGACCTCTACCTCGGGAGTAGACATGGCAGCCCCACGGCGTCATGGACACTGGACCAGCACCTGAGTCGCTACCTCTGCTTTCCCTGGACACTTATGTGGCCAGCAGGAGTGCTTGCAGTGCCTGCTTCCTGGCGAGGTGGTTTCTGGGGTGAGGGAGGTGAGTCGACTGGGGCATCTGCTCCCAGCTGAGCTGTAGCTGCCAAGGAGGCTGGGGTACACCTGTCTGGCCTTTTCAGTTTCTCCAGTGCAAAGAGGGCTCTGTTTTGAAAAAGGAAGAACTTACTAACGCTTTGATGCTGGGGAAATTCCAAATAGAGGGAGGGCTCAGATGCTGGGAGGTCAAAACCAATGACAAATGTCCAGCAAACTCATGGTGCTTCTATCAAAGTGTGGGAAAGCCAGCTGTCATTGCAGCAGCAACTGGGGTCCCCAGCATGCTGTGCAGAGTGCAGTCCAAAAGGGACGCATCAGCATCACCCGGGAGCTTGTGCGAAAGGTGATCCAAGGGCTCACCTCAGGCCCATGGAATCAAAAACACTGGGGACGTAGTCCAGAAATCTGAGACCTCCTTTGGTTGGATGTACAGTGAGGTTTGAGGAGAACTGCTTAAAAACCTTTCCTAATCACGGCTTGAAGTTTTTCTATATGTGGTATTTTAATTTCAGACTTGGTGATACACGTTTGATGCATGTTCTGTAGAACTCTGGAGGTTAATTGAAGTGTTCCAATTCTTTGACAACATTAATTAATTAAGGTACAGAAGGTACATGTGCAGGCTAGTTACACAGGAATATCGTGCGATGGTGAGGCTTGGGTTTCTATTGCGCCCATCACTCTAGGTGGTGCACGTGGTGCACATGGTGCTCAGTGGGTAGTTTTTCAACCCTTATCACTCTCCCTTCCTCCCCGTTTTAGGAGTCCCCAGTGCCTGTTGGACTGCAATTATATGCAAACCTTTAGGAGTCCCCTCGTGCCTGTGTGTATTCAGTGTTGAGCTCACACTTATTAGGGAGGACATGCAGTATTCAGTTTTTTGTTTCTGCAGTAATTCACTCAGGATGATGGTCCCCAGATGCACCCACCTTGCATAGCCTGAAGTTTTAAGAGAAAAAAAAGCAGACAGAAAGAAATAAAGAAAAAACAACAAAGGAGATGCTTTTTAATTTCTGTAGCGAGAAAGGACAGAAAGTGTGGTTTTAGAAGCAGAGTAAAATGCCCAAAGATGGTATGCCTAGAGGGTGGGCCTCAAAGGTGCCACATCCTGCTCCCAGAGTCTGCAGACATGCTGGGCTCCGTGGCAAATGGGAATGACAGTTGTGGATGGAATTAAGGTTGCAAATCAGCTGACCTTAAGAAAGGGAGATTTTCCTGATTAGTCTGGTGGGCCCCGTGTCATCACAAGCGTCCGTAAAAGTGGAAGTGGGAGAGAGAAGAGGGAGAGCTAGAGAGATGGCAGCATGAGAACTTACCCAACACTGCTGGCATTGAAGGTGAGGAAGGGGCCACCTGCCAAGGAAGATAGGTAGTCTCCAGAAGCAAGAAAACTCGTTTTCCTCTAGAGCCTCCAGAAAGGCGCACAGCCCTGATGACACATGAGTTCTACTATAGTGAGACTCCTCTGGGACTTCTGGCCGACAGAAGTGTAAGATAAGAAGTCTGTGTTTTTTCAAGCCACTAAGTTTGCTGTAATTTGTTACAGTAGCAACAGGAAAGGAATACAACAGTCTCTCAGCTCTCTTCAACTCCAAGAATTATGAACTCCCTTCCCAAGAGCAGTCCTTCTACCTCATCCCAAGCCAAACCCACTTTTCATGTTCATAAGAGAAGGGAATTTTTTGTGTGTACAAGCAGGCTGGGGGAGTGGAGTTACTCCCATTAGAGTGCACTATTGTGTTGTGCCACTGACCACAAGTGACTGGTTGTGTCAGGAAAGGGGTAGAGTAGTTCCCAAGGCTCATGGACAGAAGAAAGGTGGGTAGGGTCTGCAAGGGTACTCAGACATCACTGGAGGAGGCTGGGCTTCCTGCAGGACTCCACCTTCTTCCGTGGGATATTAATGGAAAGGGCTGGAACACTTTGGAACGCCTGAATTATACCATCTTGTGCGTGGAGGACCTGTGGAGTCATTCCTTCATGTAGCTAATAAATATTTGAATATCCATGTGTGCCTATTTCATGGTAATAAAAGGAAGGAGTTATTGCTCTTGATAAAAATGATCTTTTAGAATGATAAAGTGTTCATATGCTTGGGGATGTCTGTAGAGTCTAGACCAGGGGTAAACCAACCGTGGCCTGTGGATTAAATTTGGCCTGCTGCCTGTTTTTGTATGAGCTAAGAATGATTTTTCCATTTTTAAATGGTTGGAAAAAAACAAAAGAAGAATATTTCATGACTTGTGAAAACTATTCAATTGCTAGTGCCTATAAAGTTATATCGCAACACAGCTGTACTCATTTTTGTGTGTCTCGGACTGCTTTGTGCTGTGCATACTACAACATTTTTTCTAATTACCAGTACATACCCACTCTGTCAAAACAAGTAACAAAAAGTGAACTTAGGATGTCACATTTTTATGGCACAGTGCAGTGTGCATTATTTGGCCAAGCATTAGATGGCCAAGCATTGTTGTATTATGCAGGAATGCTATAGCTCTGTTAAAAGAATTAGATATGTGTCGCCATTAACAGACCTAGCACTTGTCACAATATTTTCACCTAACAGAAAAGCAACAGTCAGAAAAATGAGAAAACTTAAAACGGAATGTCTCTTCCCAGTAGAATTTTCTTCACCAAAGTAAGTCTCTGAGTGGCTCATTTGTTAGCCAAGCAAGAAAAAACATTTGCTAGTGATACGATAATTCAATCATGTTTGATTGCAGCAGCTGGGAAAGTGTGTCCAGAGAGGAAATGAACTATTAGCCCTTTGGTGAGAACAGTTGCCTGAAGAGTTGAGAATGTTGGGAACAACACTGATGGCCAGTTCAAAACCAAGGCAAATGATTTCAAGTGGTTTTCCTTGGCTAGTGATGTTAGCATTGATAATGATCACCTGTTATAATTTATTTTTATTAATAGTCAATGCTGAGTTCAAAGGGACTGAGAATTAGCCTCTATTAACAGTCGTTGTGGAACAACTATGGTAAGGATATTTTTAAAGATAAGAAAACATTAAATGAGTGAATCTGAAGTGGAATCCACTAAGATGAGTTGCCACCAATGGTGGTAAAAATAGATGTGAGGCAGAAAAAGGCTTAGACAAATTCAAAGCTCATGAAAACGTAAGGTTTTAAATCCCACAGTTATTTTTTGTATTATTGACCAGTAAGTACTCTGCAGAAAATATCTGAATTTGTCATGAGCAATTGAACCATTAACAGCAGCAACAGACTTTACTTACATTTACTTTTGTGGACATCATCAGTTCCATTAATGTCTGGTTAAAACAGAAGCTGACTACCTTACAGAAGTTTGGTAGTTTAGCAGTAGTAAAGTTTTATTAGAAATTTTTGAGCACAGGGAGCTAAGGTGGAAATTTTTCTGGAAGAGAAGAACCTTTGACAATCTCTATTATTGAACACCAAATTGCTTTGGAAAGTAGCTTTTGCTGAAGACTTGTTTCTTCAGTAATTCAACCTAAAATTATAAGGTGAAACTGCACTTATATGCAAACCTTATGCTGCAATAAAGTCATTTAGGTGACACTAATGTCTGAATCATAAGTAATGTCAAGCTGCTTTATGTATTTCCTGTGCTGTCAAAAGTTAAAACAGAAAGTGATATCTCCATTCCATACAAATTTGCAGCAGAAATATTTTCCAGACCCAAATGACGATTCCAGGAGCATTTTTTAAACCTTGACACAAGTGCAAAGCACATTTCCAAGTTTTGAAGTCCACTTAACTGTGCAATTGAGAAGTTTCCGCTTTACCTTCATTTGAAGGTGATTAGTGTACAACAGAATGGGGTGCTAGAAGGCAGATATCAAGAGAAAAATCAAACAGAATTTATAACTACTTTCCAAATGATGAATATCATATGCTTGTGGACTGAGAGCCACATATGGTAGTGCCTATCTGAGTGAAAAAGACATTTGCAAAGATGAAATACAGAACATCTCGTTACAAGTCCGCATTAACAGACAAACACGTGCTATTGATTTTGATGACAGGGAACACTTACTTTGGACTCTAATTAGGTGAAATGCTATTCCTCTCCCCAAAATAGTTCTAGTCTTCTCATGAGTGGATCTGTCTCACAAAAAACTTAACTCAGTTATTTTTATGTTTTATATTATATTTTGGATTTCATTAATACAAATTTGGTGGATAATTTTTTTTCTCTCTCGTTATATGAGTCCTTACACAATTTCCTTGATTTTATTTCTTGGCCTATAAAACCTAAACTAGTCAACCCCACAGAAACAGTTTGCTAACTCCTGGTCAAGACTCATGTTGCTATTGAAAGTACATTTCAGAGTTCAGCATGATCAGCATTATGTGTGGCTTGCTAGGAATACAGAATTGTGGGCTGCAACTCAGACTGACTGAACCAAATCTGTATTTTATCTGAATCCCCAGTGAATTCACATACTCGTTAAAGTTTGGGAAGCCCTGCTGCAGACCACTTGCAAAAACAGCAAGTAGATATGCTGTTGTGTTCTAAATGCAAAAGCTCCCATGACATCCTTCTCTTGCTCTCTACTGCTTTACACACACACAGTTGTGAATACTTTGATGCTGTCAGTGCAGTATTGTATGAGCAGGGCTCTGGGCTGTTCATGGTAGCCTGCTTCCATCCTTCCAGTGAGGCATCAGCCACTTGAATGCTGTGAGGAACAGTGAGTGTGCTGGGCTTGTCTCCAAAAGCTGCACCCCAATATGTCCAGGACTCGGGCACTTTAGTACAAACAGATTGCATGATTTTAGGATAAGGGAAATTAAGATTTCCATGACTTCTTTCTTTCACTTCCCTTAGGCAGGCTTGGTTGTCTGGCTTCTTGGTGGTCTTGGGTCCCACAGACTCTCCATTATAGTTCTAACCCATTTGTTTGGGTAAGATGACAGTGTCACCAAAGGAAGGAACAGAGGCCTTGGATTTTATTCATCAAAACTCAGGCCAAAATACAGCGATATCAGATACTTTTTATAATGACATGACTCTCTGATCCACATCTTTGCTGCTGTCAGAAGTATGCAAAGAAGATAAATATTTATTTATTTTTGTTTTTTGTTTTTGTTTTTTTTGAGTTGGAGTCTCACTCCATTGCCCAGACTGGAGTGCAGTGGCCCCTCTTGGCCACTGCAGCCTCGACCTGCTGGGCTCTGGCGATTCTTCCGCCTCAGCCTTCCAAGTAGCCGGAACTACAAGTGCGCTACCACGTCAGGCTAATTTTTTGATTTATTGTAGAGATGAGGTCTCACCAAGTTGCCCAGGTGGGTCTCGAACCTGCGGGCTCAGGCAATCCACTCACCTCAGCCTCCCAAAGTGCGGGATTACAGGCTGAGCCACCAAGCCCGGCTGAAGATAAATAGTTAAAAATCCAGCTCAAACACCACTCCTTCAGTCTTCAACAACAAAGTGACTGGTGTCTCAGCTTAAATTGTGAAGATTTTAAAAATAATTATACAATGCAGACACAACAGCCTCACGTATTTAGTTATGTTTGTTTTGAGAATATAACGTGTACAGAGGAAGTGCTCAATAAATATCCGGTCCATCTCTCCTCAAAATAATCATCATCCCTGAGTCGTCACCTTCTCTCCCAGCTATATCCAATTCATCAACAAGTTGTGAATTTGTCTTCAAAATTGATCTAGAAACTGACCACGTCTCATCACTTCATTGCTACTAGGCTGTTGGATCATTACAAACAACCAGAGTAAAACCCAAGGCCCTTTTAGTGCCTCACACGTTCCTCCCTCGTTGGCCACTGGCCTGCAGCTTATTCCTTGAACACATTCAGTTCATGTAAACCTCAGGGCATTTGTGCCTGCCTCTCCACATCCCAAAGTGCTTTTCTCCAGAGAGTAACGTGGTTCTCTCTTAGGCCTTGGCTCATGTGTCCACCTTCTCAACAAAACCTTTCCGACCACATTACTGAAAACTGCAGTCCCCTCAGCAATCCCCGTGCATGCTCGTTGTCCTTTAACTGATGGAACACAGCAGAGGGGCCTAGTGGGCAGGCCCCTGGAAAGAAAAGTACTTCTTAGGGAGGTTGGAGGGAGCGGAAGCCCTCACTTCAAGGTCTTTGTGATGCTGTTTAGCTGGTGGCACTGGAGATGCCCCTCACAGATGCCACAGCTCTGGAGTCATTTTCTTTTTTCAAACCTGAGCTTTGTCCCTTTTAGAATGCAAACGTTTCTAGAAAAGAGAATTTGTTAGGCCTTCCCCCTTACACCTCAGTGTGAACTGAGCAGTGACAGAAAAAGGAGGGTAGGAGAACACAGTCACCATCACAGTCCTAACAGTCTTTCTAGGAAGTGCTCTCACTTTACTGGGCTCCCCAGGAAAGGGAGCTCAGAGGTATTGAATACTTGCCAGAAAAGGCAGAACCAGAATCCAAAGCATGCCTGGGCCCTAGAGCCTGTTCTTTTGTTGGGTAGCAGGAGTTTTCTGCTTATTTCCAAAATGATTGTTTTCTCTACAAATACCTGTTGAGAGACTGAATCAATAAGCAGACAATGGTCAGGCTATCTATGAAAATGGAGCACTGACCCACAACCTGCAGCAATCAGCCTAAGAAACCAATCTGCTATTGACAATATCCAGTACAGGAAATGAAATGGCTTTCCACAGCAACTGCTCCAGGAAGCCAAACAATAACCTTTGTAACAACTGGCCCCAGATGGCCTGGACTTTATTAATAACTGTTAGTTTGCCTAATTTTTGCTCCCACCTTCACCTTAGGTCCAACTGAAGAAATCCAAACACGCTCCCCTAACCAACTGCATAAGATCTCTACCCCTCTACCTTTAACCAGTCAGCTCGCAGCTGCCTGTGCCAACAGCCTCCTAATAGGGCCTAGCTGAAACCTTTTCTTCTTTCCACTAAAGCTTTCCCATTCTCTTGGCCTTTGAGTCTGCCAATCACAAGCGATGGTCACTGACTCTCTTGCTATAACAAGTTCTGAGTAAATAGCCTTTGTTCTCATTTGGGTGGTCTTCATTTGTTTCCTCACTGTGCTCAAAGAAGTCACTGCACGTTATATACACACGGCTTGTGGACCTGCTTTTGGTTGATAAATAGTCTTAGCATGGAGAAAATTCACAAATGTGTAAAAATTAAACAAAAAAACCCCTAACAATCAATGGGTCAAAAAAGGAAATAAAAATAGAAATGGGTAAATATCTTGAGATAAATGAAAATGAAAATGAAAACACTATATACTGAAACATACAGGATGCGGCAAAAACAATACTAACACTTTACAGCAATAAATGTCTAGATTAAAAAAGAAGATTTCAAACAAACAGCCAAGCTTTATACCTCAAGGAGTTTGAAAAAAAGAGCAAACTGACCCTAAAGTTAGTAGAAGGAAGAAAATAATAAAAATCCTTTAAATGCAACTTGAATCAGAAATAAACAAAATAGAGAATAGAAAAACAATAGGAAAAAGTTAACAAAACTAAGAGTTGGATTTTGAAAACATAAACAAAATTGACAAACCATTAGCTATAACTAAAAAAAAAGAGAAGACAAATAAATGAAATCAGAAAGGAAAGAGAAACCATTATAACCAAGGCCATAGAAATAGAAAAGGATAATAAAAAATACTATATGCTAATAAATTGGATAACTTAAAAGAAATGAATAAATTCCTAGAAATATACAATCTCCCAAGACTGAGTCATGAAGAAATAGAAAATTTGAACAGACCAATAATGTATAAGAAGAGTGAATCAGTAATCCATGAGTTCCCAACATAAAAAGCTCTTAACAGATTACTTCACTAGTGAATTATTTCAAACACTTAAGGAAGAATTAACACTAAGCCTTCTCAAATTATTCCAAAAAACAGAGGTGGAGGGAACATTTCCAAACTCATTTTATGAAGCAAGCATTACCTTGATATCACAGCAGGACAAAGGCAAAACAAAAAAAGAAATTATAGGCAAATAAACTTGATGTGCATAGATGCAAAGATCCTCAACAAAATACTAGTAAATAGCTGGATGCAGTAGCTCACATCTAGAATCCCAGCACATTGGGAGGCCGAGGTGGGAGGACTGCTTGAGCCCAGGAGTTTGAGGCCAGCCTAGGCAGCACAGTGAGATCTTGATGCTACAAAAAAAAAAAAAAAAAAAAAAAAAAAAAAATTAGCCAGGTGTGGTGGTGTGCACCTGTAGTTCCAGCTACTTGGGAGGAGTGAGCTAAGGAGTTTGAGACTACAGTGAGCCATGATTGTGCCAGTCTGGTAAACAGCGTGTGACACCAAATCAAAAACAAAACAAAAAAATGAACAAACTGAATTCAACAGTACAACAAAAGAAAAATACAACATAGCAAAGTGGTATTTATCCCTGGGATGCAAGGATGATTTAACATATACAAATCAACCAATGTGATACACCACTACCAGAATAAAGAATACTAATCATATGATCATCTCAATAGATGCCGAAAATGCATTTGACACAATTCAGCATCCTTTCACAATTAAAAACTCTCATTAAACTAGGTATGGAAGGAATTACCCTAACCATAATAAGGGCCAATGCTATTGTTGGATATTTGACCCCTCCAAACTTCATGGGAGGTGTTTGGGTTATGGGGGTATATCTCTCATGTATGGCTGGGTACCATCCTTGTGGTAATGGTTAACTTGTCACCTTATTAGTGCCCAGGAGAAGGGATTGTTAAAAAGAGCCTGGTGGACCATCAAAAGATGGTGACAGAGCCCATGGGAGTGACAGAGTCTCTCAAGGGCAAGTGTCCATAAAGACAGTTTCTGTGAGTGCGGAATCAAGCATCCAGGGCTCCCCTCTGGAGGCAGCTGCAACCCACCACTGCCCTGAGATCAGAGCCCCCAGAGTACAGGATCATCTGCCATCCTCAGGAATTTCTTGGGAGGAGGCAGCAGAGATCAGCGCCTGGTACCTGGTCCACACCACCACCTGGGCAGCTGGTCGGACACTAGCAGTGGGAACTGTGGAGAAGGCA
Source organism: Cephalopachus bancanus (assembly GCA_027257055.1). Lineage (NCBI taxonomy): Eukaryota > Metazoa > Chordata > Mammalia > Primates > Tarsiidae > Cephalopachus > Cephalopachus bancanus. The sequence continues at coordinate 236,352 of JAPVLO010000469.1, forward strand.
GGGCAAGGAGATTTGAAGCTGAACCCTGCTGCTGGCAAGGAGACACCAACCACCACCATTTTCTCTGTCCCGGGTCAGGCAGAGACCTGAATTGGCCTGGCTCTGTTCAGCCTCCAACCTGAGATCTCCAGAGGCGATTTCTGCACTCCTCTGGGATTGACCATCACTGGCCCAGAGAGGAAATTTCAGGAGAGACAGATGCCCCACCCTCATCCTGGAACAGGCATGGACATGTCCGATCTGAGTGGGAGACTTGGTGGAGGCAGCAGTAGCAGTAGCAGAGTGGGTGAGTCTGGATCTGATTCACCATCCTTCCATAGCAGTCCATGGGGCATCTGACCCATGCTAAGAGCAACCCGATTTGCCTGCAACTGGGGGGGGGGCTGAAGACTGGAGTATCCTCCCTACTGCAGTGTCAGCCAAAAGCAGCAGCAGTGCTTGGGAAATGAACCTGACACTCCAAAATGGCTACAAAGGGAGCTCTTTTTTTTTCCCCTTCTTGGTTTTTGTTTATGTTTTTGTACTTGTTTTTCTTTTTCTTTTTTTTTTAGTTTTTCTGTTTGTGTATGGGTATTTTTGAGGGTGAGTGCATCATCAGGTTTTATTTGTTTGTATCTTTATATGTTGTGTTTTTTTGTTTGCTTTTGTTCGTTTCTTTGTTGATTCATTAGTTTTGGTGTGCCCGTCTGTTTTCCTTCTTCTTCTCTCTCTTCATCTTCCTTTTGTCTTCCTTCTTCCTTTTTATGTTCTTTTTCATATCTCATTTTGCTTTCAGGGGGCATACATATGTCCCCACTGCATGGACAGATTGTAAGGTAGTGGGGGAAGGTTCCAGAGGGCCCACACACCTGTCAACGGATACTGTGATCTGAACCACAGCTCCCCCATCATACCTTAATCAAATCTAAAACCCGCAAAAACACAGCCCCATTTCCCCAATCCAACTTCAAAATTGAACAAATCCAGAGGCTCTAAACAAGAAAGAATAGGGGATAGAGCAAACAGAAGTGAAAGCAATCCCCCATCACTGAGCAATGGAATTAGAGAAAGGGAAAAAAGAGGAAGGAAAACTGTCACAAATGAAGAAGAACCAAAGAAAGACTACAAGTACCATCCAGACTCCTGGGAAGACAGCACCTGAGAATACAGACTTCGGAACTCAAACAATGAAGAGCCTCCAGATTGACTGGTCTCAAATCACAAATCCAGATATCAAGCTATTAATAGAGAGAATGAATAGAGATGAGGAGAGACAAGAGGAAAGAATGAAGGAGTTGATAAATGAGATGATGGCAATAAAGAATACAGTAATCAAAATAAATAGCAAGACAAGCATGGAAAGCAGAATTAAAGAAGCAGAAGAAAGAATCTCAGAGCTTGAGGACTAAAATATGGAACTAAACCAAACTGTTAAAAACATGGAAAAGAAGTTTAAAAAGAGGGAACAAAGCCTCCAAAAGATATGCGATTATATCAAGAGGCCAACTCTACGACGAACTGGCATTCCTGATGCAGATAAAGACAGAGACCACTCTGAAGCAAACATTCTGTGAAATTATCCAAGAAAACTTTCCTCATCTCATCAGAGATGGGACCATTCAAACACAAGAGTTTCAGAGAACCCCTGTAACACATCAAATGAGAAGACCAACTCCTAGACACATAGTAATTCACTTATACAAAATAGGTATAAAAGAAAAAATCCTAAAGGCAGCAAGAGAGGAAGGTCAGACTACCTACTGGGGAAGACCAATTAGAATAGCAGCAGACTTATCTACAGAAACACTACAGACTAGAAGAGACTGTAGTCTAATCTTCAAAGTTCTCAAAGATAAACAATTCCAACCAAGAATTTCCTACACAGCCAAGTTAAACTACATCAGTGATGGCTAATTAAATTTCTTCCCAGACATTCAATCCCTAAGAATTTTGCCACCTCCAGACCAGCTCTACAAGAAACACATAAGAAAGTATTAAACACAGAAGAAAAAAAAGGATGACCACGCTCTTCCCAAGAATGCAGGAAAAACATCGAAAGCACATACATACAACAATCCCAAAATCAAAAGAAAGTCAACAAACAAATAAACAAACAAACAATAACAACAGACTTCTATAAGAACCTCATGACAGGGATAAACTGTCACCTCTCAATAATTAGCCAGAATGTGAATGGACTAAATGCACCTCTGAAAAGACATAGAATGGCAAATTGGATAAAATATCATGATGTAACAATATGTTATCTCCAAGAGACTCATCTCACCAGAATGGACACTCACAGACTCAAAGTAAGAGGATGGAAAACAAATTTTCAGGCAAACACAACACAAAAAAAAGCAGGAGTTGTGCTCTTAACATCAGACAAAATATTCTTTAAGCTATCAAAAATTAAAAGAGATATGGAAGGTCACTACATAACGATAAAAGGTTCAACCCATCAATAAAAACGATCCATCCTAAAAATATATGCACCCAACATAGGAGCACCAACTTTTATAAAGTAGCTTCTAGGTAAACTAAAAAGGATATTGGTTCTAATACTATCATAGCTAGGGACTTAAATTCCCCACTAACAACCCTAGATAGATCATCAAGGTCACAGATCAATAAGGAGATCCAGAACCTCAACTTGACGCTTGAGCAAATGGACTTAATTAATACAGAACACTCCACCCAACAACCACGGAATACACATTCTATTCATCACCACATGGATAAGACTGACCACTTCCTCAACCATAAATCAAGAATAAAAAAATTCCATAAGATTGAAATATTGTCATCCACCTTCTCAGACCACAGTAGAATAAAAATAAATATCAATACACCAACACCACTACCCCAAAACTGACAAAGACATGGGGTACTAAATAGCATGAAGCTGCACAACTTCAATCTGTCAAAAACCTTCTTGCACTGATAAAGGACTTTGGCAAAGTCTCAGGGTTCAAAATCAATGTGCAAAAGAGTCACATTCTTATATGCCAACAACAAATGGACAGATAATCAAATAAAAATATGGAAATATGGGCCAATATGGAAATCAAAGCAGAAATTATTTTTTAATTTTTAAATTTTTTTGAGTTGGAGTCGCACCCTGTCACCCAGTGCGGAGTGCGGTGGCCACTCCTGGCCATTGTAGCCTCGACCTGTTGGGCTCCGGCAATCCTTCCGCCTCAGCCTTCCAAGTAGCTGGAACTACAGGCACGCGCTACCACACCCAGCTAATTTTTTTGATATACTGTAGAGATGAGGTCTTGCCAAGTTGCCTAGGTGGGTCTTGAACCCGCCGGCTCAGGCAATCCATTCACCTCAGCCTCCCAAAGAGCGGGATTACAGGTTGAGCCACCGAGCCCGGCTCAAAGCAGAAATTAAAAGATGACTGGAAACACATCTTACCAAAATCTCTGGGATGTCATGAAAGAAGTACTGAGAGGAGAAATTTATTTATTTATGAACACCCATCAAGAAAATGGAAACTTCAAAAGTTAACAGCCTAACAAATCACCTAAGGGATCTGGAAAGACAAGATAACCAAAATGCTAACTTCAGCAGAAGAATCCAGATTACCAAAGTAAAAGCCCAAATACAGGGCATAGGAGGCAAAAATATCATAGAAAAAAATCAATTAAAAAAGCTGGCTCTTTGAAAAGATAAACAAAATTGACAGACCCCTAGCCAGATTTACCAAGAAAAAGAGAGAAAAACCCCAAATAAATACAATCAGAATGCAAAAGATCAAACAAATCACAATGGACCCCAAAGATATAAAAAAATTATTAGAGATTATTATGCACACCTGTATGGAAACAAACTCGAAAATCTAAATAAAAAGGAGGAATTTCTGATATCACACGATTTTCCACAGTTGAAACAAGAAGAAACTGAGACATTAACTATACCAACCAATTACAACACAGTAAATCAACTCCATTGTAAGAAAAGTACCTACAAAGAGAAGTCTCGGACCAGATGGCTTTCCAGCAGAGTTCTACAAAACATACAAGGAGGAGCTGATACCAATCCTATAGAAAGTATTTCAGACAGTTGAGAAAGATGGAACTCTCCCCAAATCATTTTATGAAGCTACATCTCACTGATACCCAAATGGGTAAAGATCCTATAAAGAAAGAGAACTACAGGCTAATATCTCTGATGATTATAGATGCAAAAATATTCAGCACAATTCTAGCAAACTGGATCCAATGATATATTTCAAAAATCATCCACCAGCACTAAGTAGGCTTCATGCCTGGGATGCAGTGCTGGTTCAACATCCACAAGGCCATAACTGCAACTAAATACATTTACAGATATAAAAATAGGAATTACATGATTATATAATTAGTTGCAGAAAAAACTTCTGATAAAATCCAGCACCCCTTCTTGATAAAAACCCTTGAACCCCCCAGGTATAGAGGGAATATACCTCAAAATAGTAAGAGCCATCTATGATAAACCCACAGCCAACGTAATGCCAAATGGACAGAAATTGAAAACATTTCCCCTGAAAAACTGGAACAAGACAAGGCTGCACATTTTCATTCCTCCTGTTCAACAAAGTGTTGGAAGTTCTAGCTAGAGCAATCAGATAAGAGAAGAAGATCAGGGGTATCCAAATAGGAAAAGAGGAATTCAAGTTATCCCTCTTTGCTGATGATGATTCTATACCTTGGAAATCCAAGAGAATCTGTCAAAAACCTTCTTGCACTGATAAAGGACTTTGGCAAAGTCTCAGGGTACAAAATCATTGTGCAAAGGACAGTCACATTCTTATATACCAACAACAAATGGGCAGATAATCAAATAAAAAGCATTCACAATAGCAACAAAAGAAATGAAATACCTTGGCATCTTCCTAACCAGAGAAGTGGAAGACCTTTACAACAAAAACTACAAAACACTGCTCAAAGAAATCAAGGATGACACAAACAAAAGGAAAAATATTCCATGATAATGGATCGGAAGAACCAACATTGTTAAGATGTCCATCCTATGGATTTAGACTCTATAATACTGAGTGATCTATCACAGAAACGAAGAACTGAGTACCACATGTTCTCACTTATAAGCGGACCTTGAACGATTATCATAATACTATAAGAAAGGGCTTGGCAGTAGATGGAAACTACTGGGGGTAGGGGGTGGGATTGGTAGTAGTGGGATACTGCCAGGGGCGAGGGGTCACACCACATCAAAAAGGTACCTGCATAATGAACATTTATACCTAACCCTGAATTGTACCCCACATCTTCAAAAGAAAAAATTAAAAGAAAAAAAAAAAGTCCATTCTACCTAAGGCAATCTACAGATTCAACACAATACCCATTAAATTACCAACATTGTTCTTCTCAGTTCTGGGAATGACAATACAGAAATTCATATGGAAACATAAACGACCATTGATAGCCAAAACAATCCACAGTGAAAGAAACAAAATAGGAGATATCACACTTCCAGACTTTAAACTTTTTAAATACAGCTACAATCATCAAAATAGCCTGGTATTGGTACAAGAACAGGCACATAGACCTGGAACAGAAGAGAGATTTTGGAAGCACATCTCAATTTCTCAACCAACTCATCTTTGACAAAGCCTCACTAACAACCACTGGGGAGAGGAGACTTTATTCAGTAAACAGTGCTGAAAAAACTGTCTGACCACACGCAGAAGATTAAAACAAGACCACTACCTATCATCATACACAAAAATCAACTCTAAACGGATCAAAGACCTAAACAAAAACCCTCAAACTATAAGAACCTTAGAGCATTCAGGAGACATCCTTATGGAAATTGGAACTGGCAACCAATTCCTGATCAAATCCCCAAATGCCCATACCATAAGAGAAAAATAGCCAAGTAGTACCTCATCAAACTGAAAAGCTTCCTCAAAACAAAAGAAACCATCAAGAGAGCTGGGAGACAGCCCACAGAATGGGAAAAAATATTTACCAACTGTATATCTGACAAAGGCCTAACATCTAGAAACTACAAGGAACTCAAATGTGCCGAAAAGGAAAAAAAACAAACAGCCCTATTAAAAAGTGGGTAAAAGATCTGAAGAGACACTTGTCAAAAGAAGACATACGAACAGCCAAAAGAATCATGAAAAAAATGCTCTGCCTCACTAATCATTAAAGAAATGCAAATTAAAACCGCACTGAGAAACCACCTAACTCCAGTCAGGATGGCTGACATCAATAACTCAAAAAACAACAGATGCTGGAGAGGATGCGGGGAAAAGAAAACACTTCTAGACTGCTGGCGGAAGTGTAAACTAGTACACCCTCTATGGAAAACAGTGTGGTGATTCCTAAAAGATCTAAAAATTGAACTTTCATATGACCCAGCAATCCCCCTCCTGGGAATATACCTGGAGGAACTTATATCATCCTACAAAAAAGATACATGCACACACATTTATTGCAGCACTATTCACCATAACAAAAACATGGACCTAACTGTGCTGCCCTTCAAAAGTAGACTGGACTAAAAAACTTGGTGCATATACATGATGGAGTATTACGCAGCCATAAAGAAGGACAAAATTATGAACTTTGCAGCAACTTGGATGGATTTAGAGTTGTCATACTCAGTGATCTATCACAGAAACAAAGAATTGAGTATCACATGTTCTCACTCATAAGAGGACCCTTAACAATTATTAAAATACCATAAGAAAGGGATTGACAGTAGCAGGACACTGCCAGGGTGTGCGGGGGGCACACTTCACCAATAAGGGTACCTGATGTCAAACCAGGAGAAGTAAGGACCAAAGTAAGGCCCAAACTTTACCTATACAATGACCATTTGTACACTTAATCCTGAACTGTATCCTGCATCTTTAAAATAAATAAATAAAAAGGAGTCTGGTATGCCCCTCCCCTTTCTCTCCTCCTTCCATTCTTGCCATGTGATGCCTACTCTTCTTTGCCTTCCACCATGAGTTGAAGCTTCCTGAGGTTCTCATCCAAAGAAGATGCTGGGTAGTATGGACATTTTAACAATTCATGAATGTGGGACATTTTTCCATTTATCTGTGTCTTCTTTCACTTTACATCACTGTTTGTGTCATGTTTCTTCTACAGTCTGCAGAAGCATGAGCCAAATAAAGCTGTTTTCTTTATAAATTACCCAGTCTCAGGTATTCCTCTACAGCAACACAAATGAACAAAGACAGTCATATGTAAAAAGCCCACAGCTAACAGCAGATAAGCTGCTGGTAAAAAACTGTGTCTTTTCCTGAAGTTCAGGAACAAGGCACTTCTATTCAGCATGGTACAGGAGGTCCTAGCCTGAGCAAGCAGATAAGAAAAATAAATAAAAGGCATCCAAACAGGAAAGGAAGAAGTGAAAATACCTGTTTGCATATGTTATAATCTTATACGTAGAAAAACCTACGGATTCTACCAAAAAAACTATTAGAACTAATGAATGAATTCAGCAAAGTTATAGGATATAAAAATCAATGCATAAAAATCAGTTGCAGTTTAAACACAAACAATAAACTATCCAAAAATGAAATAAAAAATTCAAAAAATTAAAAAAAAACTGTAATTAACCAAGGAAGTGAAAGACTTCTATACTGAAAACTATAAAACAGTGATGCAAGAAATGAAAGAAGACACAAATAAATGGAAAAATGTCCCACATTCATGAATTGTTAAAATGTCCATACTACCCAAAGCTGTCTATAGATTCAATGCAATCTTCGTGAAAATGCTAATGGCATTTTTTTTTTTTTTTACTGAAATAGAAAAAACAATCCTAAAATTCATATAAAACACAAAAGACCCTAGATAAAGTAATCTTGAGAAAGAAGCACAAAGCTGGAGTAATTAAAACCATATGGTCTGGCATCAAGACAGACACACAGACCGATGGAACAGAATAGACAGCCCAGAAATATATCCAAAAATATACGGTCAACTGATCTCTGACAAGGGTGCCAAGAATGCAAAATGGAGAAAGAACAGTCTCTTCAACAAACAGTGTTAGGAAATTTGTATATCCACATGCAAAATAATAAAATCAGACCCTTATTTTACACAATACACAAAAATCAAATCAAAATGAATTAAGGACATAAATGTAAGATCTGAAACTGTAAAACTTCTGAAATAAAACATAGCAGAAAAGCTTCTTGACACTGGTTGGTTTGGGCAGTGATTTCTTGGATATGACACTGAATGCACATATAACAAGGCCAAAATAGACGAATGAGATTCTGCAAGTGAAGGAAATAATCAGCAGAACGAAGAGGTGGCTTACCAAATGGGAAAACTATGTGCAAACCATATAGAGGCATAGCTTGTTTCATTGCACTTTGCTGTATTACTGCTCTTTGCAGATATCATGGATTTTCTTTTTCTTTTTTTTGAGTTGGGGTCTCACTCTGTCACTCAGGCTGGAATGCAGTGGCACAATCATGGCTCACCACAGCCTCAACCCTGTAGCCTCAGATGATCCTTCTGCCTCAGCCTCCTGAATGGCTAAGGCTGCAGAACTAATAATGCCACCACACCTGGCTAATTTTGTGATAAGAATGTTGAAATTGAGATATGCACACTGTTTTTGTAGACATGATGCTACTGTACACCTAATAGACTACAGTACAGTATAGTATGAACATAACTTTTATGTGCACTGGGAAACCAAAAAACTCATGTGACTCACTTTATTGTAATATTTGCTTTATTGTGGTGGTTGGGAATTGACCTGCCATAGCTCTAAGATATGCCTGTGTCTGATAAGAGGTTAACTTTCACAATATAAAAAGAACTCCTACAACTCAACAGCAAAAAGTCAAATAGCCCAATCACAAAATGGGCAAAGGATTTGAATGGACATTTCTTTTTTTAAGTTTTGTTATTGTTAAAAGTTCTGCCAGGTGCGGTGGCTCAAGCCTGTAATCCCAGCACTTTGGGAGGCTGAGGTGAGAGGATTGCCTAAGCTCAGGGGTTTCAGACCAGCCTGGGCAACTTGGTGAGACCTTGTCTCTACAATAAATAAAAAAATAAGGCATGGTAGCACACACCTGTAGCTCCAGCTACTTGGAAGGCTGAGGTGGAAGAATTGCCTGAAACCAACAGGTTGAGGCTGTGGTGGCTGTGAGCATGCCATTGCACTCCAGCCTGGGTGACAGTGAGATTCCGACTAAAAACAACAACAACAAAAAATGCTTTTATTCTTTTTTGTAGAGATGAGGTCTCACTGTGCTACCCAGGCTGGTCTCACACGTCAGGCTTCAAGTGATCCTCCCACCTTGACCTCCCAAAGTGTCGGGATTACAGGTGTGAGCCACTGATTCTGGCCTAAAAGACTTTTTTTAAAAGAAGACATACAAATGTCCAATAGTCATACGGACATATAAGGTATGAAAAGATGCTCAATATAGTTCATCATCAGGGAAATACAAATCAAAACCACAATGCGATACACCTCACACCTGTTAGGATGCTTATTATCGAGAAAACAAAATGTAACACGTGTTGGCAAGGGTGTGAATTGAAACCCTTGTACAGCTGGTGGGAATGTAAATTTGTGTAGCTGCTATGGCAAACAGTACGGAGCGCTATCAAAACATTCAAAACATAGAACTACCATTTGATCCAGCTATCTCACTTCTGGGTATATATTTAAAAGAATTAAAATCAGTATCTCAAAGAGATGGCTGCACTTCTGTGTTCATTGCAGCATTCTTCACAATAGCCAGGATATGAAAACAGCCTAAATGACCATTGATAGATGAATTAATCAAAAATGTAGAATATACATACAACATTATTCAGCCTTAAAAAGGAAGGAAATCTTGCCATGTATGACAACACTGATTATGCCAGCCACAGAAGAAGCAATACAGCACAATTCCGCTTACATGACTTACATGTAATAGTCAAACTCATAGAAACAGAGTAGCATAGTTGTTGCTAGGGGCTGGGCAAGTGAGGATAGTGAGTTGTTATTTAATGAGCATGAAGTTTCAGATAGCAAGATGATTAAGTTCTAGACATCTGCTCTATGACATTGTGTCCATACATAGCAGTGCTGTATTGTACACTTAAAATTTTTGATTAGAGAGCAGATCTCACAGTAATTGTTTTTACCACAATAAACAAAACAAATCCAAAGCTTTTGGAGGTAGTGTATATGTTTGGTGTCTTGATTGTAGTGACAGTTTTATCCCGAAACTAATCCAATGATATACTTTAAATATGTGCAGTTTTCTGTATGCATTTCAATTATATCGCAAAAAAGCTGTAAAATTAAATATGTGCAGTTTTCTGTATGCATTTCAATTATATCTCAAAAAAGCTATAAAATTAAAAAACCTGGTAATGGACTTAACCTTCTCCCCCATTAATAACTCTACAAGCATGAGTAAAGCGTTCCACATAAAAGCAAGCTTTGAAAAGGAGAAACTCAAAAGGAATACTAATATTAAGGAAGAGAAGAGACACAGTGCAGGAGGTGGTGGCCAAAGACTCCACAGCGGGCCATGGGTGGCTCTGGAAACGGGAGAGAGCCAGTAAGTGGACCGGGCAGCTGGAGCTCCCCTCCCTCATCTCCCTGTGCTCCTGTCGGCTGGCAGGAACAGGGGGCAGATTAAAGTGTGTGTGTAAGTGCCTATCATTACTTCTCATTGATCAAACCCAGGCCCATTCCTCCCTGTTCCTACCCTTTGCTCTAAGACCCCGGACCTTAAGTTTGACTTGGACCCTTCTTGAGCACCAAGGAATAGTGGGGCCACAGCAAGGGGTTCAACAGAAGGCCTGCTCTGGGGGCCAGGACTCTAGGGTGGTAGGGCGCAGGAATACTGTTCCTGGCATTACAGGTTGTAATTCCAAACACAACACGCTGTGGGATACAGGCTGTGTCCTGGGTATGATTCAGGGTATGTCATCCATGATGTGACTCAAGATGTGACCTATGGGCCTCAGGTGTGATTCACTGTGTGATCGGGGAGTGAGGTAGGGTGTGAGCCAGCGTGTGACTCACTGTGGGACCTATGGTGTCCAGGTTCCAAGGAAGGACACCAAATGCTACTTCTTTTGTACTGTGGGTCCAATAACAGGATCTTGGGACTACTCTAGAAACCCATCCTGTTTTCCTAAATGAGCATTTTGGTATAATCGATTACAATTAGAAGCTACTTGCACTTAGGATAACCTATAGGAATTTAGGTAAAGAGAAAAGCTGGGGCTGGACAGCCTCAGAACTAAGGTGCCTGCTTCCTTCTGATGCTGCAGATTCCAAGTGAGGCCTGCCTCTCTTCGCCCTGCCCACCCGCCTACGGGCAACAAGGGTTCATACACCACCAAGTTTCTGGGCTTTGTCACCCATGTGAGACCACAGACTCTGGTCTTCCTAGACCCTGTTCCGAGCTCATTGTTGTACCTAGGCCCAAAATGCAGAGAGCATAACTCCTGAGAAAACATCATTAGCCCAAGAGGGAGAAATGGATCTGAATATTAAATAAATGCTTCCCATTAGACACAGCAAAGTACATCGAGTCAACTGTATCTCTGTGCTTTTCAGCTCCATGCAGCATATAGTTGATATTCAGTGTGTTGCTGCATCAAAAAATAATTCCAAAATAGGTACCAGTTAAAAGAATTTCAGAGATAAGTGATTATGCAACTGTTCCTTATTGGCACAAGAAGGAAAGACACTAAATGGCTCTTTACTCCATGGCATTTTACTGGTTCTCTTCAGTACACGGAATTTCTTTGTACCATGAAAGCCTATGATAACAAAAAGTGTATTTCTGTATTTCCTAAAGAAAAGAGGGACACTCCTTCATAGGTCACATAAGTCAGTGCATATCCTAACCGGATTTTTAACAAAGCAGACTTAAAGCAGAGGCAGAAGTTTTACGCAACTCTGGACGATGTGCTGAGTGTCTTGTTTTTGTTTTTGTTTTTTTGAGTTGGAGTCTCACTCTCTTTCTCAGTACCTGCTTTCTCATTCAGACTGGAGTGCAGTGGCTGCTCCCGGTCACCGCAGCCTCAACCAGCTGGGCTCCGGCGATCCTTCCGCCTGTCTTCCAAGTAGCCGGAATTCCAGGCATGTGCTACCACGCCCGGCTGATTTTTTGATTTATTGTAGAGATGAGGTCTCGCTGCCCAAGTGGGTCTTGAACCCACGGGCTTGGGCATTCCACTCACCTCAGTCTCCCAAAAGCGCGGGATTACAGGCTGAGCCCGGCTGTGTCTTGTTTTCATTTGCTTTATCTAAGTGGAATCTTAACATGCTGCTTTCCAATAAACCCCCTCAAGTGATGGGGGGTTTAATCAAACTTATCAACTTGAAACACAGAAATATTCTCTACAAATGTATTTTGTTTCTAGATGTGGGAGAGCTCTTGGAAGGTGCTGACCGCCCCCTCCCCCACCCCCCAAGGCTCCCTCGTCCTGCCTTTCCTTCTCATCCATGTGGGTCACTCCTGTTGTCCTCTGTGCCTGCATGGGTGTATTTTATGCTGTGCTCCAGTGACTGGCTGATGCCTTTATATCCCGTACATAGTCATGAGCTCCTAGGACTTGTTCGTAGATTGGCACCTGGACAGAACGTGGGATGCAGTAGATGAGCTACTGAATGTCAATAATTGCTAACTAATCAACCAATGAACAGTCCATCCTTTTCAGTAAACCAGACAGTTGACTGACTTGTGGGGTATATTCACTTTGTTGGATTATGCTGGTTTTGCCCTTGTTTTAGACTTCCTTATCAGGAGAGGTGCAGGTTTGTTGTTTGTCTACACTGGCCTCCGATGGTGAACAGGGAGGGAGAGGCCTGAGCACTCTGGGATCAGCACCTGCTTTCTCATTCTGTCCTGATTCCTCCCTCAGACCATACATACCTCCATTCTGACTCTGACTTTGCTGACTCACTTGCTCTCTGTGAGCTTTGTGTCTACAGATCTCTGTAGCTGGCCTCATTTCAGTGACCTGTCTTTCCCCAGAAGAGAAAACACAGTGTGGGTTTAGTTAAATGTGTGTTCCATGATCCTGGCCACAAATGTTTAAAAAACATTTAAATCATAATTTAAAAGCCACTTTAATCAAAACTTTACAAAAATTTGATGCTGTTCTTGTAACAGTAGTAAATAAACATAGTGTTCATTGCTTTAATGTGGACAGTGTTTTTGACCAAATAGCAGTTCCTGAAGTTCACAATGAGTAGATTTCTTAGGGGGGAAAAGAAAGACAAATTTTTCATTTTTTTCCTTCATGCCAATTTACAGACAATCTCATTTCTCCCATGATGGTGCAATTTATAAAATGCAGTTTCTAATATTGATTTGTGAAGCACTTTGATGACTGGAGATGAAAGGATTGATGCCCTTCCTGTTTGATACCACTATGCACTGTTGTTGCTAGAACTCTCTTGATCTTCTTAAAGCACCGATTCCATTAGGTAAGTACTCCAGGTTACTTTCACATCCTGGGAGCTGTGGGTGCTTTTTGGTTCTTTCAGTGGCTCCGTGATGAACAGGAAGCCAGCTGCCAGGTGTGAATTCACAGCAGGCTTCACACCTGCTTCTGCTAATAGTGTTCACCTAGGATCAATAACAGCATCATGAAATTACGTGCAAATATCAAAATTACTCTAAGCAACCAAGTTCCTACCTCCCCTGTCCTCCGCCATTAATAAAACACCCTAAAGAATGGGATGTCTGCCATTTCACTGAGAGATCTCTATGCGAATTCTTGTAATATTCTTGACCTATACTGTTGGCATTTGTCTTGGAGTATATGCATGCTCAGATTACTTTTCTTTTATGTTCTTGTCATTTGCTTCAACTACATTGTGCATTTGAAGAGCTGAGACTATGCTATCTACCTCATGGAATGCTCATATTAGCCAGAGAAGCACCGGGCACATGATAGATCCTTAAAGAAATGGAAACATCTGCGGCTGGTAACGTAAGGGATTCAGTGAATAAAGTAACCTTTTCCTGTGGAACTCAAGGTGTGGTAATTGTTCCTTATTTTCTTGTTATGCCAAAGTATCCTCTTCCTAAGCATTTCCTGGGAGAAGTTCACTTCCTCAGAGTGAAAATTCACCTTCCGAGTACAGAACATACCAAGTGAACACTAATCTCAAGCATAATGACTCAACCCTACATTTTCTTTAAAGTTTTTCTGCTAGAACGAGAGAGAAGTAGATCTGGTGGTATGTTTACATTCCTTATCCTTTAACAGTCAGAGTCTTTACCTGTGGCTCACACTTGTTTTTTATTTTTTTTGAGTTGGAGTCTCACTCTGTAGCCCAGACTGGAGTGCAGTGGCCGCTTTTTACAGACCTGCTGGGGTCTGGCGATCCTTCCGCCTCAGCCTTCCGACTAGCCGGAATTACAGGCATGCGCTACCATGCCCGGCTGATTTTTTGATTTATTGTAGAGATGAAGTCTCGCCAAGTTGTCCAGGCGGGTCTTGAACCCGCGGGCTCAGGCAATCCACTCACCTCAGCCTCCCAAAGCGAGGGATTACAGGCTGAGCCACCGAGCCCGGCTGGCTCACACTTATTAACATTACCCTGAGCAGTAAATGAAATAATAGCTGGCAGGATTGAAGAGAGTTCCACTCTTGAGGATTTTGACAGCAGCCTTCCCCAACCCCCTCTTCAGTGGCATTAGGTACAACACCTGATAACAGCAGTGCAATAATCCTGTGATTCCTCCTGACAAGGCACAGAGACAGGGCAGTAGGGAATGCCCAATGCCAAGCGGCCTAGAGGAATGCCGTGTGTGTGTGTGTGTGTGTGTGTGTGTGTGTGTGTGTGTGTGTGTTTGCTCACGTTTCCAGGGACGCATTGAAACGTCAGTGCAAGTCTAGAGGACTTCTTTGTGGAGAATAATTGAGCCCCCAGAATGTCAGTTGGAAAAGTCTTTAAATGATGATTTTTCCTACATAAACCACAGCTTTCAATAATGAGCTACTGTCTTTCCTGCTGCGGTTAACTTACCCAAGTTTTTTATGAGTAGGACTTGATGCTTGTGACCCTGAGACAGGCTCTTTAAAATAGCCCCACACCTTTCTGCTCTGGCCACTGTGGTGTCCTCTTCTTTCCCCCCAGCTCCTCCTCTCGGGATCCTAATTCAAGGACAAAATCTGTCACCCTGCCTTTTTTCCTAGTAAACGATTTTTTAAAAACACTATTTTAAGGGACAGTTTTAGGTTCACAGCAAAACTTGAGAGTAAGGTACAGAGATTTTCCATATACCCCTGACCCCTACTTGCAGAGCCATCCTCACCACCAACATCCCCCATCGGAGTGGTGTATTTGGTGCAACTGACAGGCCTCCATTGACACATCGTCACTCAGAGACCACAGTTACATTAAGGTTCACTCTAGGTGGATATGTTCTGGGGTCTGGACACATGAATGCTGTGTCCACGGTTATAGTGTCATACAGAGTAGTGTTGATGCCCTAAAAGTTTTCTATCCTCCACCTCATCATCTCTAGCAAGGGAACTTTGAAACAACAGGAGACAGTTTTCACACGACCCCTAAACACAATTAAGAGTCCTTGCTTCAGTGAACAGGATCTGATTTTTCTGTTTTTCAGTAAAAGAGTTGTTTTTGGTTTGAAACCAACAACAAAAAGTACCAAGTATGAATGAATTTAGATCTGAAGTAAATTATTCTGGGTGCTGTGAGGTAAGGAACGATCATTTAGGGTTCTTTATTTATTCTTACTTAGGTAGTGGGGTTTTGTAAATCTAATGATTACTTTCAGTGTCATGGCCTGATCTTAGGCCCTAGGAGATCAGTCTTATCTTTGCAAGTGTTTATGTTTGGAAGCTTTTCAGAGACTGACTGACTTAGCTGAGAATTTACTGGATCTCTTGGTCTTGACACAACTAAAAACCTGCTTGACACTAAGGAATTTCACTCCACATTACACATTCGTCTGGCAGTGTCAACAGGGAAAGTCACTTGTGCCAGAGGTTGAGTCCACATACCCAAATGCTTAGACAGTGGACTCAAAGCCAGAAAACGCTTCATTAGGAACCCATGTGAGCATAAAGACTGGGCAGTTCCTCTCTCACCCTCTCTTCACTTCCTCCCCCAGGACTAATCACCATTCCAGTCTCATCTGTCACCTTCCAAGCTGGGCAGCACAAGGTGTGGACACAGTTGTTCTGCCCTCCAGCAGCAAAGTTCACCCAAGAGCAGGCACTGTCACCCTTTCAGCATCTTCCTGTCCTTTCCAATCTTCAGCTTCCCATACCCATGAGGTCAGGATGGCAAGTGCGATGAATTTCTTTTCAGTCCTCATTATCCTTGAACTCCCGGCTGACACTGACTGCTCCTTCTTCCCGAAACTCTTCCCTTTCTTGCCTTGTCATTCTTCATGTTCTCCTTCTTCCAACCCCCTCTGAAAGGCTGGAGTTCTGCATCTTCTGTCCTGGGCCCTCATCCCTCCTCTTCTCTGCACGTTCTCCCGAGTGGCATGTCCACCCAGGCCAGTGGGCTAATGACTGACATTCCCTAAGCTCCAGACTCACAGCAAACACCCCTGGATTTCTAAGGTCTCTTGGTCTCAACACATCCAAAATGGAGCTCACTGTTCCCTTCTCCCTCCAACTGCCTCTAATTCTTAAATTCTTTATCATAGAGAATGCCATCACCATTTTACTTTAAGGGTTCAATGTGACATTCTTCTTTTCTTCCATCTCATCATCCACCAGGCTGTTGCGAGACCCTTTCGCCCACATCCACAGTCATGGCTGTCCCCTTCTCTTCACTGTTACCTCATTCACCTCCTCCCGTTTCCTTCCTTCCTTCCTTTCTTCCTTCCTTCCTTTCCTTCCTTCCTTCCTTCCTTGTTTTTGAGTCCCCTTCTCTTCACTGTTACCTCATTCGCCTCTTCCCGTTTCCTTCCTTCCTTCCTTCCTTCCTTCCTTCCTTCCTTCCTTCCTTCCTTCCTTCCTTTCCTTCCTTCCTTCCTTCCTTCCTTTCCTTCCTTCCTTCCTTGTTTTTGAGTTGAAGTCTCACTTTGTCACCCAGGCTGGAGTGCAGTGGCACACTCACGGTCACCGCAGCCTCGACCTGCTGGGTTCAGGTGATCCTTCCACCTCAACCTTCCAAGTAGCTGAAACTATAGGTGCATGCTACCACTCCCAGTTTATTTTTTGATTTATCATAGAGACGAGGTTTCCCCAAGTTGCCCAAGTTGGTCTCAAACCCCCGAGCTCAGGCAATCCTCTTGACTCCGACTCCCAAAGTGCTGGGATTACAGGCTGAGCCACCACACCTGGCCCCTCCTATTTCTTTCTTTCTTTCTTTTTTTAAAAATAATTATTTATTTATTTATTGTAGAGATGAGGTCTTGCCAAATTGCCCAGGCTGGCCTCAAACATGTGGGCTCAGCCAATCCCCTCACCTTGGTCTCCCAAAGTGCTGGGATTATAGGCATGAGCCACTGCGCCCGGCCTCCTCCCATTTCTTGGTTGGACCATTGCAGCTGCCTCCAGCTGGCCATGCAGCCACTTGCCAATGCCTGGGCTTGAATCCTGGCTCCATCACAGTGGTTGTGTGAACCGAAGTCAGATGAGCTTTGTTCAGATGTGCAATTTGATTATATAAATGTATGTACATCATTTCAATTAATTTCATTGAATCCTTTCAGTAAGTCCACGGCATCAGGATTGTTACTGATGTGGAAACAGAAGCTCTTGGAGGTTTACCTAAGTTCATGCACCCGGAAATGGGAATACTGACTCCAATGCCATACTCTTAACCAGCATGCCCCTTATACAACTCTTAGTGGGCTGTAGGATATCCCCAAATTTTGAGAGAAGCATTCATAGAGTGGTCATAATTCCAGTGACACATCTACCTTCCAGTAGTTTACATCTGGCTTGAGTCCATTTTCAGGAACTGCATACACGTGAAAAGGTTGACAAGCCAAAGAGAGCATTTTTGACAGAGTGCCCTGAACGTCTGGCATTTTGACAGGTCAGAGAACAAGACAAATTGTTGGGATGAAATTAGGCTTCATGTAAACAATGGCAGCTTCAAGTCTATAAAATTGTAGTTAATATAGTTTACATAATGCAAACGATTTTACTAACATGCAACAACCTCGCTGCATTCTGTTCCAAGGCTATAAAGTTATGTTATGCTTTTGTGAGTTTAGCGACATTAAGGCACAGCCAGAGTATTTGGGATTTCTACTGATTTTGAAAGCTGTGGTTCCATAGAAGGCTGTGGTGAAAAACAAACAAACAGACAAACAAACAAACAAAAAAACAACAGCTGTCTTGTCTCGGTCACCTATGCGTTACTATTAAGAAAAAAATATTTATTTGAAAAAAAAAAAAGATCAAACCCCAGAGTGGAGCACCCTTTCTCTCTCTCTCTTTCTACCTCCCTTCCCTTTCTTCTATTTTGTGACTGCGCAATACTTCTTTTTAGGGCAACTGAAAGCACAGATTAAGGTCATGCAGGCATTTTGGTACAAAAGAAAAACAACACATGTCCTTCTTAAAAGATGTATTCCTGACAGAGAAATATCAAACACATAGAATATATAAAAAAAAAAAAAACCAGATAAAGGAAAAACACACTTCCTATTCATAAGTGGCCATTTTAAATTTGAATAACAATCTCAAAAAAAGAATAGCTTTCAAGAAATAGTTAGGTGGAACGTAACGGCCCTTCCCTAACAGGAAGGTGGTGAACAGGAAACTTCCATCCACCACAGTCAATGAGAGATGTGGAAGAAAAATTAGTGGCATTCTACTCAGTTACATCTCCACAAACTCACTGGCAGAAAACTTAACTTGAAGAACGGTGAACACAGGTTTGCTTGCTATATGAGTGCAGGTAGACTAAATGTTTTGATCCTATGCCCTCTCATGTCAATTACACTTTTTCGTAAGTGTAGACCAAGGGCTATAGCCAATGGCCTCTTACATGAACGCTACTGGAGTATATGACCCTTAGAAAATTCTGTGTGGCCTGAGGTGGATAGAGGCAAGAATCAACGGCCTATTGACTGTATCAGTCACATAGATCATGTTTTATTAATTTGAGTCAATGCTTAAAAAGTAGGTTTCAGTTGAAAACTGGTATTTCTACCTCATTTTAGAAATTCGGAAGACCTGGCAACTTTGGGCCTGTGTTCTCACGAGGCAACAACAGGATGAAGCCAGGTTGCAGCTGCCCCTTTTAGACAAGACAGGCACTCTTTGCCTTATCCCTTGCAATGGATTGAATCGTGTTTCCTATCCACCTCCCTGCACCTGCACTCCCCACAATTCATATGTTGAATCCCTAACCACCAATGTGACTGTATTTGGATATAGGACTTTAATGAGGCAAAATGAGGTCATAAGGGTGGGACCCTAATCCCATGGAGCTGGGGTCCTTGTAAGGAGACCACATCTCTTTCTCTCTCCTTGTGTACCCATAGGTCACGTGTCAATACTGCAAGAAAGCAGCCACCTGCAAACCAAGAAAAGAGCCCTCACCAGAAACCAATCCTGTGAACATGATGATCCTAGACTTCCAGCCTCTGGAATTATGAGAAAATACTGTTTTTTAAGCCATCTATCTTGTGGTATTTTGATATGGGAGCGAGCTAACACAGAAACATACTTGGGATGTGAGAGTTATCTGATGATTCCTCCCATTGCCTGCCCTCTGCATCTGGTCAGCTGAGCTCTTCTCCAAGCACACATGCTCCCTACTCCTACTGTACTGCTATGGTTTGGACCCCTGATTGCTTACCGGCACTGCTGCCTTCTTTTTTTTTCCTTTTTTTTTGAGTCGGAGTCTCACTGTGTCATCCAGGCTAGAGTGCAGTGGCACACTCCCGGCCACCGCAGCTTCGACCTGCTGGGCTCCGGCGATCCTTCTGCCTCAGCCTTCCAAGTAGCCGGAACTACAGGCGTGCACTACCACACCCGGCTAATTTTTGATTTATTGTAGAGATGAGGTGTCACTAAGTTGCCCGGGCTGGTCTCGAACCCGTGGGCTCAGGCAATCCTCTCAGCTCGGCCTCCCAAAGTGCTGGGATTACAGGCTGAGCCACGGAGTCCGGCCGACTGCTGCCTTCTAACCGGAACTTCCACCTTACCTCCATCTCATATCTGCACCCCCTTAAAATCCAGCCATGGCATGCCTGAACGATGCTCCATCTAAAAATTAAAATGGGACCACATCATTCTTGCTGTTAATTTCTTATTGTCACAGTGGCTCCCAAATTCTGATGCTATTGCCTGAGAATCCTGTGGGGTGCTGCAACCTGTGCAAGAAAGAAAGCTGAGTCATCAGGATCAACCCCATGGGGAAATCAGGGCACATTAAGGAACCCATGGGGTGATACAGACTGTATCACAGCTATCCTGGAGGCGCAAACAGAAGACATAGAGATGCAGAGGACTCTGGGAAGGTCTCATCATCAAGGGAGGGAGGACTCCCCGGGAACCAGTGGGCACGCAGTAAGAACAGGCATTGGAGCGAGCATGCCCCCCTTGAGCCTGAGAACCCTGTCCCCCAGTGCTGGGCTCCCAATGCACATTTTCAGAATAAACAAATGAATGGGGCCAGTAGCAAAAATAAGTAGCTATGAAGCACAGTGGTAGCAGAAGTAAGCATCTATGAACAGGAGTCAAGTGGACCTTGAACAACCACCTTATTACTGTAGGAAAGGGGTAGAAAGTAGTGGGAAACTGTGGGGAGGAGGGTGGGGGGTGGAGATCTGGGATTGACAGTAGTCGATATCCACCTGGGGAAGGGGCGGCACACCTCATCAATAAGGGTACCTGCACAAGGAACATTTGTATACTTAACCCTGAATTGTACCCCACGATTTCAAAATAAAAATTAAAAAAGAAAAAAAAATCATGCTTCTGATTCACACTTTTTCAGCTAAATCCATTCTAAATCCTAACAAAACCAAAAGCCATTCTATGTTTAATTCAAATCTACACAAAATCCGATAAACAAGCTTTGCCTGATATAACAGTATGTGTTTTCATGTTGATAACACTGGGTGGAGGGTATAATACACCCCGCCTGCACTGAGTCATTTGATTCAATGTCATCTCAGATACAATGTTGATATACAAGCTCTATGAAGCTATAAGATGATGTCTTTAGTGAACACATTCATGCAAAAATGAGTTACATGCAACTGACTCTTTAGAGCTCACGGTTCCATTCTTCAGATCTTATTTCTCATTTTTCTTTCACAGATTCATAGTTTATTTTTGATTGTATATTAATAAGTTTCTGCTTCACATACCTCTTATTATTTTTTTTAAAGAAGGATTTATTGAGAGGACAGAAAAGCTCCCAGAGTGGGAGGGAACCCCAGGGGGTTACCCACCTCTTATTATTTTTAAGTTATGTTCAACAGTACAATCACATTAAAACGACATTATATCGTCACAACTCTAGACTTTGTCTTCTTCTTTGTTGTTCCTTGAGACCACAGTTCTCCCTTTTGAGTTATTTTAATCTGATGTATTTTTAAAAATTTGCAGGAGTAATTTCTAATTAATTTCTTTCCCAAAAGAATATGGGAGTGTGGGAGGGGTATACTTTGAGCACTTATATATCTGAAGATTTATTTTACCCTCACATACCAACAATACTTTAACTAGGCATAACATTCTAAAAGTACAGTTCTTACTTTCAGACGTCTGGAAACATTTGCTCTGCTATATTCTAGACGTTAGCACTACAGAGGAGAATTCTGCTGCTCCTCAGTTCTCTTCCTTTTTGAGGTAAGCTGAGCACTTATTTATTTTTTGTTCTTTGTTTCTCCAGAAATTTTCCCTTTGTTTTAGAATTCAGAGATGTCACCAGGATACAGCAGCTGGGTTTATGGTTGTTCTAATTATTCATTCTCACGGTGGGTGAGTCCTGCAAACGAATTTATTGTGTTCTAGATATAAATAAAAAGTTGCATTCATTTGTCAGCAGGCATGGCACTACAGTCATGGACTAGCTCCTTTCCTGTGCAGAGCAGAGCACAGGCCTGAACAATTATTCCTTTTTCTGTGTCACTAAAGTGGAATCCAAAGTCCACCTGTTATTACTTTGTCTTGACATTGACAAGGCAACGAGTAGCATCAGGAATCTGTGATTTTTTTCCCTTTCATTCTATAGCAGAGTACATGGAACAGTGTTGTCCTGAATTTGCAGAAGCACACCTGTGCTTGGTAAAGCTAAACCCAGAGAAAATACTGCTCATAAACCAAGGGACCGATGACTTTAAATCCTGGTGAGACTGTGCCCACTTTCTCGCAAGCAACCAGCACAGGGACACTCTGGGGCCTGACACACTCTTCTGCAGCTGGTTCTGAAGACGAGCAAACACTCTGCCAGCACCAGGGTTGAACTTCTACAGTAAAACCTAACTGCTTTCAGTGGCTGGTGTGAGTTCTCAAAGGCAGCCAGGCACACCTACCCGCAACTCGACTGTTAACACTTGCGATGGAAGTCAGAGTTTTGCGGTCGAGCTAAACGGCCTTGTTAAATCTCCTTTCGTGTGTGTTCTCAGAGCGAATCGCAGCAGGACTCCTACCGTGGCAGGAAAGGAGAGGCTTGAGGGGACCTCCCCGGGGATGACGCGCTGTGGACACCCATCAAGCGAGGGGGAAATTTCCCAGAGAGGCTCATTAATCAGTCATCACAAGTGAGCGAGCGGCCATCATCCCAAGGTGCGGGAAAGCGCAAAACCACCCGCGGCAGCGTTCTCGGCGAAGTCGTCGGAGTGCACACTGTCGGGGTGACAATCCTTCGGCCCGGAGTTCAAAGGCACGGCGGTCTTTAAGTCGCAGAGCTTCAACCACCCGGGATCCCGTTGGCGACCGTGGCCCGCCCCGGCCCCGGGCGAAAGAGCCCTCCCGGCCGCGGCCCCCGCCCCGGCCCCGCCCCGGCCCCGCGACTTCCACCCCCGCGACCCCGGGCGGGGCGCGCGGTCGGTCCCCGCGGTCTCCGCCCGCCCGCCCGCCCGCCCGCCCGCCGCGCGCCGGCGGCACCTACCGAGCAGCAGGAGCCGGTGCGTCTGCTGCAGGTCGCGCTTCTGCTCGCGCAGCATGCGGTCGATGCCCTGGCTCACTTTCCGCGCCTCCTTGGCGGCCTCGCGCTCCTCCGCGCGCAGCTGCTCCGGGCGCCGCCGCCTCTCCGCCTGCGACCCCGCCTGGGGCTGCGCGCACGCCGGGCTCCCGCCGCCGCCGCCGCCGCCCCGAGGGAGCGAGGTCCGGGCTGCGGCCCCCACGGCCGCCGGGCACAGGGCCAGGGCCGGGGCGGGCTGTGCGGCCTCCACCCGCGGCCGCGAGCCCGCCGCGCACGGGGCGTCCGCGGCGTCCCCGAAGAGCAGCGGCCGCAGGCTGTAGCACAGACCCATGTGGGCGCGGCGCGGGGCGCGCGGGGCGAGGGCAGGCCGGGCTCAGGCCGGCGCCCCCGCGGAGGGGCGGGAGGGGGCTGCACGCGGACCCCGCGCGGCGCTGCCGGCCGCCGGCTGCGGGGCGGGGGTGCGGGGGGCCCGGGCCTCGGGCCGCGGCCCCTCACTGTCCCGTAGGGCCATTTTGCATTTTCCGCCGGGTGCAGGGGGTGGCGGCCCCCTGGGCTGGAGATCACCCGGTAACGCCCAGCGGGCCGAGCCGACGGGCCTCCGCGAGCCCGGCCCCCGTTACCGTAAAGGCCGCCTCCGGTCCAGCCCTCGCTACCGTAAATACCGCCGCCCGGCTAGCCTTTGTTACCGTAAATACCGCCCTTCTCCGGGTGCCCGTTACCGTAAATGCCGCCGCGCGCGGGTCTTCGCTACCGTAAATACCGTCGTCCGAGCCCCGTGCGCAGCTGCGGACAGTGCCGCAGTGGCGGTGCCGTCACCACCTGGAGCCGCAGTTGCGGCCATTAGGAAAACCATTTAGAACGGAAAGCCGGGCGCAGGGATAGAGAGCTTGGCTTTAGGGCCTTCAGTTACTTGCAGAGATCTCTGCACCTCGCCTCTCCTTCTTCTTCCTAATATCTTACACACACAGCCCATACCTCCGCACAATCTCGATCCCTACACTTTAATACATTTGACCTTGACAAGATCTCTGATTCTAGAGGTCCTTGACACTATTTTCAGCAATCTCCACACTTACTTAAAGACTAAAATCGAGCAATATTATTGTCATGTACTATTTATATTTGTTAAAATGAGATTATGAAACCGCACAGTATCGTGCAGACAGGAGCAGATCTATATTCTGGCCGGGTGTACTCTCTCCATGCCTCTGCAGACACAAGCCCACCAGAGGTCCCAGTCCTTGGTCATTTCCCACTGAATACATACAGACATCATCTTAGAGAGAGAGCTTTTGCAACAGGTGAACATGTCAACGTAGCTTCTAAGAAACCAGCTATAACACGTATTCTTTAATTTCGAGAAAAATGACATGAAATATTATAACTGATAGTTAAACATGTGTAATATAAATCCCATTAGCACACCAGATTAGACTGTTTAACACGACACAGCATGCAGCACAGAGTACGCTATACCTGTTGGCACAAGATATAAGTATAATCGGAGAAAAGAAAGAAAAGTGGACAGAAACAATATTGGAAGAAATAGTGGTTTCAAATTTCTGTACATTTGATTGCATTTTTAAAATTAAGAAGGTGGAGATCCAGCATCCACATTCTTTTGGGGCCCTGTTAATAACAAATGTAAATACCATGTAATAATTTTGACCTCACATTGTTCAAAAATTTTGCCAAAATTGTGGCAACTTTGAGCACCAGAAGAAAAGAGGACTATAGAAAATCTCACTTGGGAAAATGGAAAAAGTTCGTAAATATGACTGTCATTTTCAGTATTTGCTCACTCATCCGTCTGTCTATTTATCATTCATTCAATGTTTATTATGCACCAGCAGTGTGCTAGGCATTCTTGCTGGTGTTGAGTGAGGCAAAAGACATGAGTCTCCATGGATTTTATATACTAGTGAGGTATAAATATGTCCAATTGTATAAACACAAGTGAACATATTATACATTGCAAACTGAACAAGTTCTATGAAGGGAAACAGCAGGGTTCTGAGAAGTGATAAGAGAAGCTCCTATTTAAATTAGGATCAGGAGAAGTAGTGTGTGAGACAGAGAAGGCCTTTGGAAAAAGGGAATATTTGAACTGAGACCCAAGGGACTGATAGTAAATGCTTTTCTGTTGTGACTTTTTAGCTAAACTTTATCAACTAGTATCATATGAGAAGGATAACGTTTTGTTTATATATTAAAACCAGCTGAAAATTAAAACAAATATAGTATGGATTTAAAAACTTAAGTACATAAGTTAAAATGTGGCCCCCTGTTGAAAAATTAAGCATTTCAAGATGGTAATAGCAGAGCATTAAGCCAAGCCTGAGGTCTTTGTGTGAACTTGCAGGTCCATGAAGCCAGCTCTGCTTTCTGGCTTGAAATGTTAGAGGATAGAATTTGGAATCGGGAGAAAAGCCATACAGTTAACTGTGAAATTGTAGAAGGGAGGGAACTTCAGAGGTGCAAATCCTTTAATTAAATCTACTCAAACTTAACAATGGATTGGGGAGACGCTGGTGGCCTGACAAATAAACTAGAAAAAACTGAAAGAAAAAAGATTTCAGGTGCTTCTCACTTCAGAGGAGACAGAGTTTAGAGTTTGAGTTCAGCCAAATACTCTGGCTTACAGTACAAAACAAAATAAAACAAAGCATCGCTCATTAGAGAAACAACAGTATGCAAAGTCTCTACAACATATCATTTGTAATATCCAGTGTCTAATAAAAAATCATGAGACATGAATAGAGACAGGAAAATATGACCCACTGTTCAAGGAAAAATTAATATAAATTGATGCCTAGATGACTCAGCAGACAAGGATTTTAAGGCAGCTATTATAAATATGTTTACATATTTCAAAGGAGATATACACGTTATGAGTGAACAGATGGAAAATCTCAGCAGAGAAATTGCGGCATAAAGAGAAACAAATGGAAATTCTGAAACTGGAAAGTAATGTAACTGAAATAAAAATTCACTGACTGTGCTTAACAGCAGATTGAAGATAGAAGACAACTTGATAAATGAGAAAACAGATCGATATAAGCAATTCTATCTGAAAAGCAAGGGGAATAAAACAAAGAAGTGTGAACAGATCCTCAGAGAGCTGTTGGTCATTATTATCTGGTCTAATAAAAATGTAATTAGAGTCTTAGGAAGAGAAGAGAAAGTGGGACAGAAACAATATTGGAAGAAATAGTGACTTCAAATTTCTGAAATTTGGTAAAAGGTATTAACTTATAAATACAAGAAATTCAGTGAGCCATAGCCAGAATAAATACACAGAAAATCACACCTAGGAGGTACATGTAGTAAAACTGCTTACAACAAATGTGAGGGAAAATTATAAAAATAGTCAAAGAAAAAAGAGACATTGTGTACTGGCAACAACATATGAATAATGTTGACTTTTAATCAGAAATAATGAAGGCCAAAAAGCAACAGAACAATACAGTTGAACTACTGGAAAAGAAACAGCCATCAACCTAGAATTCTGCAAAGTTATACTTCAAGAATAAAGGTGAAACAATTTTAAGAGCAAAAATATATAAGAGAATTTGCCGTCACTTGACCCATATTATGAAAAATGTTTGATGGAACTCGTTAGGCTGACAGGGGAAAAATAAAGATCAGCAGAAGTGATAAATATGTGAATAATCATAAAGACTACTTATATTTTTTCTTTTTTAAAAAAGTGTTCCTAGCCGGGCTCGGTGGCTCAGCCTGTAATTCCGTGCCTTTAGGAGGCTGAGGTGAGTGGATTGCCTGAGCCCGCAGGTTCGAGACCCGCCTGGGCAGGCGAGACCTCATCTCTACAATAAATCAAAAAATCAGCCGGGTGTGGTAGCGCGCACCTGTAATTCTGGCTACTAGGAAGGCTGAGGTGGAAGGATTGCCAGAGCCCAGCAAGTTGAGGCTGCGGTGCCCGGGAGTGGCCACTGCACTCTAGTCTGGGTGACAAAGTGAGACTCCAACTCAAAAAAAAAAAAAAAAAGTGTTCCTATTAAAAATATTAGTAATGTGTTGTGGATTTATGATATATGCAGATAAAATATGTGTGAAATATAAGAAAATGTTGCAAAAGATGAGGGTGGAGTAAAGGAACTATATTCTCACAGAATTCCACTATTTTATGTTAGATGGTATAATAGTAACTATAAGTAAGTCATGATCAGTCACTAATAGAACTTTCTGCAGTGATGGAAATGTTCTGTGTCTGCTAGGTCCTATGTAAGGTAGCTACAAGCCATAAATACTCATTGAACACTTGAAATGTAGTTATTGTGACTAAAGAAGTAAATTCTAATTTCATTTAATTTTAATTAACTTTAATTAAATTTTGATTAAAGACACATTAAAAATTTCTGGGATACCATAAAAGCAGTATAAAGAGAAAAATTTATAGCTCGGCACACACATATCAAGAAAACTGAAAGAACAAGTAAACAGCCTGACGTCATACCTAAGGGAGATAGAAAGACAAAACCGCCAAAATCCTAACTTCAGCAAAACAATCCAGATCACCAAAATAAAGTCGCAACTGCAGGGCATAGAAGACAAAACATCATAGAAAAAAATCAACAAGACAAAAAGCTGCCTTTTGAAAGAATAAATAAGATTGATGGACTCCTAGTCAGATTGACTAAGAAAAAGAGAGAGAAAACCCAAAGATAAAGTCACAACTGACCCCAACGAAATTCAAAAAATTATCAGAGATTACTATGCACACTTGTATGGAAATCAACTTGAAAAGCTAAATGAAGTGGAGGACTTTCTGACATCACACAACCTTCCAAGATTGAAGCAAGAAGAAATTGAAACCCTAAACAGACTAGTAACAATCCAGGAAATCGACCCCATCATAAGAAAGCTACCTACAAAATAAAAACCCTGGACCAGATGGCTTTCCAGCTGAATTCTACAAAACAAACAAGGTGAAGCTGATATCAATCTTATTGAAAGTATTCTGGACAAACAAGAAAGATGGAATTCTCCCCAAATCATTTTATGAAGCTAACATTACACTGATACCCAAACTGGGTAAAGATCCAACAAGTAAAAAGAATTACACGTCAATTTCCCCGAAGAACATAGATGCAAAAATTCTCAATAAGATTCTAGCAAATCAGATCCAACAGCACATCTCAAGAATCATCCACCATGACCAAGTAGACTTCATTTTTGGGTTGGTTCAACAACCACAAGATCATAAACATAATTCAACACATTAACATATGTAAAAATAAGAACCACATATTATATCATTAGATGCAGTAAAAGTTTTCAACAAAATCCAGCATCCCTTCTTGATAAAACCCCTTGAACACCTAAGCATGAAGGAACATTCCTCAAAACAGTAAGAGCCACCTATGATAAACCCCAAGCCAACATATTGCTCAATGGACAGAAGTTGGAAGCATTCCAACTTCTAAAACGAGAACAAGACAAGGTTGCCTGCTCTCTCCCCTCTGTTCAACGTAGTGCTGGAAGTCCTTCCTAGAGCAATTAGGCAAGAGAAGGAAATTAGGGGTATCCAAATAGGAAAAGAGGAAGTTAAGCTATTCTTCTTTGTGGATGATATGATCCTATATCTTGAAAACCCAAGAAAGTCTGTCAAAACCTCCTTGCACTGATAAATGTCTTTGGGAAAGTTTTGGGATACAAAATCAATGGGCAAAAGACTGTTCGTTTCTGTGTACCAGCAACAAACAGACAGAGAACCAAGTAAAAGGCACAATCCCATTCATAATAGCCACACAAAAAATGCAATGCCTTGGCATCTATCTAACTAGAGAAGTGAAAGACATTTACAATGAGAACTACAAAACACTGCTCAAAGAAATCAAAGATGACACAAACAAATGGTAAACATCTCTTGCTCAGGGATCGGAAGAATCAATATTGTCAAGATGTCCATCCTACCCAGGGGAATCTAGAGATTCAATGCAATACCCATCAAATTGCCAACATCATTCTTCTCAGACCTGAAAGTGACAGTACAGAAATTCATATAGAAACAAAAAAGAGCATCAATAGCCAAACCAATCCTCAGCAAAAGGAACAAAGCAGGAGGTATCATGCTTCCAGATTTTATTTATTTATTGTTATTTTTTTGAAGTTTTCAAACAAAGTTTATTAGAGAAGGAAAAGGAGAGAGACAGACTTGCCAGAACCTTCATGGACAAGAGAGAAACCACTTCCAGACTTTAAACTCTACTATAAGACAACAATAATCAAAACAACATGGTATTGGTACAAGAACAGGCATATAGACCAATGGAACAGGACAGAAATTCCAGAAGCAAAAACTTGATCTCTTAACTAACTCATCTTCGACAAAACCGTCAATAACAACCACTGGGAAGAGGAGACCTTATTTAGCAAATGGTACTGGGAAAACTGACTGACCACATGCAGAAGAATGAAACAGAACCCCTACCTCTCACTACATACAACAATCAACCCTAAATGGATCAAAGAGCTAAATGTAGCATCCAAACTTTAAGAATCCTAGAAATACTCTTATGCACATTGGAGCAGGCAACCAATTCTTGATCAAATCCCCAAATGCATATGCTATAAAAGATACAATAGACAAGTGAGACCTCATCAAACTGAAAAGCTTTTGCACAGCAGAAGAAACCAAGAGAGTTTGAAGACAACGCACAGAATGGGAAAAAAATATTTGCCAGTTATGTATCTGACAAAGGCCTAACATCTAGGATCTACAAGGAACTCAAATGAGCTGAAAGGAAAAATAAAACAAAACAACAACAACAAAACAGCCCTATTAAAAAATAGGCAGAGGATGTGAATAGACACTTTTCAAAAGAAGACACATAGTCAACAGATACATGAAAAAAATACTCAGTCTCACTAATAATCAGAGAAATGAAAATCAAAACCACATTGAGATACCACCTAATACCAGTAAGGATGGACATCATTAATAAATAAAAAAAAAAAGATGATGGCACGGGTGCAGAGAAAAGGGAGTGTGGGAGTGCGAACCAGTCCAACCTCTATGGAAAACAGTGTGGCGATTTCTTTCTTTCTTTTTTTTTTTTGGCGATTTCTAAAGGAACTAGAAATTGACCTTCCATATGACCCAGCAATCCTCCTTCTGTGAACATACTTGGAGGAACACAAATCATTCTACAAAAAAGACACCTGCACACGCATATTTATTGCTGCACTATTAATGACAGCAAAGACATGGAACCAATCTTACTGTCCATCAAAAGTAGATTGGATAAAGAAAATGTGGTACATATACATGATGGAATATTATGCAGCCATAAAGAAGGACAAAATCATGGACTTTGCAGCAAATTGGATGGAGTTGGAGACGATCACACTTAGTGATGTATCATCCAAACAAATAATTGAAAAGCACATGTTCTCACTCAAAAGTGGGCCTGAACATTAATCACAGTAGCACAAGGGAGGATGGGCAGTCACAGGACACTGCCACGGGAGATAAGGGGGATGCATATAACAACATAAAGGGTACCTGGTCCTAAACCAAGTGATGTGAGGAACAGTTGGAAGCCCAAACTTCACCTGCACATAGATTACATATTACCCAATCCTGATTTGTACCCCAAATCTTTGTAATAAAACAAAGTAGAAACACACAAAACAGCAACATATTCCTGTTAAAAATATTAGTAGTGTGTTGTGGATTTATGATAAATGCAGATAAAATATGTGTGAGATATAAGAAAATGTTGCAAAAGATGGGGATGGAGTAAAGGAACTATATTCTCACAGAATTTCACTATTTTATGTTAAACGATATAATATTAACTATAAATAAGTCATGATCAGTTACTAGTAGAACTTTCTGTAGTGATGGAAATGTTCTGTGTTTGCTAGGTCCTATATAAGGTAGCCACTAGTCATAAATACTCATTGAACACTTGAAATGCAGTTATTGTGACTGAAGAACTAAATTCTAATTTCATTTATTTTAATTATCTTAAATTTTAAATTTAAATAGTCACATGTGGCTAGTGGTTATCATTTTATACAACATAGCCTTAGAGCAACTGTAAAAAATAATGCAAAGTAGTGTTTCTCAAAAATCAATAGGGAAACAAAAACTGAAATAACAAAAGATTAGAAAGAAGACAGACAGAAGGAAACAAACAAATGAACTAAATAGGAAACAAATATCAAATGACAGATTTAAATCCAACCATTGATGAAGCATAAGTGGACTAAGTCTCCCCAAATAAGAGGCAAAGAATGACAGAGTGAATAAAAAGGAAAAGACCCAACTTATGCTGTTTATAAAGATACACTTTAAATATAGACACAAGTTGGTTGGTAGTAAAAAGAAGAAAAGAAGAAGAAATATAGACTGTGGTATATGGACTAAATGTGTCCCTTCCCCAAATTCATATGTTGAAGATCTAACCCCCAGTGTAATGGTAGCTGGAGATAAGGCCTTTGGGAGGCAGGGAGGATTAGGCAAGGTCATGAGGGGGTGCTCTTATGATAGGACAAGTACCCTTATAAGAAGAGAAGTCAGAGAGCTTGTTCACACTTTTTCTGCCACGTGAGAACACAGCGAGAAGGTAGCCTTCTACAAGCCAGAAAGAGGGCTCTCTCTAGAGCCCAACCATCCTGGCACACTGATCTCAGACTTCTTGCTTCTAGAACTGAGAGAAAATAAAGTTCTGTTGTTTAAGTTACCCAATCTATGCTATTTTGTTATGGCAGTATGAGCTAAGACACATGCTATGTTAATTTATTAGGGCTGCAGTGACAAATTACCACACAGGGAAGGTCAAAACCTAGGAAATTCATTATCAGAGAGTTCTGGAGGCCAGAAGTCTAAATCAAGGTGTTGTCGGGGCCACAGTCCCTCTGAAGGATCTAGGGAAGGGTCTTTTCTCGCCTCTTCCAGCTTTTGGTGGCTCCTGGCATTCCTTGGCTTTTGGCAGTCCTTGGCTCTTTGGTCTCTGCTTTGTCTTCACGTGACCTTTTCCCTTTGTCTCTGTGTGCCCTTTTCTGTCTCTCAGAAGATCAGTCTCATTAGATTTAGGGCCTACCCTAATCCAATACGATCTCTTGATTCTTACTTTAATCACAGCCTGCAAAGGCAATTTATAAATAAGGTCACATTCTGAGGTTTCAGGTGGACATGAGTGTCTATATTAATGTCAAACAGAATGAACTTCAAGATAAGGAGGTTTAATGAGAATAAAGAGAGCTGTTTCATCATGATGAAAGGGTCAGTACATCAGAAAGACAAAACAAATATAAACTTATATACAAGGCTTCAAAATATAATAGCTGATGAAATGTAAGGGAGAAGTAAACAAATCCACAATCCTAGGTGAATGTTTGACATGCTTGCCTCATTAACAGAAATAGAAGGTCTAAACTATAAGTTGCCTCTAACTAGTTGATAATTACAGGACCCTACACCTCACAAAGACCAAAATGCTCTTCCTAAGTTCATGTGGAATGTTCACTAAGACGACCAGATTCTGGGCCAAAAAGTAAGTCTCAACAAATTATAAACTATTAAAAGTCTATAGAATATGATTTCCAGTCACAGTGAAATTAAATTAGAATAACAGTAAAGCATATGAAGAAAATCCCCCAACATTTGAAAATTAAGCAATAAACTTCTAAATAACCTGTGGTTCTAAAAAAAAAATAACGAGGAAATTAGAAGTATTCCAAACTGAATGATAGTAAAAACACTACATTATCAAAATTTGTGAGGTGTAGCTAAAGCAGTTCTTAAGTGAACATTTATAGCTTTAATTGCTTACATTCAAAGGAAGAAAGGCTTAAAATCATTGACCTTAGTTTCTACCCTGAGAATTTATAAAAAGACAAGAAATTAAACCCAAAATAAGTAGAAGAAAGAAGTAACAGCAAAAATCAAGAAATGGAAAATAAACCAGAAGGAAATGAGGAAGGCAAAATATTATTCTTTGAAAAATTTAATAAAATTAATAAATCTCTAGCAAGAAATAAACACAAATTACGAATATTAGGCATAAAAGAGGGTATATAGTCACAGAGTCTACACACATCAACTCACAACTGGGGTAGGATAAGCAACTTTATGTTAACACATTTGAAAACTTGGATGGAATGAAAAAATTCTGAAAAATTCAACTTAACCAAAATGAACACAGGAAAATCCAGAAAACCTGAATAGTGATGTATGTAGCAAAGAAACTGAAATTGTTTTAAAGGTGCCCCCACAAAGAAAACTCCAAGGATAGGTGATTTGACTGATGAATTCTATACAACATTTCAGAAAGAAATAATGCCAATCTCATACAGACTCTTTCAGAACATAGAGGAGGAAAAAGGACTACTCTAACTTGAGGCCAGCACAACTGTAATGCAAAAACTTGACATTAAATAAAACACCAGAACATTTTAGGCCAGTATGGCTTATGAGTATGGATGCAAAAAAAACTCCCTTAAAATATTATCAAATTAAATCCAGCAATGTAGAAAAACGTCATAACTGAGTGAAATTTATTACCATACTGCAAGGTTGATTTAATATTTGATAATTAATGCAATTTACCACATTACTATGTAAAGAAGAAAAATGATATAATTAACTCAATTAATCCATGAGAAGCATTTGAAAAAATTAATATACATTGAAGAAAAAAATCTCAACTTTTGGCAAACTATCATTCAAAATAAACTTTAGATATTGAGGTAGTCATTAAAATGCTGCAGGTAGAATCATAATTAATAGTGAAACATTGAAAATTTCCTTCTTAACAATGGTGGCAAGGCAAAGATGTCTGTTCTCATCCTTTCTTTCCTTCTTCCTTCCCTTCTCTTCTCTTCTCTTCTCTTCTCTTCTCTTCTCTTCTCTCTACAGGGTCTCGCTCTGTCACCCAGGCTAGATGGAGAGCAGTGGTGCAGTTTAACTTACTGTAAACTTGAACACCTGGAACCAGCAATTTTCCCACTTCAGCCTCATGAGTAGTCAGGACGATAGGTATGCACCACCATGCTATGTTGCTCAAGTTGGTTTCATTCTGCCTTGGCCTCTCAAAGTGCTGCATCTATAGGCATTAACCCCTCATAATTTCTGTTTAGTCTCACATTTATGGTCCTGTTCATTGCATAAGGCAAAAAAAAAAAGAAAAAATTGTAAGTGTAAATATTGAAAATGAAAATTTAAAATTGTATTTACTCCCTAATCATAATTGTTTATGAAATATCTATAAGATCTATAATAGTCTATAATAGCCTGCTTGACAGAAGTAACTCCATTTTGTTTAAATTCTCCATTTTAGCTGCTTGCCTACCAGAGATGACCACCCCCCTCCCAAGTGTGACTGTTGTAACTTTCTCATGACCACAGACTTACATCTTTGTTCCCCCTGAGAATTTAGAAACTCCCCAACCACAAGTTCTGCATAACTGTACTCTTGCCTAACTGAAACCAGATGTTATACCAAGAAATTGTTACTTGCAAAATCCCCCACTGCCACATCCTCATATTTTGTTCCTATATTTTGTTCCCTTTTGCTTTTAGTTCCTTGTTACCCTACCCCTCGCTATGTAGCCTACTTGTGGTTTTTGCCTTTATAAACTCCTTGCTTGCTTTACTTGGGGTTGAGAGTTCTTTGTGGTGCTAGTCTGCTCTCGACCGCCAGCTAATAAAGGACTCAAAATTCGACTCTCTGTGTGTTGGTGACTTTTTCTCGCACTTCGGCTATAACATTTGGAGGCCCTAATGAGATTCACCAATCTTGGGAGGTGGCCTCACTCTGGCTTTCCCCAGCTTGGTGAAGAAGTTATAAGGGAGGTACCTCCTGAGTTGTTCCAGGGCTCCATAACCTTTCATCTGACTTGGAGGGTGTTGGAATGACCGCTGGTTTCCCCGCACCTCAAAAAAACCTGAGTTTGTTTGTATTCTCCTAGGAGGTAAGAGTTTGTTCTGTTCTGTTTGTGGCCATAATTCTGTTTACAGGGAGTCACAGCCTGACAAGGCCATCCCTTGGACACTATTCACTAAGCTAAGACATTGGCTGAATAGAGTCCCAGTTCAGTTTCTGTTTCAGTTTTACTTTTGTTCTTATTGGTTTTTAACAGTTTTTGCTTTCAGTTTGATCTGTTTTAATTGGTATTTGACAAAATGGATTCTCAGACTTCTAAACCCCTCAGTCCTCTGGACCGCATGTTGAAGAACTTCTCTGTTGTATTTGCTGAGGACTATGGTGTCCATCTTTCAAAGGGCAGGCTCTGGACCCTCTACAAAATTGACTGGCCTTTGTTTGATGTTATATGGCCCTCCATGGGGTCACTAGATGTTCATGTCACTGAGTCTGTTTGGAAGGTTGCTACAGGGACTCCTGGTCACCTGGACCAGTTTCCCTATATCGACCAGTGGTTAAGTTTGGTCCAAAATTCACCCTCATGGCTAAAGATATGTTCTCTTGAAACTCTCAAGTCGCATTCTTGTTTCTAAATCTCTAATTTGTAAACCGGGAATCTCTTGCCCTCACCTCTCTTATCTCCATCCTATTTCTACCATGTTGTATCCTGTTTTACACCCCCCTACTGAAAACCCCTTTGAGAACCCAGTTATGTCTAACTCTAATCCTCTGCCTTATAATCCTCAGGCTTCCTCGCCTACCATTATCTCTTGTCCCTCCCCTATTCCCTCACCGCCTTTAGCTACCTATCTCTGATCTTGGACCAATCCAGCTCCTCTCCTTCCTCTTTGGGAATTTCCTCCTCCACAGGGGACAGATCGAACCAAGCACCTTCTTTTTAGTATACACTCTCTTTTCCATTTCTGATTTATATAATTGGAAATACCAGAATATGCTGTTCTCAGAGAAGCCCCATGTTTTGACTTCTCTGATGGAGTCAGTAATGCACACCCATTGCCCTACCTGGAATGATTGTCAGCAGCTCCCTATAACTCTGTTTACTTCTGAGGAGCAAGAGCGCATCAGAGCTGAGGCTAGAAAGTCTATTCTAGCCTCCACTGCAGGTACACAGGAAGAAAATCAGGAAATGTTATATGAGGTTTTTCCCTCCTTTTACCTGGATTTGGACCCTAACACTTCAGCAGAGTCTAGGGCATTAGATATCTATCACCGGACTCTATTAGCAGGTTTGAGGGGAGCAGCCCAGAAACCTATCTTTCTAAAACTACCAAGATTCTCCAGGGTCCTGAGGAATCTATGGGGGCATTCCTTGAACACTTCCAAGAGGATTTTCGTACCTATACCCCGTTCAATCTCTCGGCCTCTGAGAATACTTGAGCTATCGATTTGGCATTTGTGGCTCAAGCAGCTGTGGATATCTGAAAACAGTAGCAAAAGCTAGAGGGCTTTGCAGGAATGAATATTTCTCAGCTACTTGAAGTAGCCCAAAAGGTTTTCAATAACTGAGATGCTGAAAAACAAAAACAGGCAGCTCGGGTGGCTAATAGAACTGCCAGAATGGGAATGCGAACTGGTGCAGCCTCTTTGGAAGACAGTGTGGCGATTCCTGAAAGAACTAGAAATTGACTTTCCATATGACCCAGCAATTCCCCTATTGGGAATATATCCAGAGGAACTTGAATCATTCTACCAAAAAGATATCTGCACATGTATGTTTGTTGCAGCTTTATTCACAATAGCAAAAACATGGAACCAACTGTGCTGCCCATTGAAGCTGGACTGTATAAAAAAATGTGGTACATATACACGATGGAATATTATGCAGCCATAAAGAAGGACAAATATATGGACTTTGCAACAACTTGGATGGATTTCTTTCCCACTCAGAGTCTCAACCCAGCAACCCTGCTGCCTGATCATACTCAGTGATTTATCACAGAAACAAAGAACAGAGTTCCATATATTCTCACTCATAAGTGAACCTTGAACAATTGTAATGCTGTAAGAAAGCAATTGGGAGTAGTGGGAAACTGTCAGGGGAGGGGGGTGGGATTGGCAGTTGAGGGAAACTGCTAGGGGAGGGAGGGGCATACCTCATCAACAAGGATATCTGCATGATCAGTGTTTGTATACCTAAACCTGAAATGTACCCCACATCTTTATAATAAAAATTAAAATAATAAAAAAAAAACTGCCAGAAGACAAGCCAAAATCCTGGTAACAGCCCTGTGAGTCCCAGGAACTGATACCCAGTCCCCTCATCAAAAGCCAGACAATAGCCAGAAGGGTCAGAAAACCAGACATACTCCACTGGCAAAGAACCAATGTGCTTATTGTAAGGAGCTAGAACATTGGGTCAAAGATTGTCTTCACATCCAAAGCCAGAGGACCCTAAGTCAGTTTTGATTCTGCCTTCTGCTGGGGAAACTGGAAATGACTCGGACTGAGGAGGCCAGGACTCTTTTTCCTTAGACCCCCAAGAGCCCATGGTAACCGCTGCTATTGGGGGCCACCCGGTCCAACTTTTAGTGGACACCGGGATGGAACTGTTGATCCTAAAGTCACCATTAGTACCTATGTCTAGCAAACAAATCTCAGTTTGAGGGGCAACAGGGGCAATCACCAACTGCAAATTCACTTCTAACCAAACTGTTGATTTAGGATAAAAACTGGTCACTCACTCATTCCTCATAGCTCCGGACTGCCTGTCCCCTCTCATGGGCCGTGATTTGCTCTGAGATCTAAAAGCTACTATTGTGTTTTCACTGAACAGAACTGAAATATGTGTTCCCACTGCTTATCAGATGCTTTTAACTGTTCCACTTTCGAAGAATATCTCCTAACTTCTTCTAATTCTCCTACTGAGGACGTCTTGTCAAGCTTACTTCTACAGTTACAACAAGAGTTTCCTTTAGTCTGAGTGGAGACCAATCTGCCAGGATTGGCGAAGCATCACCCTCCAGTCGTGGTGAGTCTGTTGGCATCAACCACCCATGTTCGCATTCATCAATACCCTATGAGTTTGCAGACCCGGAAAGGAATTGCTCCATATATTAAAAAGCTCTTAGCAGCTAATATATTGACACTGTGCAAGTCATCATGGAACACTTCTTTCCTGCCAGTTCAAAAACCGGGAACTTCTGACTACCGACTAGTTCAGGACTTGAGGGAGATCAATAAGCGGGTTAAAACAATTCATCCTGTTCCCAAGCCATACACATTGCTCGGTCTGCTTCCCCCTCAACATCAGGTATACACTGTGCTGGATTTAAAGAATGTCTTCTTTTCTATTCCTTTGTCCCCTGTCAGTCAACCCATTTTTGCCTTTGAATGGACAGATCCTGACTCAGGGGACACCAGTCAGCTAACTTGCACCCGGTTGCCACAAGGGTTCAAAAACTCCCTGACACTTTTCGGGAAAGCCTTACAACAGGACTTATCGGGGTTCCATGCCTCGCACTCTAAGTGCACTTTGCCCCAGTACGTAGATGATCTCTTGCTCATGGTGGCAGACTTGAACACTTGTTTAAAAGGTACTAAGGCTCTGTTATAGCTCCTTCAAGATTTGGGCTACTGTGTCTCAGCTAAAAAGGCACACCTCTGTTCAGCTGAAGTCTCCTACCTGGGGTACCAGCTAATAAAGGGTAAGCAAACCCTAACTTTGGCCTGAAAAGAAGCTATCCTCTGAAACCCCACGCCAACCTTGAAAAAACAGGTATGGGAATTCCTGGGGGTGGCAGGGTACTGTCAGCTATGAATCCCAGGATTTGCTGAAATTGTCAGCCTCTATATGCTGTCACTGCAGGAGACAGCCCCTAGAATGAATTGCTACCGAGAAACAAGCGTTCCAGCAGTTAAAGATGGCTCTTACCCAAGTCCCGGCTTTAGCACTCCCAGATTTTACCAAGTCTTTTCACTTGTTTGTTCATGAACAGCAGGGCATTGCAGAAGGTGTTCTCATCCAGACCCTGAGACCCTGGAGACAACTGGTGGCCTATTTGTCCAAAAAATTAGATCCAGTGACCTCTGGATGGCCATCCTATCTTCAGACCATCGTCACTACAGCTGTACTGGTGAGAAAAGCAGATAAACTACCTTTTGGCCAAAACCTGATTTTAACTGTTCCCTATGCTGTTGAAACTCTGCTCTGGGGAGCCTCTGGCCACTGGATGTCAAACGCTCATATTACCCAATATCAAAGTCTCTTACTTGCCCAGCCTCAACTAACTTTCTCTCCCACTCAGAGTCTCAACCCAGCAACCCTGCTGCCTGATGACAATCTAGAAACACCAATTCATGACTGTGAAGATGTACTAGACATCTCTCAAGCTAGTTGCCCCGATCTTCGGGATGCTCCCTTAAGACAGGCTGATGTTGACCTGCTCATAAATGGCAGCAGTCTGGTAACAGGGGAAGTCCACAAGGCTGGTGCAGCAGTAACCACTGCTCATGACGTAATCTGGTCACAGTCTTTGCCCGGTGGCACGTCGGCTCAGAAGGCTGAGTTAATTGCTTTAACTCAGGCCCTGTGCTGGGGAACAGGAAAACGGGTAAACATCTTCACTGACAGCCAGTATGCTTTTGCTACCCTCCATGTCAATGCCATAATCTATAAGGAACGAGAACTTCTTACTGCGGCAGGTAAGACTATAAAAAACAAAGAAGAAGTCTTGCCCTTCTAGAAATCTTGCCCTCCCCAAAGAGATAGTCATCATTCATTGCAGGGGACACCCCAAATCAGACACTCCAGAAACAACTGGAAATCTTCTGGTGGGCCAAGCAACTCGAGAGGCAGCAGAACTTCCAACTGAGCCCCTAACTATCCTGCTAACTAAAACTTTTCCAGTTCCTTCTCTCCCACCACAGCCCAACTTCACCCAAAACGAACAGGAACAAGTGGACCTGGCAGGAGCTCACAAAAAGTCTAGAGGATGATAGGTTAAAGACTCTAGAATTATTTTGCCTACAGCCCTCGCGTATACTTTGGTAAAACAACTCCATTCCACCACCCATGTGGGAGGTAGCAGAATGGCTGAACTGTTAAATTGTTCTTATCATATCAATGATTTTTAAAAAGCTTGACCATCTCGGCCACCGAAATGTGCCCTGCCCGTGCAAAACAGGGCCCAAGGCCTCCTGACAATATCAGAGCTCAAGGATTAAGCCCTGGAGAAAAATGGGAAATAGACTTTACTGAAATAAAACCCCTTCAGGTGGGGAACAACTATCTACTGGTGTCTGTAGATACTTTTTCTAGATAGGTAGAAGCTTTTGCCACAAAAAATGAAACCATACTTATGGTTACAAAGTTTTTACTAAATGAAATTATTCCTAGGATTGGGCTCCCTCTCTCTACTGGCTTTAATAACGGTCCTGCCTTTACCTCATCCATAGTTCAACCGGTTAGTAAAGAACCAAACATTAGTTGGAAATTACATTGGGCTTACTGACCATAAAGCTCTGGGCAGGTGGAACGCATAAACCGAACCTTAAAAACTACTTTAACTAAATTAATAATAGAAACCGGTGAAAAATGGGTAAACCTTTTGCCTTTGGCCCTTCTCTGGGCCCGATGCACCCCATATAAGGCTGGGTTCACCCCATATGAAATCATGTTTGGAAGGCCGCCTCCTCTGTTAGCCCGGGTTACAACTCCATTCTACCACCCATTTGGGAGGTACCAGAATGGATGAACTGTTAAATCATTATTACCATATCAATGGTTTAAAAAGCTTGACCGCCTTGGTGGCCGGAATGTCCCTTGCCTGTGCCTGAGTCAATGCCAAACAGGGCCCAAGGCCTCCCTGGAGAAGAATGGGATCCCATTCTTGAAGACATTACTAATCAATCTCTGTTAAAGTATCTCCAGTTTCTGCAGCAGGTCCAGGATATTGTCCACACCAATGTCTGGGCCGCTTTGCCGACTCTCTTCCATGCTGTGTCATCCATTCCAGCTTGAGAACTTGGTCTACTTCAAAAAGTTCCAGAAGAAAGGACTGACTCCAGCCTGGAAGGGACCCTAAGTCATCATCCTCACCACCCTAACGGCACTCAAGTTTGACGGAATACCAGCCTGGATTTATCACTTGCAAGTCAAAGAAGCCAAAGAAGATGACGTGGCTCCACCCTGCTCAGCCATCTGGACTAAAACAAGAAACCCTAAAAACCCACTCAAAATCACCCTCCGAGCCCGCCCTCCTGCTCCAACCATGCCACGGGCTGACCAACCGACGCACAACTGAAACGTAAAAATCTGACTGCCTAAAATAGACTGCTTTACTGGTTATTAATTTTCTGAATGTACTGTCATCACCCCTGTTGGAAAAGTTCCCTGACCATTCTGCATGAGCTTGACAGCACGCAGTGATTCTGGCCATTTGAGAAAGCTCATGGCATAAGAGGTTAAAAGTAGCCTCAAAGGAACGTGTGTGACTGGCAACTCTGCAAGTGAATCATTGGTAGAACACCTTGCTTCCCCGGGAACTCAGCTGATAAGATAAACAGGAACTGTTCCTCGTTAACCAAGAAGCTTAATAGTTTAGAAGTACAAAGAACAATCTTAAGTAAAAACCTGTTTTGTACCAGCACATATTGTGAGTCATTTTTGTGTGTAGCCTGCTTTTTTCACGTATAAAAGATGACCAGAAATAAAGCTTGGGTGCCTCGGAGTTCAACTCCTTGGTCCCCAGTGCCTTGTTTTTCTTTGTTTGTCTCTCTCATGTTCCTGCACCTTCAGATCCCCAGTCCCAGAGACTGACAACCCCTTATTCCTCACCGTTGGCATCCCAATTGCCTTAGCTCTAGGCATAGGCCTAATTGCTGTAGCCCCCACAGACTGGAAATGTGGTGAGAAATCCCTGTTAATGCTATTTTATCTTTCGTGCGTAGGGTGCATTACTGCCCTAATATGCTTATAATAAATTTAATTTGTTTTATCTTAACTGGAGAGTCCAGACACGTCCTGTACTCCTTCTCCCTAATGTCCTTTGCCTCAGGGACAGTTTTAGCTACTCAAAACTGGACTGACCCTTTAAACCCAGCCCAAACTAATCTGGTTCCTACTGACCCGGTCATTCTTAAGGTGTTCCTATGTGACCTCCTTAACCTGCCAAGAAGGCCCCCACCTTTGGCAACCTCCTATTTGGGAGACCTTGTATCCGCACGTAGTCACAACACAGACTTCTACCTGTGTCCTGGGGATCCCTCTGACCAACATTGTTACCTGGCTAACGACTTCTTCTGCCCTGAATGAAAACGTGTCACTATCGCAACTTACAGTGGGGGGCCAAATGATACTTCCCAAATCACTCTTTGGCAAGTTACTAACCCAGACCCCACTCAGGTGCCCATCTATATAAAAATCATCAACTCCTCTTGCCATTCCTGGGGTTTAGGCTCTGCCTGGGGCATCCCAGCATACATAACTGGTTATAACCTAGGTGCCTTATTCACCCTCCAATGGCGAACACTTGCCTACAACACAGCCAATCCAGTAAGGCCATTAACTAACCTGGAAGACCCCATGTTTGGTTTTCATCAGCCTCCACCGTCTGTCAACCAAATCACCACCCCAGGTCCACCTTGACAGCTTCTGAAGCCAGCTCCAGAGGCTTGCCCAGGAGCACAGATTCCAAAGTTAACTTCAGGGACTCATCCCAAGGCTAATCCTCCAGCTCCTAGTCTTTTTCCTATGCTAACTAATATACACCGTTTGCTCAACGCCACTTGGCTTCAGTTAGCTTCAGATTGCTGGCTCTGCTTAAAGTCAAGGCCCCCTGACTACAGAGGCCTAGGGGTCATTATTCCTCTTGTCAGCAACACTGACAAAGCTACATGTTCTCCAGAAACAGTTCATGTCACCATAGGGGAAGTAACTGGAAATGCCTCTTGTCATATAACTTCAGATTTCAATCTGGCAGCTTTCCCGTTTCCTGATGTCTGTGTTCTGTCTCTCGCTGTAACTGTAACTGGATCCCTGGCCTATGCAGCCCCTGCCAATACTTGGTTTGCTTGCCCTACAGGCCTTACAACCTGCATTACTGCTGAAATGTCAAGCAATAGGTCTATCCTGTGTATTACTGTCCTTGTACTTCCCCAGGTATATGTTTATAGTGGTCCTGAAGGGACCCTTTTGCTCAATCCTCCTGGTCTCCCTACAACACGTTGGAAATGTGCTGCCCCCTTGCTAGTGCCTGCCTTAATTGGGTTAAATATAGCTGAAACAGCTGCGCTCAGCACCACTGCCCTGGTCCGCGGAGAATTAGGGCTAACTAACTTTGCAAGGACATTAATTCTGACTTAAATTGCATGCAGTCTGCTATGACCAACTCCATGCACATAGACTCCATTGCAGAAGT
This sequence comes from Cephalopachus bancanus, assembly GCA_027257055.1. NCBI lineage: Eukaryota > Metazoa > Chordata > Mammalia > Primates > Tarsiidae > Cephalopachus > Cephalopachus bancanus. The sequence continues at coordinate 279,679 of JAPVLO010000469.1, forward strand.
TGTCCTCCAGAATCGTGAAGGCCTAGACTTGCTCTTCCTATCCCAAGGGGGACTTTGTATTGCTCTTGGGGAAGCTTGCTGTTTCTATGCAAACAAATCAAGAATTATTAAAGACACTCTCTGAAAGTTCCGAGAAAATATTAACAGATGACAGAGGGAAACAGACAGTAATAAATCATGGTTCCAATCCTTGTTCGACTGAAATCCATGGCTAACAATTCTCACCACCAGTTTGGCTGGGTCTCTCATCCTTCTCCTCCTTGGTCTGCTTGTGGGGCCCTGTATATTCAATTGGTTTGTTTGTTTCATCAAACAATGAATCAGTTCTGTAAAACTTATTTCTATGAAACCCCAATACAACAGTATACCCATGACTGATGAGTCAACGCGTTGACTCATGCACAAGTAAAAGGAGGGAATGAAATATCTGTAAAACCTATAATAGCCTGCTTGACAAAAGTAACTCCATTTTGTTTAAATCCTCCATTTTAGCTATTTGCCTACCCAGAGGTGACCTCCACCATGTGTGACTGTTGTAACTTCCTCAAGACCACAGACTTACATCCTTGTTCCCCCTGAGCATTTAGAAATTCTGTGTAATTGTGCTTTTGCTGAACTGAAACCAGATGTTATGCCAAGAAATTGTTACTTGCAAAATCCCCCACTGTCACATCCTCATATTTTGTTCCTACATTTTGTTCCCTTTTGTTTTTAGTTCCTTGTTCCCCTACTCCTTGCTATGTAGCCCACTTGTGGTTTTTGCCTTTATAAACTCCTTGCTTGCTTTACTTGGGCTTCAGAGTTCTTTGGGGCACTAGCTCGCTCTCGACTGCCCGCTAATAAAAGACTCAAAACTCGACTCTCTGCGTGTTGGTGACTTTTTCTCACACTTTGGCTATAACATTTATATAAAAAATACTAATGAATAATGAATAATCTTGCAGGCATTCTAGAATATATGAGTTTAGCCAGGTCTTAATAAACAAAAACAAATTATATTGCCATTCACGAACAAAAACAACAATACAATTAGAACATGAAATTTAAAAAATTAATTAGAATAAAGTCCCAAATAACAAAAATATTTAGGAATAAATTTGATAAAAGATATGCAAAACTTCTATACTGAAAACTCTATAACATTGCTGAGAGAAATTAAAGAGGACCTAAATCAATGAAGAGACATCATATGTCATGGACTGGAAGACTCAGTGCAGGAGGATGCATGTTGTCCTTAATGTATAGGTTTAATGCAATCTTAGTTGTCATCCCAGAAGGCTTTTCCTAGAAATTTATAAACTTATTCTAAAATTCATATAAAATGCAAATGACTTAAAATATCCAAAGGAATTTTGATGAAGAAGACCAAAGCCACCTTTCCCTAAACTTACTATAAAGCCTCAGTATCTTAATTAGACAGTGTGGTATATAAAGATAGGCAAATCGATCAATGAAACAGAACACAGAGCAGAAATAGATCCACACTGAGATGGTCTATTGGGTTTTGACAAAGGTACCACCATAATTTAATGGGAGAAATTTTTCCCAATGAACAGTGATGAAAAAACTGGATATGCATGTCAGGAAAAAGTGAACCTTGTTTCTCAACTCTGGTCATACACAAAAGGAATCAGAGATTGAATGTAGACCTAACTATAAAATCTAAAACTATGACGCTATTTAAACATTTTTATTTATTTTTAATTTTTATTTTCTTGAGTTGGAGTCTCATTTTGTCACCCAGGCTGGAGTGCAGTGGCACACTCATGGTCACCCCAGCATCGACCTACTGGGCTCCAGCAATCCTTCTGCCTCAGTCTTTAAGTAGCCAGAACTACAGGCGTGCGCCACCATGCCTGGTTAATTTTTTATTTATTGTAGTGACGAGGACTGGCCAAGTTGCCCAGGCTGATCTCGAACCTGTGGGCTCAGGCAATCCACTCGCCTTGACCTCCCAAAGTGCTGGGATTACGGACTGAGCCATCAAGCCCGATCTTTTTAAAAATTTTATTTTTAAGGAGAAAACATAGGTGAATAGCTCTGTGACATAGAAGAAGGCAAAGAGTTCTTAGATAGGAAACAGAAAAATTAAGCATCCAAGAAAAACTGATAAATTTGGCTTCTAAGATTAAAAATTACATGAAAAGATATTTATTAAAATGAATAGACTGAAAATATATGCAGTACATGTATCACAGTACATACCCACAAGCCAATGAAAATAAGACAATGAAAAAAATAAGCAAAATACTTGGGCAGCCACTTCACAAAGAAAGATATATGTTTGACCGATGGGCGAATGAAAAAGTGATTAACATCTTTAGTCATCATCAAAATGCAAATTTAAACTACATCTACTAAAATGGCTGAAATTAAAAAAGACACAGCACCAAGTGTTGGTGAGGATATAGAGAAAGGAGAGCACTGATATTTGTTTTGTAGGGAAAATATAATGGTCCAACCACACTGAAAACTCCCTTTGCAGTTTAATTTTATATACAAATATTTACTTATCCTTTAACTCAGCAATTTCACTGCTAGGTATTTATCCAAGATATATTTGAATATATGTTCACAGAACAACTTACAGAAGAAATCAAAGCAGCTTTATTCATAGTAGCCCCAAACTAGAAACAATACAAATACCTATCTTCAGGACCATGATTAAGCAAATTGTGGCATATCCATGCAATGGAATACTACTTCTTAATAAAAATGAAAAAACCACTAATAAATTATACAACATAGATAAATCCCACGATGTTATGCTGAGTGAGAAAAATCAACACAAAAGAGTACATACTTCATTTACGTTAAGTTCTGGAGTAGAATTAGTTCAAGTTGAAAAAAATTATAACAATGGTTAGCTCTGGTGCCATAGTACTGAGTAATAAGGGTCATGAATGAATTTTGGAGGGCATAAAATTTCCATATGATATAGATATAGGTTACCCTGACTTATCCATTTTTCAAAATTGTACAACTAAGATTGCATTGCAATATATGTCAGTTACACCTAAGACATCTAAAATTTAGTGGGGTGTGGGTAGTGGGTAGACTTACAGATTATATAAGAATAGCAACTGTGACACCAGCCTATAATCCCAATACTTTGGGAGGCTGAGGTGAATGAATTGCCTGCGCCTGTGGGTTTGTGACTAGCCCAGGCAACTTGGCGAGTCCTCATTGCTACAATAAATAAAAAATTAGCCAGGCATGGTAGTGCACGCCTATAGTCCCGGCTACTTAGAAGGCTGAGGTGGAAAGATCATCAGCGCCCAGTGGGTAGATGCTGGAGTGGTCATGAGTGTGCCACTGCACTCCATCCTGGGCAATAGAGTGAGACTCCAACTCAAAAAAGAAAAAAAGAATAGCAGAATGTTTGTAGCTGTTAGAGGTGAGTGATAAATACATTTGGGTTTATTACACTATACCGTTTGCTTGTTTGGAAATTTTCATAATAAAACATTTAAGATCATGAAACATACAAAATTAAATATACTCTGCAAAATTATGGTAATGAAAAAAATGTTGAAAATCTAATGACGTAAAATATTCGTGGTAAATGAAAAAATAAACCTATAAAACAGCACATTGTGAAAAAAACTTATTACTGTGATAGAAACTCACTGAAATGCTGCATTCTAAAGTATAAGCAGAGTCATGTCTTGGTAGAGGGATTTCAGGTTAATTTAATTTTCTTCTTGGTGCTCTTTTCTAATTTTTTCTTCCCTTGAACAGGTATAACTTCATAATTATTTTGGTTTCTTCCCTGAACTACTTGCACCTTGTTGATGTCTCTAGTTCAAGTCACGGACAGTCTGGACATTCGCTTATTTTGTGTCTTCATTAGTGTGGAGGAAGACACCAGGAGCACCCACGACCCAGGAGGAATGTGTACGTCTTGCCCCCAGCTTTCAGATCTCTGAGGGATTCTAAGGAGTGAGTAAATAAATACACCCAGCGTTGTGCACAGTGGTTTCCTGAGATTTCAGAAGAAAATGCAAGGACATCTTTAAAAGTTTGCATGTTTTATCTAGATTCATTTAATATCTGTGTTTGTGTGTATGCTTCATAATGATCATGATATATTAATTAGTGCAGTTGATAATTAAGTATACACATATTAAGTTTTGGATGAACATATTTTTTTACTGAGTGAACAAAGCAATCCTAGAACACTGATTTAGAGGATAGTTGGTAGGTTTTGATGTGGGTCTAATTGTATCTATTTTGCTATAGACTTATTTTTCACCTTTAGGCTTATTGATTTCCTATAATCTAGATACTCAGTGTTTCAGTTTCAAGGAAACTTTTTATTTTATTGATGCTTTTTCCTTCTTCTCTTTTCTCTTTACTTTCTCGCTAAGAAATCTGGTTGTAGCTGGGCTCTGTGGCTCAGCCTGTAATCCCGCGCCTTTGGGAGGCTGAGGTGAGTGGATTGCCTGAGCCCACGGGTTCGAGACCTGCCTGGGCAGTGTAGACCTCATCTCTACAATAAATCAAAAAATCAGCTGGGCGTGGTAGCGCTTGCCTGTAATTCTGGCTACTCGGAAGGCTGAAGCGGAAGGATCGCTGTAGCCCAGCAGTTCGAGGCTGCGTTGGCCGGAAGTGGCCACTGCACTCTAGTCTGGGCCACAGAGTGAGACTACAACTCAAAAAAAAATAAAAAAAAAAAAAGAAATCTGGTTGTTTAGATGTTGGACTTCTGGTCTTATCATAATTCTATTTTTTCTCCATATTCCAGTTATTTATCTTTCTGCTTTATTATTTGGGTGATTTTTCTCAACTCTATAATCTAAATTTTTATTGATTTCTTAGTATGCACACAGTAGCATACATTTATTTATTGAGATATAATTCACATTCACCTTTTTTGGGGGGAGAAACAGGGTCTCACTCTGTCGCTCAGGCTGGAATGCAGTGGCATGATCACAGCTCACTGTAGCCTCAACTTCCTGGGCTCAAGGGATCCTTCTGCCTCAGTCCCCAAAGTAGCTGGGACTACAGGCATGCACCACCTCACCTGGTTAATTTTTTTATATTTTGTTGAGACAAGGTCTCACGATGTTGTCCAGGCTGGTCTCGAACTCTTGGGCTCAAGCGATTCTCCTGCCTGGGTCTCCCAAAGTGCTGGGATTATAGGTGTGAGGCACTCTGCCTGGCCAATTCGACCTTTTAAAGTGTACAATTTAGTGTTTTTTTAAAAGTTTATTCACAAAGTTGTGCAACCATTATCACTTTCCAGTTTCAGAACAGTTTCATCACCCTCCACCCTCCACCCTCCAAAGAGATCCCGTACCCATTAGCTGTCACTCTGTTTCCCCCTTCCCCAGCCTCTGGTGACCACTAATCTCTTCTCTGTTTCTATAGCTTTACCTTTTCTGGAATTTCATATGAATGAAATCACATAATGTGTGATTTTTTTGTGTCTAGTTCCTTTCACTCAGCACAGTATTTTCAAGGTTCTGTGTTGGAGCATGTATTCAGCACTCCATTCTTTTTCAAAGCAAAATATGATTCTACTGTATGAAAATGCCACTTTCTATTTGTCCATTCATAAATTGATGGACGTTTGATTTGTTTTCCCTTTCTGACTATTATGAATAATGCTTTTATGACCATTGTGGGCAAACTTTTGTGTAGACATGTGCTTGCATATTGCTGGTTTATGTTTCCTTTTTTGCAGAACTGTGAGACTGTTTTCCACAGTAGTTGCACCATTTTACAGTCCCACCTGCAGTGTCCGAAAGTTCCAGTTTCTCTACATCCTCACTAACACTTGCAATTTTTTTGTTTGTTTATAGTCATCTAGTAAGTGTGAAGTGGTATCTCATTGTAGTTTTGATTTGCATCTTCCTAATAACTAGCAAGGTTGAATCATTGGTTTTTAAAATCTGCTACCAAACAGATTGGATTTTAATTTCCAATAGTCTTTATATAAATATAAATATATATGTATATATATATAATAAAATTCTGCTCATATACATGTGTGTGTGTGTGTGTGTGTGTGTGTGTGTGTGTAAAATAATTCTGTTCTATGTTGCCCAGGTCTCAAGCGCCTTGGCATCCTAAAGTGCTGAGATTATAGAGGTGTCAGCTACCATGCTTGGCCAATTCTGCTCTTTTTCAATGGGTTCATAGTTCTCCTTGCCTGTGTGAGGATACTTACAAGAGTATTTTGAAATTTTCTTATTCTTGAATTTGTTTTCTCCTAGTTTTAAAAAATGTTTTAGTGTTTTTCGTTCTATATTTTCAACCTTAAATTGTCCAGTCATATTTTGAATTTGAAAGCTTATTGAAATCCTGTCCACATGAGCATCACTGTTCAACTCTGTTGTCTTCCTTGTAGGGTGACGTGGCTAGAATGTTTCACTGAGGGTAGGGGTCCCCAGTTGAGAATCTTTAGGCCTTTTCTTCTGGATGGTCAGATTCCCTAGAAAAGTTTTGTCCATGTCTTCCCCAGAGGGCTAAGCTTGGCTCCCAACAGTTCTGACAGCCACGAGTATGTGTGTGAGTTTGTGTGCATGATAGGGGTGGGGAGGAGAGAAGGGTTGTCAGTGTGTAAACTTTCAGTCAATCTCCTTATTTTTAGTACAATAATACCTCCTTTAGTCAGTCCAGTGTCCTCCAGTTCAAACATCCTGACTTACCCTCTCCCAAGAGCAAGACTCAAGTCCTCTGCTTGGATGGGTGAGGGGCAATTGTTCAACCGTGCAGAGTGGGGAGGGGATGAAGGGGGTCTGATTTTTAAGAGGTTTTTAGCCCCATAATCACCTTATTTCTATATCTATCATATCTGTTATGCATCCGAGTCTTTGGAGTCTGGCAATGTACATCAGGTATGTCTCATATTCCCACTGTGACCTTATGATGCAGCTTTCTCTGTCTGGCAGTTACAATGGATCCATCTGCTTTCTGGCTTCCAAAACTTTGCTTCTGTTTTCTTCTTTTTTTTTTCCAGCTTATTTCAATCTGTGGGGCTTGGGGGAGATAGCAGAGGCTAAATGCCTTCATCAATTTTGAAATATAGACAGAAATGTAAAAATACTGACAAATTTTCTGTGCATCACAGATCATAAAACGCACATATAATACAACACTTTAACATAACGTAGGCCTTCTTGTGGCTCCACTATAAAAAAAAAAACATTATCACCTGGCAATAGCAATTAAACTGAAAGAGGCCTGCCTCTTTCTGACACCAAAACTTGTGAAATGAGCCCAGTCAAGAACAGCTTTTGTCTTGACACCAGAATCAAGGCTCATGGTCAATATGGCTCATTCAGAAACACCACAATAGCCTTCACTTAAGTTGCATTCATATTTATGAAATAATAATCTTAGGCTCACATGCAGCTGTATATACTGTGTTAACACAGATGCAGTCTTCATAAGCATTGACTGCCGTATACTTGACTCTGTGTAGGTACCAATGATGGTGAGGGAGCCGGGAGGGCAGAAATAATTTTCTACCTTCATCAAGATCCTCAATAGTCCTTCTTTGTATAAAGAATCTATTAAGTCTAGGATCTTGCTTTGCACCTCACTGAGAAAATATTCTAGGAAAACAATGAATGGAAGGCACGTCTTCTCATGGTCAGACATGTAAACCCATTTCATCTGTACTTATACCCTCTATCTTCCTCTTGGTGGGGGGCTGGTACTTGCTATCAAAGTCTAATCCCTCCGCAACAGCTGGGGCCATTCCCTGTCACTCTCTCAAGCATTTGCATCTCTTTCTTGCACCTCACATTCCTCACTTTCCAGTGGTTCTTTCCCAACAGGAAATTCAGGTCCCATTCACCCTTTTCCCCCTTTCCTTCCTTCTGGCACTGGTGCCCCCTCCCCTGAAATGACTCCTTTCAAGGTCAACATTCACCTTCATGCTGCCAGGTTCAGCAGGCACTCATCATTATCAAACTCAGGTGCCTCTGATACAGTTCTTAGAACTGTCCCTCCCTTGCCTTGAGTGACCACACTCTCCTCAGCCTCCTTTGCTGTCTCCACTTCTTTCACTGGTCTCTGAATGGTGGAGACAGCAAAGTGCCCACTAATTCGGCCCATGGCTTAAATCCCACCGACATGTTGATGGCTCACAGATTTCCATCTCTAGTCCTCATCTGTTCCTCTGGGTGCCAGACTCCTATATTTAATTAACTACTTGACATCACCATTTGGATATCTAATGGCGATCTCATTTTATCATGTGCAGAATAGAATTCACGCTCCCCTCCACTGCTTTACTCTTCACATCACCAGCTTGATTTCTTTTCCTCCTTCCCCGTCTCAAAGAAGGAAACCACGGCCTGTCCAGGGTTCGAATGAAACAAACACTTGAGAGGCTGCCTCTTTCTCTTTCTCTCGTTCCACATCATATCAGTGATCAATTCCTGTCATTTCTACCTTCAATATGTGTCTCAAATACTTCTGTCTCATCGGACTCAACACCAGTTTAAATGACTACCTTCCCGCACTTGGTTTCCTATAGGAGCATAATCCAAATGATTTCCCTGTTTCCTTTACAAAGTGGTTTCAGGGATCCTTTAACAGTACGAGTCCAATTATGTCACTCTATTTCTTTGTACTTTATTTTATTATTATTTTTTATTATAAAGATGTGGGGTACAATTCAGGGTTAGGTATACAAACGTTGATTATGCAGGTACTCTTGTTGATTAGGTATACCCCTCCCTCCCCGAGCAGTTTCCCTCAATTGCCAATCCCACCCCCTTCCCCTGACAGTTTCCCACTACTGCCAATCCCTTTCTTACGTCATTCTATTTCTTGTAAAACTTTGGTAGTTTCCCTCTGCAGTTAGAATAAAAATCCCACTTCCTCCCCCTGGATTGTGCCCTCTGCATGATCTGGTTTGGCCTGCTCCCCTGACTCATTCTCTCTCTCCTCCTGCCCTTTGCAACATGCATTGGTCACACTCTCGGGCTTGCTTTCTGTTCCACTAAACACCTGGTTGGTTCCTGCCTCTGGGCCTTTGCCATTGCCCTGTCCTTTGCCTAGAAAGCTTCCCAAGCAGCTAGAGGTTTTTGGTAAGGCTAAATGGCTAGTAACAAGGAATAGGAACTGAATGCAAGCTCCATGGAAGTAGGAAGCTAGTTATTCGAATCCACTGTAACCCTAGTGTCTAGCTCTATGAATGAATGAATACAAGTTATTTTTATCATGTTCTCCAAAAGGAAGAGGTGACTGGGCAAAGTGCTGAATGAAAACCGAGACACAGGAAGAAAGTGGAGTAACCACCCCATGCCATCTTCCATCCCCAGAATAGCTTCTCTCAGCTTGGGGAAGGAGAGGAAAGATTCAGGAGATGTGCCCTGCTTCCCTGGGTGGGACATTTACCCTGAAGCAAGATGCAAAAGGAGAGGACTACGAGGTTGTGCTGAGGTTTAAAAGGAGTCGCCTATAGCCTGTGTATCATGAAAGTGGCAGGCAGCTCATCAGACCAAGGAGCTATGCGGCCACCCAAGAGGAAAGTCCCTATGGACAGGTGACTCTGAACAAGTAGCCATTTTTCGTACTATACCCAATGTCAAGGCTTCTTGGTAGTTTGGACGAAATTCCAAGGGAAGGGGCTGGGAACAGAGGTGGGGTTTGAAGGCAGGCTCTCTGGCTAGTGACAGCCAACTGACATACCTTCTGCCAGCTGCCCTCTTATCCCCCAATTCAGGGACATCATCTCTGCAGCTTGAGGTTGGCCATGGTGGGAGTATTTATATCATAAAAATTAGCAACTGCTAAAGATGATGGCTTTTTCTTTTCTTCTCTTCTCCCTCCTTCTCCCCCTCCAAGTTCCTGGCTTACAAGTATGCCACTGGGAACAGATCTGTAACTGACCGAACAATTCATTCGGAAGACAATTCGAACAATTTGGGGAGACAAGGTCTCTAAATAGGAATTTCACAGAGTTATAGGAAAGTACATTTTATTCTTTGCCTGTATGAGGTTGGTGACAGCAATTTATTTTTAGAATCTTTTCAAGCTGGGGAATGGAAGCAGACCCCAAGACAGGGACTTGTGTACAGTGATTTGTTGAAGAAGTTACTCCAGGGGAAATTAGACAGCAGGGGAAGCAAATTGGGAAGGAGCCAGGCCAGGTGGAATTCAAGTGTAGTTTCAGCTTTGGCCTGGACTGCAAGGAGCCCTGGGGCATGAGTCACTTGGTAGTCTAGGTCTTGCCTCGTGGCTCAGTGTGAACCTTTCACATGCCTTGGTCACGGGCACTGCTGTGGGCTGCTCATAGGGCCATAAGCTCCTAGGTATTACCAGCTCTCAACACATCCAGCTGAAGTGGTTCCTTGGTATAGTATTCTGAAGGCTGCTGAAGTGGGGGACAGACCCAGGTCCCTAGGATATGATCAGAGCAGAGAAAGTATCCCCTCCAGGAGGATGAGACTGAATTATCCACACTCCTTGGTTCTCAGCCCATTATCATCTCTGTTCTATGCAAGACCTCTCTTTCATTTCATTTTTCCTGCTGTATCCTCAATCCCTGTTCCCACTGAGCCCCACAGGCACCCATTCTGATGTGGTGGATGGGGACCAATACCCATGACAATGCGTGACCTGTGTAAAGATGGCAGTAATATCTCCCTGTGTGCGGGAGGGGAAGATTGCAGTAATTCAGGTAGGCTTCAGCTTTAAACATGCACCCACACAAGCCCAGAGGGGAGGAGAAAGATGAAACCTCACTCTCTAGGAGGAAGGAGCATGCATCTGTAAAGCTTGGCCCACGTGACTCCAGGACAGAGACTGGATTGTCTGCATCAGAAACAGGGTGGGTCCATTGGGCAGGGCGTGCTCTGGCAGAATCCCGGAAGCCGTCTAGAGCAGAGCACCCATCCAATGTGGGAAAAGTTGAGGGAAGTTCCCAGCAGCACTCTCTGTGGAAGTCAGACGTGGCTCTGGTCAGCATCAGAGTCACAGTTCATGACAACAGTATCCTTTGCTTCCAGAAGCCAGGTGCAGGGAAGTAGCTTGGGAGGGCTCCTGGCTCTGGGAACTATAAGAACTGTAGAACTATGTGACAAATGACTGACTCCCCAGTCTGGGAGATACTCCACTGTCTTGGCAATGAAAGTCCTCATTCTTGCCTTTCTCTTTTCTGTATTTGGGGCTTCCAGATTGAACTCAACCCCTTTTCTTTGGACCCTTCCACCTTCCTTTTGACCCAGGATTTAGTGGGTCCTCAAAAGGCTCAGATACTGAGAAAACCTGAGATCTGCACGTCAGGATAATCGCCCACCTTCAGTAGCACACAAAAAAATCAGAAGATGAGTGAATTCTGGGCAGAGACCTAGGGAAGGAAAGAAGAAAAAGACAAAGGAGGAGCTGAGGAGAGCCTGGTCCCCATGGCTGGGCTTCCTAGGCTGGGCAGGCTCCTCTCTGTGTTCCCACGGAGGACCTGGAGAGCACTTTGCCCAGGTCCTCCACCACACTGAACTTGAAGGGACACTGTCTAAATTTGCCTTAGTATCGCTGAGCTGTATCGTAAATGATGGGGCTACAAAGAGCTCACACAGAGTTTTAAAACACAGTGCTCGACAGAGTGACCTTTTTCATGGCCATGTCCTAAGGGAGGGTAAAATGTCTGCACAGCTTCTGACAGCAGCTCACTGGTGTCTTGCACAGAAGACAATTTTGACCACGTTGTGGTAGGCAAAGTGAGAATGCCATGGCTTGAAGAGTGGTTAGGAGGCAAGAGAGAGAGAATAAACTGAGCAAAACTTTCAATAAATTTGGCTGTGAAGAGCAGAGAGTGTGGTATCTGGGTGGAGGATGAAGTGATATATAGAGTGACAAAAGGACCCAGGTCAGTAGGATACTGGGTGTGTCCAGTGGGGAGGGGTCATATGGCTTCAGAGGAGTCCATGCTTCTGACTGTGCAAAATTTTAAACGATGGATTTCTGGACCATGAGTTTTAATGTCACAACCACGATGTCGAGGCAGGATAAGACTTTAATCTTATGGGTAGTTAAATTAGCCAAAGCAACACTCCACAACAGGATGGTCTCTTAAAGAGAGTTATCATGTGGTTCTGAGCTGCTTTTGACACAGGATTTAGTGGGTCCTCAAAAGGCTCAGATGCTGAGAAAACTCGAGATCTGCATGTCAGGATAATCGCCCACCTTCAGTACCACAAAAAAAATCAGAAGATGAGTGAATTCTGGGCAGAGACCTAGAGAAGGAAAGAAGAAAAAGACAAAGGAGGAGCTGAGGAGAGCCTGGTCCCCATGAACAGCGAGGACCCCTGAGGGGGTTCTGAGTCAGCGGCAGTTGCTGGGACCAGTGGCCAGAAAGCAGTTGGAACCAGGCAGTTAGAGATTGGTTCCGCAACAGCTGGAGGGAAGGACAGTGATCCTGGGGGGCTAAGAGCCAGAAGGGGCTGCAGGTGCCAGATTGGGGCTGAGGCAGAGGGAAGGGCGCTGTTGAGGCCTTCCTCCTTGGTTATGTTTCACAATCCCTGGTCACGCATTTGGTGTAAAGTCTTGAGAATGAGGAGGGTTGGAGGGCCTGGCCTGCAGGGTGGGTCCAGTTTGCTCTGAGGGACAGAGAGTGGCATCCAGGGATGGGTGCAGGGCCTGACCTTGGAGAGCAGGTTTGCTCTCTTCTGGAGCCTCTGCCACCGTAAGGCCGCCACACCGCCCACTTAGAGCATGGCTGAGGCTCAGCCAGGTGAATCAAGTCTGGCCTCACCGACAGGCCAGTGGAGGAAATGGGGAGCCAGGATATTTCTAGGGAGACTCTCAGCTTGGGCAGTAGCACGTGTCAAGGCTGTTGAACCTGATGATTTTGCCTTCCATTTTCCGAATGGCCTGTATGCAATGAGAAAAGAGCAAAGGGTATGTGAGAGGGTGTTCAGCCCACTGCGTCCCCATTCTCACAGCCTTCACTGGGGCCCCGACACTTCTTAAGTGGGCGTGGTTGCTGCTTTCTTGGTTGCTTGTCTGACTCCAATCTCCTCTCCACAAAGCAACCAGAATCAGAAAACAAACAAGAGCCATGCCATTCCCTCTTAAACGCTTGTCTTGAGACTTCCCTGACTTGGGCCGATTCTTTTCTTCAATCTCCAGTCTCCAGCTCTTCTGTGCTGCCCCGGCTTGGTCTTGCTTCAGACCCCACAGTCAGCTCCCTTCTCCTGGAGACTCCCCCACCTCCCCTGGGGCTCATCTGGGACTCAGCAAAATAGCACCTCCGTAGGGTTTTTCCCCCTATCGAATAGACTCCCTGCAATGCTCTGTTCCAGCATCCTGTTAATTTATCTATACTCATGATTACAAAGTATGAGCGTTTCTCTACTCACTGTCTGCAGGAGACTGTTTTTTTTCACCCAGCACTTAGCACACACGTGTTGCACAAAAACTTCACTTCCAACTTCGTCTTGTGACAAACAAAAAACCAAAAAACCTTGGGACCCCAAACTCACTAGGCCACAGAGGAAGTTAAGCTTGGAAATGGAGTCAGGCAATATTGTCTTCCTTTTGTTCCCAAACTGGTAGCTGTCGTTTCACAACGCTGAATCATAGCCTCACACACATAAGCCAGGTCCTTGCAACCTATATCAGGTTTCCTCTAGTTGTATCCGTGGAGGTTTATTTCCTGACCATGGCAGCTGCCTCTGGAGGTTGACCGGTATAGTGGAAAAATATCTGAACTAGGATCCACGAGTTGTGGAGTCTTGATTCCTTCAGGTGACAGTAAGGCATATTAGGAGTTTGAGTTTAACTTCTGGAACTTATAGGTGCTTCGTGCACAGATAAGAGATGAGTTATCCTTGGGTTTCTGAGCCTATCAAGCTGATGAACAGAACTTGGGCCTTGAGATCCAACCAGGCCATCTTCACCTACGTAAGAGTCTGGCTGTCCAAGATTTTGGGGAGGTGACCCATATGCAGCATGACTTACAGTTCAAACAATCTACAAAAGAAGGGCAGCAGGAAATATGAGGAAGATAGTATTCTAAATGTATTTACTCTGTGGCAGGTGAAACTCCAAGTTCGTTATTAATTGTGTAGTGACGGGCTGGTTACTTGCCCAAGACACTTGGACAGGATATTTCTGAAACTTATTTTCTCCAAAATATGGGAGTTGAAACAGATGATCCTTGGACTTCCTTTTAGCTTTACCAATCTGTGATTTCATTTTTTATCCTTGAAATAAAATATATTGAATTAGTTTTTCACCTGATCCTACCCTCTTTGGTTTGCCGACTTGAAGTCTTTGTCAGCGGGAGGGATGGGATCACAATTGTTACAACCCAACTAGAGCTTATTTAAGCAAAGGGATTATTGGTTCAGAAAATCCAGACTTCTTGGGATGTAATGATGTTAAGTTTGACTATAACCGGGAGCTTAAGCATCACCAAGACTCTTGCTGTATCTCTTTGAGATCCCCTTTCTTTCTGTGTTGACCTCTTTTTCAGGTAGGTCCTCTCTACATGGTGGCAAACGTGCCTTGCCTTGTCTCAGAGCTGCTTCTCTAAGCCCAGAGGAGACACTTGCTTTCTGATAATTCCAGCAGGTTCTTGGAAGAAGTCTGACTAGGCAAACTTGGCTCCCATTTTCACTTGTGAATCAGTCACTGTGACTTTGGTGCTGTATCTGGCAGCCAACGACGGCCAAGAGAAGGTGGAAAGCCTCTGGTGACCAAGTCAGAGATCCTGGATATATATTTAGGTCTCTGTTTTCACAGGTTTGGTGACTGAGGCTTAGCTGTGTCACTTAACTTTCCTGATTGGCAAAGTTGGGGTGGGGGGACATCAGTTTCTTCTACCTTAAAGGGTTTTGCATGGATCAAATGAGATAATATATGGGAGAGTATGTTCATAAAAAGCAAATAGCTACTCTAATAAAGATATCTTTTATAAATTAAATTATTAGGTACATGATAGGCTCTCAGAGGTGTGATGTTTGCTTGAGGGAGTGAATGTAAGTGTTTAAAATATTTTGTCTGCTTAGTAAAGCTCACATTTGTGTTTAGCCGGGATACAACTACCTGTTTTTGCTGGTAGCAAAATTACATCATGTTTCTGTGGAAGGCAAACTGGCCCAGACGGAAGCCAGGGACCCCTAGTGGACACCAGGGATGCTTCTGGGGTTCTCATTTGAGAGATCCAGTGCATAAAGACTGGCTTGGTTGTAGCCACCAAGATATAAAACTTGTGCAGACAAGAAGTGACACATCTCTGGCATTTGACCCTCTCACATGATGGCACCATTTCTAAAAGATAGACATCTAGCCCCATAGCTTCAGCCATTTTCTTCATTTTAATTAGCCATTAAAATAGTTGTTCTCTAAAAACAAAGGAAGCCCTGGGATAAAGAATTGCCCTCTGCCAAATACTCCACGTGACCTGGGGTCTGACCTGAGGGGGACTGGCATTGGACTGGGACACAGAGTTAGGTCTGTGCTGAGAAGAGACGAATTAATATTCCTTGAGCTGAACTGAAAAGGACAGATTTTAAAAGCTTATCTTTCACCCTTTGTCTCAGCTGCATGATGATTTATGGCCGTAAAGCACCTGAATTTTGAGTTGTAACTCAGAAATAAAGCATATCTGCCCCTTTGTCCATCTTCCTTTCCATCCTTCTGGGAATAAAAAGCATGAAGGGGAAAATTCTCAACTTACTAAAGAAAATATTAATGAAAACATGAGTCTGAACGATAATCAGATCAACATCCAATTTCAGAAAAGCCTTCAATGTTCCTGAAAGGAGAGGCAGAGAAAAGGTATTGTGTGCACACATTTGGTGAATGTGCTGTCACAATGTGTACCCTAGGAGTGTTGTGTGTTCCCTCAGGGTGGACACAGGTGTGTGCACTCAGCAGCCTAAACTGTGGGAAGCATGGGGGGGGGCGCTCATGTCCTAACTGCAGATCACTTCCTAACGCCTCACCAACCAGCAGCGATGGGCATTTGCTGCAGATTATATCCTAGTGCCGATGCCAACCAGCAGCGATGGACATTTGGTTCACGGGGTATTTTAAGAAAGTTTGAATTGACAGACACTTTAAACCTGGAACCCTCCATACAAAAAATTGTGTTTCTGGCTTCCCTTTTTAAAAAACCCAGAAGACAAGGAATGCTTGGGCATGTGTGGTTGGTGCTGAGCCATGAGCCCTCACATGTACTGGGGACCTGTCTGCCCCCTCCTCCACAGAGATGCCGATGGTGGCAGGTTGGGTCATTTTACGTATCTTGCCTGCCACTGGGCCCCATGATGCTAAGATCTTCCCCGAAAAAAGGGAGGACATCACAACACCTAGTGAAGATTTTAAAAGTTGAACTTGGTGGAGAACTCAGACAAGATCCTGGGTATCTGGAAGCAACACATGGCATGAGCTACGATGGGGTTCGAGACCTGCACCTTGTCAGCTTGACTCTTCTTTGTTGCTATTTCATGTTTACTCATATGATTAAAGTCTGTTGGAAAATATTAGCTTTTTACTGGTGGGCTGAGTTTAAAAAAAGGAGACAGAATGATCTGGAGAAGGGTAGGTGAACGCTCTCCATCACGGCAGCTGTCCAGGCTTGGAGGGACTGGGCAATGGTCCTCCTCATCTTTGCCACCTGGAAACACCAGGATCTTAATTGCTTATTTTCTGGTCAGTTTTGCTTCATTCACATTTTTCAGAGAGAAAAGTTGGTTGGCTGAGGCGTGGGTGGGAAAGGGATAAAAATAAGAAAATACTGAGAAGGAAATGAAAACTCTCAAGACAGAAGAAGAAGATTCTTTTTTCTTAGGAGACTTTTTGGTTTTGTTTTTTTAATGGTAGGGTGGTCTAAAAGCTTATAAAAACCTTATGGAAGGAAAGGGAGTCAGAATAAGGTTTGGGAATTCACTTCTCACTTAGAACATAACCTCTCTTTTCGGGAGAAAGCTTGAAATCATTTCACAGTTTCTGATTGAGCCTGGCCGGGGAGGCACATTTAGTGGGTGCTCTTATATTGTGATTTACTGCCTGAGAGAATTAGTTGTGTCCACTGACTATGACCTGCAGGTATACGTCACAGCCAGGTCCTGGCAGGGTTCCTTACTCAGGGCTGGTCCCTGCCAGGGAAGCCCAGATCTCATCCTCAGTGGCCTGAACGCTCTTCCTACCACCTACTCCTGGGTCAGGCATGTCCTTTCTTCTGGCACACACTCACTGAGTTCTGAAGTGATGAGTAATATGGCTGCACTGAGGTTTTAAGGGGAGTGAAGAAAGGGATCTCACTACTCAACACCCCTTGCTCTCTCCTGAATCCCTGTCACATCTCTTTCTTCTAGGTCTTCTCCTCCCCAGACACTTTCTTGGAAGTGCCTTCAAACCCTCTGTCTTTTCTTTCTGTCTCATTCCTCAGAATTGCCTCAGCTTGAATTCTTGTCGGGGGAGAAAGATAGAAGTTCTGCTAAACCTCGTGTATGTAATTATCTTCAGTTAGACCCTTCGGGTTTGGAGCTAGGAAGGGTTTAACTCCTCAGAGTTAGAGCAAGTCATGATTAACTAATGCTCGAAGCAATGACTGCTGGTTTCAGCCCTCCTGAGACACGGACCCTAAAGAGGGTTGAAACTCTATACTTCCGTGTAGAACCCGCAGTAAAATAAAACAATAAAAATAAAATTTAAAGTGCCTGGTTTGTAACGTGCGACTACAACCACCTGCTTAGGGGTGCAGGGTGTGGAAGAGGGTGTCCTCTCCATGGAGGGCTGCTGGGTTTGTGCAGGTGACACCAGGAGAGGAATGGGACGGCTGGATTGCCCTACTATCAGGGTGGAACCTGTCAGGGTGAATGCTGTGCAGGGGTGGTTGGCGAGCCAGAGGCAATGCTGTCCTTACCCGAGAGCCAAAAGGATGAGAAGGAACTTAGAGCAAAGGGAATGTCCAGTGAGGTTTCCTGCCACACAGATTCTTTGTTCCTGGTGAACAGTTATCTGTGAAGTCCATATCACTTACCGATGCTTCTGTGCAAGTTGGTTCTTTTGTGAAAACTTGAAGGCAATGTTAAATTTCATGACTTAAGGAGCATGGGGGTGGTTGTGGCTGGGTTGGGGGCAGGGAGTACACTGAAAACAGCCATAAAGTGTCCTTGAGTGTTTGCAAAAATGCTGAGGATGCCTTGGTTTCCCGAGGCCCGGCTGGGAGCAGGGCTGGGGAGGTGAGGGTCAAGATTCTTCTGTGCAGTCTGGGCTTTAGAGCCTAGAAAGGGCTTTGGCAGATGGAAATGCCACCTTTTACCAGCGCCTCTCACACTTGCTCTTGATCATCAGGAGTTCAGAAATTAAGAAACTCAGAGGGGTTGTCACTGAGGAATTTGGACAAGAGAGGAGTAAAAGGGAGCTGGGAAGCTCAGGCTGAGGGTGCTGGGGTCTGGCTGCAGACTTCCTGATTTCTGAACCCCAAAGTTTCCCCAACCTCCGACCTGGTTTAACTGGGCAATGCCCCACTGGTCTGCTGCTTGCCTTTTACTTTGTTGAAAGGGGTTCCAATGTGCCCATGCTCTCAGGACAGCAGTGACCGCCTGGCCAACCTGGCCAGACTCTGGCCCCCATGACTGCATTCTGGGCCTCCTTGCTGGGCCTGTAAACTGGAAGTTACACAGTTTCTATCTATCTCCCAGGACTGTTATGAGTTTTAAATGAGACAATAAGTGTAAAGCGCTTGGCATGGGGTTGACGTGTTGTAAGTGCTCAATATAAATTATGGCCCGCAAAGAAAGGCCTCGAATGTTTGACTGTTTTACTTTTAACAGTTTTGCATCAGACCCGCGTGAAGCGAGCAGTGTGATATTCTGGATACCATGCTAGCATGCAGTGAGCGGCCTGTCATCCACCTTAGTTCAGGTCTCCTTGATTCTAATCTGATTCATTGCTACCTCCCCCAAATGACCTCATCGGCTCTGTCCTGCTTTCATATTCAGTCCTGTCTCCTGTATGATGGCTTGAATGATATTTAGTAGGTACATCAAACCCCTCACTCACTCTGAGGTGTCTCTTCCAGTGGAAGCCCAGTTTATCCTGAGGATAAAGTGAGAACCAGAACTTGATTGCTGTGGGCCCAGAGCCAGGCCAGTTGCCTCCCCGGCACATACATGCCACTCCCTACCTGGTGGGGAATAGTATATTTTACTTCTCGGGGCTCATTCCCCCAGCTCTGCATCCAGCCTTTCTTTTGGCTGTCTTTATGCATGTTTTTTTCACTTTTTGGAAAACTTTCCTTCTTCCATGTGAAACCACCTCCAGCAGGAACGTTAAGAAAATTATTTGGCCTGTATATTTAAGCACTGGGGGGCAGGGGAACACAGGGTTAACTGGGGGTCATAAGGAAGCGACTTCCCCTGAGATCAGTAATAAACAAATGTGAGGTCAGACACCTCAAAATGCAAACAGGCGGCCATGGCCAGTCACCCTTCTTGTGGTGATCCTGTGGTGACCTTGCCTCTTCTGGCACCCCTTCCCCAGCCAGGGTCTCAGCCCCATCTCTCAGTTGTCCTTCCTGTGGTGTCTAAACACTCATCTATCATGGTATGCACATGAACTTTTATTTTTAGTTGGCTTTGTGATTGTGGTCAGATAATGCTTTTCCCTTGCATGAAACCCTGTACCCCTTGGAAAGAAATCCAGCCTCCTTGTCTGGGATAGGTGATCTCTGCACATTCTGGTTTGTGCCTAACTCTTAGAGTTCATCCCACACAGTCCTTTTCATGGCTTAACTGCTCCTTTGGCCTTGATGCTACACAGGGGACATGTCAAACTGCACCTCCTTGCTCCTTGGCCCAGGAAGGCTCTTCTCCAAGGAGGTGCAGGACATGTGGAGCTCACTCAAATAACACACCTCCCAATGGGTCCCAAAGCTGGTCTCCAGCCACCTTTGAGAGTGGCAGACATTTTCTATCACAGGGCCCTTGATGGTTGCCATCTGAACTCATCAAATCACTGTCCTTTCTCCCTGTCTGCTTTTTCCACTAGGTCTGTTTAGTTCATGCCTTACTGGGGACCAGTGGTGCCTGGTGCGGATGAACTTGATAGGACTGACTGGATGGGTATCTTCCTTCTCCATCTGGACCATGAGGGCTTGCACCCTGGAATGGGACAGCTTAATCTTACTTTCAAAGCTTCTGTGCACAGAAAGTGTTGGGTGAATGTTCATTTGTAGGTTGAGTGTGTTTGGCTGTCATTTGGTGGACATGAGCTAGAAAGGAAGACATCTGGAGTAACAAATTTCCAATTGACACTGTGACTATTCCCTTGGGTGCACTGTAAGAACTGGGAGTATGGGAGATGGCAAAAACTTTGATGTGGATTCTAGTTCCATTGCTGCCACTCACCAGCAGCAGGTCTTTGGGCAAGTATTTTATGTATGCTCCAAAAGAGTAGGTCACTTAGCCTCTCGGATTCTTTATTCTCACACTTAGGAAGCTGGGAGTTAGACCAAGGGATATTTAGGGCTCCCCTTCTAAATTCTATACCTGGGTCCTGTAGGTGAACACTCATCACCATCATCATTGTCAGGCTGTTGCTGTTTGACTTTTTGAATAGACATACATGGATATCGGTAGTGTAATATCAGTATGATGCTACTAGAAGCATCATTCTTTCCACCAGGGAGAAAAGGTAGACAAATGAGAGAAGTCGTGAGAAGTTAAGAGATGGTTGTAGGAGAGACAAGAGCTAAAGATAAAGAGAACCAATTTGCACAAAACTCTTGTTCACTGCTTTTTACACACATGAATGCTCAAGACATGGCAAAATTGTTCATTTGTGAAAACTGGCCCGAGATAGAAACCTGGTGATGGAAGTGAAGAGAGCAATGAGTAGGACCAACATTGGATTCTTGGTGACTCTTGCTCCTGTTACATACAAGTTCAACACGAACTCCATAGCTGCTCCATGAAGTCACTCTAGTGAGCGCCGTCTTTGAGTGGATGCCAAAAAGCACACACAGTGGGAAAAATGCATGTCAGAGGGGCTTGGAAGTTGGGGCCTTCTGGGTAGATTTAGGACACAGCCCTCATGAATGGCAAAAGGGAACATGAATAAAAGACAGGATTCAGGCACATGCCTTGAGGAAGAGGTGATGAAGTGTGTCTTGCTCAGCTGCTTCCACTATATTTCTAATGGTTTCTACATGCGTATTTTTTCTTTGCTTTGCTCCTGGGCTAATTCTAACCCTGGCCAAAGGAATAAGTTCCATCGAAAGCTGGTGGCATCTGACATCATTCTTGTAATAGTTCTCTCTGGTGCACCGGGGTACCTGGGTGCCCACCATAGGCAACGTGGTGCTCATCTGCCTGTCTTTTCTTTTCTCCTGCCAAGTTGTTCCAGTTTGTTTGGTTGGGTCTCTGGCTTAGTTTCTCTGTCTAGTGCCCTAGACTTTGACTGACATAAGAGTGTAACAGTGGAGGGAGGCTTAGCATGACCAACTTCATTTTGCTTCTGACCCCCTGTGGTAATATCCTTTAGGCCAGTGGTCCCTAACCCCTGGGCTGCAGACCAGTTGGTACTGGTTTGTGGCCTGCTAGGAACCAGGCCACATAGCAGGAAGTGAGCAGCGAGAGCTCTGCCTTCAGTCAGATCTGCAGATTCTCACAGGAGCTTGAACCCTGTTGTGAACTGCCATGCCAAGAATCTAGGTTGCACTCTCCTTATGAGAATCTAATGCCTGGTGATACTCCCTCTCTGCTCCTGACCTTGAAAAGGCTCTCTTCTATGAAACCAGTCCCTGATTACCAAAAAGGTAGGGGACTGCTGCTTTAGGTTAACCAATGGGACCCTCAGGATGGCAATATTTTTTAGAAAGAGTGTACATATTTACGTTAGCCAGGAATGTTTGGGGACCTTTGTACTTTTTTCATATTTATGTCTCAATCTTTTGACCCTTCTTTCCTTTGGGGACATGGTAAGCCAGAATATTCATGGAAAACAGCACTTTGGGTAAGTCTTGCAAACTAAATCTCTCCACATTTCAATTACTTTCTCTAGCCAAGATAGATATATGAGGTAACTTTTTGTTAAATACAGAATCCTCAGTAGGGAGGCAATGAAGAGTCTACCCAGTTCTATTTGATGCTGAAGTCTTCATTACGACCTTTTCACCTGTCATTGTCTAGCCTCTATCTGAGGACCTCTGAGGATAGAGAACTCATTGACTCTCAAGAAAGACAATTACTTGTTTGATGACTCTGTTAAGTCTTATATTGAGCCAAAACGTGTCTTCTCATATGCCTCCTCTCCTCTTTAGTGGAACTTTAGAAAAATAAAAACAATCCCAAGGCTAACTCTCCTCTCCTCCTCCACAGGAGATAAGGAAAGTGGACCCACAAGTAACAATGTTATTTATTTATTTCGAGTTACTCTGTTGCCCAGGCTGGAGTGCAGTGGCACATTCACCGCCACCCCAGCACTGATCTGCTGGGCTCCAGAGGTCCTTCCACCTCAGCCTTCCAAGGAGCCGGAACTACAGGCACGCACTACCACGCCCGGCTTTTTTTTTTTTTAATTTAGTATGGACGCGAGGGCTCACCGAGTTGCCTGGGTTGGTCTCGCGGGCTCCAGCAATCCACTCACCTCGGCCTCCCAACGTGCTGGGATGATAGGCTGAGCCACCGAACCCGGCTTCAACCCCATTTTTAATAGTGTCAATAATGTTATGTTAAAGATTTATAGGAACACTGTGACCCTTCCTACATGATCTGAAGTCAACTGACCAGGAGCAAAGAAGTTTCACAACATCCTAGGGCCCACATATCTGCAGTCACTCACCTCTTGGTCTTGGCGTCCTCCTCTTTCTCCGACTCACCACGAAAAGGACCCTGGAATTCATACTTAAGATGATTCTTTAGGACACTAGTCCACCGTCTTCGTGGTTTGCTGGCTTTCCAAATAAAGTCGCTTTTCTTGCCCCAACACCTTGTCTCTCGGCTTATTGGTTGTTGTGGGTGAGTGGTATGAGCTTGGACTCAGTTACAGGAGCACTGCCCTAAAATCCCACCTTGTGAGCTGAGGACACTGAATTCCCTGCCTGAGCTTTTGGTCCACTGGGCTGGAACACACACCCCTTCCTCCTGCTGTGATGATGGACAGTTTCTGGACAGGTAGCACTGCCACCCATGTGATCTTCCAGATCGGTTTCCTGGATGCCTCAGTCTAACAACTGCGGCAAACCACTTCTAACATGAACGCATCTGAATTTGTCAGACTTTTTGAGACTTTTTGCAGATTTAGATGGAATTCTCTAAGTGTCCATAGGGTCGGTTTTTCTAGCCACAGATGTCCTTTGAATTGGTCTCCTTTTCCAACTTGAGTTGTTGAAGTGGCCTTATGTTTTGTGCTTGAACCAACACTGTGCTTAACTTCCCTGAGAAACTCACCAGTGAAACTTCCCGGAGAAGGAAAGTTACTTCATGCTTGAAAACAATCCCAAATTCTATCTTGCTGGTATGGGAGGTTGATGTGAGCTTTATCTTTGAATGTTTAGAGCGTTTAAAAAAAATTAACTTAAAATTAAAGTTAATTGATGACTTCAGGAAAAGAAAATGAATAAATAAACTGATTTCAGAGGAATGTGTTACTAGGATCAACCCATGGGACCTTTGGGATGGCAATACTTTTTAGACAGAGTGTATATATTTATGTCAGTCAGGAATGTTTGGGGATCTTTGTATCTTTTTTCATATTTATGTCTTAATCGTTTGGCTGCTCTTTTCTTTGGGCACACAGTGAGTCAGACTATTCATGGAAAACCGCATTTTGGGTAAGGTTTGCAAACTAAGTGCCTCTCCACATTTCAATGACTTTCTCTAGCCAAGATAGTTATACGAGGTAACTTTTTGTTAAATATAGAATCCTCAGTAGAAAGGCAACGAAGAGTCTATCCAGTTCTATTTGCTGCTGAAGTCTTCATTACGATCCTTTCACTTGTCATTGTCTAGCCTCTATCTGAGGATCTCTGGTGATAGAGAACTCATTATCTCTCAAGAAAGATAATTCCTTATTTGATGGCTCTGCTAAGTCTTATATTGAGCCAAAATGTGTCTTCTCATATTCCTTTTCTCCTCTTTGGTTTTTTTCCCCCTATGTGGGAATACATTCTCATTTTAACTTGAGTTCTGCCAAAATCAAAGCCTGAGGTATAAGGAATAGGGAATAGGAATACAAGGGAGTGAGACAGGGAGTGCCCACATCAGGGAAATTGCTTTTGCTATGAGTGACTGACTTCTCAGGCCACAGGTCTGTGCCTCTGAGAAACCACACCAACCAGAATGTTTCTTCAGCAGTGGAAAGGGGAGCATTTACTAGCTGGTTTTCCTTTGAATTGGGGTGCTAACTCCCCTACCCTTGGGCTTATGCATGCATGGAAGGACTCACCTTGCAGATCAACCGGTGACTTCTCTAGAGTTGGTACAAGAGTTGTGTATCCTCTTACAGGCTGTACCTGCATTAAGTTGGTGGAGAGTAGGGTCACCATATTTTTTTTGTAGTTCAAACCAGGATACTTCTGAGGGTGAACAGGGACCCAGCAATTATGCTAGGACAACAGTTGTAAACTGGGAGTGGCTTGGGCAACCTGGGATGTCTGACCACTCTCCTGAGTCCACGAAGAGCTGGATTAAGAACCGAAGCCTAATCTGCCTGGGAAAGGAGGGACACACCTCATCAACAAGGTTACCTGCATAATGAACATTTGTGTACCTAACCTTGAATTGCACCCCACATAAAAAAAAGAAAGAAAGAAAGAAAGAAAGAAAGAAAGAAAGAACTGAAGCCTAGAGGCTCTGAAGAGATACACAAGAGGGTGTGATGCAACTCTTGACCACACGAGGGGTCATTGACTCATTCAACAAATGTTTGCTGAGTTCCTGCGAATGCCAGGCCTTGTGCTAGATCCTAGGGAGGCAACGGTGAGCGCAGTCAGCACGAGCTCTGCTCTCACGGAGCTTGTCATTTAGAAGTGTGGATGTCTACTTTATTTTTTGTATTTTTTTTTTAAGTCGGTGTCTCACTCTGTCGTCGCCCAGGCTGGAATGCAGTGGCACACTCATGGCCACCGCAGCCCCAACCTGCTGGGCTCAGGCGATCTTTCTGCCTCAGCCTTCCAAGTAGCCTCAGATGTCTACTTTAAATACACAATGGCTTAATTACGACTGCATGGTTGCAATCACACCGTTGGAGAAATGCGATGAATGCATAAAAGAATATAACCTCTTCTGAAGTTGCTGGCAATCAGGAAACTGTCCCTAAGTGAGTAACATTAAAGCTGAAACTCTAAAGTATGAAAAGAATTGGCCAGGTTGGGCTGGGTAGAGGAGGAGAGGGGAGGGGCAGAGAAGGCAATGAGGAAGGTAGGAAAGAAGAAGTTTGGAGACAGAGTAAACCCGTGAAAGAAGGCTCCCAGGCCAGAGGAAGCTGGGTGCCCAAAGGCGTGTGAAATATACTGCCTTGTGTCTGGGGCAGGTGTCCCGGCAGGGCACTGGGCAGAAAGGAGACCGCACGGGGCTTGATGCCATGTTGAGCGTCATGGTATTCAGTGATTTAAGACTTCGAAGCGGTGTTCTTACCACGAGCTACCATGTGGGGTTTGCACGGGGGAAGGTCCATCTGATGCTTTTGGAAGAATCAGACCATGGAAATGATAGTTGCTTTGGTTTGGATGGAGGGAGTGGAGATGGAGGAAAGCACTTGGGCCTGAAATATATTTCAGAGGCAGAACAGGCAGGACCCAATGTCCCGTCAGTTGCAGGTAGGAAGGAAGAAAGGAGTCAAGGCAGTATTTGTTCAGCGCGAACAACTGACTCTTCGGAAGCCTCACTTTGTGAGATAGGAAGGCCCATGCCGGGAGAGGCAGACGTGTGTTGGTTTTTGGACCTGCTGAGGCCTTCATACAGAGATGTGCAGTTGATTTAGGGGAGTGGAACTCAGAGCAGAGCTTGGGCCTAGAGATGAAGACTTGAGTATTATGAACATATCTGAGGCCACGGGAGTGGGCAAGACCTTTGAGGAGCAACCACAGGGTGAGAACTGAAGTGAGTCGCAGCAGAGTTTTGATAAATTCCCATGTTTAAAGTTTGAGAGAAGAAGGAGGAGCTCTAAAAGAACCCTAGAAAATGTGACCAGAGAATTGAACGTAAGCAGAGAATAGTTCCTCAGATAGCCAGGGAATGGGTGTTTCAAGAAGAAATAGGATGGTGAGTGTGTGCAAAACTTCCAAGAAGTCAAAGAGGAAAAGGCAGAGGGACAGCAGATTTATCAACGTGCAAGTCACTGCTGACCTAAAGAAGAGTCATTTTAGGGGTACAAAGCCGAACTGGAGGGGCTGAGGCATGAGTGGGAGCTGAGGAAGGGTAGATGGACCATGAGATAAAGTTCTGAGAGGAGGAGAGAGACAGGGGCTGGAGGTGACCAGGTGCCAGGAGGGCTCTTGGGAGAAAGAGGAGAGTTTGCAGGAATGTTGAAGGGAAGAAATGCAAGGAGAAAGAGGGACAGATGGAGTGAGAAGCCTGAGAAGGCCAGATGGGTCAGGACTGCTCAGAAACATCTAGAGAGTTTTGCCCTTTGTTTGATAGGAGGAAAGATCACTCATTTTACTAAGAAAGAAGATGCAGTGGGTGGCCATAGCTGCACACAGGCTCAGATGAAATGGTGTCGGAGCATGACAGGATCCCTGACAGGTGGCTTTGACTTTTCCTGGAAATATTTGAGATAAGGTCATCTGCAGAGAAAGTTGGAGCTTTGAGCAAAATGGAGGCTGGACGAAATTATCATTGTGTGATAAAAGAATATGTAGTGATCATGTGTTTTCAACTATTACTTCCAACTTTTTGATGTGTTAAATAGCTCCATTCTCTTAAAGAATATAGGACATAATGCATCTTTAAGAGGCATTCTTAGATTTGCCCTTTAAACTTGTATATGTAAACCTGTCATAATAAGTTATAACACAGAAAAATATTGTAATGACACATTCCC
Organism: Cephalopachus bancanus; assembly: GCA_027257055.1. NCBI lineage: Eukaryota > Metazoa > Chordata > Mammalia > Primates > Tarsiidae > Cephalopachus > Cephalopachus bancanus. The sequence continues at coordinate 306,643 of JAPVLO010000469.1, forward strand.
AACTTTTTCTTCCTTCTTTCTGTTAAACCTTTTTACTCATTGATAGAAAACAGCTTACGATGCAATTTTAGGAATGCATGCTTAGGGTTTCTTTTGAAATCTGTACACTAACCCATTTTAATAAATGCCTGTACAGAAATAAAGAAAAAAAGAGAAACTGTCATTATGCAGGGGCAAGGGAAAGTGTGTTTGGAAGGCTGTATTAAGTTTCGTAATATGAAGAGGAAGCAGGAGATTTCACCAGCTCCCAAGTATTTGACAGAATTTCCTCAAGAAGTTGACCAGCTGAATCGGCAGCACAGATCATGACCACTTTATTTAGTGCTTGTTCTGGCATTTGAAGCACAATGTCTCTGTGTCACCCCGCAAACTGACTCTGGACTCAATCTCTAATGAACATCTGAAATGGTGACCTTGCCTCTCTAGTTTACCCGTCTAAAAATAGTTTTACAAACTACTCTCCTCAGCTCTCTACCTAGAGTTCTGAATTTTGGCTTGGGAAAAACAACAACAACAACAAAACACTTTCTGAAAATGTCTGTGACCTCATAGGTGAAGCAACACAGCCTATACTCTTTAGAACAAAGTAAATTCTAGTGGCTTTTTGTTTTGTATCTTTTGATTGGGACAGGGCTGGGGTGGGGTGAATGATAGAGGTAGATTCACGGGCAGAGGAAAGTCCCACATGTATGAGACCAGAGGGGGCAACTGGCCTTATCCCTGTGCCTGGCTTTCGCTTTTTGTTCCTTGCAGAAACAATGGTCAGGTTCTCAGGACTATGTCTAGAGCCTTGAGTTTGCTAAGACATGCCATACACCTGGACAAATCACAGACACTTTTTATGAGAAACTATTTAAAGGACACTGTCCTTTCTGGGAATGCCCCAGTGATTTAAGGAATTCAAAAAACAGGAATAACTTCTGTTCCAAACTGCTGTATTGCTAAATGGCCTGATTTTGTCTTGTGCCCTGCTGAGATGTCCCAGTAGTGAACCTGAGCCCCTGTGGGAGGGACAGAGTAAAAGATGGAGGTGGGGAGAGGGAAGACATTGATCTGGAAATTGTGGTTTAGCTATGCAGGACTTTTGGCCAATTCTTTTATGAGAAGTATACACTTTACACCCTGATTATGTACTAGAAACATCACTGCTACTCCAGTTTAGAAACTATTGCAAGCCCTATCTTGGTTTTCAATGTTTCACAATCTGATTGGGGTCCAATCTTCTCTTTTATTCCCAGTAGGACTCTTCCTCTTTAACTGCATTGATTAAACAAGAATGACTCACCCTACAGTACTCGGAGCACTCCTGAATCAGTATCTTTTCCACCTTTATGCTGTCCGTTCCTGGAAGACAGGGTTGCTGTCTCATACTTATTTATATTCCCAGTGTTTCACATGTGCTAAGTACTTTTTTGGATATACTTACCTTCTTGAATTTTTAGGAAATGCTCAATAATAAAGACTAGACGTAGGATTTGCTATTGAAATGTTTAAAGCTGGGGCTTTTTTTTCTCTTTTGCTGTTACATCAGAAAATTCTGTTTTCCAATCTGTTTAGGAGACAGAAGGAGCATTCTGAGATGGTGGTTCTTCTGTTATACTTTAGATCCTTCCTCAGACCCAGATTTGGCATCCCCCCTCTTTTCCTCTCCATAATCTCTTTACTATTGAATTAATAAGAGGGAAGCTAAGGAGTAGACTCCATTTGGAAATCAAATATTTGGTACTTCTTAGCGAAAGAAGATATCTGAAGTGTGGTTTACCACATGTGAATTTCATTCCAAATGACAAATTGAGCTGGGAAAATAAATAGTGGTGTCGACTGCCCTCTTCTGGCTTTTCTCTGAATCCTAGCCAGCCTTGGTGATTTCCCTCTCTTACAGTAGGAAAGAAATAGCTGTGTCCACATCTAGAAATGGGACTTTGTGGACAGGCAAGGGCGTCGTGTGTTTCTGTCCTCTGGACCTCCTCCTGGAAGCTGTAAGTGTTGTTAGTAAATAGGTTAGTATAACTTGGGAAGGTTGCGTTGCTTTAATACTCAGATGATATTTCTGCTTTACATATTTATCAAATCTGAGCACTTAGCGAAGCTGTCCCTCAGGAATTCACACTCAAACTGGAAGCCAAAGGGTGAGGGCTACTCCCTCTGAGGGAGGCCATCCTGTTCCAGAGAAAGGCCTGGGGGCTGGGTTCAGGAGGTCTGATGTTGACTCCCGGCTCCTTCTGCAAGCTGGGGTTTTCCTTGGGAAAAATGGGGTGGGTTTGACAAGATGGTTTCTTTTATTTTTAACTTTAAAATTTTTTATTTAAAGATGTGGAGTACAATTCAGGGCTAGGTGTACAAACGCTGATTATGCAGGTACCCTTGTTGATGAGGTGTGTCCTCTCCCTCCCCTGGCAGTTTCCCTCATCTGCCAATCCCACCCCTCCTTCCCTGGCAGTTTCCCACTACTGCCAGCGTCTTTCTTATATAGTATTGTGATAGTTGTTCAAGGTCCGCTTACAGGTGAGAACATATGATACTCTGTTCTTTGTTTCTGTGATAGATCACTGAGTATGATAGACTCTAAATCCATCCAAGTTGCTGCGAAGTCCATATGTTTTGACGAGATAATTTCTAAGGACTCTCCTAGCTATGCATCTGTCTATGGTTGGTTGCACTGTCCTTGCCTTCCAGGAGTTGATAATCCAAACACCGTGCTTACCTGAGCCACCAGTGGTCAGTGTGGTAAAAGCATGCCCCTGGTTGCATAGTGCTATCAGACATGATGGTCCATTTGCCACCTCTATGCCTTGGACAGTGGGAAATGTACATGCACTCACAGTTCCTTACAGGGCACTGCCCCATGCACTGCCCCATGCGGCAGTTGCCAGCACTCTTGGGCAAATCGTGTGCACGTTCTCCACTCAGCTTTCCCTGCCACAAAGCACGAAAGCCATTTCCAAATGTCTTGGCTCCCCAGGACTCTGAACCTGCCCTGCTGATCACACTCAGCAGATGGCTTTGCCCTCTCCCACTTCCTGAAAAAGACAGAAGCTACCTGGGAAAAGCCTACCTGAATTGCCGGCCTCCCTTTCACTACTGGTGATTCTCATCAGAGATTTACTAAGTCTGCCCCATCCAAAAGCAAAATGCCTCTCCCTGGATTCTGTATTTGCACCCTGTGTGCCACATTGCACCTCTTTCCTTGGCATAACCAAAGTTCTTGAAAGTAGTGTCTACACCCACTGTCTCCTTTTCCTGCCTCCACTCCCTCCCTGACCCACTGCAGGCTGGCTCTCCCCCTCATCTCTGTCTCACTGAAGCTGCATTCTTTGAGGTTCACCCATGACCTGTGTGTTGCTGAAGCCAATGGACACTTGGCAGCTCCTATTCTCAGCGTGAGACCTGTTCCCTCCTCCTGATGCATACTCCTGGTTTCTCCCCTCTGTCTGGCTGCTAATTTCCAGTGTTAAGGGTCCGGTTTGCCTTTGTTTTTCCTCTGGGTGCTGTCCCAGATACTTTCTGGTTTGGCTTCACACACTTCCACCTTGGGAAGGAGAAGGAGACAGAGGCAGAGACTCAGAAGCAGAGCGGGGAGCTGCATTAGATGGGCTGCCTGAAAAGCCAGAAGTGGGGTGGGGGAAGGGATTTGGCCCTGCTTGTCATTCAGAATTCCTGGGAGGAGGGTGTGGGGACGTGGGGGTGGGGTGGGGTTCGCTAGATTACAAATGGAAATGCAGCACCCATCTTGTGCCAGGGCAGTATCAGTTGCAGTGTGGTATGGGAGGGACCCTGACATCCGTGCACTCCTATGGAAGGAGGCGTTCTGGGTGGATCTGAGCTGCTTGCTGGAGAGCTGGCCCTGGAAGGCCGTCGGAGTAGGGTGGGAGAGGAGTCCCTACAGATGAGGGTGGCTAGGTGAGCTACTGGACAGGGGTTGGGTGGGAGTTGTGTTGTGCTAGGGTACCCCACAGCACCAGCTACCCAGAGCTGAGGGGAGGGAGTAAGCTCTTTGGAAGGAATGCCAGCAGTGAAGGAAGTTGCATTTTCCAGCTGGATTCTAGGGTTAGGGCAGACCTTCTCACTAAGTGGAAGCAGCCAACATGCACTCAGGACCCGATCCAAGGTGGGGCCCTGCAGAAGGCCTGCAGACCTCCAGAGTTTTGAGGGCGTGGCCTCTCTCTAGCTGATGCCCTCTGGAAGAAAAGCAGGGGGAGTGGGAGCAGGTAGGAAAAATTATTTACCCTCAGACATTCTCTCAAAGGTTCATTTAATTGGGCAGTGACTGTGGTCACATAAAGTATCAGGGTAAAAGTTTACTTGTGCCCTGTTAGGGAGATGTGGACTCAGGAGATAGCCTGGTGTTTACAGGGGATATAGATCCCACATTTACTTTGCACACTTGATTGTTGAACGAGAAATTCATAAATTTTGCAAGAAACTCAAAGGAACGATCATATATCTGTAATAACGATAAAGTCTGTGGATCAACATGAGCAACCTATAAGGTATAATATTAAGTGAGCAAAGAATAAGACTTGTGTGTTTGATTTTAACCACAAAAAATTATATGTACTTGAGGCTGGGTGCTTATGCCTGTAATCCCAGCACTTAGGAGGTCAAGGCACGTGAATTGGCTGAGCCCAGGAGTTTGAAACTAGCCTGGGTAGCATAGTGAAATATCATCCTTACAAAAAAAAAAAAAAAAAAAGCTGGACATGGTGGTGCATGCCTGTAGTCCCAACTACTTGGGAGGCTGAGGTGGAAGGATCGCCTGAGCCCAGAAGGTGGAAGCTGTGGTGAGCCATGATTGTCATGATCATGCCACTGCACTCCAGCCTGGACAACACAGTGAGATCCTGAGTTAAAATTAAAAAATGTACTTGAGTAAAACTTGGAAAAAAGCATGGGGAAATAAATAAACTCTGTCATTGTGGTAGGCATGTGGGTGAATTTTTAAAAAATCCTTTCATTTTATTTATTAATAATAAAATTATTAATAAATTCACTTTCTTGACTATCAAATGTTTTAAAAACAAAAAATAAGAATCATGTTTTAATTTTCTTCAACTCCTTATTTTTTCTTTCATTGGAATTAACATTTCTGAGAACCACATGCAATAAAAATTTTAATGGCTATTACTTTCTTAAAATTCATGAAAGTGCTGCATCTTTCCCTTTTGTTCTAAAAAACTGCATAAGTTTTAAGTGTAAAAGCAGGCCGTAGAATAGTAAGTGCAATATGACCCCACTTTTGTAAAACTATCAGTTGCTTCAAGTCCCATGTACTGCCTTTCTGTTAGAAATTTCTTAATATGATCTGTGTTATCCTTTGCTTCTGTAGACTTGTTTCTTGTGCAAAATTTTTATTAGGAAATATATAAAAAATTACCCAACACTCAGTGGCCTAAACAATAACCGTTTATTATCTTGCAGTCATTCAGCAAACCAGGAATTTGGGAGTAGCTGAACTGGAAACCGCTCGAGCGGCTGTGGGCAGGACCCACCAGCACGGCTATGGTTGACAGCTTTGTGCATGGGGGTGCCCACACTAGCTTCTGCTCCCTGCTAGAACCACAGCTTCTCCCATGTGTTATGTTTTTGTTATGGAAGCCCCCACCGCCACATTCCAAAATCTATTCATTATCTCCGACTGCATTAACAAGTTATCCCTCAGATTAGATGCTTGGAACGACAACTGCAAGATGTCTCACTCATCTGACTGGCAAGTTTTGGGGCTGGCTGTTGCCAGGAGCCCTTAGTGCCTTGCCATGTGGACGTCTCCCCAGGGCTGCTGGCGTGACCCCAAGGCATGGTCTTTGGCTCCCTCAAGGTTGGGGGAGCCAAGAGAACAGATGGGAAGCCCGAAATGTCTTTTATTACTCAGCCTGGGAAGTCTTCCACCATGATTTCTACACTATACAACATCCTATTGGCTACACATGTAAGCCCCGCTTGTTGTGGAAGGGAGTGAGAGCGTTGGATTCCTCTTGGAGACAGGCTCCCCTAGTCTGCCCTCTGGCCCCCAATGAGTCATGTCCTTCTCACATGAAAAATACAGTCATGTCTTCTAAAGTCCCCCTCAAGCCTTGCCCCATAATTGCAGCCCGTCAAAAAATCCATGATCCCATGATCTAAACCAGGCCCAAGTATAGGTGAGGCTACTCAAGTTCAATTTCTGACAATCTGAGGATCTACAAATTAGAGAGAACAATTATTTGCCTGTCACACATCCACTAGGTGATGGACAGACACAGCATAACTGCTATAGACACAGCATAACTGCTCCCCCAAAATGGGGGAATGGGAACCACACAAGAGTCACTGGTCCATAGCAATTCTGAAATACATCTGGGCACTTTTTGACAGTTGCTTAAATAGGACTAATTCCTGCTCCTATTGGGCAGCAGTCTCCCCGCTTCTCGGCTCTGCCCTCCTGGCCTTATTTCCGCCTTTGCATCATCCTTCCTTTACAGCCTGTGCTTGCAACTGAGTAGTCGTTCAGGCTTCCTGTGTGCAGACGTTTGTAAGCTCCAGGCCCCTTTTCCTTTTGCACTCCCTCTGCCCCTTTCAGTCTAAGCTGGTGATGTTTCTGCTACAACTGTTCTGTCCAAGTCTTTGTGGGTCTCCTTAAGGGGCTAATTTCACTGGGCAAAAGTCACACCCACAGATCTCTTCAAAATAAATCTTTCTCTACCATTTTTGAGGCCATGACAAAGGATTTTGCAGTCACACTCCGGACTTCGTCTTTAGATCACATTGAGAATGCCCTGGATATAGCTGATCTTTGCCCAGAAGCCATTTCTTCATAATGAGTCCTTTGCCATGTGGAGAGGCTGGGAATTTTCAAACCCAGTAGTTCATGCTCCGTCCTGTTTAGCAGCCCTTCTTTGAGCTTATGTCTGCTCCGTCACATATTAGTATAAATAGCAAGAAAACAAAAATCAGTGGTGCCCTCAAAATTCAGCTCTGTTACTTGGTTCATAAGTTACATTTTCTACTTTCCATGTTCTGTAGATGACGATATTTCTGTGCTGTTTTGTCACCACATAAACTCCAGTTTCTCATGAGTTTCTTCAGTTTCCTTTAAGCCTGCACAGGTGACCTTTTCAAATGTCACCAGGCTTTCATTAGCAATCCCTTCAAAATCCTTTAGGCTTTCATGAACATTCCTCAGAGTCCTTTCAGCTTCCTCCCACTGCCAGATTCATAGCTTCTCCCGCACGTTAGAATTTTGTTACTGCAGCATCCCACTTCCACATCCAAAATCTATTAGTTATTTATCACTGCATAACAGATTACCTGTAAAACTAGATGCTTAAAACAATAATCTTTATCGTGTCACCCATGTTCTGTGGGTCAGGAATTAGGCAACAACTTTTTAGCTGGGTTGGTCCTGCCTCAGGTCTCCCATTAAGTGGCAGCTGGAGCTGTTGTCAGCTGTCTGGGAAATGTACACCCGATTTCCAAATGTCTCACTCACATGTCTGGCTGTTGTTGCTGCTGGCTCTTGGCAGCGGGCTTTCATTTCCTGACACATGGACCTCTCTGTTGGGTTGCTCAAAGTTCCTCACAACATGGAAACTTGCTGCTCTCAGAATGAGCGAGAACCTGCTTTTTATAACATTGATGTGGAAAGTACACACTGTCGTTTATTTCTGCAGTGACAGACTATCTTGTGGGAGGACACGACACAGGACACAGATGCCAGAAAATGTGACTCCTGAAGTGATCTTAGACATTGGCTGCCACATGAAATATGTGAACAAGAGAACATAATGGTCATGCATACATGTGTTCCCCAAAAAGTGAAAAATCCCCCGAAAACAAAAGAACACACAGGTACACATGTGCGTGTAGGCAGGTGAGACATGGAGTAAAAGAATAATACAATGAAAAATACCAAGTATGTGCATAGAACATGACCAACAACTTTTTCTCTTTTTAAATTTTAATTAATTAAATAAATACTTTTTTTGTTGTAAAGATGGGGGTACAGTTCAGGGGTAGGTAAAAATGTTCATTATGCAGGTACCTTTGTGCCCCCCCCGGTCAGTTTCCTACTACTGCCGATCCCACTCTCCCACTCCCCTGGCAGTTTACCACCACTGCCAATCCCTTCCTTATAGTATTATACTTGTTCAAGGTCCCCTTATGAGTGAGAGCATGTGGTCCTCAGTTCTTTGTTTCTGTGACAGATCACTTGGTATTATAGACTCTAAGTCCATTCAAGTTGCAAGAAGTTCATAATTTTGGTCTTCAAGCTCTGAGATTCTCTCTTCTGCTTGGTTAATTCTGCTTTCCATGTTTATCAGTTTGTTGTTTATTTCATTCACTCTATTTTTTATTGCTGTTCTCTCAGTATCAACTCCTTCATTCTTTGCTCTTGTCTCTCCTCATTTCTGTTTATTCTCTCTGTTATTATCTTGATATCTGTGTTTGTGGCTTGAGACCAGTTATTCTGGGGGCTCTTCATTGTTTGAGTTCCAAAGTCTGTATTATCAGTTGTCCTCCCAGGAGTCTGTATGGGGCCCATATTTGTCTTTTGGTTTTTCTTCACTTGTGTAGGTTTTCCTTCTCCAACCCTCTCCATTTTTTTTTAACATTGTCTTTAATTCTGTTGTTCAGTGATGGGGGGATATCTTTTACTTCTGTTTGGTCAGTCTCCTATTCTTTCTTATGCAGATTCTCTGACTTTCTTCAATTTTGAAGCTGGATTGTGGGTGGAGGGCTGTGCTTTTTGCAGTTTTGAGATTTGATTAAGGGAGGAGCTGTGATTCAGAAGTTATCTGCACATCCAAGTATCTGCTGACAGGTGTGTGGGTCCTCTGGAACCCATTTCCCTCTGATTTACAATCTGTCATGCACTGGGGGTGTATGTTTGCCCCCTGAAAGCAAAATGAGATAAGAAAAAGGAAAAGAATGGAAAAAGGAAGGAAGATGAAAGGAAGGTGAAGAGAGAGGAGAAGAGAGAAAACAGAGAGGCATAACTACTAACAAATGAACAGAGAAACAAAGACAGAAAAAACAAAACAAAAGCCCCAAAACTCACAATCATGCAAACAAACAAAACCCCTGTTGATGTACTCACCCTGAAAAATACCCATGCACAAACAGAAAATCTAAAAAAACCCAAAAGTTAAAACAACAGAAACAAAGCAAGTTTGAAAATGCAAACAAAAACAGAGAGAGAAAAAAATGAAAACTAAAATAAAAAAACAAAGAAACAAAAAATAAAAACAAACAAACAAAAAACTTGCTCTGTGGCCATTTCTGTAACTCCAGTTCCCTTTGGGCTGCTGCAGTCATGTTAAGGAGTGGCTCCAGTCTCTAGCCTGTCCCCTCCACTCTGAGTGCAGACTGATAGGGTTGCTCTCAGCATGGGTCAGATGTCTCATGGACTACTGTGGGAGGAGGATGGATCAGATCTGGACTTGCCCAACTTGTCTGCTGCTCCTGCTGCTACTGCTGCTGTTGTCAAGTCTCCCACTCAGATATGACATTTCTGTGCCTGTTCTAGCATGGGGTAGGGATGTCTGTCTCTACAAGTCCAATGAGCAGTTGACCTCTGGGTCCCAAGTTGGAGCCTGGACAGAACTGGGTGGGGAAATGCAGTTCTCTGCCCGGTTCTGGAACAGAGAAAAGATGGTGTTGGTTGGCATCTCCTCACTGGCAACAGGATTCCGTTCCAAATTTTTCATGCCCTGCTTTCTCCACAGTTCCTGGAGCTCATGGCCTGTCTGCTGCTGCAGGTGATGGCATGGGCTGGGTACCAGGTGGTGAGGAGAAGCTATTCTCTGTTGCCTCTCAAGAGCCCCCAGGATGGCAGACAATCCTGCATCCCGGGGACACCAATCTCAGGGTGGTGGTGGGCTGCAGTCTCCTCCAGAGGAGAGCCCCAGTTGCATGAACCCAAGTCTTCCTCAGATGGACTTTCACTCACCCACTGGCACACACCCTCTCACACAGAGAGTCTTTATGGACACTCACTTTTGCAAAGACTCTCACACTCCAATCAATTCCGTCATCATCTTGCTTCCTCCCCTCTGACTCACAACTTTTTCAAGTCTTTGTTTTCCACATCTTGCTCCTTTCCTGAAACAGAAAGACACTAAATTTTATAGTTCTCTTGCCGCAGTTTCTTTATAGGTTCTTTTGAGGGATAATATTCAAAATATTTAACTATAAGTAAGACATGGACCCTGCCCAATTAGACGGAAAGAGGCCATAGGCAACCAGTACAGCCACTCTGGATGGCCATGCTGGCCACAACCATGCTTGGTTTTTCCACTTGTGTTTGTTTCTCTAAGCAATATGTTTAGTTTTGAATGTTTTTGCAAATTGTTTTTTTCATTTAATATTATATATTTAAGATGTATTCATGCACAGACATGTAGTTACAGTTCATTTCACTGCTGCATAGTGCTCCATTGTGGGACAATATCTCATTTCCTTTACACTTTTTCCTGACTATGGCCATTATGTCCATTCCAGTTTTTTTCTATTAAAGTATTGCTGCTAGGAAATTATTTGTGAATTTCTCCTGGGATACTTGTACAAAAATTGTTCTAGGTGCATACCTAGTGGATAAATTCCTGGATCTTAGAATATCAAATGTTCAAGTTTAAAAGGTAATATTGAATTACTTTTTAAAGTGGACCTAAGAGTTTATATTCTCACTAGCATTTAAAAGAATTTTATTTGCTGAGCTTCTTGGTACTGTTAATTTTTTTTTCTGTCTACAGTTTGGGAGGAGCCACTTCCTCTCCTTGTGCAGAAGTCAAATATCTTTTCATCAGATCTGCAGCCTTAATTTGTCTTCAGTGCTTCTCCCATTATACCAAAGAGGATTTGGAAATTCTTACAAGTATCTCCGAAGAAGGCCCTCGTCAGGTACACTAGGAATTGCAAGCCCAAGATGATGCCAACGATGTGTCTGTCTTATGCAGAAGAGATCCTTTGGGAATGCACGTTGGATGACCTCTCTTTTTGGTTTTTGTCCCCACTAAAGATGAATAGCAAGTGTACAAGAAAACTATGGACAATTAATTGGAGCAGGGACTTTTTTTTTTCCTGAAGAAACATACATTTTGCCTGATGTGATTTCACACGATTAAAGAAATAACTTTGGGGTAAATTCTGGGAAGATTTGAATTCTTCACCACCGATGAAGCTTAGCTTAATTGGGTAGGAAATTCTTGGTTGAAATCGTTTATCATTGAGAATTTTGAAGATTGGACTCCAGTCTCTTCTAGCCCGTAGTGTTTCTGTAGCTAAGTCTGCTGCTATTCTAATTGGTCTTCCCTGATAAGCAGTCTGACATTTCTCTCTTGCTGCCCTTAGAATTTTTTCTTTTATACCTACTATGTGTAGGTACATTACTATGTGTCTAGGAGTTGGTCTTCTCATTTGATGTTTCAGAGGCGTTCTCTGAATCTCTTGTGTTTGAACAGTCACATCTCTGATGAGATAAAGTTTTTTGGATAATTTCATGGAATGTTTGCTGCAGGGTGGTCTCTGATTTTTCTTTCTGTGTTAGGAATGCCAATTAATCATAAGTTTGTCTTTTTGACACAATTGCACATCTCTTGGAGGCTTTGTTTCATCTTTTTAAATTTCTTTTCTATGTTTTTAACAGTTTGGGTTAGTTCTATATTTTGGTCCTCAAGCTCTGAGATTCCTTCTTCTGTTTGGTTAATTCTGTTTTCCATGCTTCCCAGTTTGTTATTTATTTCATTTACTCTATTCTTTGCCATTATTTCAGTTATCAACTTCTTCATTTTTTCCTCTTGTCTCTCTTCATTTCTATTCATTCTCTTTATTATTATCTTGATATCTGGATTTGTGGTCATTTTGGGGGCTTGTCATTGTTTGAGTTCTGAAGTCTGTAGTCTCTGTGCTGTCATCCCTGGAGTCTGTAGGGTACTGTTATTCTTCCTTTGATTCTTCTTCATTTGTGATGGTTTTCCTTCTCCATTTCACTCCTTCTTTAATTCCATTGCTCATTGATGGGGAATAGCTTTCACTTCTGTTTGCTCAATCCCCTATTCTTCTTTTTGTAGATCCTCTGAATTTGTTCAAACTTGAAGTTGGAATGGGGATTGGGGGGGCGTTCGGTGTTTTTTGTAGTTTTGAGATTTGATTAAGGTGTGGTGTGGGGAGTTGTGATTCAGAAGCTATCTGCACATCACAGCATCCACTGACAGGTGTGTGGGTCCCCTGGAACCCACTTCCCACCACCTTACAATCTGTCCATGTGGTGGGGGCTTATGTATGGTCCTGAAGGCAAAAATGAGATAAGAAAAAGGAAAAGAATGAAAAAAAGGAAGAAAGTAGATGAAGGAAGATGAAGAGAGAGGAGGAGAAGGAAAACAGACAGGCACACCAATTAATGAATGAACAAAGAAGCAACCCCCCCCAAGCCAAAAACATACAAACAAACATGCAAACAAACAGACAAAAAAACCCTGATGATGCACTTGCCCTCAAAAATACCCATACACACAGACTAAAAAACACCAAAAACCCCAACAACCAAAACCCAACTAATCAAGCAAACAAACAAAAACTAAGTACTTAAACATAAACAAAAACAGAGAGGAAAAAAGTGTTCCCTCTGTGGCCATTTCTGGAACTTTAGATTACTTTCTCAAGGACTACAGTGGCTTCTGGCTGCTGCCACTGTAGAAAGCAGGCTCCAGTCTCCAGGCCTTCTTCTTCGCTCTTGATGCAGGTGGATCAGGTTGCTCTTATCATGGGTCTGATGCCCCATGGACTGCTGTGGGAGGAGGGTGAATCAGATCTGGACTCATCCACTCATCCACTGCTGCTGCAACCAAGTCCTCCACTCAGATCTGATTGCCTGTGCCTGGTCCAGCATGGGGGTGGCGCATCTGTTTCTCTGTGTTCACTCCTGAAGTTTCCTCTCTGGGTCAGTGATGTGATGGTTGATCCCAGAGGGGTGTGGAGATCACCTCTGGGTCCCAGGTTGGAGGCCGAACAGAGTGGGGCAGGCCAATGCAGGTCTCTGCCAGGTCCCAGGCCAGAGAAAATGGTGGCAGTCAGTGTATCCTTGCCAGTGGCGGGGCTCAGCTCCAGATTTCCTCACTGCCCCCTCTCCATGGTCCCCACTGCTATTGCCTGACCTGCTGCCACAGGTGGTGGCGTGAGCCAGGTGCAAGGCACTGAGGAGCAGCTGACCTCTGCTGCCTTCTCCCAAGAGACCCCCGAGAATGACTGATGATCCTGCTCTTCAGAAGCTCCTCTCTTAGGGAACAGGTGGGTTGCAGCTGCCTCTACAGGGGAGTCCCAGGTGCTTGATCCCGAGTCTTCCCACAGATGGACTTTCGCTCACTCAGCTGCACTCACCTACTCACACAGACTGTCTTTAGGAACACTTTCCCTTGCAGAGAATTTCACACTCCCGTAGGTTCGTCGCCACTTTGCCTCTCCATCCAGCTTCTATTTTCTGATAGGTATTGTTGAGAGTTGACATAATTTCTCCCTTAAATGTGTGGTAGAATTCACAATTGGGTTTAGTGCTTTCTGTTTTGGAACATTATTAGTGATAGATTCTGTTTTCTGAACAGATATAGTCCTATTCAGATTATCTGTTAACTATTATTAAACAAGTAGTTTAATAACATTAAACTATCAGTGTAGCTTGTTAGTGTGAGTTTTGCTAGATTGTGTCTTTTAAGAAATTGGTCTGCTTCATCTAGGTTATTGAATTCTGGGCATGGAGTTGTTCATTATATTCCCTTATTATAATGTCCATGGGATCAGTACTGATGCTCCCTATTTCATTTCTGATATAAGCAATTTGTGTCTTCTCTCTGTTCACTTTTCTTTTTTCTTCTTAGAGACTGTTGCCCAGCTGGAAAGCAGTGGGATGATACAGCTTACTGCAGCCTCATATTCCTGGGCTCAAGTGATCCTCCCACCTCATCCTCTCAATTAGCTACGACTATAGATGAATGCCACCATGCCTGGCTAATTTTTTAAATTTATTATTATTTTTTGTAGAAATAAGATCATGCTTTGTTTCCCAGGCTGGTTTTGAACTCCTGGCCTCAAGTGATCTTTCTGCTTTGGCCTCTTAAAGTGTTTGGATTACAGACTTGAGCCCACCATGACTTGCCTCTTCTCTTTTCCTGGCTAGAGGGTTTTCAATTTTGTTGGCATTTTGTTCAGAGCCCAGCTTTTTGTTGTTGCTGTTGATTTTTTTCTATTGCCTTCCTTTTTAAAAAAATTTCATAGATTTTTGCTCCAATTTTTATTATTTATTTTCTTTTGCTTATTTTGAATTTAATTTGCTGTTTTAAAAATTTTTCTAAGGTGGAAACTTAGATTACTGAGTTTAGATTTTTATTCTTTTCTAATATACACAATCAATGCTAAAACTTTTTCTCTAAGCACTGGTTCACTGCAATCCACAAATTTTGACAAGTTATATTTTCATTTCCATTTAGTTAAAAATAATTTAAAATTTATCTTGAGACTTCTTGCTTGACTTGTGTGTTACTTATAAGTGTGTTGCTTAGTCTCCCTAACATGGTTTTAAGATTTTCTAGTTACTGTTCTGTTATGGATTTCTAATTTAGCTATATTATTGTCTAAAAGCAAATGTATAATTTCTATTCTTTTAGGTTTGTTAAGCTATGTTTTCTGACCCAGAACTTCATCTATCTTCGTGAATGCTCCATGTGAACTTGAAAAGAATGTACGTTGCTATTGTTGATAAAGCATTCTATACATATCAAATAGATAATCTGATTGACGGTGCTGTTCAGTTCAACCATACCCATATGATTTTTTGCCTGCTGGGTTTGTTCATTACTGGTGGAGCGGTGTTGAGTCTCCAACTATACTAGTGTATTCATCTATGTCTCCTTGTGCCTCCATCAGTTTTTATCTTGTATATTTTAATGCTTTGTTATTAGGTCCATGCATGTTAGGGATTGTTATATATTCTTAAGATAATTTATCTCTTTATCATTATGTAATGCCCCACTTTATCTCTGATAATGTTCCTTGCTCTGAAGTCAGCTTTGTCTAAAGTTAATGTGGCTATTTCAGCTTTCTTTTGATTAGTGTTAGCACATTTAAATTTTGTCTATTCCTTTACTTTTAATTTACCCATGTTTGATATACTTAGAGTGGATTTCTTTGGCTAGACATGGTGGCTCACACCTGTAATCCTAGCATTTTGAGAAACCAGAGCAGGAGGATTGCTTAAGGCCAGGAGTCTGAGACTAAAAGAACCAACCCCCCCAAAGAAACCCAAAATCAAAAACCAAAAACCAAAACCAAAAAGGCCCAAAGGTCCATGGTGGTGTGAACCTGTAGTCCTAGCTACTAGGAAGGCTGAGGTGGGAGGATCCAATGAACCCAGGAGTTTGAGGTTACAGTGAGCTATGATCATGCCACTGCACTCCAGCCCAAGTTAAAAAAAAAAAAGTGGATTTATCCAACCTATAGAAAAACGGACAGTTCAGCATGTAAACTGCAATATTATTCACATGTGAATTAATGTAAAATGGGGAATAAATGTGACTGAAGCACTGTTATAAAAAAATAGATTTCTTCAGACAACATGTAGTCGAATTTTTTTAAAACCACTCTAGTAGTTCTTGTCATTTAATTGATGTATTTAGATTACTGTCATTTAAAGTGATTAGTGACACAGTTTGATTAAAATCTCCCATGTTTATTGTGTTCTATTCACTGCCCTTGCCTTTTGCTTCTTTCCCCCCCCCTTTTCATCTTCTCTTTTTGTCTCTTCTTTGGCTTTAATTGAACATTTTATATAATTCCTATGATTCCATTTTCTCTCTTAGCATAGAAATTACTACTTTTAAAAAATCTGTCAAATTTATTGTCCCGTAGTTTGCAATGTACAGGTACTCTATGCCAGCTTTTAAAGTTTGTTAAGCTGTGTTTTATGGCCCAGAACATGATCTATCTTGGTGAATGCTCCATGTGAACTTGAAAAGAATGCACATTGCTCTTGTTGGATAAAGTATTCAAAGACACTGTATCACTTCCCAGGGAGGGCAAATACATTGTAACAAAGTACTCTCAATTCTCCCCTGCTATCCTTATAACATTGCTGTCATCCATTTCACTTCTCCATTAGCTATATTTACCGAATTCATTATTGCTTTTATTATTTTAAACAAACTTATCTATTTGATCATTAGGAATCAGAAAAAGAAAAGTAATTATTTTACCTCTATTTATTACTTCTCTAATGCTCTTTTAAATATAGATCTAAGTTTCTGACCTATATAATTTTCATTTTCTTTGAAGAGCTTCTTTCAACATTTCTTGAAAAACATGGGCTACTGGCAACAAATTCCTTAATTTTTGGTTGTCTGGGAGTCTTTATTTTTGCCTTCACTTTTGACTGTTAATTTTGCTGCATACATTATTCTTTGTTGATTTTTTTCTTTGAGCACTTTCATCATTTCACTTCACCCTCTTGTTGCTTTTTACGATTTCTGAAGAGATGTCCCATTGCAATTAATAGCCTTGTTTTTCTACAGGTAAGGTGATTTACCCTGCCCCTGGCTTCTTTCAATCTTCTCTCTTTGTTTTTGATTTTCTCTGTAGTTTGATATAATATGCCTAGGTGTAGTTTTTTTAATTTTATTTTTCTCTTTTTGGTAACTATCCTGATTGGCACTCTCCAAGCTTCCAGGACTTGTGTGGTTTGGTGTATGTCATTAATTCTGGAAAATTATCAGTCTTTATTCAACTATTTCCTTCTTTCCCTTCTTCCCTCCTTCCTTATTTTCCTTCCCTCCATCCTTCTTTCGTTCCCCCTTCTCTTCTTCTTCTTCGTCCTTCTTGTCCATCTTCCACCTCCTTCTCTTTCTCTGTCTCCCTCTTCTATTTCCATCATGTATATGTTGCAACTCCTATATTGTCCACAGGTTCCTGGATAGTCTGATATTCTGTCCTATCTTCTTTCTTTTTTTGAAATTCAATTTTGGAAGTTTCTGTTGCTGTTTTTTCCAAGCTTACTGATTCTCTCCTTGCCAGGTCCAGTCTATTGATAAGTCCATCAAAGTCAATCTTCATTTTCTACCTGGCATTCTTGCTCTTATTTTATTTCTGGCATTTCCTTTTTATTCTTTTTTAGAATTTCCATCTTTCTTTACTTTCCTCTCTACTCTTGTGTGTTTTCCACTTTTTCCGTTCGAGCCCTTATTATTATAATTGTCTTAAGTTATAATTCCAAAATCTCTGACATATCTGAGTCTGGCTTTGATGTTCTGTCTCTTCAAACTGTGCGTATGTGTGTGTGTGTATTTTAGTCTGCCTTGCAATTTTTTTAATTGCAAGCCAAATATCCTTTGCTAGGTAAAAGAAACTGAGGTAAACAATTCTCTAGTGTGAGGTTTTATGTATATCTAGCTAGGAGTTAGGCTATGTTTACTGTTTGTCATTTCCTTTCTTTTTTTTTTGAGAAAGCAGGATTTATTGAGAGGACAAAAAAGCTCCCACAGTGGGCGGGGACCCAAAGGGGTTGCCCAGAGGTGACATTTTCTTTGGTGTCCTTGTTTTTGTCTCCCCTACTATTTTTTGATTTCAGTAGTCTTCTTTTTAAATAACAACAGTTATTTCAATTTAATCTTCTGTTACTATACAGGAATCCTATGGAAGTGGAGGGAGGGGAAGCAAGCTACAGTTCTATGATGAGGGTTTAGTAATTGAATGAGTCAGGGTTTTTGGGCTATGCCTTTTACAAAGTGCTTCTGAATCCCACCCATAGGCTAGGCAAGAAGTCTAGAGGGGATTAGCACTGGGAATTTTCTTTCTCCTAGTTCAATTTGGCTCTGATAAAACCCCAGATTGTAGGCTCTGGTAAAATAGTTTCTCTTGAGGGCAAACCTAATTAAGAACAGAATGCTTGGGAATATTTCAAAATAAGTACCCTTTCCCTCCTCCTGCTGGAAGCACGAGGAGAGCTTTCTTTGCTCTTCACTTTGGAAACCTAGTAGGACTCCTGCAAGTAAAATTAATAAAAGTGTGTGTCCTCCCATGAGCTCCTACTCCCATCCCCCGAGTTTTTAACTCTCAAGTTTGTTCACACTGAGCCTCCAGGAATTCATCTGTTACGCTTTAGGTTTTCTTAACTCCAGTATTGACTCCAGAGACAGCCTTCTACTCCTGGTAAGCTGTGATTCTCTTTATTTACCTGCTTGTTTCTCCTGTTTTTGGGATGGTGGTTGTCCTACAATCTCAAATCTCTGTTGGATCCAAGAAGACTTGTTGAATTTCAGTTTTTTCATCTCTTTTTCTTTTCTTCTCTGTTTTTGTTTTAAAGATGTGGGGTACAATTCAGGATTTGGTATGCAAGTGGCCATTGTACAGGTAAAGTTTGGGCCTCCCTTTGGTCCTCACTTTGCCTGGTTTGAGATCAGGTACTTTAATCAATGTTATGTGCTCCCCCACCTTATCCTGGAAGTTTCCACCTACTGCCAATCCCTTTCTTATAGTATTATGGTAAGTGTTCAGGGTCTGCTTATGAGTGAGAACATGTGGTACTCAGTTATTTGTTTCAGTAATGGATTATTGAGTATTATAGATTCTTAAATCATCCAAATTGCTGTGAAGTCCATAAGTTTGTTCCTCTTTATAGTTGCATAATATTTAATAATGTATACATACTACATTTTCTTTATCCAGTCCACTTTCGATGGGCAGCATGGTTGGTTCCATGTTTTTGCTATTGTGAATAGTGTTGCAACAAACATGAGTATGCAGGTATCTTTTTGTAGAATGATTTGAGTTCCTCTGGGTATATTTGCAGTAGGGGGATTGCTGGGTCATATGGAAGGTCACTTTCTAGTTCTTTTAGAAATTGCCACACTGTTTTCCATAGAGATTGAACTAGTTTGCATTCCTATCAGCGGTGTCGAAGCATTCTCCTTTCTCCACATCCTCGCCAGCATCTGTTTTTTGCTTTATTAATGATGACCATTCTTAATGGGGTTAGATGGTGTTTCAGTGTGGTTTTGATTTGCATTTCTCTGATGATTAGTGAGGCTGAGCATTTTCATGTGTCTGCTTGGTGCTTGTACGTGTTCTTTGAGAAACGTCTAGTCATGTCTTTTGCTTTTTAATGGGGCTGTTTGTTTTTTTCCTTTTGGCACATTTGAATTCCTTGTAGATCCTAGATATTAGGCCTTTGTCAGATATACAGTTGACAAATATTTTTCCCATTCTGTGGACCATCTCCCTACTCTGTTGATGGTTTCTTTTGCTTTGTTGAAGCTTTTCAGTTTAATGAAGTCCTATCTCTTATGGCGTGGACATCTGGGGTTTATATCAGGAATTGGTTGCCTATTCCAATTCCCATAGGGTATCTCCTGCATTTTCTAAGATTCTTATAGTTTGAGGTTTTACATTTAGGCCTTTTATCCATTTAGAGTTGATATTTGTGTATGGTGATAGGTAGGAATCCTGTTTCAATCTTCTATGTGGGGTCAGTCAGTTTTCCCAGTATCTTTTACTAAATAGGTTCTCCTCTCCCCAGTGGTTGTTGGTGGAGGCTTTGTCAAAGATGAGTTGGTTGAGAAATTGAATTTTTGCTTCTGGAATCTAAACCATGTTACATTGGTCTATATCCCTGTTCTTGTACCAATACCAGGCTTTTTTGATTATCTTAACCTTATAATAAAGACTGGAAGTGTTATACTTACCATATTTTTTCTTTGGTGAGGATTGCTTGAATCTGTAGATTGCATTTGGAAGGATAGACATCTTAACAATGTTGATTCTTCTAACCCATTAGAATGGAATATTTTTCCATTTTTTTGTGTCATCTTTGATTTCTTTGAGCAGTATTTTGTTGTTTCATTGTAAAGATCTTTCACTTCTCTGGTTAGGAAGATGCCAAGGTATTTCTTTTTTGTGTGTGTCTATTGTGAATGGGATTGTGCTTTTTATGGTTCTCTGCCTGTTTGTTGTTGGTGTATAAGAATGCGACTGTATTTTGCTTGTTGATTTTGTACCCTGAGACTTTGCCAAAGTTGTTTATCAGTGCAAGGTTTTTTTTTGACAGATTTTCTTGGATTCTCAAGGTATAGAATCATATTTCAGCAAAGAAAGATAATTTAACTTCCTCTTTTTCTATTTGGATACTCCAATTTCCTTCCTTTTTTTTTTTTTTTTGTCTCACTCTGTTGCTCAGACTGGAGTGCAGTGGCTGCTCCCGGCCACCGCAGCCTTGACCTGCTGGGCTCCGGCGATCTTTCCACCTCAGCCTTCTGAGTAGCCAGAATTACAGGGTGTGCTACCATGCCTGGCTAATTTTTTGATTTATTGTAGACATGAGGTCTTGCCTGCCCAGGCGGGTCTCAAACCCGCGGGCTCAGGCATTCCACTCACCTCAGCCTCCCAAAGGCGTGGGATTACAGGCTGAGCCACTGAGCCTGGCTGATTTCCTTCTTGTCTGATTGTTCTAGCTAGGACTTCTGACACTACATTGAACAGGAGGGATGAGAGTGGGCAGCCCTCTCATTCTGGTTTTCAGGGGAAATGCTTCCAATTACTGTCTGTTTAGCAAAATGTTGGCTGTGAGTTTATCACAGATGGCGCTTACTATTTTGAGGTATGTTCCCTCTATACCAAGGTATTCAAGGGCTTTTATCAAGAAGGCATGCTGGATTTTATCAAAAGCCTTTTCTGCATCAAATGGTATAATCATGTGGTTCTTGTTTATACATCTGTTGATATATTTAATTATATTTATGATCTTGTGAATTTGAACCAGTCCCGAATTCCTGGGTTGAAAGTTACTTGGTCATGGTGTTTGATTTTTGAGATGCTCATATATGTTTAGGAATGATATTTATTGTTGATGGATTAATATTTTATCATTATATAGTGTCCTGTATCGTTTTAAGTTTTTAATAACATAAAGGTTGTTTTGTCTAATCTTAAGATCATGACTCCAACCCTCTTTTGTGATTCGTTTGCTTGGAAATTTGTTTTCTATCTTCTAACATTGAGTCTGTAGGAGTCCTTTGTGGTGAGATTTGTTTTCTGGATGAAACAAATTATTGAATCTTTTAAAAAAAAAAAATTCAGATTTCCATTCTATGTCTTTTCAGTGGTGCATTTAGTCCATTCACATTCAGTCTGATTATTGGAATGAGGGTGTTCATCCCTGTCATGAGCTCTTATAAAGGTTTCTTCTTTGTTTGTTTGTTTTCTTTTAAATTTTGGGTTGATGTATGTATGTGTTTTTAAATTTGCTGTTGCGATATTTTCTCTGTTGATTCTGTGTTTTCCTGTTCTCTATGGAAGTGCATAGTCATTTTTTTTTTCTATTTCTTCTGTGCTTAATACCTTTTAATTGTCTCCTATAGAACTGGTCTGAAAGCTTCATAATCTCTTAAGGATTGAATGTCTGGGAAGAATTTTAATTCTCCATTGTTGATAAAGCTGAGCTTAGCTGGGTAGGAAATTAATGGTTGAAATTGTTTATCTTTGAGGACTTTGAAGATTGGACTCCAGTTCCTTCTAGCTTGTAGTGTTTCTTCCAATGGGTCTAGCAGATGTATTGGAAGAAACACTACAAACTATTCTGATTGGTCTTCCCTGGTAGGTAATCTAATCTTTTTCTCTTGCTGCCTTTAGGATTTTTTCTTTTGTACTTACTTTGTGTAGGTGAATTATTATGTGTCTAGGGGTTGGTCTTCTCATTTGATGTCTTGTGGGGATTCTCTGTATCTCTTGTGTTTGAATGATCACATCTCTTGTTAGATGGGGGAATGTTTTCTTTAATTACCTCTTGGAATTCTTGTTCCAAGTGGTCTCCATTTCTCTTTCTTCTGGGATATCAATAATGCATAAGTTCAGCCTCTTGATATAATCAGACATCTCTTGGAGGCTTTGTTCTTTCTGATTTTTCTATGTTTTTTACAGATTGGGTTAATTCCATATTTTGATCTTCAAGCTCTGAGATTCTTTCTTCTGCTTGATTAATTCTGCGTTCTATGCTTGTCATCTTGTTATTTATTTCTGGATGAATTTTTTTTATGGCCAAAACCTCTGTACAAGTTCTTTCACCATTGCATGTTGTCTTTCTTGAGTCTTATTTACTCTCTCCATCCATTTCCTATTCTCTGTTGTATTCTGAGCCCAGTTGTTGGTGATTTCCTTTGTTTGGGCTCTAAGGTCTGATTTTTCAGGCATTGTCTCTTTGGTACACTGGGAATCACCTGTGTTCTTCCTTTGATTTTTTTCTCTCACTTGTAACAGATACCATTCTTTTCTCTTTAGTTCCATTATTCAGTGGTTATAGAAGGGGCTTTCACTTCTGATGTTTGTTCAGCCCTCTATTCTTCCCTGACCAGGGCTCTGAATTTGTTCTATTTTGAAACAGATCTGGAGATAGAAAGTTTTGCTGTGTCTTGTAGTTTTGAGAGTCAAATAAGGTGGAGGATGGGGAACTAGGATTCAGAAACTACTGAAAATCACAATGTTTACTGACTAGGGTATGGGGTCCCTGAGACTCATTCACTACCAATGTATATGACAATGCAATGGATACATGTGGGTACCCCTTGAGTGCAAGCTAAAGTAACAGTAATGAGGAGAATAGAGAGAAGTTGAATGAAATAGAATTGACAAAAATAATTAAAAAATAATTTAAAAAACACAGGAAAACTAGAGCAAAAGCCAAAGGAAAAAAAATAGCACACACAACAAACAAAAAAATCAAAACAAACAGAAAAAAATACACAAAAAAACCAATAACAGGAAAATTGAACACACACACAGCAAAAATGAAAAAGAAGAAAAGAAGAAAGAAAGAGAAGAAGAAAAAGGAAAGGGAATGCAAATTGAATCCTCTCACACACATTCATACACACATTAAACTAAAACAGGAGAAGAACAAAAAAGAAAAACTGAAAGATGAACACTTGTTTACATTCCCACCAGCAGTATAGAAGTGTTCCCTTTTCTCCACATCCTCTCTAGCATCTGTTTTGAGTTATTGATGATGGCCACCCTGATTAGACTTAAGTGGTATCTCAGTGTGGCTTTAATTTGCATTACTTTGATGACTATTGAGGCTGAGCATTTTCATGTATCTATTGACTGTTCATATGTCTTCTTTTGAGAAGTGTCTGTTCATATCTTTTGCCCACTTTGTAACGGGGCTGCTTTTTTTCCCTTTTCATCATGTTTGAATTCCTTGTAGATCCTAGATGTTAGACCTTTGTCAGATATACAGTTGGCAAATATTTTTTCCCAGTCTGTGGGCTGTCTCCCTACTCTCTCTTCTTTTGCTATGCGGAGGCTTGTCAGTTTGGTGAGGTCCCACTTTTCTATCTTATCTCATAGGGCATGGGCACTTGGGATTTCAACCTCTGCAGAAAACAGTGTGGCAATTCCTAAAAGATCTAAAAATTGACCTTCCATATGACCCTACAATCCCCTACTGGGAATTCCTACTGGGAATATACCCAGAGGAACTCAAATCACTCTATGAAAAAGATACCTGCACACACATTTATTGCAGCATTTATTCACAATAGCAAAAACATAGAACCAACCATGCTGCCCACTGGAAGAGGACTGGATTAAAAAAATGTGGTACATATACTTGATGGAATATTATGTAGCAAAGAAGGACAAAATTATGAACTTCTTGCAACTTGGAAGGACTTTGAGCCTATAATACTGAGTGATCTAGCACAGAAACAAAGAACTGAGGACCACGTGTCCTCACTAATAAGCAGACTTCGAGCAATTATCATAATACTATAAGAAAGGGATTAGCAGTAGTGGGAAACTACTGGGAGTGGGATGTGGGGAGTGGGATTGTTAGTAGTGAGAAACAACCAGAGGATGGGGTGGGGGACACCTCATCAACATGGTACCTGCTTAATGAACATTTTTATACCTAACCTACAACTTTAAAATTAAAAATTAAAAAAAGAAAGATGAACACTCACTCTTCCATGTATACAAATAAACGAAACAAAATATGAAAGAATGAAAGAAAAGAGAAGGAAAAAAAAAAAAAAGGAAAGGGGGGGGAATGCAAATCAAACCCTCATACACAGAAAAAATAAAAAAGTTAAAAAACAATTCTAGGCACTAGGCCCCCTCTTGTGGCACATTCTGTAATTGTTCCTCCCAGCTGCTCACAGGTAAGCCAGTCTCCTGAAGACCTGGTTGGCAATCTCCCCAGCGCTGCCCGGGGGGGAAGGAGGGGACAGTAGGGATGGGTGGGATGTCAGTCCTCCCCTCCCACTCTTGTATGGTCAAGAGAATCCCCTCTGGGAGGAGGTGTGGGATTGTCTCCTCCTCAGGTGCTGGCGGGTAGTGCCCCAGCAGGCTTATCCTGGAGTAGAGTCCTCTTATATGGCTGATGTCCAGGGTCCACCTGGGTATATCCCTCTCTGTTGTGTCCCAGCTGTGTGGGTCTGATGTTCAGAGGATTGCTGGGGAGGAAGGGGGTTGGGTCAGCCCAGGACTCACCACTGATCTTGAGGGTTCTTCCTCCTCCCTTTCTGGTCGCACCCTTTGTCCCACGGCTGAATCAGGATAGGGGGTGCCTGAGACTCAGCACTCATCAGGTCCTCCCAAAGTTTGTGTTTTAAGGTAATTCCCTCTGGGTCATGATCGGCCCCAGAGTAGTTAACCTGTCAGTCACAGAGATGGGTGAGCAAGCTGGGGCAGTTCCCTGCTCAGTTTTCAAGATGGTGGCAAGGTGTCTGTTTCACCTCCAGTGGGGCTCTGCCTCTGGCTCCCTCACTGGCCAGGCACCGTGTTGGTGATGCAGACCCTGAAACCGGCAGTCACTCCCAGTGGGCAGGGCTTTGTTGATGTTAAAAAACGGTGCCTAGCTTCTGAGCTCCAGGAAATGCTAGGGTCCAAGCAGAGCAGTTGTGGCACCAGCTGCTTCACCAGGAGAGCCCTGGCCACTTTCTCCCTAGTCCCCACTCAGTCACCCACATGCCCACTTAAAGACACTCATGCAAATTCATCCATACACTCACTCACACAGGGACTCGCATCGTCCAACTGGCCTGGCTGCCATCGTCCTGCTTCTCCTATCCAGTTCTTTTCTTGTTGCAATGACAGGGGTGATTACTTCCATGCTTCTTATGTGCCAGACCCCCAAAACCAGAAGTCCAAATCGCTGGTTTTGTAAACCACTCTGATTTTTTTGATATTTGTTATGACAGCATAATGGAGTAAAAACTGACTGATAAGAATGTCTCTTGGTGTTTGACTGTTCACACTGAAGAGTGAGGCACAAAACAGCTGGTTTGAACCTGCATGTGTGTGGCTTGTGAAGTCACGGAATCTATGCAGGATTATTGATTGGGGAACCAATTGATTCCAATGAGGGACCCAAAGTATCAGTATCTGTTAGTCTTCTGGACCTTTCAGTTTCTCTGAGAGGATTTTAGTCTTCGGTCATCTGTGGGTTAGAAGGCTGCTGCCAGCATTCCGAGCTCTGAGTAAGGAAAGTGGGCTGTGGGACCCAATTTTTACTCCATGCTTCTGTTTTTGGTCTTTTACCTTATCCCTGCCTTCTTTAGTATATGGGTCCTGAAGTCCAGGGACTCTAGCCTTCATGTTTTTCAGAGAGTAAATCTCATGTATTCCACCTGGTTGGAGTAGGTACATTTGGTGAATAAAAAGGTCTTTAAAAATAACTTCAACAAATTTTGCTGTTTTTTGCATATCCCTCTTTACTTTTTTTCTGGTCTAACTTTAAAAAAATTTTTCAATAACATTAAAAGGTACAAATAGTTTTTGGTCGCATGATTGCATTGTATAGTGGCAAAGAAGTCTGGGCTTTAGGTGTACCCACCATTACCATCTGAGCACATTGTACCTGATAGGTGATATTTCCCCCCCAATTTCTCATTCCCTCCCCTGACTGAGTCTCCAGTGTCCATTATACCAGTGCCCCCAACCCCTGGGGCCACAGGCCGATGTCAGTCCATGACCTGATAGGAACCAGGCTGCACAGCAGGAGGTAAGTGACATGCAAGCAAAGCTCCACCTGTATTTACAGCCACTCCCCATCGCTGGCGTTACTGCCTGAGCTCCATCTGCTGTCAGATCAGTGGCAGCGTTAGTTTCTCATAGGAGTGTGGACCCTATTGTGAACTGCACATGCAAGGGATCTAGATTGCACATTCCTTATGAGAATCTAATTTCCGATGATCTGAGGTAGAACTGAGGCAGTGATGCTATATATTTCATTTCATATTACAATGTAATGATAATAGACAAAAAGTACACAATAAATGTAATGCACTTGAATCATCCCGAACCATCCCCTGCTGCCCCAGTCCATGGAAAAATTATCTTTTGTGAAACTGGTTCCTGATGCCAAAAAGGATGGGGACTACTGCTTTATACAATTCTCTATGCCTTTGCAGATCCTTAGGTTAGCTCCCACTTATAAGTGAGAAAATGTGGTGTTTGGTTTTCTGTTCCTGAGTTAGTTCACTTAGGATGATGCTCTCCAATTCCATCCAAGTTGCTGCAAAAGGCATTATTTCATTCCTTTTGACAGATGAATAGTATTCCATAGTGTATATATATATATATATACCACATTTTCATTATCCATTGATCAGTGGATAGGCATTTAGGCTGATTCCACATCTTTGCAATTGAACATGTCAGTGCAGTTGTCTTTTTTTATATAATGACCTCTGTTTCTTTGGGTAGATACCTGGGATTGCTGGGGCTAGATACCAGTAATGGGATTGCTGATTGAATGGTAGATCCACTTTTAGTTCTTTGAGAAATCTCCATGCTGATTTCCATAGAAGTACTAATTTACACTCCCACCAATGTTTTCCCTTTCATTGCATCCATGCCAGCATCTATTGCTTTCTGATTTTTTTAATAATGGACATTCTGGCTGGTGTAAGGTTTATCTCATTGTGGTTTTAATTTGTTTTTCCCTGATGATGACTGATATTGAGCATGTTTTCATGTTTGTTGGCCATTGTATGTCTTCTTTTGTGAGATGTCTGTTCATGTCATTTGCCCACTTTCTAATGGGGTTATCTTTTTTTCTTGCTGATTTGTTTGGGTTCTTTGTAGATTCTGGATATTAGTCCTTTGTCAAATGTATAGTTTGTGAATATCTTCTCCCATCCTGTAGGTTGTCTATTTTCTCTGTCGATTATTTCTTTTGCTGTGCAGAAGCCCTTTAGTTTAATAAAGTCCCATTTGTTTATTTTTGTTTTTGTTGCATTTGCTTTTGGGGTTTTAGCTATAAATTCTTTGCCTAGACCAATGTCCAGAAGAACTTTCCTAGATTTTCTTCTAGGATTTTTATGGCTTCAGGTCTGACTTTTAAGTCTTCAGTCCATCTTGAGTTAATTTTTGTATATGGTGAGAGATAGGGACCAAATTAGACTTTTCTGCATGTAGTGATTCAATTTTCCAGCACCATTTGTTGAATAGGGTATTCTTCCCCCAGTGTATTTTTTTGTCTGCTTTACCAAAGATCAGTTTGTTGTAGGTATTTGGGTTTATTTCTGGATTATCTGTTCTGTTCCATTGGTCCACATGCCTGCTCCTGTACCAGTACCATGTTTTGATTATTAGAACCTTGCAGTATAGTTTAAAGTCAGGTAATGTGATGCCTCCAGCTTTGTAATTTTTGCTTAAGATTGCTTTGGCCATTCTGGTTCTTTTTTGGTTCCATGTGAATTTTAGGATTTTTTTCTAATTCTGTAAAAAACAGTATTGATTGGGACTGCATTAACTGCAAATCAAAACTACCATGAGATACCACCTAACTCCAGTAAGAATGGCTATCATTAATAAGTAAAAAAACAGCAGATGCTGACATGGATGCAGAGAAAAGGGAATGCTTCTACACCGTTGGTGGAAAGGTAAGCTCCTTCAACTTTTACAGACAGTAGTGCTGTGCAGAAGCCCTTTAGTCTAATTAAGTCCCATTTATTTACTTTTGTTTTTGTTGCATTTGCTTTTGGGGTTTTAACCATAAATTCTTTGCCTAGACCAATGTCCAGAAGAGTTTCCCTAGATTTTCTTCTAGGATTTTTATGGTTTCGGGGCTGACCTTTAAGTCAATAATCCAGCTTGAGTTAATTTTTGTATATGGTGAGAGACAGGGATCAAGTTTTACTTTTCTGCATGTAGCGATCCAATTTTTAAAAGAACTAAACCTTGACCTTCCACACAGTCCAGCAAGTCCTCTCCCAGGAATATACCTGGGGGAACACAAAATTGTTCTACAAAAAAGACACCTGCACATGCATGCTTATTGCTGCACTATTCACAATAGAAAAACATGGAACCAACCCTACCGCCTATTGAAAGAGGACTGCATATAGGAAACGTGGTACATATACACGATGGAGTATTACACAGGCATAAAGAGAAAAAAGTCATGGACTTCACAGCAAATTGGGTGGAGCTGGAGACCATCATACCAAGCGAACTATCACAGAAACAAAGAATTGAATACCACTCGTTCTCACTTATAAGTGAGCCCTGAACATGAGTCACGTTAGCAAAAGGGAGGGATCGGCAGTTGCTGGATAATGATAGGAAAGGGCGGGGGGCGTGTGACAACACAAAGGGTACCTGGTCTGCTACCAGGGGCAGTAAAGGCCAGTTAGAGGCCCAAACTTCACCTGCATGCAGCCTACTTAGGTAGTTAATCCTCATTTGTGTCTCACATCTCTTGGAAAAAAAGTCTGTAGATTACTTTGGGAAATATACTTTATTTTCTTACACGTGTAGGAGGGTGACTTTATTCACAGACTCCTCAAAAACAAAGGCTCGAGAACAGGATTTGTATCAGTTAACTTGTTGTACCCTTACATTGAGCCCTTTATTCCTCATTGCCTACCCTGGAGCATTTTTTTTTTTGGCTGGGAGGCAAAACTCTGTTGCTATTAGGGGCATTTCTCCTAACTCCTAATCCATACCTACTCCCCTACCCACCAACCAGAAGCTGAAGCCTTATGGTGAAGTTTCGAGGCAACACCCTGTCCTGTTTTCTCTGTTCCAGTGGGCTCTTCAAACACATCCTTTACCTGGAACACCGGCAGAGTTTGAACCCAGCCTGTGTTATGTTAGGCCGTTGGTCACCCTTTTCCAGGAGTCTATGGATTGTGCACACTCTGCTTAAAGATTGCAGAGGTGACTGGTGTTCTCACGCCAGGTGGCCAAAGTGCAGGAGAGTGGTTGGTCTTGACCCTGGAAATCTCTCAAACTGTATGCAAGGCCAGGCCTGGGTGGGCTACTGGCAAAGACTTTTGGGAACCTGGCAAAGGAGGAAGTGGGGAGCATCAGTTTCCATGATGATTCTCTCCAGTAGGGTCTGTTTCAGAGCCAGTCAGGCCTCCCAGACTGAGGAGTTATGTCAGGACAGTCGTGCAGCCCACAGACATGTTGGGGAAGTATTTCAGCAGGGGCTCGATGACCGGGCAGCTGCCAGTGAGGCAATGCCTATGGATCTCGTAGTCAGAGGGCACACATTTTTCATGACATCTGGCAGATCTTTGTCAGTTTCTTGGCAGTGGATCACCAATGGCTTCTTTAGAGATGCAGCGAGCTGCAGCTGTCTCTTAAACACCTTGTGCTGTTCTGGGACAGACGTGGTACACTTATAAAAGTAATCCAAGCCCATTTCCCCAAATGCCATAGCCTTGGGGTGCCTTAAGGCTTGCAAAATATTTCTTTCTTGACTTTCATTGCCATAACATGTAAAATTTGGGTGACAGCCAAACCAGACCCTTGTCCAACAGCTCCTTCCAATGGCAATTCATCAGTGTCCGAGGATCACAGAAGTCAGAGATGGAGCCCTGAAATTCCTTAGGGAAGGAGCTGCTGTGCATTTTTTGGAAACTAGTGAAGGTCCCTTTGACAGACAACTGGAATAGAGCATGTCCAGATGACTTTGGGTGCCAATGAAACCCTCCTCTGAGCTTGGCTTCCAGTAGTTCCTGGGCAGGAAGCTACATGAGTGTTCTTCAAGGGATGTGGAGGTGTCTACTTTTGTGATATTCTTTTCTCCTCCACCTCTTTTTCTTCTGAGCTTATGAAGAAGCAAAATGAATGAGAATTCTGGGATCTGCCTTCCTCTGTGGCCTCCAAGTCTCTGGAAGTCTTTTGGGAGCTCACTGCAGATTTGGGAGCATAATCATTCAGAAGGTCTGGCTGCTCCTCCCAGACTGGGCTGTGTTGTTACTGCTGCCCACAGAGGGGTAACCTGAGGGCTTGGGGCTGCTGGTCCAGTAGCTGGCATAGTCATACCAGGGACTACTGTACAAATGAGGCCGGAAACTTAGAGTCAATAATACTGAGTGACGTATCACAGACACAAAGAACTGAGTATCACATGTTCTCACTCATAAGTGAACCTTGAACAGTTATCATAATACTATAAGAAAGGGATTGGCAGTAATAGGAAACTGTCGGAAGGGGGCACACTTCATCAACAAGGATACCTGCATCATGAACATTTGTATACCTAACCCTTAATTATATCCTACGTCTTTAAAATAAAAAAGATTAAAAAAACAAAAAAACAAAAAACAAATGAAGCTGGTAAATGACTTCGTAGGGGAAGGAAGAAGGCTCTGGAACTCCTGACAGCTTCAGCGAGACAGGCATCTTCTGAAAGAATCTGACTGTGGAGATCTCATCCATTTTCAGACCAGCCACTTTCTGAAGAGGGGTGCTCTATCACCATCTCCCCACCTTTATGTTTTTGGATTTCTAAATGAGAGACATCCAAAAACTTGAGAGATGGAGAGCATTTGTCAGTGACTGTCCTTCGGTTCCGAAGTGGCCTTGCTGGGTTTCTCTGGAGGGTTTATAATCACTCTCCTGTGACAGAAACCACTCCTCTCTGGGACAGGCTTTCTCTTCTCCACTCTGACCTCTGGGGCTGCAGCTCTTTGTAAGGAGCAGTGACTGGACACTCCTGGCTGGTCGATCCTTCTCCATGGCTGGGACGCTCTCCTGTGCTTGCTTTTGTCCTCGTAGCATGCCTCTCCCTTCTTTACTGGCATCGATTTCCCAAGGATGTCCTGGATAGTGGAGTCTTGGTCTGGAAGTCTATCCCTCTTCCTTTTCTGGACCTTGTTTGGTTCCTTGATTGTATCATTCTGACCCTCAGCTTCAGCTGCAAATTCAGAGTTCATGGAGTTATTATGAGATATGAGGTAATTGTCTGGACATTGCTGCTTTCCCCCATATCTGGCTTCTCTCTGCCCCTCCCCCAGAGAGCAGTTCCTGGCCAAGACTGGGCTCTGCAGGATATGCATATTCTCTGTAACAATTATGGGATTAACACCAGGCATGGGATACAGGTAACCAAGCAACCTAAAGATAACGTGGGTGGCGTTCTTAACCAATGTGTTTGTAAACACTGCATAGCAGCAGTTCCCAACCTTTTTGGCATCAGGGACCTGTTTCATGGGAGACAATTTTTCCAGAGACCAGCAGGTGGGGGATGGTTTCAGAATAATTCAAGCGCATAACATTTATTGTGCACTTTATTTCTATTAATATTACATTGTAATATATAATGGCATAATTATACAACTCACCATTAAACAAAACAAAGGCATGGACGAAATTGATGAATAAAATAATGGGTGGGCCACGCATAGACTAAAATAAGTGTGAGAGTCTGACTTAAAGCCTGCCAACAGATGCAGCTGTACAACTGAAGTATGTCCACTCACTTGCCACTCACTGAGAGGGTTTGGATATGAGTCTGCAAGAGATTGATTTATGATGGTCTCAGTGCAGTCAAACCTCACTGCTCATGTTCATCTGTATTTGCAGTCACTCCCCAGCGCTAGCATCACCGCCTCAGCTCCACCTGAGATCATCAGGCATTAGATTCTCATAAGGAGTTTGCAACCTAGATCCCTTGAATGCACGGTTCACAATAGGGTTCATGCTCCTATGAGAATCTAATGCCACCCCCAATCTGACTGAATGCGGGGCTCAGGTGGTAATGCAAGCCATGGGGAGAGGCTGTAAATACAGATGAAGCCTCTCTGGCTCGCCCGCCGCTCACCTTCTGCTGGACAGCTGGCTCCTAACAGGCCACAGGCTGATATTAGTCTGTGGGGCTAGGAGGTGGGGGAGAGGGGGTGCTGGCGGGGGGGGGGTTGAAGACCCCGGCTACATTGGAATTTGGATAATTAACTTGCTTGATTACGAAACTGTTTGCTATACCGTCCCAATGTGTGGATTCTTTTACCACAAACCTGCCGCCATCCATGATGCTCCGGGTGATTTCTTTGAAAAAGGTGAACTTTACACGGATGCCCTCTCAGATTTGGGACTACCTCCTTACACAGTAATTCTTTTTGGAATCAACTTTAAGGCCGCAGGCTTCCTCCTCTAGAGAGGCCACTTCTCCTAGAGCGGGACTGGCGAGGTGCACAGGGGATCTCCCTGCCAAAGGAATCCCTGAGTACGGAGTCAGGCAACCTTTGGAGGCTGTCAGCCGACAACTGGACGAGGGGAGGGGCAGGCGGAGAAAGACGAGGGGGAATTTTTGCGGCGGGATGAGCCCCAGGATAACCATGGCGTGCAGGCCACCTCGTCTTCCTGGGCTTTCTGGCGTTGGGGCTGTGGGGCCTTCCGGAATGCGAGGCAGCGCCGTGAGCTGGCAGGCCCGAGGGGCCACACCCTGGGCTCCCGGAGGCAGCTGCGCTTGCTGGGACGCCCTTCCACCGCTGCCAGACGCCATAGGCACCTTTCCCTTTTCTCTCCTCTGCCGTCACGGTTCTCAGGTTTCAGGGCTGCCAGAGCGCTTCCAAAGTGCTTCAGAGAAGTAAAAAATGATCCGAAGTTTACTGAAAGCCTCGGTTTGGTTTTCAAGCCCACAACGTGCTTCGGTTTGCACAACGCTGCTTCGGAGACGCCAAAGCGCTTCCAGGTCGCCAAAGCGCTTGGTATGGGTTTGCAATACAAAGCCCTTTTAGAGCTGTCAAGCGCTTCTAGAGACCACAAGGCACTTTAAGGTCCACATAAGGATGCGAGACCCACAGCCCTAGGGCGGGTGCGGGGACCCAGAGGCTATGGGAGCCTAGGGCGGGTTAGAGCACGGAATTGGACCAGAACAGCTGCCCGTGCTCCTCCGTGACCCCCTGCCAGTCCTGGGCCAGTAGGGAGCCAGCCGCTCCCCATCTGCCGACCCCCTCCCCCCTCCCTCGCCGCCCCCCCCGCCCCTTCCCCGCTGCCTCTTTCCACCGTCGGACTCCCCCACCCCACGCGGTATGGCCTGACCACTCCGCTCTCAGTCCTGCAACTGGCCCAGCCTCCGACGTCCACGCTCCAGAACCATCCCTGCGGCCACAGCCCCAATACCATCATTTTTACAACGTTGATTCTTCCATAAGCATGGGATGTTAATGCATTTCTTCGCAGCCTCTGCAATTTCTTTCATCAGTGTTTTGTGGTTCTCCTTGTAGAGATCATTCACCTCCTTGGGTAAATATACTCCTAGGTATTTTAGCTTTTTGGCTACTATTGTAAATGGAATTGAGTTCTGAATTTGATTCTCAGCTTTGTTATTGATGTATAGCAGTGCTACTGATTTGTGTGTGTTGATTTAGTTGCTTTTCATTTCCAGGTCTTTACCGGGTGTGACTTGACTTGCTGCTTTCTGGCTTTTCCAGGGAGCAGAGTTTAGTTTTCTGTACTCTGCGAAATCACTAACATCTGTCTACGTGCTTTCCGTCCGTCAACACTTCGTTATAGCTCATCTGGTGTTATCTTCTCTCATTCTATCTTTGTGGGTTTTTACCCTTTAAAAAGTGTTATTTGAGTGAAAGTGGAGAGATAAATACGTGTTTACATATGACGTATTTAAGTGGATGTCTTCCCTTTCCTTATTATTCTCAAGGTCTTTCTGATTTATGCACTGCACTGACCCTGAATAACTTATTACAAAAATCTTGGGTTTGGATGACCATTTTTCACAAACTCTTACCACTCATTCCATGCTCCTTTTAATAGCAGTAGCTAACATTCATTTAGAACTTACTAGGGAGCTAGAGATTGGGCTAAATCATTTACGTGTGTTATTTCATTTAAAACCCACCAAAATTTACAGGGTAGGACTAATGTTATGATGCTTGCACATATGAGGACGGTGAAACTTAGGGCAAGCAATGCACTCGATGTCACAAAGCTAGGAAGTAGAAGAGTTTACTTGAACCAGGCAACTTGCTCCAGGGCTTGGTTTACGCGGGATGTAGATCTCCAATTCTGTAAAAGGCTAATCCTAATAATATTTGATTGTAATATGAAATAAAAATTAGAGGTAGAGTGAAGTGAAAACATCAGAATTTTTGACTCTTATCATTTTTGCTTTTGCTATTGGTATGCCGTTCTTTTTTAAAAGTCAAAATACTCTGCATTTGCACAATGGCTCTCCCAACAACAAAGATTTTTTGGAATTACCTACAGAGTTCCAATGTTGATAACAGTGGAGTATGTAATCTGGAACAACACTGCCAATGAAGAAGACTAAACATACAATACAAAATACCGACTTGAAGGAATCAGATTGTTTATAAGACAGTAAAATACTAGCCCAAACTCACACAGCAGGTGGAAGGTTCAAGAAACTAGCCTGGACGGTCAGATCCCAAAGCTCATATTCTCCCTGCTTTACTATACTCTTCTTTTAGAAGACAGCAACTCATGTCTTCAGAACACATTAGCCTCTAATTGTCAAGGACATAGGAAAGAAAAAGAGTAGAGCAGGAAATACAGGGTTTGAGCGATCTTGGAAAAGGCCTTCCCTTAGTTCATGTCTCAGCAGCAGAAGTGAAGATGGGAAATTGTTTTCATTAACCTAGAAATGTGTTCATATTAGGACAGCGACTTACTGCCTCACTGCCACCTCACTTGAGGCCACTTGCTTCTTCACACGTCATAGTCACTTGGTGTCTACATGAAACACACTCCTCCACAAGGCTCCTAGGGGTTGTCTCTCCTACTTGAAACATTCTTTCCCATACTCTGCACTGTGTGGTTCCTTGTCAACTTTCTGACAGTAGATAAGAGAGAGGTTTCACTGGGGCAGATAAAATTCTTCTGGATAATATTCCAGCAGGAGCCAGAAGCCTAGCTGAGACTTTTTTACATTTTAATTTTTTTGAGTTGGAGTCTCACTCTGCTCACAGCCACCCCAGCTCGACCTGCTGGGCTCCGGAGAGTCTTCAGCCTAGCCGAGGCTTTTCTGAGCTATCACCCTACTGCCAGTGAGCTGTAAGCTTGCATTGTTCATCCGCACATGTGTTCAGTGCCTGCAGTTGCAGTTTCTGTTGCCCCTTCCTCATGTCCAGGCTGCTGGCATCTTTCTTATAGTATCTACTGCACCGATTGTAATGGTTAAAATCACTCCAAGTCTGTGCTGTATCCTGGTCTGTCCTCGGAGTTGATGGAATTGCAGGTTTCCTCCAGAGGGCACTGAGAAGGGCCTTGCATATATCATGAAGCCTGTAAAGAAAAAAACCCCCCAAAACCCAGAACTCCCAAACTCATTGTGCCAAAGGGAAAGTTAAGTCACGCAACATTGCCATCCTTTTCCCAAATGAATAGCTGTTAGTTCACAACCCTGTGTCAAAATACTGTCTGTTAGCCAGGCCCCTAAAAGAAAGTCAAAAGGCCTTGTGCATTTCAGGATGACTGCCCTCCCAAACTGTTCACAAGCAACTCCTTTGCTGGCCTCAAGATCTTTCAAGTTGTGTCTTTTCGTAAAACAAGAGCATGTCACTGTAACTTTAGGTCTCAATCCAAGTCTAACTCCTAAAACGAAAGTCTATTCAATTCTAACAGAAAATGTCAATTACAAGCTTATCTTTCCAGGTACAGAACAAGAACAGGATGAGATCAATTATTTCTTCACCTGCCCTGGGACATCTACGTAATTGATTGCTCCTTTCCTCTCTTTTCTTTTATATGTTCACTTACGTTAAGTATAATACAGATCTACTGGGTGCTAATTAAAGTCTTTCAAAAATGGAACCACTTGTTTTACTGCCCACCCCACTCTTTTTTTTTTTTTTTGAGTTGGAGTCTCACTCTGTCGCCCAGACTGGAGTGCAGTGGCCGCTCCCGGCCACCGCAGCCTCGACCTGCTGGGCTCCGGCAATCCTTCTGCCTCAGCCTTCCAAGTAGCTGGAACTACAGGCACGCGCTACCACGCCCGGCTGATTTTTTGATTTATTGTAGAGATGAGGTCTCGCTGCCCAGGCGGGTCTTGAACCTACGGGCTCAGGCAATCCA
Organism: Cephalopachus bancanus; assembly: GCA_027257055.1. Taxonomy (NCBI): domain Eukaryota; kingdom Metazoa; phylum Chordata; class Mammalia; order Primates; family Tarsiidae; genus Cephalopachus; species Cephalopachus bancanus. Next base: position 342,940 of record JAPVLO010000469.1, read on the forward strand.
TTCACCTCAGCCTCCCAAAGGCGCGGGATTACAGGCTGAGCCACCGAGCCCGGCCCCACTCTTACTTGCCTTCTCTCCTTTAAAGAAATATGTAAATCCTGAGTTTCCTAAAAATCTCTTCAGAAAGTAAAAGCCACGACGATGTTGCTTTTTCCCTGTGTACACACACAAGCTCTGGCTCAGTAAGCCTCGACTGATTCAGATTTTTGCTTCAGTTTCTCATTTGGGGTGAACGGGCTGAAGAGGGACCTCTAGAGCCTGACCCTTGCCTGTCCTGCCCCATAGAGGTCTTTAATCTGCAGGATTTTCCATTGGAGACGTAATATTAACATGCTACTAAAAAAACTAACTGAGTAATTTACTTGGGAAGTTGAAAAAACCAAGAAAATTTAAAAACATCCATCACAAAAATAATTTGTAGTTTTGCACTGAAAGAGCAGTTTCATTCAGTTATGAACTGGAAGCACCATTTAAAAAATATTTTAAAGATGTGGGGAACAATTCGGTGGTCAATGTACAGGTGAAGTTTGGGTCTCCCTTGGTCCTCACTTTGCCTGGTTTGGGATCAGGTAAACTTATTAATGTTATGTGCCCCCCACTCCCTGGCAGTGACCTAACATTGCCAGTCCCTTTCATTTTAGGATGAATGTTCAGGGTCCACTTATGAGTGAGAACATGTGGTACTCAGTTCTCTGTTTTTGTGATAGATCACTGAGTATAATAGATTCTAAATTCATTCAAGTTGCTGCAAAGTCCATAATTTTGTCCTTCTTTGTGACTGCATAATATTTCATCGTGTATATGTACCACGTTTTTCAAATCCAGTTCACTTTTGGTGGGCAGCATGGTTAGTTTCATGCTTTCACTATTGTGGATAGTGCCACAACAAACATACATGCACAGATATCTTTTTTGTAGAATGATTTGTGTTCCTCTGGGTACATTCCCAGAAGGGAGATTGCTGGGTTATATGGAAAGTCCATTTTTAGATTTTTTAGAAATTATCACACTGTTTTCCACAGAGGTTGTACTAGTTTACACTCCCACCAACAGTGTAGCAGTGTTACTTTACTCCACTTCCTGTCCTGCATCTGTTGTGTTTTGAAATATTAGTGATGGCCATCCTGACTGGAGTTAAGTGGTATCTCAGTGTGGTTTTGATTTGCATTTCTTTCTTTCTTTTTTTTTTTGAGTTGGAGTCTCACTCTGTCATGCAGACTGGAGTGCAGTGTCTGCTCCCGGCAGCTGCAGCCTCGACCTGCTGGGGCTTTGGCAATCCTTCCACCTCAGCCTTCCAAGTAGCTGGAACTACAGGCGTGCGCTATCACACCTGGCTAATTTTTGATTTATTGTGGAGATGAGGTCTTGCCAAGTTGCTCAAGCGGGTCTCGAACCCGCAGACTCAGGCAATTAAAATCCCAAAGTGTGGGATTATAGGCTGAGCCATCAAGCCTGGCTTGATTTGCATTTCTTTCATGACTAGTGAGGCTAGCATTTTGTCATGTATCTGTTGGCTACTCATATGCCTTGTTTTGAGAAGTGCCTATTCATATCTTCTGCCCACTTTTTAATAGGGCTGTTTATTTTTTTCCTTTTGGCATGTTTGAGTTCCTTGTAGATCCTAGATGTTAGGCCTTTGTCAGATATACAGCTGGCAAATATATTTTTCCATTCTGTGGACTGTCTCCTCACTCTTTTAACGGTTTCTTTTGCTTTGCAGAAGCTTTTCAGTTTGATGAGGTCCCACTTGTGTAGCTTATCTCTTATGGTTTGGGATTTTGATCAGGAATTGGTTGCCCAGTCCAATTCCTGTAAGGGTGTCTCCTGTGTTTTCTAAGATTCTTATAGTTTGAGGTTTACATTTAGGTATTTGATCTATTTAGAGTTGATTTTTGTGTATGGTGATAGGTTGGGGTCCTGGTTTATTCTTGGCATGTGGTCAGCCAGTTTCCCCAGCACTATTTACTGAATAGATTCTCCTCTCCCCTGTGGTTGTTGGTGGAGGCTTTGTTGAAGATGAGTTAGTTGAGAAATTGAGGTTTTGCTTCTAGAATCTCTATCCTGTTTCCTTGGTTTATATGTCTGTTCTTGTACCAATACCAGGCTATTTTGATTATTGTAGCTTTATAATAAAGTTTCAAGTCTAGAAGTGTGATACCTCTCATTTTGTTTCCTTTGCTGAGAATTGTTTTGGCTATTCCTGGTTGTTTATGTTTCCATATGAATTTCTGTATTGTCATTTCCAGGTCTGAGAATTATGGTGTTGGTAGTCTAATGGATATTGCATTGAATCTATAGATTGCCTTTGGTAGGATTGATATCTTAACAATGTTGATTCTTTCAATCTATGAGCATGGAATATTTTTCCATTTGATTGTGTCATCTTTGTTTTCTTTGAGCAGTGTTTTGTAGTTTTTGTTGGAAAGGTTTTTCACTTCTCTGGTAGGAAGATGCCAAGGCATTTCGTTTTTTTGTGTGCTTATTGTTAACAGGATTATGCTTTTTATTTGGTTCTCTGCCTGTTTGTTGTTGGTGTATTCAAATGCAACTATCTTTTGCACGTTGATTTTGTACTCTGAGACTTTGCCAAAGCTCCTTATCATTGCAAGGAGGGGTTTGACAGATTCTCTTGGGGTTTCAAGACATAGGATACTTGTTAGCAAAGAGGAGTAACTTAACTTCTTCTTTTCCTATTTGGATACCCCTGATTTTTTTCTCTTGTCTAATTGCTCTGGCTAGGACTTCCAACACGGTTGCACAGGAGGGATGAGAGTGGACAGCCTTGTCTTCCAGTTTTCAGGGGAAATGCTTCCAATTTCTGTTCATTTAGTAATATGTTGTCTGTGGGTTTATCATAGATGACGCTTACTATTTTGAAGTATGTTCCCTCTATGCCTAGGTGTTCAAGGGTTTTTATCAAGAAGGGATGCTGAACTTCCAGCAAGATGGTGACGGGGCAACCTGGTCTATGAAACCCTCTGCAAAGGAGAACACAGAGGGTCTATGGCTCTCTCCCTGGGGGTCGTGGACCCCAACACCGGCAGCCTGCTCTTCACGTGGAGCTCGGCCGTCGCCACCACTGGGGCATCGTAGCAGTCTGGACAGCCACTGCAGTGCAGACACAGCAGCCACCGGCACTGCCGCGGTCTCCGTGGCAGGCATAGCACATCGCGCCACCTGTGCCTGAGGCTATCCATGACTTCAGTCCTTGAAGCCCCTGCAGGCAACATCCGCTGGGATCGCTGCCACCTCTGCTGCCACCGTGATGTCCTGCCGGCCGTGGGTCTCTTTCCGTGTGCCCTGAGGCAGGTTCCCATCTCTGGCCTCTGCCCGACTCCTGTCCAGCTCCACCCCCTCTGGGGCGAGCAGCTGAGATAGCACCACCTGCTGGCGATTCAAAGTAACAACACCGAAATGGGAGAAACAAGCTTGAAAAACAGACACAGGCCAGATTTGAGTGGTGAATGGAGGGTGATCTAAACTGTCCTTCACAGTAGGCCAGGGGCAACTGACCCTAACTGTGAACTAATTTACCAGCTTGAAAAGAAAGCTAGAAATCAGAGCTGAAAGGGCATTGGACTTAAATGAAAAGTCTCAGAGTGTGCTCGACTGGTTCTATTAGTTTAATGACTTAATTCTACTCCTACTGTATTGTTCCTTCTTTTTTCTTTTCCTCTTCCTTTTCTTCTCTTTTCTCCTCTCTGTAAACCATATCTTTGTTTAGAGGAACAGCACACCAATAAGGTGGTTGGTTAGCTTGTATATTAGCATCATTGTATGTTTTATTTTTTTTGTATGGGAGTTGGTTAGTCTGTAGCCATGGTCTATTATTTTTATTTGTTTCAGTATAGGTCTCTCTCCATTTGTGGGTACACTCATCTGTTTCCTCCCTTACTCCTCTCTCTCTCCACCACCCTCTTCCCCCCACTGTCTGCTCCATTCTCTTCCCTCTGCTAACCACATTTTATTTCAGGGAGTAAACCTATAACCCTACTGCACGGACAGATTCCAAGGCAGTGGGAAGTGGGTTTCAGATTATCCATACACCTCTTGGTGAATACCAGGACCTGCAGATAGAGTTTGAATCACAGCTCCCCCCTTAAGTAAATCTCCAAACTGCAAAAAGGACCACCCCCAACCTACAGTGCAACTCCAGAATTGAACAAAGTAAGAGGACATACATAAAGAATAGGAGACTGAACAAACAGAAGTAAAACCAATCCCTCTACCCCTAAATAACAGAATTAAAGAAAACGGTGATGTGGAGGGAAGGAAAAAGTAGGGAGGGGGAACAAACCACACAAATGAAGAAAAACCAAAAGAAGAATAAAGGTCTCACACAGAACCCTGGGAGATCAGACACTGAGAAAACAGATTCCGAAACACAAAAAATGAAGAGCCCCCAGAATGACTGATCACATGCAACAAACCCAGACACCAAGACATTAATAGAGAGAATTTAAAAAATTGAGGAGAGACAATAGGAAAATAGGAAAGAACTGATGTCAGAAATAACAGCAGTAAAGAATACTGTGATGGAAATAAATAACAAACTAATAAGCATGGAAAGCAGAATTAGCCAAGCAGAAGAAAGAATTTCAGAGATTGAAGACCAAAACACAGAACTAACCCAAACTATCAAAAGCATAGAAAAGAAGCTCAAAAAGACAGAACAAAACCTTCAAGAGATGAATGATCACTTCAAGAGACCGAACCTAAGAGTAACTGGCCTTCCTGAGGCAGAGAAACAGAGGTCACACTGGAACAAACATTTCATGAAATCATTCAAGAAAACTTCCCTCATCTCATCAAGGATGAAAAAATTCAAACACAAGAGATTCAGAGCATCCCTGCCAGACAAAAAATGAGAAGACCAACTCCCAGACATATAGTAATTTACCAAAACAAAGTAGATATAAAAGAAAAAAATCCTTAAGGCTGCAAGAGAAAAAGGTCAGACAATGTACCAGGGAAGACCAATTAGAATAGCAGCAGATTTATCTACAGAAACCCTCCAGGCTAGGAGAGCTTGGAGCCCTATCTTCAAAGTTCTAAAAGATAAACAATTTCAACTGAGAATAACCTACCCAGCCAAGTTAAGCTTCATCAGTGAGGGAGAATTGAAATCTTTCCCAGATATCCAATCCCTAAGAACATACACTGCCACAAGACCACCTCTATAAGAAACACTTAAGGAAGTATTGAACACAGAAGAAAAGGAAAAAAGAACAACAACGTTCTTCACAAGAGTACAGGAAAAAGATTAAAAACACACATGATCCAACTCTAAAACCAAAAGAAAGACAACACACAAACAGGAAGAACAACAACTCTGTAAGAACATTATGATAGGGATTAACTCACACATTTCAATAATTAGTTTGAATGTGAATGGACTAAATGCACCACTGAAAAGACATAGAATGGCAAAATGGATAAAATGTCACCAGGCAACAATCTATTGCCTTCAAGAGACTCACCTCACTAGAAAGGGCACTCACAGACTCAAAGTAAAAGAATGGGAAACAAATTTTCAGGTGAATGGAACACAAAAGAAAGGAGGAGTCGCGATCTTAATATCAGACAAAATACCCTTTAAGCCATCAACAATTAAAAAAGATACAGAAGGCCACTACATAATGATGAGAGGTTCAATCCATCAACAAGAAATATCCATCCTAAACATATATGCACCAAACATAGGAGCACCAGCTTTCATAAAGCAGCTCCTAGGTAAACTAAAAAAAGATATCGACTCCAATACCATCATAGCTGGGGACTTCAATACCCCACTCACAATCCTAGACAGATCATCTGGACAAAAAATCAGCAATGAGATCCGAAACCTCAATGTGACTCTTGATCAAATGGACTTAACTGATACCTACAGAACCCTCCATCCAAAGATCACAGAATACACATTCTATTCATCAACAGATGAAATGTACTCTAAGATCGACCACATACTTGGCCATAAATCAAGCATAAACAAATTTAAAAGGACTGAAATTTTACCATGCACCTTCTTGGACCACAGTGGAATAAAAATGAGCATTAACACCAACAAGGTCCCCCAAAACCCACAAAGACATGGACACTAAACAGCATGATGCTAAACAACTCCTGGGTCAATGATGAAATCAAAACAGAGATTAAAAGATACCTGGAAACAAATGAAAATGAGGAAACATCTTACCAAAATTTCTGGGACACCATGAAAGCTGTAGTAAGAGGGGAATTTATATCCCTACAAACGCACATGAAGAAAATGGAAGGATCACAAATTAACAGCCTAAGAAGCCACCTAAAAAAGTTGGAAAAGCAAGACCACAAAAACCCTAATTTCAGCAGAAGAATTCAGATCACAAAAATACAAGCCCAAATCCAGGACATAGAAGATAATACAAAAAAAAACCAATGAAACAAAAAGCTGGTTCTTTGAAAGGATAAACAAGATCGATGATCCCCTAGCTAGACTGACCAAGAAAAAGAGAGAAAAAGCCCAAATAAACACAATCAGAAACACAAAAGATGAAGTCACATCTGATCCTGAAGAAATACAAAAGATCATTAGAGACTACTATGTACATTTGTATGGAAACAAACTTGAAAACCTTTTGGAAATGGAGGACTTTCTGTCATCACACAACCTGCCTAGGTTGAAACAAGAAGAAATTGAGACCCTAAATAGACCAATAACAATCAAGGAAATTGACTATGTAATAAGAAAACTACCTACAAAAAAAAAAAGCCCGGGACCAGATGGCTTTCCAGCAGAATTCTACAAGACATTTAAGGAGGAGCTGATACCCATCCTTCTGAAGTTATTCCAGGCAATTGAGAAAGACAGAACCTCTCCAAATCATTTTATGAAGCTAACATCACATTGATACCCAAGCCAGGTAAAGACCCAACAAAGAAAACTACAGGCCAATATCTTTGATGAACATAGATGCTAAAATTCTCATCAAGATCCTAGTGAACCGGATTCAGCATCACATCTCAAAAATCATCCATCATGACCAAGTAGGCTTCACCCCCAGGATGCAAGGCTGGTTCAACATTCGTAAAACCATAAATGTAATTAAATACACCAACAGATGTCAAAACAAAAACCACATGATTATGTCATTAGATGCAGAAAAAGCTTTTGATAAAATCCAGCACCCCTTCTTTATAAAAACCCTTGAACAGCTAGGCATACAGGGAACATACCTCAAAATAGTAAGAGCCATCTACAAGAAACCCACAGTTAGCATACTCCTAAACGGACAAATCTGGAACAATTTTCCCTGAAAACTGGAACAAGACAAGGATGCCCACTCTCACCCCTCCTGTTCAATATAGTATTGGAAGTCCTGGTTCGAGCAATCAGAGAAGAGAAAGCAATCAGGGGTATTCAAATAGGAAAAGAGGAAGTCAAGCCATCTCTCTTTGCAGATGACATGATCGTATACCTTGAAAACCCAAGAGAATCTGTCAAAAACCTCTTTACACTGATAAAGGACTTTGGCAAAGTCTCAGGATATAAAATAAATGTGCAAAAGACAATCGCATTTCTTTACACCAATAATAAACAAACAGAAACCCAAATAAAAAGCACAATTCCATTCACAATAGCCACATAAAAAAAATGAAATACCTTGGCATCTTCCTAACCAGAAACGTGAAAGACCTTTACAATGAAAACTACAAAACACTGCTCAAAGAAATCAAAGATGACACAAACAAGTGGAAAAATATCCCATGCTCATGGATCGGAAGAATCAACATTGTGAAGATGCCCATCTCACCTAAGGCAATCTACAGATTTTATGCAGTACCCATCAAATTACCAGCAACATTCTTCTCAGACCTAGAAAAAACAACACAGGAATTCATATGGAAACACAAATGACCAAGAATAGCCATAACAGTCCTCAGCATATTTGTGTACCTTATCCTTAACTGTACCCCACAATATCATAATAAAAAATATTGATTAAAAAAAGAAAGAAGGGATGCTGGATTTTGTTGAAAACTTTTTCTGTGTCTAATGATATAATCGTGTGTTTCTTGATTTTATATCTGTTGATGTATTGAATTTCATGTATGTATTGAATCACATGTATAGTCTGTTGATATATTGAATTACATGTATAGTCCTGAGGCCTGCTTGGTCATGGTGGATGATTCTTGAGATATGATGTTGGATCCAATCTGCTAGAATCTTGTTGAGAATTTTTGTATCTATGTTCATCAGAGATATTGGTCTGTGGTTGTCTTTCTTTTATTTACCTGGTTTGGGTATCAGTGTAGCCTTCATAAAGTGACTTTTGGGAGAGTTCCGTCTTTCTCAATTGCCTGGAATACTTTCAACAGAATTGGCATCTGCTCCTCCTTGTATTTTTTGTAGAATTTCACCAGAAAGCCATCTGGCCTAGGGCTTTTTTTGTACGTAGTTTTCTTAGGACTATGTCAATTTCCTGGATTATTATTGGTCTATTTAGGGTATCAATTTCTTCTTGTTTCAACCTTGGGATGTTGTGTGATGTCAGAAATTCCTCCATTTCATTTAGTTTTGAGTTTGCTTCCATACAGGTGTGCATAGTGATTTCTGATAATCCTTTTTATTTCTTTGGGATCAGTTGTGATTCTATCTTTTGCATTTCTGATTGTGTTTATTTAGGCCTTTTCTCTCTTTTTCTTGGTCATTCTGGCTAGGGGACCATCAATCTTGTTTATCTTTTTGTTGATTTTTTTCTATAATATTTTTGTCTTCTATGTCATGTATTTGGGCTTCTACTTTGGTAACTTGGATTCTTCTGCTGAAGTTGGGGTTTTGGTGATGTTGCCTTTCCAGCTCCCTTAAGTAATTTGTTAGGTTGTTAACTTGTGGTCTTTCTTTCTTTTTTTTTTTTTTTGAGTTGGAGTCTCACTCGGTCGCCCAGACTGGAGTGCAGTGGCCTCTCCTGGCCACCGCAGCCTCGACCTGCTGGGCTCCAGTGATCCTTCCACCTCAGCCTTTCAAGTAGCCGGATTACAGGCATGTGCTACCACGCCTGGCTGATTTTTTTTTTCGATTTATTGTAGAGGTGAGGTCTCGCTGCCCAGGCGGGTCTCGAACCTGCAGGCTCAGGCAATCTGCTCACCTCAGCCTCCCAAAGGCACGGGATTACAGACTGAGCCACCAAGTCCAGCTTCTTTTTTTCTTGGTGTGTGATTGTAGAGATATAAGTTCCCCTCTTAGTACTGCTTTCATGGCATCCCAGAGATTTTGGTGTGTCTTTGTTTTCATTTGCTTCAAATAATCTTTTAATATCTGTTTTGATTTCTGTTTTGACTCAGGAGTTGTTCAGCATCATGCTGTTCAGTGTTCATGTCTTTGTGTTTTGGGGAGATATTGTTGGTGGAGGTATTTATTTTTATTCCACTATTTTCTGAAGAGGTGCATGGCAATATTTGATCTTGTGATTTTTTTTGGTGCCTGAGGATATGGTCAGTCTTGGAGTATGTTTCATGTGCTGATGAGTAGAATGTATATTTTGTGGTTGTTGGGCAGAGTGTTCTGAAGGTATCTTTTAAGTCCATTTGGTCAAGCATCAAGTTGAGGTTCTGGATCTCCTTATTGATTTTTTTTACTTGATGATCTATCTTGGGTTTTTAGTGTGGTATTTAAATCTCCACTTATGATAGTGTTAGAATCAATGTACTTTTTTTTTTTAGTTTACTTAGTAATTGCTTTATAAATCCTGATGCTCCTGTGTTGAGTTCATATATGTTTAGGATGGATATTATTTCTATATGTCTTGTTGATGGACTGAGCCTTTTACCACTATGCAATGTCCTTCTGTATCATTTAAAATTTCTGATAGCTTGCAGACTATTTTGTCTGATATTAAAATCACAACTCCTGCCTTTTTTTCCAGTTTGTCTGAAAATTTATTCTCCATCCTCTAACTTTAAGTCTGTGGGTGTCCTTTGTCATGAAATATGTTTCCCGGATATTGTGGGTTGTGTCCTTTTACTCAGTTTGCCATTCTATGTCTTTTCAGTGGTACATTTAGTCCATTCACGTTCAGGCCTATTATCAAAATATGACAGTTTTTCTCTATCAGACTCTTATAAGGCTGCTTTGTTGTCTTTTAACTTTTGCATAATATACGTGTGTTCATTGCAGGTGTGCTGTGTGCTGTATGCTCTGTTGGTTCTATGTTTGTTTGTGAAGTGTATGGTCTTTCTTTGGTTTCTTTTTTTTTCTACATAGCACTTTTTAAAGCATAGCACTTTTTAAAGCATCTTCTGTAGAGCTGGTCTGGAGGCAGGATATTCTCTTAATGATTAGACGTCTGGGAAGGATTTTAATTCTCCATTTCTAATGAAGGTTAGCTTGACTGGGTAGGAAATTCTTGGTTGAAATTGTTTATCTCTGAGAACATTAAAGACTGAGGTCCAATCTCTTTTGCCCTGTAGTGTTTCTGCAGATAAGTCTAGAGTGATTCTGATTGGTCTTTCTCAGTAGGTAATCTGATCGTTTTCCTTTGCTGTCTTTAGGATTTTTTCTTTTATACCTACTTTATGTAGGTGAATTACTTTGTGTCTAGGAGTTGGTCTTCTCATAAGATGTCTTGCAGAGGTTCTCTGAATCTCTTGTGCTTGTATAGTCATGTCTTTGACCAGATGAAATTTTTCTTGAATGATTTCATGCAATGTTTACCAAGGTGTTTTCTATTTCTCTTTTACTTCAGATATACTGATCAGTAGGTTTGGTTTCTTGATGAAATCACACATCTCTTGGAGAATTTCTTCTTTCTTCTTAAGTTGTTTTTCTGTATTTTTTAATAGAGTGGGTTAATTCCATATTTTGATATTTTAGCTCTGAGATTCTTTCTTCTACTTGGTCAATTCTGCTTCCTATGCTTGTCAGTTTATTATTTATTTCTTGGATAGAATTTTTTATTTCCATTATTTCTAAATACACTTTCTTGAATCTGTCCAATTCTATTGCAATTTCATTTCGTTTTAGCCTGTGCATTTCTTGACTTTTATTCATTTTATTAATCAACTCTCTAATCTCTGAATATACCTTCTGGGTACTCTCATTCTCAGAGACAGCCATTGTTTGTGCTCCAGTCACTGTTCTTTCAGTCATTGTCTCTTTGTTGTGACTCTGGGAGTTACCAGTGATTTTTTTGCTGGGTTTTCTTCATTTGTAGCAGTTATCTTATCTTTCTCTTTAATTCTATTGCTCAGTGGGAAATGGAGAAGCAATCACTTCTGATATTTGCTCTACCTTCTGTCCTTCCCTCCGGCTTTGTTCAGTTATGAAATAGGGCTGGGGGTGGGGTGTTGTGCTATCTCTTCACAATTTTGAACACTTACTAAGGGGTGAGGGAGGGGCCTCAAGGATTTGTAACCTACTGACAGGTCATAATGCTTGTTATCTGGTGAATGGGCCACCTTGGAGTTGCTCTCCATCTCCACACAATATGACCTTACAATGGGTAGGCATGTGTAGCCTCTGAGTCCAAGATAAAGCATAAGATGGAAAATAGAGAGAAGAAGGAGAGAAAAAATGGAAAAAAGAAAGTAAAAGAAAAACAATGAACAAAGAGAGCAAAAGGAGAAGGAAAGAAAAGAGAGACCCAATCATCAGACAAGCAAACAAAGCAAACAAACAACACAAGCAAGCAAAAAGGAAAAATAAAAAATCCAAAAAACCAAAACACAAAAAACTTATGGGTAGAGATTTCTCAGCTTTAGTATATCTCTTTGGGGTTAGGGGGAGTCCTCTATTGTAGTGGGTTCTGTGAACTGCAGATTCCCTCTTTGCTGTTGAAACTTGAAATGTTAGAATCTTAACACCCTGCTGCCTGCAACTGATAGCTGGTACATGTTCATGGGGAGGTGGGAGGGTGATTTGACTCAGCATCTCTGGGCTCTCTTCCTCTTCCTTCCTCTCCCAGCATGGTCATAGCTCCTATGGCATTCAGTTCATGGCAGGGGAAAGGGGTCTCTGGACTCTACCCTGCCCTCCAAATGTCTTTCACTCATTGCTAGGGGTGGTAGGGATGGAGTCAGCTAGGCCCTAAGCAGCCTCCTTCTCAATCAGATCTGTTGTATGAATCTATCACCCAGCAGCTGGCTCACAGACACGCATGCAAATTCATCGATACACTCACTCACTCACACAGGAACTCACACAGTTCAGTTGGCTCTGCCACCATCTTCCTTTTTCCAGTGGAGGTATCTTTATGCACTTGAAGTTTTTGCTTTTCAATAATTTTCCTGAGATGAACAGGCAACTACAAATATGCACATCTACCTCAGTAAAACCTTATTTGTTTCATATTAGTGGCTTATTTTTCTCCAAGTATGTGCCTACCAGGTGTTAGGCACTCATGTTTGGGCAAGGAAGAGGACATTCACATGGCCTTCATGGGGGTCTCTGACCATCATTCCCTGGAGATGCAGAAGCAGATTCTGGTACAAGTTCATCCAGGTGGCTTCTGTCAAAGGCCTCAAAGAAGATGGCTGGAGAAATTTGTTGTGATTGAGAAACAAGAAGAGTTCATCAGAAGCTTGCCAGGTGAGGGAGCCCTCATTGTATGAATTCAGTCGCTTGGACACTTGGATGTTTTTGGAGAGAAGTCTGACATAGGGTGATTTTTAAGTGGGAAGTAGAAGGTAGGGCTTGACAGCAATTGGCCAGAAACAGGAATTTACTGGTTTGGTGTGTGAAGCAAGTTGATTGTTGAAATCATTGCTTTAGTTTTTTAGAATACAGTTGGAATCAGGTATTACTAGAGAACGTTGAGCTTCAGTGGTTTATGGTTTAAGATGTGGTGTCTGTATAATTTATGTGTTTTGCAAATTATGGCTTCTATGCTGTTTGTCTTGCATGTTGTGGTTTAAAAAAATTCCACTCCTCAGCCCTGTGTTTTTGTTGTTGTTGTTATGTTTAAGTCAAGACTCCATAGGGCACTCTACATTTTCAGGGTGATGATCATTCTGGATCTGCGACACTGCTGATTGAAATATCTGAGTTGTGTTAGAGGCCACTTGAGTTTCAATAAACTTTATAATGTTTATAGCTCCAGTTGAATGGTCCTTTGTTGGATTATTTGGTGAGACAGTGGCTGAGTAACAGAATTTTAGATGTGGCTGGGCATGGTGACTCAGGCCTATAATCCCAGCACTTTGGGAGGCTGAGATGAGGGGATTGCCTGAACCCAGAGGTTCGAGAACATCCTGGGCAATTTGGCGAGACCTCGTCTCTACAATAAATCAAAAAATTAGCAAGGCGTGGCAGCATGTGCTTGTAGTTCTGGCTACTTGGAAGGCTGAGGTAGAAGGATTGCCTGAGCCCAGCAGGTTGATACTGGTGGCCACTGCACTCCAGCCTGGGCAGCAGAGTAAGACTCCAACTCAAAAAAAAATTAGACCTGAGGATTACACAGTTGACTACTGCAAAGCAGGCAAATACTAAGAGAAAGGACCATGTTCAGAATAAGTAGCCTACTTTTAAGCTAGCAGCCAAGAATTGTCAAATTAATCCAGGGAACATATCCCACCCCTGATCTGTAAAGCCGGCAGTAGGAGACATAGGGATAATCAGCTAAATAACCTAATTGTATAATTTATTTGTGTGTTTTCCAGATCTTTGTAGGAACATTCAAGATTTTGGAAACATATTTGGCAATTAAGTACATTCTTCCCGTAAGATGGCACTTGAGTGTCTTGGAAGCTGTGTAGGACTGGAGCTGCCCTTTTTGTAACCACTGTGGATCAATCTCATAAACTTCTCTGGTGAGGAGATCTGTTGACTTAGGGACATTGTCTAGTCCTCCTGCAGTTCTCAGAATTATGAGATGTAGATTTGTTTTACACGTTTCAAGCCTATTTTAAAACTTGATACGAGAATCTATGAGGAAAGAAAAAGCCAGCCCAGAAGAGTGGTCAGGTTCACAAATTGAGAATAAGATTTTCTTCTTTATGAATTGAGTTGTTTAAAAAGTTATTTTTTTTTCAGAAAGCATAATGATGGGTCAATTTACTCTGGAGTGACATTAGTGGCTATGCTAAAGGTAGGCATCTACTTACCAAGAAAGTGAATCCCTGCTCAGTTTGCAGCTAATAACCAAGAGGTTTTTGTTCTAAAAGTCTCACATTAGTCATTGGGAAACACTTCAATACGCTATGAGGTCCTCTGGTATGCTATATAATTTTAATTTGAGTATGGTGTGGAATCAAACAATGAAATTTAAAGAAGAAAAATCAGCAAGCATGTCTATGATACAAGGCTGCTTAAATTATAAATCTTTTTTGTAGAGTTTATAAAAATGAGTTATCTTCCACTTGTGCATCCATTTCTTAGTTCCTTACTAAGTTCTATTTCTATGAAAGTTTGGTTATAAAAGCTAGCACTTATGAAAAGTAGAAATCTCTTGTCTCAGTTGTGATGTGAGAAGGGGGTTAGACTTTTGGCCATCTCGTCTGTTGTGCTATATGCCATATAAAATGTTACATAGTAGCTGAGTCTAATTATCTAGGAAATGAACTGAACGTTTAAATAACAAAGGGTACAATGTGGCATCCAAAGGAAAATTCGCACCAATCAAAAAGTGGCTACTGCCCCAAAGCAACTGGATCCAAACCCAACAGATTGTTCCAGGGTATTTTAGATAAATCACAAGTGAGCATTGTACTCACACTAAAAAATGAGAAGGGGTACAAATAGCAGTATTGAGGATAGAGGCATTATAAATCCTCTGGTGAAGAAATAGCACGTATCTAGCACGTAAAGCTAGGAAGGCAATAGTGGGCAAAAACCATGCAAAGCTGTGTGCATGGCACTCAAAGGTTCTGGCTACTTGAGGCCTGTTACAATGTTTTAGATGGAAATTGTCTTCTTCACATTGCCAGTCTGCTTGATCTCAGTCAGCAGTTGCCTTCAGAAGATTGTATCCATCTGAAGGATTCTTAAAAATCCGAAGACTTTGGTTGGGATGACTTTTCAGTGGTCTAAGGAAAGTTGGCTTCTCTTTAATTGGGAGACACAAATCTAGGATCAACACCTTGTAATTAAATCGTCGGTAGGACTGTTCATCAGTTTCAAGATTGTCTTCATTAATGTCTTTTCCAGAAGACTAGATCTTTAGATTTTAGGTCTTCCATAGGACTAGGTCTTTGGGTTTTAGGTTGCCTAGGAAGAAAGATCTGAGGAAAGGTCACCAGGAAAACGATAAGACCGAGTTTGCAGTCGCCCTTTAAAAATATTTAGCCATATATATTTGTAGCAGGATGAAATAAAATATCTGGGATGATATTAGCAGATGTATAGGACTGCCAGTCACAAACTCATGAAAGCAGCGTCAGTGAACTTCAGCTGGAATTCATCTATAGTCATTAAGGCCAACAGCAGCAACTTTGGTCTTGGAAGTTCAAGTGTCTCTGAGGGTTTTGCTTTTTTAATTGAAATTTTGCTTTAAAACATTTTTTTTCTCTAGAATTCTCCTGAAGATCAGTGATAATATAGATAGTGGATTTTTGAGTGAGTGGTAGGAGTTTTCAAAGTGTCACAATGACAGTTTCAGTGAGATGGGTTCCTCTCTAGGTAACATGATGGTGATTTCATGAAATCCATATGGAGATGTCCCAGGAGGCTTTAAAGACTGATCTCTTGTCTACATCCTACCTCTACAGCTCTCAGAGGATGATGCTGATAACAAATGAGATATGCACCAGGTAACTTCTCAGTGATTTTAGCAAAGTTTCTCCAGCAGAGTTAAGTGCACCTTACTCTGGTGGATAACTTTAGGTATCATTGCAAGGTTCCATTTCTGAAGTTCTATGGGACCACCAGCAGGCTAAGGTATGAGTGGGAGAGATTATCCTCATGTAATATAGAGCCAGATCATTGCCAATATCCTTTTGTCTGATTCTGGAGCCATTTTTTGGATATCATATAATAGCCTTTTTGTGAACTGGTACAAGAATTTGCTTTTGTGTCATCTCAGGAGGGCTTGATTTTAGAGTGCCACCCACTTGGCACAATGGTTACCTAGAGAATTTCCTTTAGCATCTAAATATACTTTGAGTATGCTTCAGCTTTTATAATGGCATCTGATTTAGGGAGCACTGGGGCATCTAGGAGTTCCTTAATCTGTTGACCATTTTTAATTGGGCATTCTGCTGATCTCACTAGTTCCAGAGCACTCCCAAATTGTGTACCTCTCCATAGGCATGCCTACTATCAGTGTATATATCAATCTTTTAACTCTGAGCCTTACTGACAGGCTCTAATTAATGCATTGAGCTCTGCCATTTGAATTGATTTTGCCTCTGGTAAAAGGTGATACTCTAGAGATGAGTTTTGATATGTTATGGCATGTCTAGTCCCGAGGTCCTTGACAAATTGATACTCAATGATGATTTCTCAAAACAAAAAATCAAATTTCAGATGTGATTTGTTAACAAATGGTATTAGATCTGGATTTTCTATGAGAGTGTCTAACAAATTTTTTGAGACCTGGAGAGTTCCCAAGAAGACATTTGCAATTGTGAGACTTTCATTCCACAGGTAAAAGAAGTGTACCTGGTTTCCAGGCATGACAAGGGAAGACAGAAAGGTGAAAGTGGAAACTAACAAGAGAGCTCAAATGAGGCGATTTTGCTTACTGAGAAAGCTAGAGTTTTCCCAGTGAGTGGCAAGGACTGCATACAGCATGAGGAGCAATGATGTTTAAAGGTGATCCTAGGCTTCCTTGAGCTTAGCTGATGCTGTTACTGCCCTGAAGCAAGGTGACTCTGCCTTTCCTATTAGTGAAAAGTTGTGATAAGCTATTAGTCTGTATCATACCCAAGAAACTGAGGCAATGCCCCGAGGACTTGTCCAAAATGTGTGTGTCCAGACAATTTGTCAAATTATAATAATCAGGTAGATTCATTGTGGAAGGTTGTTAGAAAGCTAATTTTAAATCCCAACATGCCTGTTCAAAATTTGTTTCCAGTGGAAGAGTCCTGAGAGTGTAGGCTTAGTTAAGTCTTATAGAAACGTGATGATTTCAGAAAAATTAAGAACCCAGTGTCCAAAGTAACTGACTTGAGGAAAATTAAGATATTGGTTAAGAATTTATGACAAGTAACAAAAGACTTCTGTAAAATCCTGAGGCACAATGTCCAGATAATTTGTTGTCCTTCCTCAGAAAAAAATGAAGAGAAATTGGCTGTCCTAATTTAGAGGAATCCTGGAGAAATCAAAGGTCCACACACAGAGAGATGTATACTGTGAAAATTAGAGGACTTATTTGGTACCTGTGGTAGGATGATTCTGGGGCTTGGTTATCACAAGGAACAGAGGTAAGGAGATTTTATTTATAGTTCTGATGTGCTGGATAATTGATACCTTCATCTGCTATATGTCATTACTATGAAGAAAGAAGCACTACCAGGACTGGTACAAAGGTGGGGAGGTGTCTACCCAATCCACCTTTCTCTTTGGTTTTCAGTCTCTCTGTAAGTTTCTGTATAAAGAGTTCTGAAAGAGTTTGCTTTTAATGGCGTTGGCTTCAGTACCTCTTTTAGTCAGTGAAACTCTTTGCTCACAGGAATCTAGTTCTTTATAGTATTCAATCTTGGTTTTGTTTAAATATAAGGACGCTGGTAGGTTACTGTTCAAATTAACTATGACCCGAGTCTTCAGGTTTCGGAGAAGAATTTTCAGGCATATTAGTCTTCTGAAAATCCCATTGACACAGTAAATCTCTGTTAAATTAGCAGGAATGGTGTCACACAGAAGGAAGAAATGTCTGAGAGGGACAGTTCGAGGCTTAGACTTGTAATGTTTGGGGATTGTTGGAGCTACCCACCAACTGGACATCCTTCAGGGAGGGGCTGTACCACATGGTGGGAACGAGATACTTGATTCTTGCTTGTTTGGGCATCATATATTTTTACTTCAGTTTCTCATCTTTCACATCCGGTAGCTTTTTCAAAGCTCTTTTGCTTGCATTATCTGGAAGGGTCCTTATCTGGGAATTCCTCCTGCTGTGGGGTTAAGCAATTGTTTCTATGTGTTAGGGCATGCAGTTATTTTTAAAAAAATTTTATTTTTTATCATAAAGATGTTGGGTACAATTCAGGGTTAGATGTACAAATGCTGATTATGCAAGTACCCTTGTTGATGAGGTGTGCCCCTCCCTCCCCTAACAGCTTCCCTCAACAGCAAATTCCTCCCTCCCTCCCCTAGTAGTTTCCCACTACTGCCAATCCCTTTCTTATAGTATTATGATAATTGTTTGAGGTCTGCTTATGAGTGAGAACTTGTGGTACTCTGTTCTTTGTTTCTGTGATAGATCACTGAGTATGATCGACTCTAAATCCATCCAAGTTGCTGAGAAGTCCAGATATTTGTCCTTCTTTATGAATGTGTAATATTCCATTGTGTATATGTACCACATTTTTAAAATCCAGTCCAGCTTCGATGGGCACATGTTTTTGCTATTGTGAATAGAGCACATGCAATTATTTAATTTGGAGACTTTAAAGTTTATTCTGAGTTTTGGCTTATTTTTAATCTATCATGCTGGCAAAATATTTTTTGCAGATGCTTTGAGTCAAAGGAGTCATCTACCCTATCGCAACTTGTTTAACCTAATCAAATCTCTAATTCCATGTTTTAATAATTGGCAAAGACAAAAGTCTGAGCTGTGGTCACATTGGCATCAGAGTCTTGCCTGCGTGTTGTAGAAAAATGCAAACAACCAGTTTTCGAATTGATCAATGGGCTCATCAGTTCCCTGCTTATAAGATTGAAACCCGCAGGTCTTTTTGGCTTTGTTGTCTTGTATAACCCACAAGAGAGCTGGTCCTGTCTTGACAGCCCTATTGAACCCATGAGCTGTTCCATCCTTGCAGTCTATAGAATGATCTTCACGAACTTTTTCCATCAAGGTTTTTTACTTTGTTTTGCTTTATTTAATTTTTAATTATTTTATTTTTAAAATGTGGGGTACAAATGAGGGTTAGGTACATACATGGTCATCATACAGGTAAAATGTGGATATCCTTATTGATGTTGTGCGCCACCCCACACTACCAACCCCTTTCTTATGGTATTATGATAAATGTTCCAGATTCACTTATGAGTGAGTACATGCGGTATTCTGATTTTTGTTTCTGTGATAAATCACTGAGTATTATAGACTCTAATTCCATCCAGGTTGCTGCAAAGTTCATAATTTTGTTTTTCTTTATGGCTGCATAATATTCCATCATGTAAATGTACCACATTTTCTTTATCCAGTCCACTTTTGATGGGCAGTATGGTTGGTTCCACCATCAAGCTTTTTGCATCTTCTGTGCCTACCAGTTAGCAGATTACTTGCTACTCTGGCAACTGGGGTGACGGTTCTCCTGAACTATTCTCAGTAAATTTTTGTTTATCTGTTTAACACATAGGAGTCTTTGATTATGCCACTACAGCCTCAATCTGCTGGACTCAGGTGATCCTTCCTCCTCACACTTCCAAGTAGCTGGAACTACAGGCAACTAATTTTTAAAATTTTGAATAATAGAAACGAGGTCTCGCCATGTTGCCCAGGTTGGTCTTGAACTCCTGGGCTCAGGCAATCTTCTTTCCAGCCTCCCTAAGTGCTGGGACTACAGGTGTGAGCCACTGTGCCCAGCCAATGTCTCTTAATTTTGACCTAGTCCATGGATTAAAGTCACTTTTAAGGGCACTCTGTCAACTTGTTTAGCTTTAAGATGATTCAGATAGATGATCAAGATAGCAAAGGGTTAGAAGAGGTTGACAGAGCCGAAAGTAAAGGAGGAGTGTAGAAGAAAGAGATCAGAGGAAGTGAACATGTGTTGGCATCTGTCCCAGAGAAGGAAACTCTTAAAGACAGAATTTTCGAATCTGCTTTTCTTTTGGAAGCTTCTTCACACCACAGTGTGCTAATCATTGGGTATCAGAGATTCCAGGCCCCTTTTATTCCAAAGTGCCTCTTAAGTGTGTAGTCAACATTTTTCTCAAGTGGCCACTGAAATTCTAAAGTAGTCTTCGTGAAAGTATGTTATTTCCAAAGATAAGCAAAAGACTTGGGATTATGATGAGAAATGTGCCATAAACCAGTGTCCTGCCAGCGGCAAATGTTGGCTCTTAATCACACCCATGGTGAGCAAGTCATTGGTAGGTCACAGATGTTGCTTATGCTATGTCTTGGATTCCTCAATCTAGAGGATTTAGCCCTCTCCTGTCACTAACCTGACAATTAGTGACTCAAGACAGGCATATTTGTGGGAAGCAGATCTCTCCCGGAGCAAATAACTCATGCATGAGACAAGGTGGAGGCACATTACTGAGACATTTTCATGAGTGATTACCACTGTTGCCTTAGGAAGGAGCCTGGTCTAATTAGAACATTTTCTCCTTAGTCCTCAGGGCCAGCTTGGACACAAACTTCTCAGGTCCATGTCTGCTTCTTTTATAAACTTCTGTTATAAACTGACACCATCTCTGATGTGTAGAGGGGGCAGGTAAATTAATAAAATAAAGGCAAATGAAAAACTTTGGCATATTTTTCCAAGGAATACAACCACAAACTTGATCAAATTAACATCCAAGAGGCCCAAGGAGTTTCCTGAAAGGGCCCAAATCCTAGGGAGCGAAATAAACTCAGTGAGGGAGGTCAAGAAAGTGGAGTTGGAATCGGGGGAGAAGGGTACTCCCTTGAGGTGACATGCTACCCTCCTCAAGGGTCCCCTGCACTGTCAGAGAATCAACTTTTTTGACCACCGACTTCAGGGCACTTCTGCTTGCTGAGGCCAGTGCTCATGATGGGAGCACATGGTTGCAGTGTGCTATAACAAAAGTAACCATTAATTAATTAATATTTGTGGAGAGAATTTCATGCACTGTGCATTGGGGACACAATGGAGCAGGAGTCTTCAACCTCTAGCATGTATCCTACTCATCTGGAAAGCGTGTGAGAATACGACTTGCCAGGCCTCACCTCCAGAGCCTCAGATTCAATAGGTGTGGGATGAGGGCCGAGAATCTTTGCTTGTAACAATTTCCCAGGTGATGCTGATTACTGCTGGTCACACTTTGAGAATCATTGCAATCACTGCAATGGAGAATGAAAGACTCAACAGAGAGGTCAGAGCTGATGAGGAGAGACATTCTTTATATCTATCATGGCTTAAACTCTTACCTGAAAGTGCTGTCCACTTTGGCAGAACCTGGAAGAGTTTTTGTTGTGTCAGTTACATACTGAGTTAGGGATGTAAACATGAGGCAATTAGAACATGACATCCGATTAATTCCAACGATGTTTTCATATCCTTAATTAGCACATAACCCTGTACTTACTCCTCCTACCCCACTGCAGAGATTTCCTAGGTGACCTTCCCCCAAATCCAGCACTGTTTTCTCCCAAATTTTCCCCAAATAGCTTAAATTAGGTCTCCTTTCTTGCTGTATGCTCTGTCTGTATTCGTGAGTTGATATTTCTCATTTTTATCTCTTTCTGGGAGGTAAGAAGAGCTCAGTTTTGGAATCACATACTCTTGAACTTGCATCCTGGCTTTTCTCCTCATTGACTGCATGATCTTGAAAAAATCAGCTATTTAAATCCTGCCTTGAATAATGAGACCACACCTACCTCATAAAGTTCTTGTGAGAATTAAATTAAATAATGCCTAATTATCCTACAATGTTATTTACTTTCTCTTTGTCTTCTTTTATGAAAAGGATGTAATTCTGAGTGGCAAATTGCATATGTATAATTATACATATAAATATATGTTTTAATAAAATTTTAGTAAAAACACCACCTCCATTCTAGATCAAGGCAAATTTTTGTGAATCAGATTTATTTTTCTCATTTGTAAAACCAAATTTGAGAATTATTAAATGCTATAAGGAAGAAAGTAGTTTTTATTTTCAGTCATGCATGTGGCTTTCATTTCAATTTGTTTTCCCATCAGAAATATATAACAGTATTTATAGCATATCTAATCTGAAAGAGGAAATCCTGAAGCTAGAAGAAAATATTTGAAGAGTATCTTTACACTAACTATGCTATATAATGTTATATCTGGATCTGCCATTCCAAGATTCTTGTTTATAATGTTGTGAGATGTTAAAGCCTTACGGGGAACACCAGAGCCTCGGGAAACTCTAAGAATTGACAGAGGGCACCTATTCAGGGATGACTTAAGTACACTCTGGCTCTTGTTTTGCTGGTGGATCATAGGCTCTAACCAGTCCTTCAGTGTATTCTCTGCTCCTCTCTGGCATATTTGGATTGTTCCGTCAGGAGCGTCGACAAGGACATTTCCTGACATTTTATTATTTTTTCGGTCTGTCTACTTTTACAGACCCTTTAATTATCCTTCAAAGTACTCCATAAGGAAAGAAATTTCTCCCTTTCATGTTGGTCCTAAAATAAGAAACAGGCCTTTGGTGTTAATTGCTGTTAAATAGATTAGGACATAATAGCACTGACAGGAAGAGGAAAAGAGACTGAGGTGCCCTTGGTAGCTCTTCCTTCCGTCTTCCCCACTCCCTTTTTTTTTTTGAGTTGGAGTCTCACTCTGTCACCCAGACTGGAGTGCAGTGGCCGCTCTCGGCCACCGCAGCCTCGACCTGCTGGGCTCCGGCAATCCTTCCACCTCAGCCTTCCAAGTAACTGTGACTGCAGGCGTGCGCTACCACGCCCGGCTAATTTTTTGATTTATTGTAGAGATGAGGTCTCACCAAGTTGCCCAGGCGGGTCTCGAACCTGCGGGCTCAGGCCATCCACTCACCTCGGCCTCCCAAAGTGCTGGGATTACAGGCTGAGCCACCGAGCCCGGCCCCCACTCCCTTTTTAACTTCTAACAGGTTTTGCTATCACTAGACCCTTGGAAACTGAAGCAGTGACTCATCACAGGAATTGTGTTTTCAAGAGTAATTACTTGTAGAGGGGTTTTTAAAATGTTGCCTGGTGTCCCAGGGGTGTGTGTGTATTTATGTTACAACCTTTTTTAAACTCGTGGGGGTAAAATTAGATTCTTTCATCAATTTTGCTTTACAAATGAAAATCCTCACTATTTCTAGAAATAGCTGAGTGGCACTCATAGCGGTTAAGATGACAGGCCCAGGAGTTTGACAGAACTGGGTTTGAATCCTGTGTCTTCATTGTGTTGTGTCTTCAAAAGCCCAACTAATTTAACTTTTATGAGCTTCCTTTGTAAGTTGGAGGCATCAAATCATATGTGGATCTCACTGTCTTGTTTAAGGGGCTTCAGAGGAATAGATGTGATGTGCCATGCAGAGTGTCTGGTGTATAATGGCTCCTCGGGATCACAGACATCGGAGATCCCTTGCTCTGGCAGGGAACCGAGCTGAGGACTGAGGATACACACTGAGGTGTGAGGCTGGAGGACCCTTCAGGTGGATGAGAGAGTTAGTCAGATGGCGTGTGTGCTACTTATAAGTTGAGTACAGAAGACTGCAGAAACTTTCTTTTTTGTTACATAGTATTCCACTGTGTGAATACACCTATATGCTACAGCTATGAATATTAATATTTCAAATTCTATGGGGTAAATATGTAGGAATTGAATGGCTGGGTTGTGTGGTAAGCCTATGTATATATGTTTACTACTTTAAGGAATTGCCCAATAGTTTACCAAGCTCTCGGAACCATTTTACCTTCTTACCAGCAGTATAGGGGAGTTCCTTATTTCTGCAGTCTCACCTGCTCTTAATGTTGTCAGTTTTTTCAACATTAGTTATTTTAATAGGTATTTCATTGTGGATTTATTTTTTATTTCCTTGATGACAAATGATGTGAAGTATCTTTCATGTACCTATTGGTCATTCATATATCATTTTTTGTTAAATGTCTGTTCAGTTCTTTTGTTCATTCTCAGTTGAGTTGTTTCACTTATTGAATCATAAGAATTCCTTATGTATTCTGGATACAAGTTAATTGCCAGATAAATGTATTGTGAATACCGTCTCTCATTTTGTGGCTTGTCTTTTAGTTTCCTTAATGGTATCTTTCAAAGACTAAACGTTTTCAATATTGATAAATTCTAAAATATCGTTTTTTTTCATAGTTTGTACTTTTCTTAAATCCTAGGAAATCTTTGTCTCCACAAGGTCACAAAGATCTGTCCCTTATGTTTTCCTTTAGAATGTTTATAATTTTCACTTTTAGGTTGAGATTAATAATTAATTTCTAGTAAATGTATGTGCAGTGGATATTTTTATGTGTCAACTTGGCTAGACTGTGGTACCCAAATATTTGGTCAAACACCAGGCTGGATGTTTTTGTGAAGGTATCGGAGATGAGGTTAAAGTTTAAGTCCATAGACATAAAGCGGATTGCCCTGCGTAATGTGGGTGGGCCTCATCCAATCTGCTGAAGGCCTTAAGAGAAAGAGTGGCCTCCCCAGAAGAGAGAATTCTGCCAGCAGACAGCGTTTGAGCCGGAGCTGCAACATCCATTCTTCCTGGGTCTCCAGCCTGCCGGCTTGCCTTGAAAACTTCAGCCCCATCACTGCATGGTCCAATTCCTTACATAAGCCTCTTGTTAGAGAGATAATGTATCATATACTATTGGTTCTGGTTCTTTGGAGAACCCTGACTAGCAAATACAGTGTGTATTCTCTGAGGTAAGGTTTGATATTCTTCTTTCCCATATTGATATCCAGTTGTTCCAACACTGTTTGCTGAAAAGTGGGAAAAAATTATTTCTTTAGTGAATTGCTTTAGCACCTTTGTTGAAAATAATTCAACATGTAAGTATGGTACTATCTTAATTAAATTAATTACTTTATTTTTTATTATTATAAAGATGTGGGGTACAATTCAGGGTTAGGTATTCAAATGTTGAATATGCAGGTACCCTTGTTGATGAGGTGTACCCCTCCCTCCCCCAGCAGTTTCCCTCAACTGCCAATCCCACCCCCCCTCCCCTGACAGTTTCCCACTATTGCCAATCCCTTTCTTATAGTATTATAATTGTTCAAGGTCCGCTTATGAGTGAGAACATATGGTACTTTGTTATTTGTTTCTGTGATAGACCACTGAGTATGATCGACTCTAAATCCATCCAAGTTGCTGCAAAGTCCATATGTATGTCCTTCTTTATGGCTGTATAATATTCCATTGTGTATACGTACCACATTTTAAAAATCCCGTCCAGCTTCTATGGGCAGCATGGTTGGTTCCATGTTTTTGCTGTTGTGAATAGAGCTGCAACAAACATACATGTGCAGGTATTTTTTTGTAGAATGATTTGAGTTTCTCCAGGTATATTCCCAATAGGGGAATTGCTGGGTCATATGGTAGGTCAATTTCTAGTTCTTTCAGAAATCAGCACACTGTCTTCCAAAGAGGTTGCACTAATTTGCATTCCCATCAGCAGTGTAGAAGTGTTCCTTTTTCTCCCTATCCTCGCCAGCATCTGTTGTTGTTTGTTTTATTAATGATGGCCATTCTTACTGGGGTTAGGTGGTATCTCAATGTGGTTTTGATTTGCATTTCTCTGATGATGAGTGAGGCTGAACACTTTTTCATGTGTCTGTTGGCTGCCTGTATATCTTCTTTTGAGAAGCATCTATTCATGTCTTCTGCCTACTTTTTAATGGGGTTGTTTGTTTTTTCTTTTCAGTGTGTTTGAGTTCCTTGTAGATCCTAGATGTTAGGACTTTGTCAGATATACAGTTGGCAAATATTATTTCCCATTCTGTGGGCTGTTTTCCTGCTCTCTTGATAGTTTCTTTTGCTTTGCAGAAGCTCGTTAGTTTGATGAGGTCCCACTTGTCTACCTTATTTCTTATGGTATGAGCACTTAGGGTTCTGATCAGGAATTGGATGCCAGTTCCAATTTCCACAAGGGTGTCTCCTGCATTTTCTAAGAGTCTTATAGTTTGAAGTTTTACGTTTAGGTCTTTGATACATTTAGAATTAATTTTTGTATATGTTGACAGGTAGAGGTCCTGTTTCAATCTTCTGCATGCGATCAGTCAGTTTTCCCAGCACCATTTACTGAATAGGTTCTCCACTCCCCAGTGGTTATTGTTGGAGGCTTTGTCAAAGATGAGTTGGTTCAGGAATTGAGGTTTTGCTTCTGGAATCTCTATCCTGTTCCATTGGTCTATATGCCTGTTCTTGTACCAATACCAGACTGTTTTGATTACTGTAGCCTTAGAGTAAAGTTTGATGTCTGGAAGCGTGATACCTCCTGCTTTCTTTTGTTGTCTATGAATTGTTTTGGCTGTTTGTGGTCGTTCATGTTTCCAGGTGAATTTCTGTATTGTCATTTCCAGGTCTGAGAAGAATGAGGTTGGTAACTTAATGGGTATTGCATTGAATATGGTACTATCTTTGTACTTTTTCTTCTGTGGCACTTACCCATAGATCTCTTTTTTATTATGGTAACTTTATAGTAAATCTTGAAATCAGGTAGTGTAAGCCTTCAAACATTGTTTTTCTCTTTAAAAATTTTTCTCTTTAAAAATTGCTTTGGCTATTCTCCAAAAAGCCTGTTGGAATTTTGATTGTAATTGCATTTAATTTATAGATAAATTTTGGAATAATAGATTTTGTATATATAATATTTGTATATATTTATGGGGTACATGTGATCTTTTGTTACGTTCACAGAACATGTAATATTCAAGTCAGGGAGTGCAAGTCATCCATCACCTTGAACATTTATCTTTTTGATGTGTTGAGAACATTTCAAATCTTCTCTTCTAGCTACTTTGAACTATAACAATAAATTTTGTTAACTATAGCCACCCTAGTGTGCTAATGGACATTGGAACTTACTCCTTCTAGATAACTGTGTATTTGTACACAGTAACCAATCTCTTCATCTCCCAACCTTCACACTCTTTCTAATCTCTGGTAACTACCAGAGAGCAGATATCTTAACTATATTAACTCTTCCAAATCATAAACTTGGCATAGCTCTTCATTTATTTAGGTCTTCAAAATTTCCCTCAACAATCTTCTGTAACTTTTAGAGGAGAGGTGTTGTGCATCTGGATATGTATAATCTAGAAAAAAAAATATATAAGGGGACCCCAAAAAACTTGGAATTATCTTTTGGATGGTGAGACTCTTGTAGTACACTTGGAATTTGTTCCTCCAGATCAAACATTTAAAGTATTTTATCCAGAAGTTTGGAGAAGGCTGCATTACAATTTGTGGAAAAAATGTCCCAACTTGTGCAAGCAGGTGATAGATTCTTCCACCATGACAACACACCTGTCCACACTGTGCTAAGTGTTGAGCAGTTTTTGACCCAAAAGAGCATGACCTCCATGCCTCGCCTTCCCTATTCACCTGATCTAGCCCGGAACAACTTTTTCTTGTTGTTGTTTCTTTGGATGCAAAAAGTCCTCAAAGGAAACATTTTGCCGATGTGGAAGAAGTGAAATAAAAAACGGCAGAAGCACTAATAGTCATCAAAATGAATGAGGTTAAAACTTTTGAACAGTGGAAAAAATGTCTTGATAGGTATATTGAATCAAACAGAGAGTACTTTGAAGGTGACAGTAGTTTAAACATGTAAGATTTATTCTTTTACATAAATAAATTCAATTTTGGGGGGTCCCCTTGTATATATTTCATATTTGTTATGAGAATATATCAGAATATATGTACATCTCCAGATATTTTTCTGTCTATAATGTACATATCTCCAGAATACATATCTCTGAGAATATTCATAATATACATATATCTCCAGAATATATATGTTTGGATTGTTTGCTGATAATATGCAAAAATATGATTTATTTTTAAATATATTAACCTTGTATTTTGAGACCTTCCTTAATTCACTTATTATTTTGGAGATTCTTTAGATTTTCTATATAACAATCATGGCAATCTTAACTCTTTATTTCTCACTTTTATGCTTTAAGTTTTTCTTTTTTAGTTTTATTACAATGGGTAGGACCTTCAGGACAACATTGTATAGATCTAGTGAGAGTGGAAATACTTGATTTGTTCTCAGCCTTAGGAACAAATTGTTCAATATTTCACCATCAGCTGTAGTGTTAATTTTAGATATATTTTAGATGCTCTTGATAAAATTGAGTAGATTCCTCTTTTATTCCTACTTTGGAGACTATCACAAATGGGTGTTGAATTTTGGCAAATATCTTTTCTGTGTTTAATAGATAATCTTAATAGTTTTCTTCCTTTATTATGCTAATATTGTGGATTGTTAGAGTTAGACTAACTTTGCTTTTCTGGGAGAAACCCTATTTGGTAATTTTGTGTTATTATTCCTTTTAAAATTTTATTTCAGAATTGTGGGGTACATGTGAGGATTTGCTACATAAGTAAGTTGCGTGCATGTGAAGTTTGGGCTTCTAGTGAGTCCTTTCTCCCTGGGTAGTGTACATGTACTCAATGGGTGGTTGTGCGTCTCTTATCTTCCCTCCCTCCTTCCTTTTCTGGTGTCCGGCATCAGTTGTTTCTGCCTTTGTACTTGTGTGTCCACTGTTTAGGACCTGCTTATGAGTGAGAACATGTGATATTCAGTTGTCTCTGCGATAGTTTACTTGGAATGATGATCTCCAGTTGCATTCATGTTACTACAAGGGACATGATTTTGTTGTTCTCTATGGCTGTGTAGTATTCCATTGTGTGTATGTATCCCATTTTCTTTATCTAGTCCACTTTTGACGGGCATCTTGGCTGGTTCCAAGTTTTTGCTATTGTGAATAGTGCTTCACTGAACACATGTGCAGGTGTCTCTTTGGTAGAGCTAAGCTTCATTAACAAAGCTTGGTGGGGTAGGAAATTTTTGGCTGGAATTGCTTTTCTTTAAGAATGTGAAAAATGGAAACAGTCCCCTCTGGCTTGTAGGGCTTCTACTGAGAAGTTGGCTGCAGTTCTAATGGCTCATCTCTCTGTGGTCTGTTCCTTCTCTCTAGGTGCCTTCAGGATTTTTTTCTTTCATGCTCACTTTGTGGAACAGATTATTATGTACCTTGGGAATGGTCATCTTTTGTAATACCTCACAGGAGTTCTTTGAATCTCTTGCCTCTGCTTGGGATAGCAAGATGAAGAAAGTTTCCTGGATGACATCTTGTGAGGATTATTCCAGGGTGTTCTTAGCGTCCCCTTCTCTCTCAGGGATGCTGATCAACCATAGATTTGGTCTCTTGACATAATCTCAAATCTCTCATAGGCTTTGCTCATCCTTCTTAAGACTTTTCTTCTTGTTTTTGTTGGACTGGGTTAGTCTTTAGTTCAATCTTGAAGCTCTGTGATTCTTTCCTCTGCCTGGTCAATTCTGCTATTAAGACTAGCTGTTGTGTTTTGAAATTCCTAGAAAGAAGTCTTCATTTCCATAAATTCAGATTGGACTTCTTATAGTGTGCAGGGGGCCAGCCCCTGCAGAGAGATTTAGAGGGTCCCTGGAAGGTGTGGTGGTGTTGGTGATTATTCTGGAGAAATAAAGAGAAAGAAAGATGGAGGAATAGAGAGAAAGAAAGAAAGGGAGGAGAAAGAAAGAGACTGGACTCTGTCTAGTGCAGAAGCTGATTCTGTAGGAGGGATAGATATTAAAAGAAAGAAAGATGGAGGGATAGATATAAAGAGAAAGAAAGAAAATGGACAACTGTTCAACAAATTGAGCAGAAACCATTTATTGGAAGTTACAGTGGGTATTTATCCCCAAATTTTATACAGACAGTCTCACAAGTCTTTCACGTGAACACAAAGCCAGGTACAGGAGGGGCGTCCCCCACCCACCAGGTGAAGAACAATCCCAATTAATCACAAAACTTTTACATGAACACAAAGCCAGGTGGATGAGGGGCATCCCTCACCCACCAGGTGTTTCCTCGAGTATGAGGAAGGGCAATCCCAATTAAATCACAAGACATTTACATGAACATAGAGCCAGGTGGATGTGGGGCATCCCCCACCCACCAGGTGGTTTCCCCAAGCATGAGGAAGGAGGATCCCAAAACGATCTCACTGTTCCTCATGCTTGGTTAATATTCCTCAAAAGCAATACAACAATTCTAATATCATAATATTCTAATAATCAATAACTTTTAAAACTTATGCATACACAACACCTAATGACCAAATGAAATCCCAATTCCTCTCTATTTTATGCTAATTCTACCTACACTATAGAAACTCTCAACCATAGCCCAAACCAGTTCCTAAAGAATGTGAAAAGATCACGCTGGGCCCTTAGGAATGTGGCCCAGCCCAAAGTTCATGCTGGGCCGTTTCTAGTAACTAGATAATTATATTATTAAGTTGAAACAGCACTTTATATGTATATACTAATTCTACAAATATACTTTAAAATCTTATAAAGAAACTTGTACTGTATTAAAGGCTCCCAAATGTGACCTGAGTTTGAATTATGTTAAGTTTAAAGCCGAAACCGCAGTCCGTGAGAAACGGGAACAATGGACTCCTAAAGTAAGCCATGCCTGTTTTACTCTCGGAGCTTCATGCTTAGATCATCAAAGTCCCTGCTAGTGGGACATGCCAAACAGCAAAGAAGGGAAGAGGGACTAGGCCGTCAGCTCCTGAACTCATCCTAGTGGTCTCAGGGTTCGCAGCCCACCTGGATCCCTAACGCTCAGGCAGGCCTCCACTGCTGGCTCCCAACAATAATGGTCAGCCCAGCTTTCACTTCCTGGATGATCGGTGTGTCCACCTTCTTGTGGAGCTCCCTAAGTTTCTTTCCTAATCCATAGTCTGAATTCTATGTCTGTCAGCAGGAACAGGTAGCTCTGGATGGGTTCCATTGCTTGGGATCTGGAAAGCCCTTTTGTTAAGACTTTGAGGATTGCCAGTTCTTTCCCCCACTGGGTCTTCCTTATCTGGGAGGGCAAACTCTTCTCTTTTTACTTCTTGTTTTGGTGTTTTTTAGTTAGATAATTTTGCTACAGTTAAGGTAGCTGTTTGTGGGATTATTCTTTTGTTCCACAGAGTGCTCTCCTGTTGTGATGTTCTTCCCCTTTCCCTGGGAGTGGTAATCTGTGAGGGCCCAGCCACTGGGAGTCCTGCAGCTTTTCTGGATCTAGTTGCCCTACAAGGTTTCCCCCAGTGGGCTGGTGCTGGAGGGTGCCTGCAAGGTATCCAATGATGTGAAGATGCAAGGGTTGAATTCTAAGGAGAGTTAGTCACCGACATCTTTGGAAGACCCTCTGGAGAAGTCCTCTGAAGCCTCACTCTATGGGCTAATCTGGAGATGTATGATGACATGGGCTTTGTTCTTATCTCCTTTTAAGGACTGTGTTACTGTCTCAGTGTTGGGAGCCAGCCATGGAGGTCCACTGAGCGTTAGGGATCAGGAAGGGCCGTTGATCCCGAGACCACTAGGATGCATTCAGGAGCTATTTGACCCCATTTCCTTCCCCTTTCTACTCAGCATTGACCAGGTTAAGCTCTGGTGATCTCAAAACATAAAAACTCTGAGATCGGGATGAAAACAAGCTAACTTTAGAAGCTCCTTGCTCCCATTCTTCCACAAACTGCAGTTTTGACTTTCACACAACTCGTAATTCAAACTCGTGTCACATTTAAGAGCCTTAGTATTGGTCACAGGCTTCTGGGTCATGATCTTAGGATTTACTGAAGGTGTAAATTGTAGAATACAGTTTTAGAAGACAGCCATTTTGTTGAAAGAATGCAGCTGGGTTACTTGCAGATAGCCCACTGTGAACTTTGGACTGGGCCACATTCCAAACATTCTGGGATGGGCCACTTTCGTTTGTAAAGTAAATACTTAAGCTTCTATAGAATTGTTTAACTTGGCATAAATCAATCAGCTTAGGATGAAAAAGGTTTATAGAATATGTCAGTCATGGATTAGGTTATCCTTTGTTATGGGATTTTTAAGATTATCATATGAAAAGGGTTTAAAGGCAATCATTGATTAAGTTTTCATGGATTAAGGTTTCTGGTGGGTGGGGGACGCCCCTCCCACATCTGACTTTGTGTATAAAAGACCCATTGTAATTCCCAATAACACACATCACTTCTGCACTAGACCGGAGTCCAGTCTCTTTCTCTCTCTCTCTTCCTCCCCCCAATCGCTGATGCCGTCTCCACCTTTGGGGTACCCTGGACCCAGCTGGAGCTGGTCTGCGGCATCTCAGATGCTGTAATGTGCTATGCCAGTTGGCCTCCAACCAGGAGGTGGCGCTTGCAGGAGATAGCCAGTTGTGGTGGCAGCTGTGGGATTTTTTGTTTGGCCTTTGTTTCCCCAGGGCAATGTTCAGATGGCCTAGGTGATGGGTGGGCCTAAAGGAGCTCCTCAAACTCTTCAGTCCTGGGCGTTTCAAGGGAGTGGGGGAAAAGTTGGTTGGAGAGTGCTGGATCAGAGACCTCATCGCTCCCCAGCTCCCTATCTGTGCACACTAAAGGCGGCCTCAGTGGGAAGCAGGTCTCCTGGCCATTGTAGCTGCACTGTGGGGATGGCCAAGCCATCTCTGTTGTACATAAGAGTTCACAAGGGGAGAGAAGTTTTTCCAGGATGACAGATCCACCAGCCCTGCTGCCGCCCCCAGCTCCCCTTCCCTGGTCTGAGGCTGTTGGTGCTCAGAACTCAAAGTTTCATTGAGCAGCAAGGTTTTCCCTGGGGCAGAATCCCACAGGTCTGGGTTCCAGTTCCCCGCCTCTGTGCAATCAGTGGAAATCTGGAGAAAGATGAGTCCCCAGCCTCTGTGGCAGTGATGCAGGAGTAGCAGAGCTGTCTGTTGCACTGAGCCTTCATGTGGGAAAGAGGGGTTACCAGGACCATAGGGCTCCTTCTGGCTCTCCTTCCCTTTCTAGAGGCCAGATGCATCCAGAACTCAGTTCTTTGGGAATTAGGGTCTCCTACTGCATCTTGCCCCAAACTGGAACTGCAGCAGCTGCAGAATTTGCCACTGGGGATAAAAAGACAGTTGGGACGCCCAGCTCTACTCTGGGAGCCCACAGCTGTTCCATATTCAGGCTGTTCCCCATGTGGGAGTTATAAGAAAAAGAATGATTTATTTTCTCAGTAAGCCACAAGCTATACATAACTGCTTTTTACCAAGTCACTTTCTGCTTCTTGTTCTCTTTTTGTGGGCTTTTACTTTGGTGGTCTTTTTCATTTAAACTTCAATGGAAACAAATTAGAACAAAATTTTGTAAGCCAGTCGGCAAATAGTATATGCAAATGAACTAATCAGGTAACCAATCAATGTATAACATGTGGGTGACATCCAGGAAAGTGATGTAACCTCTGAAAGTACCCAGCCTAAGGGGAAACAGAGGAGTGACTTGCATTTTAGGGTTGAAATACTCTGAAACTGCTTCAGTGTGCTTGCTCTTCTGAGGGACGCCCATTCTTGCAAGAGCGTTATTAAAAAAGCTGCTTCACTCTACTGATCTCTGAGTCTCCTTGTTGTTTTTGGACAACCTAGTCTGGATGTGGGGATGTCCACTAGGGCTCCCATTTCTAGCAGGACTGAAGTCCTGTGATGCTTGGGGTTCCCTGCCAGCTCGTGGGAAGACATCTAGTTCCTAATTTCCCACACTCTCCGTTTCCCCTTGTCCAGAGGCTGCTCTGTTATCAATACAACTTGGGCAGAAATGGGCGTCCTGACTCCAAAACAGGCTGCAATTCTCCCCTCTCACTCTCTGTGTCCCTCCATTCCTCTGTGGGTTGTGGGGTGTGTCCTCCTCTCCACCTGCTTCCACTACCCGTACTCCTCTCCCTGCTCTTTGAGTTTCTCTGTTCCTCTGTGTTTGTGGGGTGTGTTCTCCTCTCCACCTACTCTGACAGCTCTTCTTATTCTTTTTACAGTTTATTAGATTTGACTTGCTAATATTTTGTTAAGCAATTTGTGTCTATGTTTGTGAAATTTATCAGTCTGCAATTTTCTTTTTCTGTAATGTTTGTGAAGTTCTTCATGATTAGTGTTATAAGGCTGGGTGTGGTGGCTCTTGCCTATAATCCCGGCACTTTGGCAGGCCAAGGTGAGAGGATTGCCTGAGCCCATGGGTTTGAGACTAGCCTGGGCAACTTGGCGAGACCTCATCTCTACAATAAATCAAAAAATTAGCTGGGCATGGCTACTTGGAAGGTTGAGGTGGAAGGATCGCCTGAGCCCAGCAGGTTGATGCTGGGGTGGCTGAGAGAGTGCCACTGCACTCCAGCCTGGGCAGCGGAGTGAGACTCAAATGCAAAAGCAAAAACCAAAAAACAAAAACAAAAAATCCCCCCCAAACCTCTTAGCTCTAAAATGCATTTATTTGTGCTGCTTAAATAAATAAATTTATTTAAGCCATATAAAATCATTGTACTTAGCACTGAGTTTCATCTAGAATTCACTTTTGAGGATGACAAGAGGCAGGAATTTAGACAGATAAACAGTTATCCCAACACAATCTCATTTCTTTCCCACTGGTTTGAAATGATGTTTCAATCATAGTCTAAATCCCCACATATGAGTAGGTGTTTCTCAGAATTTTCTTTGTTATTCTATGGGCCTAATTGTCGTTTTAAATGAAAAAACATACATTTAATTATTATTAGATTATATTATGCTTGAGTCCTATCCTCACTGATTTTAGGATCTTCTGGAGACTGAGGCAGGAGGATGGCTTGAGGTCAAGAGTTTGAGGCTATAAAGGCCAGGAATTCAAGGCTGTAGAGGCTATAATTGCACCTTGGAGTAGTCACTTTAGTCTGGGAAATATTGGGAGACTCTGTCTCTTATTTTTAAAAAATTTTTATTGATTTATTTAAAAAATGTGGGGTACAATTCAAGGTTAGGCACACAAATGGTTATTATGCAGTTACTCTTGTTGATGAGGTGTGCCCCCAGCTCCCGGCAGTTTTTCACAACTGCCAAACCCCTTCTTATAGTATTACGATAGTTGTTCAAGGTCCACTTATGAGTGAGAACATGTAGTACTCAATTCTTTGTTTCTGTGATAGAACACTCAGTATTCGAGACTCTAAGTCCATCCAAGTTGTAAGAAGTTCATAATTTTGTCTTTCTTTATGGCTATGTAATATTCCATCGTGTATATATACTACATTTTTTTAACCAGTTCTCTTTCGCTGGGCAGCATGGGTGGTTCTGTGTTTTTGCTATTGGGAAATAATGCTGCAATAAACAGGCATGTGCAGGTATCTTTTTCATGGAGTGATCTGAGTTCCTCCAGATATATTCCCAGAAGGGGGATTGCTGGGTCATATGGAAGGTTGATTTTCAGATCTTTTAGGAATCACCATGCTGTTTTCCACAGAAGTTGTACTAGTTTACGGCCCCAACAACAGTGTAGAAGTGTTCCCTTTTCCCCACATCCTCTCCAGCATCTGTTTTTTTTTTTGAGTTATTGATGATGGCCATCCTGACTGGACTTAGGTGATATCTAAGTGTGGTTTTAATTTGTATTTCTTTGATGACTAATGATGCTGAGCATTTTTTCATGGATCTGCTGGCTGCTTGTATGTCTTCTTTTGAGAAGTGTCTACTCATATTTTTTGCCCACTTTGTAATGAGGTTTTTTTTTTTTTTTTTTTTCCTTTTCGGCACGTTTGAGTTCCTTGTAGATCTTAGATGTTAGACCTTTATCAGATATACAGTCGGCAAGTATTTTTTTTCCATTCTGTGGGCTGTCTCCCTGCTCTCTTGATGGTTTCTTTTGCTTTGCAGAAGTTTTTTGGTTTGATGAGGGCCCACTTGTCTATCTTATCTCTTATGGCATGGACACTTGGGGTTTTGATCAGGAATTGGTTGCCAGTTTCAATTTCCATAAGGGTGTCTCTTGCATTTTCTAAGGTTCTTATAGTTTGAGGTTTTACATTTAGGTCTTTGATGCATTTAGTGTTGATTTTTGTGTATGGTGATAGGTAGGGGTCTTGTTTTAATCTTCTGCATGTGGCCAGCCAGTTTTCCCCCACCATTTACTAAATAGGTTTTCCTCTCCCCAGTGGTGGTTGGTGGAGGCCTTGTTGAAGATGAGTTGGTTGAGAAATTGAGGGTTTGCTTCTGGAATCTCTATCCTGTTCCATTGGTCTGTATCGCTGTTCTTTTTCCATTACTAGGCTGTTTCGATTATTGCAGCCTCATAGCAAAGTTTAAAGTTGGTAAGTGTAATTTCTCCCACTTTGTTTCTTTTGGTGAGAATTGTTTTCGCTTTTTGTGGTCATGTATGTTTCCGTATGAAGTCCTATATTGTCGGTTCCAGGTCTGAGAAAAATGATGCTGGTAATATAATGGATATTGTGCTAAATCTGTAGATTGCCTTAGGTAGGATGAACATCTTAACAATGTTGACTCTTCCAATCCATGAGCATGGAATATTTTTCCATTTGTTTGCATCATCTTTGATTTCTTTGAGCAGTGTTTTGTAGCTTTGTAAAGGTCTTTCACTTCTCTGGTTAGGAGGATACCAAAGTATTTAATTTTTTGTGTGCCTATTGTGAATGGGATTGAACTTTTTATTTGGGTTTCTGTTTGTTTATTGCTGGTATATAGGATTGTGACTGTTTTTTGCATATTTATTCTATGCCCTGAGAGTCTGCCAAAGTTCATTGTCAGCGTAAGGAGGTTTTTGACAAATTCTCTTGTGTTTTATAGGATCATGTTGTCTGTAAATAGGAATAACTTAAACTTGCTCTTTTCCTATTTGGATACCCTTTATTTCCTTCTGTTGTCTGATTTCTCTAACTAGGACTTCCAACACTATGTTGAACAGGAGGGGTGAGAATGGGCATTCTTGTCTTGTTCCAGTTTTCAGGGGAAATGATTCTAATTTCCATCTGTTTAGTCATATGTTGGCTGTGGGTTTTTCATAGATGGCTTTTACTATTTTGAGGTATGTTTTTTCTATGCCTAGGTATTCGAGGGTTTTTATCAAGAAGGGATGCTGGATTTTATTGAAAACTTTTTTTTGCATCTAATGATATAATCATGTGGTTCTTGTTTTTACAACTGCTCATGTGTTTATTTATGTTTGTGGTTTTGCAGATGTTGAGCCAGTCCTACATACCAGAGATGAAGCCTGCTTGGTCATGGTGGATGATTATTGAGATGTGTTGTTGGATCCGGTTTGCTAGAATCTTGTTGAGAATTTTAGCATCTATGTTCATCAAGGATATTGGCCTGTAGTTCTCTTTCTTTGTTGGGTCTTTACCCAGTTTGGGTATCAATGTGATGTTAGCTTCATAAAATGATTTAGTGAGAGTTTCATCTTTCTCGAATCCCTGGAATACTTTCAATAGGATTGGTATTAGCTCCACCTTGTATGTTTTGTAGAATTCTGCTGGAAAGCCATCTGGTTCAGGGTTTTTTTTTGTAGGTAGTTTTCTTAATGCAAAGTCAATTTCCTGGGTTGTTATTCATCTATTTAGGGTCTCAATTTCTTCTTGTTTCAACCTGGGGAGTTTGTGTAATGTCAGAAAGTCCTCCATTTCATTTAGGTTTTCAAGTTTGCTTTCATACAAATGTACATAGCAATCTCTGATAACCTTTTGTATTTCTTTGGGGTCAGTTGTGATGATCTTTTGCATTTCTGAATGTGTTTGTCTGGGTTTTTTCCCTCTTTTTATGGATCAGTATGGCTGGGGGCCAAAAAAAAAAAAAAATCAAAGTAAAATAAGAATGTGCAAGAAGGAAACCCAAAGATACTAAAAATAAGAGCTATTATGCCTTTCTTATAACATAAGAGGGCGATGTTGGCTAAAAAAAGAGCTGCTTTGATTTAATAGGTGCATTGTCAGCCTTTTCACAATACCCTAAACATGTGCCTTAACACTGTTACATTTATTTTTGGGAAAGAGTTTTTGATGTCCTTTCCACCTGTCATTTTGAAGCACAATCTGAAAGCTAAGCCACTTAGAAATCTGTAAGGTATTTGTTGAGAATTATTTTGTTCTCTGCACTTTCTGAATGAGTACAAATTCACAGTTTAATTCTTGCCCACAAAGAATCATATAGGTGTTATAGAGAATTTGCTTGAAATTTTATTTTTTTTATTTTTATTTTTTTTTTGAGTTGGAGTCTCACTCTGTCACCCAGACTGGAGTGCGGTGGCTGCTCCTGGTCACCACAGCCTCAACCTGCTGGGCTCCGGCGATCTTTCCGCCTCAGCCTTCTGAGTAGCCGGAATTACAGGTGCGTGCTACCTCGCCTGGCTAATTTTTTGATTTATTGTAGAGAGGAGGTCTCGCCTGTCCAGGTGGGTCTCGAACCCGCGGGCTCAGGCAATCCACTCACCTCAGCCTCCCAAAGGCGCGGGATTACAGGCTGAGCCACCGAGCCCGGCGACATTTTATACATAGAAATACAAGGGTATTTTTATTCATTACTTGAGTTGTCTACATAGAGATGTGTCCAATAAAGTGAACTTTTTTTCTTTCACATAGTGTTTCAAAAGTCTATTAAAAAGTGGACAGTTGCCGGGCTTGGTGGCTCAGCCTGTAATCCCAGTGCTTTGGGAGGCCGAGGTGAGTGAATTGCCTGAGCCCGCAAGTTCGAGACCCTCCTGGGCAACTTGGCAAGCCCTCATCTCTACAATAAGTCAAAAACTAGCCGAGCGTGGCAGCGCACGCCTGTAGTTCCGGCTACTTGGAAGGCTGAGGCGGAAGGATCGCCGGAGCCCAGCAGATCGAGGCTGCAGTGGCCAGGAGCGGCCACTGCACTCCAGTCTGGGCGACAGAGTGAGACTCCAACTCAAAAAAAAAAAGTGGACAGTTGTGGGAAAGTTGATTTTACATGACATCATTCAGGGGTCATCTCAGGTCTTGGTCAGGACTACAGACAATGAGGGGTTTCCTTCTTGCGGGGCCTGGGCAGTTATTGAGGTGGGGAGCACTAAAGTCATTCTGGGGAAACAAGGCAGAAGTCAGAACTAAGAAACAAGATGGGGCCCAACTTCGCCATTGGCCTGCTGATCTGGGACTGCTTTGCAGAGCTCCTCAAGTCCATCAGGCCCCTTCTGGGAGGCTGGTCCTGCAGGCAGCAGGTGGAGGTAGCCAGTATTGACTGACTGTGGCTGAGGGTGGCCGGGTTGCAGAAGAGACTTCTAGGCAGGTCAAGATGCCGCCCCAGTGGGGGAGTCTGTGTTTTGTGTCCCCAGGAAGACCAGGCAGCCAGCCAGGCCAGGAAGAGTCGTGTGGTGAGGGAATTGGATAGGGTTGTGCAGGGGAGGATGATCAGGGATCTGGCCAGGGCTCCATGAGCTCTTCTCTACCGACCCTGCACTGAGCTCTGAAACATTTTATTCTCCTCTGTTTTTGAACTTTTGTTTGCTATTCCAATTTGCAATTTTGTATTTCTGCATTCATTTTTAAATGTAAACAAAAAATAAAAGAGCAGCTACGTTATAATGAGCACTTAGATTTTGTACAAAGCATTTTTTAACGATCTGAAACATTTTTGTTCCAGCATCTGTTATTTCCATTGCTCTATTTTTCTTGTGTTTCTTCAATGTCCTTCTTAGCAACCGCAAAAAACTCTAAACTATATTTCCTAATCTATGTGCAATTTTTGTATCTTTCATGTGGCATCAGATCGCACACCAGAAACCCACACCCCCAGTGAGCCTGACCTTACATTCTGGAAGCCCTGGTGGGAGTGATACCCTAACATGTTTGGAGGTCCAAAAATCTGCTGCTGCTCTCTCTCTCTCTCTCTCTCTCTCTCTTTTCCATCCCTAGTCTCTCTGTAGAGAGAGATAAGGTGCTTGGCTATCTCTTCTCTGCTAATCGCTCTTAATCTTATTGCCTATGATGAGCTACATCAAGCCGACCTCTCCCTGTCACCTCAGCCTTGTTCAGCATGAAGTAACATCTCTGGTGAGTCCTGTTGTTTATCTTGTCAGGAGGGAGGCCCTGGAAGCCATTCTGAGAGGTTTCTCTTTTTCTTTTTCTTTGGGAAACATGTTTGCTGGGGTCCAGGGCTCTCTGTGGAAAAGACTTGGTACTAAGCTTCCCAAATGTGGTTGAAACAGCTCTAGAACTGGGGTCTGGGACCCTCACCAGCTAAGGTGTTATCTCTGGTGGGTTGAGGAGATAGAGGACACTCTCACACTCATTTTCACACACATGCAGGCTGATTCCACCCACCTTCTGCCCAGGACGCCTGCTGAGGGCATGGATGGTTCTAATTCCACTCTATGCTAGGCGTAGGCACTGGATGGTCTTCTCTCTCTTGGGCCTCTCAGGCGTGATTCTTAGGACTCTCTCTCTCTCTCTCTCTTTCCTTTCTAGAACTCTACAATGGGGAATACTCAACCAGTCATGAAAAACAAAGGCTCACCACTGGCATGTCTTTTCATTCTAAAACGTCTGAAGACCAATTGCTCCAGGATTCATTTTAGTGCTGTCGGATTTTAGAGGCTTGGTCTGTTAACTTTTGGCTGCATCTCTAACTAGACCAGATGGGTTTATATAAAAGCATCATTCCTCTTCTAGGAATAGATATATCCCCCCTTTTCAGCTGTTAAGAGATCTAATGCGCCGTGATTTTGGAGGACGACTCCTGCTAGAGAATCTAATTGGTATTGTAAGGTAACAATGCTTTCAGATACTTCATCAAAGCTCTAAGAGAAGTCTTCAGAAAGTTGTTGGCAGAAAGAGAGAGAGAGGAGAGAGAGAGAGAGAGAGAGAGAGAGAGAGAGAGAGAGAGAGAGAGAGAGAGAGAGAGAGAGAGAGAGAGAGAGAAGCTGGCAAATCTGGTACCTACTCCTGCAGTTATTCCCAAGCCTATGAGGAGGGGAATAAGCTGTACAGCCTGTTTGGGTCCTATGTGGGTTTGGGGTGTGGGTAATGCCTTATCATTGGGGGCAATGCTAATTTAAGGTGCAAGGTAAATTAGGGTGCATGTCCCTGTTCAATTAGCAGGGAGGCAGAGATAAGAACTAGTCTCACAGAGAAAGAATATTACTGGAATTTTGAGTCAAAAGTTCATTTCAATAGTGAAAAGGTGATCAATAGGGTATCTGGAGTTTTCATTTTCCCAGGTGAAAAGTGTTCCCACAAAAATGGCTCCGGCAATGGGTTCGACAGGCCCTTGAGAGCTGACTTGGTTTGCGTTGGCTGTTTTATTTTCCATATGGAGAAAATGTCTTTTTGTATCTATAAAGACTCATTGGTTAAGCCGTTAGTAAGCTGGTATTAGTAGGCATTCAGAGTTGGAAGGGTTAGAGCAGGATTCCCATGAAAAAATGTCTATACAGTTGTTTGGCCTTCCTTGGCAGTAGAACGAGTTTTTGTTTATTAATTCTGAAGCTTGTATAGTTGGTTTAGCTGAAAAGTGTACAGGTTTTGAAAAGGAGGTCATTTGGGTTACTTGGTAGTTTGCCCAATTATTTAATGGCATAACTGTAAAAGCATGCTTGCAGAGCGAGTTTTGGAGGGAACCCAGGTGTTTACCATCTTGTTGAATCCATTTTATACAGAGGGGGGCTTGAAATTTAAGAGTAGTCCAGGCTGGGCTTACTGGCTCAGCCTATAATCCCAGCAATTTGGGAGACCAAGGCAAGTGGGTTGCTTGAGCCCGCAGGTTCAAGACCCACCCAGGCAACTTGGCAAGACCTTATCTCTACAATAAAAAAAAAATAACTGGGCATAGTAGCGCGCACCTGTAGTTCTGGCTACTCAGAAGGCTGAGGCAGAAGGATCACCAGAGCCCAGCAGGTTGACACTGGGGTGCCTGTGAATGTGCATGCCACTGCACTCCTGCCTGGGTGAAGGAGTGAGATTCCAACTCAAAAAAAAAAAGTAGTCACAGTTGAGATGGGACCCCAAATTGGGCATTTGGGTGGTGTTACCTGTGTTAGATTAGAGTGGTAAGACATAAGAAGATTGATAGCTCTGCCTGTCAGAGTCTTTTTGGTGTATTCATTTATGATAAAATCATATAGATTGCCAATGTTCATTAGTTGGAAGGGTCGGTCCCCCTAATATTAGGGGTGAAAGGTCATGGTACTAGTAGTCCAGTGTCAGATAGGGATAGGAATGACTGAATATTGGGCAGAAGAAGGAGATAGACAGAGTCAGCGATTTTTGGCTAAGTTGGGGTTGGAGGAGTTGAGAAGATGATGTGTTAGGTTTAAGGTTTTATATAAGTAAGTAGTAGCCAGGAGATCTTGATAGTGTGTGAGACGTTTGGAGGTTAAGGTGGAGGTAGTAAGTAGAGTTGAGAAGAAGAAAGATTATAACTTGCATTTTATTTTAAAAATTGGGGGCTTGGAGGGTATATTAAATGTTTGGTGTCGTCCCAGGTATAGTCAAAGTCTCCCTGGAGCCAAGTGTTTAAAAGAAGCTCTACAATTTGTTTATGGATATGTTTGGGGAAGGATGAGATGATGTAGAGAATTTGGTAAGGCGAGGACAAAGGGGTATTTCTGCAGATTTCTCTTGAGCAGAAAAAGCCGAGGCCATGATTTAAACATTCATAACAATGGCAGTGTTCTGAGTTCCTATTAGAGAGGTAGGCAAACCCAGAGGCAGGATGAATTGGCGACATTACAAGGGTGAAATAAGGCACACAGGATGATAAGTAAAAAAGAGCAATGGAGATAATAAAAAAAGGTATTCATTGTAGGTAGCAGGTATGTTAAAGTAGACGGGTGTTTGATTATGGCTTACGGTTTTTCTTCTTCAGGAATGGGGGTGAGTTGGAGTTTAGTGGGTTCAATAATGAAGCTGGAGTAGCGCAGTGGTGGCGATTCCGGCGTTGACTGAGATTTAGAGGGCAGCTCAGAAATCTTTTTTAACCTGGCAAAACAGATCCATGGTATATGGTCTCACAGTTTGGCTGCAGTGGGAGTGGTGAGACGTACCAGAAATGGTCCAGTCCATTGGGGTTTCAGGTCTATGGTATGTAGAGATTTTAATAAGACCCAATCCCCATGAGATAAAGGAGTCCCAGCATGTGGTGGTTGTAGGGGTTTTGGAAGTACCTGATCTGCATGTTCCCACAAGAGATGTCTTACTAAGTTAAGGGTGAGGACATAGTCTCCTAGGAGGGTTGGTTGTTTGGGAAAATTTTCTAGGAGGAATGGCTTGCTGTACATGAGTTAAAAAGGGTCAAGGAAGGAAGGTGCTCATGGACTGGCACGAATGCGGGTCAGGGTATAGGAAAAAGTTCTGTTCAGGGCTATTGAAGTTCCAGGATAAGTTTGATTAGGTGTTTTTTAAATAATAAATACTATTAGTCTTTTCTATTTTGCCAGAAGACTGGGTCCCGCAATGTGGAGTTTCCAGGTTATATTTAAGGCCTTTGCAACCTGTTGGGTAATGTTAGAGATGAAGGCTGGTCCATTGACTGAAGAGTTTGGGGAAGTCCATCCAGAGCAGGCAATTATTTCTTGAAGGAGGACCTGAGTTATCTCGGAGGACTTTTCACTGGTGGCAGGGAAAGCTTCCACTCATCCTGAGGAGGTGTCTACTAAGGTTAATAAGTGCCTGTGCTTTTGTGGGATGGCATGCAAAGTCGATCTACCAGTCCTGTCCGGGAATATGACCTCCAGCCTGATGGGTGGGGAAGGAAGGTGGTCAGACGGTGCCCTGAGGGGAGACTATTGTACAGATTGCACAAACTTGAGTAATTTCCTGAATGGGAGAACCTAAATTTTTGCAAGTTAAAAGGGGTTGAAAATGGTGTTTGAGGGGTCTGTATCCAACATGAAGGGCTTGATGTATTTGTGAAAGAATGGTATGTGCCTGAGCTTCTGAAAGGATGTAACGCCCTTGATTTAAGAGCCAATGATCCCATTCATATGCTCCTTTATTTATTCATTTATATTTCATAATATTTATTTTTTATTTTAAAGATGCGGGGTGCAATTCAGGGTTAAGTATACAAATGTTGATTATGCAGGTACCCTTGTGGATGAGGAGTGCCCCTCCCTCCCCAGCAGCTTCCCTCAACTGCCAATCCCACTCCTCCTCCCCTTGCAGTTTCCCACCACTGCCAATCTCTTCTTATAGTATTGTGACAGTTGTTCAAGGTCCACTTATGAGTGAGAACATATGGTACTCTGTTGTTTGTTTCTGGGATAGATCACTAGTATGATAGACTCTAAAACCATTGAAGTTGCTGCGAAGTTCATATGTTTGTCCTTCTTTATGGCTACATAATATTCCATTGTGTATATGTA
Organism: Cephalopachus bancanus; assembly: GCA_027257055.1. NCBI lineage: Eukaryota > Metazoa > Chordata > Mammalia > Primates > Tarsiidae > Cephalopachus > Cephalopachus bancanus. The sequence goes on from JAPVLO010000469.1 coordinate 387,071, forward strand.
CCACATTTTTTTTTTGAGTTGGTTTCTCACTCTGTCGCCCAGACTGGAGTGCAGTGGCATGCTTCTGGCCACCACAGCTTCAACCTGCAGGGCTCCTGCGATCCATCCACCTCAGCCTTCCATGTAGCCGGAACTACAGGCATGCGCTACCATGCCCGGCTAATTTTTGATTTATTGTAGAGATGAGGTCTCACCAAGTTGCTCGGGCTGGGCTCGAACCCGTGGTTGTGGGCAATTCACTCACCTTGGCCTCCCAAAGTGCTGGGATTATAGGTTGAGCCACTGACCCGGCCTGTATCACATTTAAAAAACCCAGTCCAGCTTTGATGGGCAGCACGGTTGGTTCCATGTTTTTCATATGCTCCGTTATTTAAAAGGTCTTTTCTTTCTTTGGGAGCATAGGCAGGGTTAACAGCTTCATGAATGACTATTAATTGAGGAGCTGGGCTGCTAAGAAGAGACACCCGTTTAGCTGCCGTGTCTGCCCTGTTGTTTCCTAGGGATATAGGATCATCCCCTAATTGATGTACCTTGCAGTGGATTACTCTGGCCTTTTTGGGCAGACTGGCAGCTTCAAGTAGCTTGAGAATGAGGGGAGCGTTGGTTATGGGGGAGCCCTTGGAGGACAGGAATCTTCATACTTTCCAAATATTGGCATAGGAGTGTAGGATGTGGAAGACGTATGTGGAGTCAATATAGATATTAAACCTTTTGCCATCAGCTAGAGTGAGGGCTCTGATAAGGGCAGCAAGTTTGGCCTTTTGGGAGGTTGTTCCATCAGGAAGGGGTTTAGATTCAATAATGTTTGTATCTGATACAATAGCATATCTGGCGATGTGTTACTTACTGGAAGTAAGGGTGGAGCTGCCATTGATATACCATATAGCATTTGCATCTTTGAGGAGTTCAGATAAAACTTGAGGAAAGTGTGATTGTAATGTTTCAAGGGTCTCTATGCATGAGTGAGTAAGAGGTTTGGTAATATATGGTGAGAGTGTTTCTGGTTTCAGATTTGGGCATTTTTTTTCTATGATGAAGTTAGGGTGTTCAACAAATGTTATATGTAATAATTGTATTCTTTTTAAAATTTAAATTTATTTATTTATTATAAAGATATGGAGTACAATTTAAGGTTAGGTATATAAACATTGATCATGCAGGTACCCTTGTTAATAATTGTATTCTTGATGGGGAGAGAAATCCTATGACTTTATAGGAAAGCAAATCTTTTAAGTTGTATGGGCAGAGGATAGTAGTTTCCTGGCCAAAGGTAAGTTTTTTACATTCCTGAGCTAGGGTGGCTGTGACTGCCAGGGTTTGCAAGCACATTGGCCGTCCCTGAACTGTGTTGTTGAGTTGTTTAGAAAGGTCGGCAACTGGTGTAAATAAAGACTATTTTCACTGGGTTTTCATCTAAGTTTTGGGTGATTTCTCTGATTCTTATCATAATTAACAGCCTTATGGGCAGCCTTTTGGAGGCCTGTGATGAAGCAGGTTATCACGAGGTTGTGTGAGGCTCCACAGGTTCTACTGGTTTGGTCATCCCCGTTAGGCTCTTCTCAGGGGACCCCGATTATCCCTTTTTGTCATCTAATTGACGAAGTTCACAGGCGTGAGCCTGTGCTGCCAGCCAGATGCATTCCTTCTCATCGGGGATAGAAGAGTGGGTGAGAGGACTATGTAAAGGTCATGCCAGGTTAAATCATAAGCTTGAGTCAAATATGTACATTCCTTAAGATGAAGGCCAGGCTCGGTGTCTCAGCCTGTAGTCCCAGCACTTTGGGAGGCCGAGGTGAGTGGATTGCCTGAGCCCGCAGGTTCGAGGCCCACTCGGGCAACTTGGCGAGACCTCGTCTCTACAATAAATAAAAAAAAATTAGCTTGGCATGGTAGTGCGCACCTGTAGTTCCGGCTACTTGGAAGGCTGAGGCAGAAGGATTCCTGGAGTCTAGCAGGTCGAGGCTGCGGTGGCCGGGAGCATGCCACTGCATTCCAGTCTGGGCAGCAGAGTGAGACTCCAACTCAAAAAAAAAAAAGATGAGTATCAGGGTCAGAGGAGAAGGCTCCTAGTCTTTTGTTGATTTGGAAGAGGTCAGTGAGAGAGAAGGGGACATGGACACGCACTATCCTTTCAGTACTGGGCTACATCTCTGAGTGGGCAGAGAGGTGCGGGGTTTGTAGAAACAGCGGGAGGATCAGGGTGTTTGGGTCCTGTACGAGATCGGGTGAGAGGAGAAGAGGAGAGTTGTGGTTTAGGAGACTCTTTGGAAGGAGGTGGTGAGGGAACAGGATTGTTGGGAGAGAGGAGCATTAGGAGGAGGTGCAAGGGTGGTGGTGGTGGGGCGGTATGATCATGCAGATTGAAGGAAGTTGGTTCAGGGTCTGGAGGGGAGGGTGATTTGGGGTGGGCAAGAAGGACTTGGGCTGTAGAACAGATGGAAGGGTGGGAGCGGAAAGCAAAGAAGGCCTGACCACAGGGGACCTCTGACCATTTGCATTTGGGTCTCACTGTGTCTTGGAAACCCAGAGTGGGGGATATTGTGAAGTAGAAACCCTAAGGGGGTACTTTTCGCTGCTATCAAGTGTGAAGACCCCATCACTGGAATGTGGAAATGAAGAAAGCTGAGTAAGGCAGACCAGGAAGGGAGGGAGAGAAACGATGGAAAAAGGTGTCCCTGTTTTCAAGGTCAGTCTCAATGGTATAGAAGGTTCACATTCTGGATGAGCGTCTCACGTCCGAAAGGACCTACCTGGGGGCCGGAGAGTTTCCCAACTTAGTGCTCGAATTTTTGGAGTTTATGGAACAGAAGGAGTTGGCAGGAAACCCGAGTGGAAGTCTTTTACTCACTGATATTTTATCTAACAGATCAGGGCCAGTGTGGTATGCACAGTCAGCAATAGCAGGAGCAATCCCAAGGTGTGTCCTTATGGCAGGTTCAGGAGGAGTGGCCATGAGGGGGATCTCAAGCCTGGGGTAGGGAGAGGGAAGGGGGGAAGGGGAGGGAGCTAGGGGCAATTCAGCAAGTCCTGGCAGGTAACCCTACTGGGTTTTGGCACTACATGTAAGGTTTTCCAGAAAAGAAGCATACACTCTATGTTCAGGCAAAGGTGTTTATTAAAGTAAAGTGCTTGGGCTGACACCAAAGTGGCATCAGCCCTGACTTGAAGTAGGGAGGGTCTTTTATATGTGCAAAGTGTAAGGGGGTCAGAGTGGAAAATTTCTTGCAAGCAGCTGAGCTTGGGGATGGGGGAAGGTTCTCTGTGAGAAGTCGATGGGTCGTTCATTGCCATCTTTGTGAGTCTGGGGGTTAGGGACTCCTTGGGAAGTGGAAGGGGGGGATTTCCATCTCCTTTGTGAGCCAGCTCAGTGGGTTAGAGCACAGCCTTCTTGATTTTCAAAGTTAAGACATGCTTGAGGGGGAGTTAGAGCAGGGCCTTCCTGCTTTGCAATGTTAAAACAGGCCTGAGGGGCTGTTTCCTGTGTTGATTAGTGGGGAGGGGTGAGTGGGAGTTGTAGCCTATAGATACCTAGCCTGTAGGTACCTATAGATACCTAGAATAAACTTAGTCTAGCGTGGTCTTGCCTCAGTATAACCATTTTTGCATAGACTTTACCCCTGACATGCTTTGAATCTAGCACAGTTTAGACATAGATAGATAAATTTCTAAAAGGCAGGTTTTAGGAAGCGTTCAGACATTCTACTGCAGGCCAAGTTTGCCCCTCAGCCAATCTACATCAGATGCAAGACCAGGACAGCCCAGCAGCTCAACTTTGCAATTCATGGTTTAGCATAATAATCTCCAGGAAACTTTCAGGTTCCTTGTCAAGGTGGAAGATCAAGATTACCTCTTGGCTGGCTGAAGCCATAGAAATGATAATAAGACCACCTGTTTGTTAAAGAAGATTGTGGAAATAAGTCTTTTGCAGGAAAAACCCCTCCAGGACAAATTAGTTAAACTAATCAGCACTTCATGACCTACAGGGCACAGATAGGAACCCACCCACTACCACCATGGCAACAATCATGTGACTAACCCACCCATCTGTCTGCTGTCTATCACTTCACATCAGTACCTGTGCTTACCTGCCCCCTTAGTGATGACTTGGAGCAGGTCACCACCCAGTCATCTTAATGACCTTCCCCCATCCAAGGTAAGTGGTTAAAAGGCCTCAACCACAAGCAGTCATTTGTCATTGCCTTACTAGACTCTAATGTGGCCATGTGCTCTTTGAGTTATGACTGTTGCCATGTTTACTTAAGCTTTGGCCCTCGCCCTTCCCTTGGGGAGGTATCACCTCTTTCTCTCTCTCTCTCCAACTTAGTTTCTAAATAAATGATATTTTCTAATCTAACTTCTGTGCAATTCTTTGCATCTTTCATGCAGCACCGAATCTCACACCAGATACCCACATCCCCAGTGGGCCTGACCTGCTGGGAGTGTGCCCTAACAGCAATGTTCTCAATTGCTCACTTTGTTTTCAGCTTTCTTAAGTTCTAAATCATGTGAACCTTCCTCACTGAATGATGTTAGCTCTGGCCTATGGAGTGATGCAGGTCATGTTTTCATTGCTAGTATTTTCCTGCCTGAAGAAGCAGGACACAGCAGGAGCATGAACCCCGTGGCATCAAGTCTTGCTGCCTTGTGTGTCATGGTCTGAGTAATGCTTGGCTGCTCCCCTAGATACCAACAAATCAAAGGGGCAGGGAATTAGTAAAAGAAGTTTATTTCTGAGTTCGAATCCAGGGAGCAGAGCCAGATTCAAGGTCTTTCAAAATGGTTCTGCTCACCCTCTAGGCTTTTACAGTTCACTTTTATAGTCCAGAGTTGTGATTAACTATATACTAGCCACGTGCCCAGCAGAGCATTGTATAGAACTTGAGTTTCAGCCACATTTATCAATAGTGACGTTTTTTCTGTCCAGATTTCCTGATGCCAGGTATCAGAGGTATCTCATAACTTTTATCACTAGGGCCCAGTAGAAGCATTAAGCAAGTTGGCCGTAGAGTAGAGGGCCTAAGACATCATGCGTTATGCAAAAAGTTATACAAATCACAAAGCTTATGATTACATTGATACAAAAGTTATATAATTCGCAAGGCTTACAATTACATTGATACTATATTATTCAAACTTATAACCACTCAGAAACAGGGAGTAAAAGGAGATTTGCATCTTTCAGTTGATGGGGTATAGACTACAGGGAAGCCAAGGATCTCCTGAAGCTACGTACTGGGAGTGCTTAGGAGATAAGGGGAAGCGCACCTTTTATTAGCTTTCAGGAATATCGTCTGAGGATGCACAGGAGTGCTTGCGCCCTGTCTATGCCCTTCTCTAGAGGCTGTGACAATATGGACAGACATTAGAGGACCTCTGTATTATGTGGACCTGTGGGAGATGGTGGAGGGAGCTGTGGGAATCAGGTGTCTATGGTTCTTGCTTTTAGGCAGCTTTCAGGGAGCACAGAAAACACTGCTTTTTCTACAGAGAAACCAAAAAACTTACAGTAGTAGTTCAGCAGAGTTCTGCAAAAAATGACATTCCTTTTTTTTTTGAGTTGGAGACTCACTCCTGTCGCTCAGACTGGAGTGCAGTGGCTGCTCCCGGCTACCGCAGCCCCGACCTGCTGGGCCCCGGCGATCCTTCTGCCTCAGCCTTCCAAGTAGCTGGAACTACAGGTGCGCGCTACCATGCCCGGCTAATTTTTGATTTATTGTAGAGATGAGGTCTTGCCAAGTTGCCCAGGCGGATCTCGAACCCGCGGGCTCAGGCAATCCACTCACCTCAGCCTCCCAAAGTGCTGGGATTACAGGCTGAGCCACCGAGCCCGGCTAAAAAATAACATTCTTGATAACTTTGTCCTGTGATGTAATAAGATGAAAACCCAGAAATGACTGATGACCTGGAAAGGTCCCACTGAACTGTTTCAGGACACCACATGCATCCTAGCAAAACGACAGAGCGAGGAAAGCCCTCATGGTGTAGGCGATTTCCAATGTCTGATACTGCAAGAAAGATCCAGACTTTGGAAGAAGAAACTAAATGCATCAAATCACAAGTGGGAGATGCTACAGCCCACTGAAGACTGTAGGGCAACTGAAAAAAGACTGAAAACGCCGAGATCTTCAGGGTTCACCTGGAGTCAGGTCACAGGCCTGCCCCAACACTGGCAGGGCCCTTGGGAGAAGAGGAAGGGGAGACGGTGTGGTGTCAGGGCAAGGAGACCAAGGGAGAGGGATCTTGGAGGACATAGCATCGTCGAGTGGGCGCTGAACGTTCAAGACAGGGAGGAAAATCATGTCTACCCCAACAATGCTGAAGAAGAGGAACAAAAGTCCGCCTCAGAGGTTATCATAGAGGCATCCCGACTGAGAGAGCCTCGGCTCAAAGGGCAGGCCAGAATCTTCAGATGAGAGGAAAGGACTGAACTTGGTCAACAGACAGAGATGGAGCATTCTGTATATGAGCTGGCCCATAGGGCACCACACACAGCAGGTGGCAGGGGGTCAAAGCTGATGGCCTGACATCCCATGAAGATCAAGAGCTGGACCTACAGAAAGTGGCAACAATCTTGAAGAAAAACTGAAAGAATAATTTATTCTTCTCAGAGATGGATCATGGTCTGGTGGGGGGTGGAGTGTGGTGGGGGAAGGAACCTCATGATCGTTGGATGAGAGCTTGGAGTATGAATGAAAGTTCATTATCTTCAGATGGGAGGTTGCAGGTCTTAGACCCAGAAAACCAAAATGGTGGTGTACCTTAACCTGCTTTAAAAAAATTTTGTTTAAAATATGAGGTCTTACTCTGTCACCTTAGCTGGAGTGCAGTGGCATGATCATAGCTCACTGCAGCCTTGAACTCCAGGATTCTCCTGCCTCAGCCTCCCCAACAGCTGGGTCTACGGAACCTTGAGCTTCTTGGGGTGGATCTTAATGCATTTGACAATCCTGGTGGAGCATTCAGCAGGGGCGTGTGCTTCCTGATCTCTGTACATGGGTTCACGCTTCCTCTGAGGTGGCCTGTCCTCACTCCTCATTGAACCTGCTTCTTGGCTGCCAGGCTCCTTCCCCCCTCCAGGACCTCGCCCCCGCTTCTTCCATACCTAATCCATGTGTCCTGAGGTCCCAATGGACAGCTCCTGTCAAGAGCACCTCCTCTTCCTCGACTTCCTTCAGGGCCCTGGTTCACCCCTCCCCAGCTGGTCTCCCACGGAGGATCCGTGGCTTCCTTTTTCTCCTTTAGGGCCTGGTTTTTCCTTGCACACCACCATCCAGAAAACGGAAGAGGTTTATCTCTTGGTCTCACTGAGTTTCCACATGACCCTAGGAGTAAAAATCCTGAAATGCTGCGAGGACATCAGGTCACTAGATTTTGCATTTTTGCCTTAAAATGTATTTGGATTTGACATATTTAATTTTAGGATGGATAGCTTTTTAATACAAAACTCATTTTCTTTCATTTTGCTTCTTGATATTAATAGAAATTTCAGATTGGGCTTAGGAGCTAAAGATCACTTGAGTATTTCCATCACGTTATACTCTCTAGAAAATATAAGTGTGGAGCTGTATTTGATAAGTCAGTCCGCATAATACAGTATCATCTGTGAGCAGCTAGCCCACAGGGCATTTACAATGGAGGAACACTTTTCTATGTGTTAATGTTTGTGTCTGCCACTCTTACAGGAGAAAGGTAAAATTGCTCGATGGCTTCAGCAAGTCATAGCTGAGTGAAAGCATGGCCAAGGAGTGGTGGCCTAGTGTGGAGGGTGGTCTGCAGAGGGGGTATCTAGCAGGGCTGGGCCCAGTTGTGTCCAGTGCCTCTGGCTATGCAAGACTCTGGCAGGGACAGGACTGATCTCAGCTGCACAGTGAAGGGGGAGGTGGGCTCAGCTGTGGCTCTTCACCTTGCCAGGAGACCTGGACCACTGGGACCCCCAGCATCTTCATTTGGAATGATGGTTCTATCCCAATGCCAGCCCTCTTCACCAAACTGTTTTTAAGCTTCACAGATGAATCAGTAGCATCTTGTGCCAGGCCTCGGGTCTGTGTCCTTGCTACTGGAGGATGAAGTATGGAGGTAGGTCTGCATCACAGCTGGGCTGAGGTAGAGTTAAGCGTACTCCCAGAATGGTCATGCTGGGGGATACAGGTGAAGGGAGCAAGACCCAAGCTGCTGTTACCAAGGCAAAGAATCACGGGCCGTGTGTGTGAGGCTGCTGTTACAAAGTGCCAGAGACAGGATAGCTTAAATAATAGAATTTATTTTGTCATAGTTCTTCAGACTATGAGCCCAAGATCAAGGTTTGAACAGGGTTGGTTTCTCTTGAGACCGCTCTTCTTGGCTTACCTTTTTACTGTGTCCTGATATGGCCTTTTCTCTGTGCCTGGTGCCTCTTCTTGTAAGAACACCAGTGATATTCAATTAGGGCTCCACCCTTCTGACATCATTTCCCTTAGTTACTCTCTAAGCTCCCAGTCTCAGTGTAGTCCCATGGGAGGTTAGGGTTTCAGTATATCTGGGGACACGATTCTGTCTACCCTATCAACAACAGGCAGGCCTGGCTGGCAGTGTGCCTCATGACCTTTGTGGTCAGCTGGATCATGATGTGTGTGGGGCTCCAGAAACATCAGGCCCTCTGTCCCCTGTAGCTATCAGAGGACATACAGCAGTTCAGGGCAGGCCGACCTTCCCCATGGTCCCTTGCAGCCACTCTGGCTGTTCCTCCTGCTTTGATTTCTTAGCTACACCTGTGAAAGACCCTGTGCTTTCTCTCCCTCCTTCACTAACTTCCCTGGCGAAGATTAAAACATAGATGCATATGAATATCCTAATGGGCGAGACAAAGTAGTTCTTATTGTGATTTTAATTTCAGCTTGCTCTAAGTTGCAGTTGTGAATCTTATCAAATGTGTATACAAACATATATTTAATACATACATACACATCGCCACGTGTGTGTGTGTGTGTGTGTGTGTGTTGTGTTGTGTTTCCCCTTACTTTAAAAAATATTCCAGGATGATATTTAACTTCCTCTTACTTTAAAATATTCCTGGATATATCATTTCTTAAGGTACATAAACTTGCATAAAACGACCCATATTTCCAAGATTTTCAAAAGGTTGAAACAGGAAATACATTTCCAAAATCTATCACTATAACTGGGCGATGTCTGGACGTGGCTCAGTTCCCGTAGTTACCTCTGGGAATGAGCAAAGTGATGACTTCCTGAGGCGGAACAGCAGCTTGTGAAGTCTGAAAGAGCTTACGTTTAGAAACTGCTCATGTACAAGGCGTGTTTTCCGATTTGAGATGTTGAAAGGTCAGGAGTTTTGCATGTTTTCTGTCTCCTGCCTTTCATGCTTGCAGTGACTTTGATATAGTTGACTATGGAATTAGCAGCAGTAAAAATGAACAAACACATACATGCAGTATTTGTCTTTCTGTACTCAGCTTATTTCACTTAGCACAGTGTCCTCCAGCTCTATTCATGTTGCCATGAATGACAGATTCTTCTTCTTTAAAGGTTGTATGGTAGCCTATTGTGGATGCATTCTATGTTTTCCTTATCCATCCATCTGTTGATGGACACCTAGGTTGCTTGTATGTCTTGGCTGTTGTGTAGAGTGCTGCAATGGACATAGGAGTGGGACACTGAGTAATCAGGCAACAGAGACATTCTCCAAGTCTTTTTAAAAAAATTATTGCTTGACAAACAACAACAGATGCTAGCGAGGATGTGGAGAAAAAGGAACACTTCTACACTGCTGGTGGAAATGCAAACTAGTGCAACCTCTTTGGAAGTCAGTGTGGCAATTTCTGAAAGAACTAGAAATTGACCTTCCATATGACCCAGCAGTTCCCCTATTGGGAATATACCCGGTCCTCAAATCATTCTACAAAAAAGATACCTGCACACGTATGTTTGTTGCAGCTGTATTCACAATAGCAAAAACATGGAACCAACCATGTTGCCCATTGAAGCTGGACTGAATAAAGAGAATGTGGTACATATACACAATGGAATATTATGCAGCCATGAAGAATGACAAATATATGAACTTCACAGCAACTTGGATGGATTTGAAGTCAATCATACTCAGTGCTCTATCACAGAAACAAAGAACAGAGCACCACATGATCTCACTCAGAAGCGGACCTTGAAAAATGATCATAATACTATAAGAAAGCAATTGGCAGTAGTGGGAAACTGCTGGGGTGGTGGTGGCAGGAATTGGCAGTTGAGGGAAACTGCTAGGGGAGGGAGGGTCATACCTCATCCACAAGGGTACCTGCATAATCAACGTTTGTATACCTAACCCTGAATTGTATCCCACATCTTTATAATAAAAAAATAATAAAAAAGAAAAATATACATGACCCACTTGTGACATGGAATGAAAAATGCTGCATTAGCCTCAGCCACGTCGCAAGCAATGAGAATGTTAGCAAGACTCTTCGCTGATGTTATTGTTTGGAAACGCAAGGCGAGGGCCACAACCTCTTCGCATCTTGCTCTTACTTAAAACATGCCTAATGGAAAAAAAAAATATTGTTTTAAAATCCAGGCATCTGTCTATCAACTTCATGACACTACATTCCCTAGCCATGATTCTTGGAAACCATGAAACGAACTGGGTCCTACAGTTCTGGCTCCTTGCCTGTCCCTCTGCTTTACCTATGTCACCAGCATGGCTTTTAAATCCTGTCCGTTTCTGGGCTCAGGTGACAGAGACCATGCTATCTGATGTTAATAGTCGGGGCTGGACTTTGGACTCAGGCCTTAAAGCCTGCATTCTTGATCCCTAGTGTGTTCTAGGGCATTAGCAAGCAGGCAAAAGCTCAGGGACAGCTTGCGGGGCATCTGACTGTGCCCTTTGCTTGTCATGACCGGATGGGGTCAATTCTCACCACTCCCCATAACCCAGACAAAGGGATCCATCCTACCCATCTCCCTGATTTTCCTTCTCTGGCCGTAGCTCTCCCACCATGTGCTCCCCTGTGGTCCAGGCTGTGTGTGTTTTTTATTTAGGTGCAGTGTGACTCCATGGGACTTTAGACTTAAGTGAGGAGAAATGGAGAGAGGGACTGTCCATATGATGCTGTTCACTTGGCACCAGCTTAAAGCACAGCAGAAAAACCTCATGCAGAGGTGATAGACAGGATGTGGATCTATTAAAGACACTAAGTGAAAGCAAACAAATAAAATCCACTCGGCAGAGCTAAAAAGGCTAACCAAAGACTCAGCTTTGCTAAGACCGTCTAAAAGTGTGAGTTATCAATCGAGACTTACTGTCAAGATTTCCTGGTACATAGTAAACAGTCACTAAATAAAATTATTAATGTTGTTATTATCTAAGTTAACAAAAGGCAGAGAAACTAACAATGATTTAATGGTTCATTTTGAACAAGTCAAATATTTTAAATTGTCTGGATTCAAGCACTATTTAGGAGGATAGGAGGGCTCTGGGTTTTATTTCAAGACACGTTCTTTCATTTAACGACTGTGTTGGGTACCTGCTGTGTGCTGAATCTAAGGATACAGTAGTGAGCATGGTGAGGTAGTTTTCAAGGGGGCTGACTCGGAAGTACACCAGTCGCCACATAAACCAGTTGTAGCTATAGGGCCATCTCTTCAGCATGACCCCTTCATGTTTCTGAGTTCTTTTGACCAGCTTAGTTGTCTACTGGTATTTTTCAGGCAAAGAACACACAAATGACCTATTGATAATTATAAACCATTTCCCCTAAAGAACAGAAATTTAACAGCGCTTAATAACTGTACCACTCTCTCCACCTCTACACCCTGTTGTGTGAGTATTCATTTTTCCAGCAAGTTGTGAGATTATCATTATTTCACAGGTCAGTGATGTTGGGGCTTGACACAGACAGGAGCTAATCTTTGTGAGCTCTGGGAGGGCTTTGTGCATCCATGAGCAAGGTGCTGACTGGTGCTACTAATCACCTTCTTAGTGGGTGTTTTCCTGAAAATGTTTGGGCATAAATTATGTTAATTATTAGTTTTAATAAGCACTTAAATGAGATAAAAATGTGGAGTTTCTGATTTACTCTAGACAAAGTAATTAGGAGGACAGGATCAATTTGATGGCTAACATGTTAAATGTTGTGATGTTCTAGTCCAATGGCACATTTGTGTGTAATTAACGCAAGTGATGCATTTTTCAACATATATCCTCAGAATCTGCCTGATTAAAAGGGGAAGAGGAGACACAGTCATTTTGAAATGCAAGACATTCTATGGAAGGACATAGCAGTGCTGTTGGAGCCCAGTCCAGGACTTTGGTATCTACTATGTGATAGGTCTATGATAAGTACTAAGGACACACTATTGTACTCCAAGTTATTAGGTCATTGATTCCAAAAGACCTCTGTTGAATGGAAGAAGAGAAGTGTGGGCTATGGTCTCCACTCTCCTTCCCTATCTTTGCTCTCCCCCTCATCTGTGCATTGGAATCATAATTATGGAAGCTCTACAAAATTAGCATCTAGAATCATTCTCCCCCTGCTCTTTTGTCTTGCCACTGTGACTGAGTAGGCCCTTGCCAGGGTGGCAGGGCTGCAAAACTGACGTATCCTGGATTGGATCAAGAGCAGGTGTTCCAGAGAATCACCTGGAATTTGAAGGAATGAGACATTTTTCTCGTTTCTTTTTTCTCACTCTAAGTACAATGCACTGTGTTTTTGGTTGGTGAGTAACCTTCTATGTTTAGTCAAGGACTCAGGATCCCTTTCTTGAGGTCCTCTGTGCCTTAGTACAGCAGAGTCCCTGTTAGAAAATGAGGAAAGAAGGAGAGGACTTCAGGTGAATGAGCTCTGTGGGCCAGGGCAAGTCACATCTCTCCTCCTCCCATTGGCCAGAGCTTGTTCCTCAGCTGCTGTAGGCTAGCTGTGTGGCCTGGAGCTGCCTTGCGTGCCGCTACCACGTGACCAGGGCCTCCTCAATCCTCTGCTTCCTCCCAGCACATGCCTGCACATTTGGACTTCTCCAGGTCCCAGCTACAAAAACATGAATGTAAGCCCTGCTCAGAAGTTCTGTTTGTTGTCTGAGAATTTACACTTGGAACAATCTCCAATTTTTGTTGAGTCTCTGTTTAGTTCTGGGCAGGGAGACCTATTAAACCACATCGTATAAGAGATAACATGTGCAGGAAACAATAGTTGTGAGATACGCTCAGACTCACAGACTAGCATTTTTTTTTCCAGGAGGACTTACTGCTCATTTTGATTAGGATTTGGCAATTATTTGATATGAATGACTGGATTTCTCCAAGGGAGATCTAAAATTCAAGATCTTGGCTTTTCTTCTGTTGAACTAATTGTATCCCAAGGCAAAAATTATACAACCACGGGTGATCCCACTTGAAGATTTTTAGTGGCAGCCGGGCTCCATGGCTCAGCCGGTAATCCCGCCTTGGGAGGCTGAGGTGAGTGGATTGCCTGAGCCTGTGAGTTTGAGACCCGCCTGGGCAACTTGGCAAGACCTCATCTCTACAAAAAATCAAAAATTAGCCGGGCGTGGTAGCGCACACCTGTAGTTCCAGCTACTTGGAAGGCTGAGGCGGAAGGATCTCCAGAGCCCAGCAGGTCAAGGCTGCGGTGGCTGGGAGCGGCCACTGCACTCCAGTCTGGGCGACAGAGTGAGACTCCAACTCAAAAAAAAAAGAAAAAAAGATTTTTAGTGCCAACAACTTGAATCTATAAAAACTTTCCATTTTTATAGATTTTGGGACCAAAAAATGCTGTCATTGATATCATATGATAGTATATAAGTGCTGCAAACTTAGATGTGAAATTTTCTTTGTATTGCATATTTACACTTAATAAGACAATTATTCTCAGCCATCATTAGCATACTTTATAAGAAATAAGTGCTGGTGATATTACAGAAGGGACTGTATATGTTGTGGCTGCTGGTGGGTGCCCTATTCTCTCATAACTCTCCTGTAACTATAAGGGATAAACTGATTTTTCTTTTCTTTTTTTTTTTTTTTGAGTTGGAGTCTCACTCTGTTGCCCAGACTGGAGTGCAGTGGCCGCTCCCGGGCACCGCGGCCTCGACCTGCTGGGCTCTGGTGATCCTTCCGCCTCAGCCTTCCAAGTAGCTGGAACTACAGGTGTGCGCTACCATGCCTGGCTAATTTTTTTGATTTATTGTAGAGATGAGGTCTCACCAAGTTTCCCGGGCGAGTCTCGAACCTGTGGGTTCAGGAAATTCACTCACCTCAGCCTCCCAAGGCGCCGGATTACAGGCTGAGCCACCGAGCCTGGCTTAAACTGATTTTTCAAATAGCATTGACATAGGACAGCAGAGTCCACTGTTGGGGTTCAGCCCAAGGGTCCAGGTGGGTTCTTGACTTTGTGCCGGAAAGAATTCAAGAGTGAGCGACCACAGTAAAGGGAAAGTAAGTTTATTAAAATAAAGGAGAAACAGAAAGAAGTTTGCCTTGTTAGGCAGGGCAACCCCTATACATTGCTGGGGTTTCAGCTGAAAAATGAAAGTAAGTTTATTGAAATTAAAGGAAGCTACTTCATAGGCAGAGCAGCCTGGATCGGACTATAGGAAGAACAGCAACTGTACATTGCCAGGGCTTTATTTTTTATTTTTTTAATCAATATTTTTTATTATGATATTGTGGGGTACAGTTAAGGGTTAGGTATACAAATATACATTGTTCAGGCACCCTTGTTGATAACAGGTATCTCCCCATCCCCAGACAATATTTACTACCGTTAATCCCATCTCCCTTCCCCTCCCCCACCATAGTTTCCCACCACTGTCAGTCATTTTCTTGTAGTATTATGTTGGATGTTCAAGGTCCACTATATGAGTGAGAACATGTGATAGATCTTTGTTTCTGTGAGAAATCACTCAGTATTATAGACTCTAGTTACATCCAGGTTGCTGCGAAATTCATGGTTTTGCTCTTTTTTATGGCTGTGTAGTATTCCATCGTGTATATGTACCACATTTTAAAAATCCAGTCCTCTTTTGATGGACAGCATGGTTGCTTCCAGGTTCTTGCTATTGTGAACAATGCTGTGATAAACATACGTGTGCAGGTATCTTTTTTGCAGAGTGATTTGAGTTCTTCTGGGTATATTCCCCGTAGGGGGATTGTGGGGTCATATGGGAGATCAATATTTAGAGCTTTTAGGATCACCATACTGTTTTCCACAGAGGTTGCACTAGTTTGCACTCCCACCAACAGTGTAGAAGTGTTCCCTTTTCACCACACCCTCTCCAGCAACTGTTATGTTTTGAGTTATTAATAATTGCCATTCTGACTGGAGTTAGGTGGTATCTCAGTGTGGTTTTGATTTGCATCTCCCTGATGATTAGTGAGGTTGAACATCTTTTCATGTGTCTGTTGGCTACTCGGATGTCTTCCTTTGAGAAGTGTCTGTTCATATCTTTTGCCCATTTTATAATGGGGTTGTTTGTTTTTTTCTTTTCAGCATGTTTGAGTTCCTTGTAGATCCAAGATGTTAAACCTTTGTCAGACCTGGAGTTGGCAAATACTTTTTCTCAGTCTGTAGGCTGTCTCCCTGCTCTCTTGATGGTTTCTCTGGCTTTGCAGAAGCTTGTCAGTTTAATGAGGTTCCACTTGTCTATCTTATCTCTTATGGCCTGTTTGTTTCGGGTTTTGTTCAGGTATTGGATGCCAGTTCCAATTTCCATGAGGTTATGTCCTTCATTTTCTAAGGTTCTTATGGTTTGAGGTTTTACATTTAGGTCTCTGATCCATTTAGAGTTAATTTTTGTGTATGGGGATAGATAGGGGTCCTGTTTCAATCTTCTGCATGTGGTCAGTCAGTCTTCCCAGCACCATTTACTGAATAGGTTCTCCTCTCCCCAGTAATAGGTGGTAGAGGCTTTGTCGAATATGAGTTGGTTGAGAAATTGAGGTTTGCTTCTGGAATCTCAATTCTATTCCATTGGTCTATATGCCTATTCCTGTACCAATACCAAGCTGTTTTGGTTATTGTAGCTTTATAGTAAAGTTTGAAGTCTGGTAATGTGATACCACCTGCTTTGTTTTTTTTGCTGAGGATTTTTCTGGCTATTCTTGGTCATTTGTGTTTCCATATGAATTCCTGTGTTGTTTTTTCTAGGTCTGAGAAGAATGTTGCTGGTAATTTAATGGATATTGCATTAAATCTGTAGATTGCCTTAGATAAGATGGACATCTTCACAATGTTGATTCTTTCAATCCATGAGCATGGGATATTTTTCCACTTGTTTGTGTCATCTTTGATTTCTTTAAGCAGTGTTTTGTAGTTTTCATTGTAAAGGTCTTTCACGTTTCTGGTTAGGAAGATGCCAAGGTATTTCATTTTTTTTGTGGCTATTGTGAATGGAATTGTGGTTTTTATTTGGGTTTCTGTTTGTTTATTATTGATGTAAAGAAATGCGATTGTCTTTTGCACATTTATTTTATATCTTGAGACTTTGCCAAAGGCCTTTATCAGTGAAAGGAGGTTTTTGACAGATTCTCTTTGGTTTTCAAGGTACACGATCATCTCATCTTCAAAGAGAGATAGCTTGACTTCCTCTTTTCCTATTTGAATACCCCTGATTGCTTTCTCTTCTCTGATTGCTCTAGCCAGAACTTCCAGTACTATATTGAACAGGAGGGGTGAGAGTGGGCATCCTTGTCTTATTCCAGTTTTCAGGGGAAATGGTTCCAGTTTTTGTCCGTTTAGGAGTATGCTGACTGTGGGTTTCTCGTAGATGGCTTTTACTATTTTGAGGTATGTTCCCCGTATGCCTAGCTGTTCGAGGGTTTTTATCAAGAAGGGGTGCTAGATTTTATCAAAAGCTTTTCCTGCATGTAATGATATAATCATGTGGTTTTTGTTTTGACATCTGTTGATGTATTTAATTACATTTATGGTTTACAAATGTTGAACCAGCCTTGCATCCCAGAGATGAAGCCCACTTAGTCATGATGGATGATTTTTGAGATGTGTTGTTGAATCTGGTTCGCTAGGATCTTGTTGAGAATTTTAGCATCTATGTTCATCAAAGATATTGGCCTGTAGTTCTCTTTCTTTGTTGGATCTTTACCTGGCTTGGGTATCAATGTGATGTTAGCTTCATAAAATGATTTGGGGAGAGTTACATCTTTCTCAATCACCTGGAATACCTTCAGTAGGATTGGTATCAGCTCCTTCTTAAATGTCTTGTAGAATTATGCTGGAAAGCCATCTGGTTCAGGGTTTTTTTTTTGTAGGTAGTTTTCTTATTACGTAGTCAATTGGCTTTAATTTTATAATTCTTTCTTGCTTATATGTTAAGCAGGGGATGGAATATTCATGAATTTCTTGGAAAATGGATGGAGAGTTCTAAGAATTGGGGTCGACCCAGCCTATTACTATAAATAGTGAGGGTCAGAACTGTCATGGTACTAGAGGGTGTGTTATTTAGCATGCTGATGCATTGTGATGAGTGTATAATGAGGGTCCAGGTCTGATAGCAGGAAACTTAGTCACCATCTTGGTTCTACCAGGCTCTAACAGGTTCTTAACTGCATCCTGTTTTTCTCTGTGGGCATTTATAAAACCAGGCTACTTACTTGTTTATAAAACTGTTTCAGCTACCTGTCCTGAGAAATTAACTTTGTTGTTTATTCTAGGACTCTAGTCCTGTTGCTTTCCTATCTCAGTATCAAGAGTTCATCCTTCTAGGTAAACAAGAGTCCTTTGAAGATGTTCAAGGATTAATGTTCGTGCACATGAAGCATTTCCAACATTCTTTGGAATATTCCAACATGCACAGAGCATTCCAACATTTTGTGCATGCTGGCTTCAAAAGGGTGAATGCACTGGGAGTTGCATTTTACTGTAATCGAAACCCAAGAACACAGAGGTTTAAACTCAATCAGGGATTGATTTCTTCTCATTAATACCCATCTGCATGTGGCCAGTCTATGCTGATGTGGTAGCTTCAAATTATCATGAGGGTTTCAAGTTCTTTATAGCTTTCTCTTCTGCTACCTTTCTCCTCATGTTATTAAGATGGCCATTGAAACACCAGCCATCATATTTCCATTCCAGCAAGGAAGAAGGGGGAGGTCAAAGGGCAAAAATGTTAATAATTATTTGATGAGTGATGTTCATTTACATCCTTTTGGCTGGAGCTATGTCAAATTCCCATTCCTAGCTGCAAAAGAGGCTGGCAACATAAATCCTAGCAGGTCACATGATATCCCTTGCAAATATTAGCCCACCTGGATAATCCATCATACTCTCCCCAACTCAAGATCATTAACTTAATCACACCTACAAGGTCATATTTTTCCCTCTTAAAGCGATACCTAGATACATTTTGAGGTCATTATTCAGCCTTCTAAAAAAATAAAAGCTGAGTGTCTGGTAGAGTTTAACTTGTAAGAGAGAATGTGTTCATGTGAAAATCAAAGTTCTGGGGACTCTGAGCATTGAAACAGAAATATCTATAGAATTTGAAACTTAGAGCAAACCCTTTGATAAACCATAGTTACCTGGGATGAAGAACTTATCCCATGTTAGGAATGAGCAGATCCTTGGAAAACTAGGCTGTCTCTACAGCTAGGTATTTAATGAGTTTCCCTGGGGTATCTTAGGGAGCTCAGATAACACTGTTTCCAGTAGCCCAGGGATTCAAACCCTGGGTGAAGTTTCCCTGGGTGGTTTTTAATTGGACCAGTTGTCATTTCTCTGTGCAGCAACTTTGGGGACTCTTTGAGAATCTCCAAAACCACTCCATAATTCATTGTTATGGCCTTGGGCACCACACTATTTATGGTGACCAAGTCATTACCCCAAAATGAATATTAATATTGAATGAGGAAATGTATAATTATTATTTTTAAAAATTTTTTATTATTTTTTTTAATTTTAAAATTGTAGGTTACCATTCAGGATTAGGTATACAAATATTCACTGTGCAGGTACCCTTGTTGATGAGGTGTGCCCCCTTCCCTCAGGCAGATCTCGATTACTGTCAATCTCACCACCCTGCCCTTCCTTCCCCCCAGCCCCGCAGTTTCCCTCTACTGTCAATCCTTTTATTATAGTATCATGGTAGTTGTTCAAGGTCCACTTATGAGTGAGAACATGTGATACTCAGATCTTTGTTTCTGTGAAAGATCACTCAGTATTATAAACTCTAATTCCATCCAGGTTGCTGCGAAGTTCATGATTTTGTTCTTTATGGCTGCGTAATATTCCATTCCAAATATTCCATTTATGAATGCGTAATATTCCATTCCAATTATTTTTGCAAGATTTAGAAAAAAATACAATTTGCAATTCAGAATAAAAAAATAAATTATATCTTACTGATAAAAAATGAGTACTTTTGGTTATGGAAAATAATTTAAGTTCTTTATATTTTTATAGTGGTTATATAATCATCAAATGTGATTAAAATTGTTATTCCTTACTCCACATCTAAATTTGTTCTTTTTAAATTTGCTATACCAGTTGGTGTCATTTGTAAAATATTTTATGACACTATTGGGTATGTATTTATTGATACACTTATCCATGTTGATAAAAGAGTTACTTTAAGCCTGTATGAAAGATGGAGAGCACAGAAAAGGGACGTTTACTATACACCCAAGTCATTATTATGTGATGATGCGTTTATAACCAAAGATGTGCTAATCGATCTTTTACCAATCCTCTTGATGGTTAAGAAATGGATAGTAGAGTACCTCATACTCAGTGATCTATCATAGAAACAAAGAACAGAGCACCACATGTTCTCAGTCATAAGCAGACCCTGAACATTTACCATAATACTGTAAGAAAGGGATTGTAGTGGGATACTGCTGGTGTGGGGGTCAGGGGTGGGGGGAGACATAACATCATAAACGTATCTGCTCTCAAAACCAGGCAAAGTGGGGACCAAAGGGAGGCCCAAGCTTGACCTGTACAATGACCACTTGTATACCTACTCCTGAATTGTATTCCACATCTTTAAAAAAAGGAAAAGAAGTGGATAGTATGGTTGTTTTCTAATCTTTAATTTTGTAGCCAGTTAACCTAGCCTTTTCTGTATTAGTGGCTTAAGCATATTTAAATGACAGAATTGGCTGTTTAGGTCCTAGCAGAAAAAAAATTCATCCATTTCATTTATGTAAATTGCCCCCCGTCTATGGGTTTTGATGGTGACACCATTTGGGAACCACTGAAACTATGGATCTTTAAATTTGAATACTCCTAAAAGACTATGTGTTCCAAATGTCTCATTTATAGTGTAAAAATCAGACTGCTTTTTCATAGTCACATAGCTAATTAATGGAGGAATCTATTTTAGAATTCAAATTTCTTACCAATCCATTTAGAGTTCTCTGTTTTCATTCTACTTTTTAATTGTGGTGGGGCAGTGTTTTTCAAGCACCACAGCACTCTATGTATCCCAGATCTTTCCCAGGATTACTGCCTAATTTAGATCATGTGTGAAGGAATTTTTATTGTTCTAGTCAAGAGATAATTAAAAAAAATTTTTTTTATTATAAATATGTGGGGTACATTTCAGGGTTAGGTATATAAACATTGATCATGCTGGTGCCCTTGTTGATGAGGTATGCCCCTCCTTCCCCTAGCAGTTCCCCTCAACTGCCAATCCCACCCCCCCAACAATTTCCCACTACTGCCAATTGCTTTCTTATAGCATTATAATTGTTCAAGATCAGCTTATGAGTGAGAACATACGGGACTCTGATCTTTGTTTCTGTAATAAGTCACTGAGTATGATCGACTCCAAATCCATCCAAGTGGTTGCAAAGTCCATACATTTGTCCGTCTTTATGGCTGCGTAATATTCCATTGTGCATATGTATTACATTTTTAAAATTCAGTCCAGCTCTGATGGGCAACACGGTTGTTTCCATGTTTTTAAAGACAAGTGGGATCTCATCAAATTAACAAATTTCTGCAAAGCAAAAGAAACCATCAAGAGAACAGGGAGACAGCCCACAGAATGGGAAAAAACATTTGCCAACTGTATATCTGACAAAGGCCTAACATCTAGGATCTACAAGGAACTCAAACATGCCGAAAGGAAAAAAACAAATAGCCCCTTTACAAGGTGGGCAAAAGACATGAATAGGCACTTCTCAAAAGAAGACATATAGGCAGCCAACAGACACATGAGATAATCTTAAGTAGTGTTCGTCAGGTGGAATTCGAGCTGAGCTGGCTGTGGGGAATGGTGTGGAGGCAGGCAGACTTGCTGAGAGTAGCATCACTTCCAGCTCATGCCAAGGAGAGCTTGTGTTCTAGTAAGGACAAGCTGGGATGAAGCAGAAATGAATTTTGGTCAAACAGTTGAACACCACTGAAGGGTGACCTAGTGAGAAGAAGACAGCTTTGTTCTTCTGAATGTTGTTGTGTTGTAGGGGTGATAGCATTATAGTTATTGCGGATTTATTTGGGGTTGTTGTGAGTTGTTTGAACCTTTTGAGTCTCCCACCAAAAATTCTGATATTTGAAAATGTGATGAGAACACAAAACCACGGAGAACCATTGAGTGAGGGATTTAGACTATGATGCCTACATAGGTACCTTCCAATGCTGAGTCTATGAGTCCATATGGTTTTTAGGCATGGTGGTATGGATTATGGGAACAATGTAAATAAACATTTGTTAATTATGATAAATTATTATTTAGCTGGGTTTCCAATTCCCTCAATGTGCCAGAAAACAAAGCTTTGTATGCCGTGCATGATTTCAACAGATGCCATCCATCAGTGACAGTCAACACCAAAGCCTGCTGAAGGTCGGTTGGTGGCAGATCTAGATGTTTCTATCAGGTTCCAACTTCTGATCTGATTGGATCCATTGAAGCAGGATGTGTGAGCTTCTTGGTTGGGTTGGTCTGACCTCAAGGGGCTAATCAGCAGTTCTTTTCTGGATCATTGTCGCCCCTCAACAATTATCATCTGAACAACTTATTGAAGAAGAATGGGCTTATTGTAGCAGGAGTTCTCAGGGAGGCACTTATGAGAAAGGCTTGTTTGAGCCAACACTCAGTCTGAGAGGCTCTTCACTAGTTAGCTCAGCGAATTTGGAAAAGTGCATCCAAGTTTTCTCCTTTGAAAAATAAGACTTTTGGCTGAGATAGCTTCCAAGGTAACTGTTGGCTCTAATGTGTGTTATTCGAGGAGATCATGGTGGCTTCATGAAAAATGTTACCCTCAGCCCTAGCAGACAGTTCCTGAAAAGAAGAAAATCTAACAGGCTATTTGATTTCCTTTGAGTTTTGGCACTTGAACAACCAATTCTTTCATCCTTTCAATCTTAAAAAACAAAACAAAATAAACCCCCAATAAAAGTCAAACTATACCTTTCAGAGAATGTTTATATTTTAGCTAAAGTCATATTTATTAAAGTCAGACTAGAAAAATCCTCACGATCAACAGAGTTCTTAACTTCAAGCTGTACACGGTTTTTCAAAAGCTTCCTCTGTGTAGGCACCATGTGCCCTTTCTCACTTAAATGTCACATTTGTGTTTTCTCTCATTCCTCATGGGCCCACCTTGGACCATCTTAGAACCTCCAGTTTGACTCAGGATTGGATTTCTCTGGCTGAGCTTGATGTGAATGCAAGCTGGTCTAGGTGTTTCTCATGCTCTCACTCTTTGCTATTGGGCTTACAACTTTCTTTATCTTTAACCGTCCACCCTAAACCCCAAACCTATTGAAGGATGATGTCAGTATTCTATTATAAAGAAAGAGTGAAAGCAGCAGAGGCAGTTTTGTAAAGCCCCAGTAAGTGGATTCTCCTTTAACTGAAGAGACAATCCTGGCCATTGCTTTTCTATGGGGAAACACTCAGGGTACACAGTGTTGCTCCAAGTCTTCTGTTATTCAGTGGATGAAGTTCTAAGAGCCCCCAGTAGTAGTGCTGCCATGAGCTTGTGGGGTCCCCTCTGCTTGTCTGCCCACTTGCAGGAGGCCAGTGGTCAGGGAACAGGTTTGGCGACAGGAGGGGAGATGTTTGAGTTCCGCCTCTACCACCTCCTGGGTGTGGGACTTTGGCAAGTTGTTTAATTTTTGTGAGCTTCAGTTTCTTCCCCTGTAAAATGGGCTTAATAATTTCATACCTCATAGAACCATATGAGGAATAAATGAGATAATATATGACAAACAGTTAGCCTGGGACCTAGGACATAGTAAGCACTGACAAGTGTTAGCTCTTGTTATTCCTGAACTTCTTTCATTTGGGTCCTTAGATCTCTCCAGGTGAAAATAAATTTCCTGCAGTCCCTGGCACAGGTGCCTAGTTTTTTCTTTGGCCATCCAAAGGAAAAACATACGACTGTAAATCTGTCACATTTTTTGTTGATGCAACAGTTTTAGATATTTAAATATTCATGTGTTTGGCAGATGCATTAGGGCCAGAGTGATAAATCTGAAACATATAGATGGCTATCTGAGACATTAAAGGGAGACAGATGGTCTTTTGGGCATCAGGGATTGACCAAGTGTGCATTAGTAATTCAGACCGTTGCACGTCGTTAAGTTTCAAGCTATTTTTCCTTCCTTTTTGTATAGGCTGCAAAGCTAAGTATGTTGTATTAACGGGAGCAAAGTATAAGGAAAATCAATATGATCAGCTTTCAAGGGAACTGGAAGTACAGGAAACGTATACCTTGAAAATTCTGATTTTTCTTTTAATGGGAAATAGCTTTATTATTTTAGGGCAGGTCAGCAGATATAGTTTTACTCTTTAAAAACACATTTTTAAACATTATACAAGCAATTTATTTTGGGGCAGAAAAATATTTGGAATATAGAGAAAAGGAGAAAAAAGCTTCCTAAAGTCTTTCACTTTAATACTTTTTTTGTTGTGTTTTCTTATAACATAAGTTTTTTTTCCACGTATAGGATTTTCTGTTCTTTGTTATGGTGATATTGTGCATATTATTTATTTTCTAATTCTTTTCTGTTTCAGCCATCATTACATCATTAAACACTTGAAACCCACCTAAATGTTACTACTAATAATGATTGCTAATGTTTATTGTGTGCGTGCTGTATTTCAGACACTATTTAACCAGTTGCTTGAGTTAATATGCTCATTCCTTACAACAGTTCTACCAGGTAGATCTTTTTATTAGTCGTATTATAGACAAGAAAACAGAGGCACAGAGAAGCTTCAAGAACTTCCCAAATCACAGACAGGAGCAAATAACAGAGACAGGATTAGCACCTGGGCAATCTGTATCTTGAGTCTGACTAAAAACTGCTTCTAGACAATTCTCAGTCAAATTATTCATAAGTTATTGGACAACAATTATTTTAAGCAGAGATATTGACAATTTTTACATGTCTAGACTTACCATATTAAAGTTTGCATAACCTTCACCTAATAAAGTGCAGAGCTCATAATGGGAACTGAGTATACATGTGTTTTTGAATGAGTGAATTAATTCCTAATTTGTGTAAAAGGCATTGGCAAAATTCTGTAGTAGATAAATATATTTCATTGACTCAACAGAATCTAGGTATGGAAGAGAGCATTTTCCAAAAATGACTGCAAAAATATTTCTACTTGCCCTACCAGGACCTTGCCTCTCCATAGAAAGGTGGGTTCAGGGCTGATCTCCTTGAATCTTAGGAGTTCTTTTTGTCAGCCTCAGTTGGTCTAGCATGGGAGAATTAATGCCATGTGGCTTCTGGGCCTAGGCCAAGAAGGCAAAAAAGCTTCTGCCTTGCTCTTTCTTGGGAGACTTGATTTTGGAATTCAGCCACTATTTTGGGTGAAAGACAAGTAGCCACATTGGGGGGTGGGAGTGGGGTGGGTGGAGCTCAGGGTTAGGTGTTCCAACCAACAACCAGTGTCAGTCTCTAGAGAGGGTGATCTGTGAGCCTTCAGGTGATAGCTCCAGAAGCTGCCCCAAGTGATGCCACAACAGCAGAAATGATCCTATCCCTCTGTACCTGTCAGAATGCAGATTTGGAAGCATCTATGGATGCTTGCTGTCTACACCACTGGGGTTCAGTCACTTGTTACCCAGCAGTAAATAACCAGGACATGAGGTTCATTGTGTTTAAAGAATCGCTTGAATAAGTCAGTAGTTTGAAACCAATTTCTGGATTAAAAGAACTTAAATAGCCAAGATTTTTAGAAAGGGAATTATCAATGTTTTAGCTTCTAGGAAGAATTTCTTTTCACTTTTAAAACAGAAATTTAGACTTTGTGTGTGTGAGTTGTTCAAGATGTAAGTATCATCTTATGATCTTTTCAGTTAAAAGGACCAAACCCACACAAATTGGCAGAGACAAAAACAGCAACAAATAAGCATACATGGGAAACTCTGATGTTGAAATTGTAGAGGCTTACTTTATAAAGGAATGAAAAGGGAAATCCTAAGAGAATTTGACTCTACTAATTTTACAGCTAGGTTGATTTGTGACCTGTTAGAAAGACAGAAATACAGTAAGTCTCTTACATACGAATCTTCAAGTTGCAAACTTTCAAAGATATGAATGTATGTTCACATTATTTGAGGGGGCACTGTTAGTGTTGGAGGCACAGGACCCAAACATAGAACAGTTCACAAAGGTTGCAGCAGTCTTTCAGAATGCAATCCAATGCTACCCTGTCATCTAAGATGAGAAAAAAGAGCAACTACCCAGACATCACTGACATGTTTTTTTCAAGAGAGCAGATAGAAGTGAATCCAGCAAGTAACCAGAACCTGTGCCATTAACATCTGGCGTGAGTGAAACTGCAGCTTGCCCCCTGTCTCCTATGGGTGACGATTCCTCAGCTCTGACATCTCCCACCTCCTCTCCCTCTTCCAGTCAGTAACTCTTCTGGCCTGTTCACTGGATGCCGGCCTCTGGATGCCAGCTGTTGTGCTGTACTATTGTACTTTTCAAAGTACTGTACTATAAGATTAAACATGTTTTCTTTATTTTTTGTGTTTGTTTCATCATGTATTATTTGTGTGAAAAGTATTATTAAGCTTATTATAATACAGTACTGTATAGTCAATTGTATTAGTTGGGTACCTAGGCTAAGTTGGTTGGACTTTTGGACAAATTGGACTTACAAATGTGCTCTTGGAATGGAACTCGTTTGTATGTAGGGGATTTACTGTACTGTATTTCATTTTTTGATTATATATATATTTATACTTGTTATTTCAATAGCTTTAGGGGGTACAAATACTTTTAGGTTACATGGATACATTATATACTGGCAAAAAAGTCTGGGCTTCAAGTGTACCATCCATCCCTACTGTGCACATGTACCTGATAGTGATTTTTCATCCCTCCACCTCTTCCCACCATCCCCTTTCTGAGTCTTCATTGTCCGTTACACCAGTTATAATTTATACCTTAAGATACCATTTGTACCATAAGGATCATGCCTTTGCAGATCCTTAGTTTAGCTCCCACTTATAAGTGAGAACATAAGGTGTTCGGTTTCTCTTCCTGTTTTATTTCACTTAGGACGATGTTCTCCAATTCTATCCAAGTCACTACAAAAGATATTTCATTATTTTTTTTATGGCTGAATGGGCAAGTCTGCATTTTGTTGATTTATGACTCTATGCAGTTTTAAAGTCTGTATCCTAATTATTTATTTTTATTTTTTGTGACAAGGTCTCATTCTGTTGTCCAGGTTGAAAAGCAGTGGTGCGATCGTAGTTCACTGAAGCCTCAAACTCCTGGAGTCAAGTGATCCACCTGCCTCAGCCTCCTGAGTAGTTGGAACTACAAGCATGCACCACTACACCTGACTAACTTTATTTTTTTTGTAGAGACAGGGTCTTGCCATGTTTCCCAGTCTGGCCTCAAATTCCGGGCCTTGAGTGATCCTTCTGCCTTGCCCTCCTAAAGTACTGTGGCTGGCTGCTAGCTATTGAAAATATAAATTGATTGTGCATGGATCTAGAGAAAATTGCTCAAGATCTTTACATACATCACTCCATTTAGTCTCACACACAACCCCTCAGGTAGTACCAACATTGTTCCATTTTTGTAGGTGAGGAAACAGGCCCAAAAAAGTGAAGTGCAGTCTTGTGCCACATTATGACCTTTTGGTCAGCATGGACCGCATATATGCTGGGTGCTCCATAAGATTATAATGGAACTAAAAAATTCTTATCCTCTAGTGATATTGTAGCCTTCCCAATGTCATAGTGCATTATTCACATGTTTGTGGTGATCCTGATGTAAACAAACCTACCATCCTGCCAATTGTATATTAATAAAAGCCTAGCAGTACAATTATGTGCAGTACATGATATTTGACATTGATGGCACACGACTATGCTACTGGTTTATGTATTTATTATACTGTACCTTTTTAGGCATTATTTTAGATTGTACTTCTCTGCTTATGAAAAAAAGTTCACTGTAAAATAGCCTCAGGTGGGTCCTTCAGGTTTTCCAGAAGAAGATGTGGAGGTGGAAGACAGTGATATCAGTGATCCCGCCCTGTGTAGGTCTAGGCTAATGGATGTGTTTGTGTCTTAGTTTTTTTAGCAAAAAGTTTAACAGGTTAAACAAAAATTAAAAAAACAGAAAAGAGCTCATAGTATAAAAACATAAAAGTATATTTTTTGTGCCACTGTGCTTGTGTTTTGAGCTAAATGTTATTACAAAAGAGTAAAAAAATTAAAAAAGTAAAAAGTTTATAAAGTAAAAAGTTACATTAAGCTAAGTTTAATTTATAATTGAAGAAAAATTTTTTAAATAAAAAATCTGGTGTAGTCTAAGTGTACAGTGTTGATGAAGTCTGCCGTCATGGACAGTAATGTTCTAGACTTTCACATGCCTCATCACCCACTCACTGACTCACCCAGAGCAACTTCCAGTCCTGCAAACTCCATTCACGGTAAGGGCCCTATACAAGAATATTATTCTTTATCTTTCATACCATGTTTATACTGTCCTTTTTCTTAGTATGTTTAGTGACACAAATACTTAACATTGTGTTATAATTGTCTACAGGGCTCAGTACAACTGTACAGGTCTGTGTCTTGGGGCCATAGACCACACCAGGCAGCCTTGGGGTTATAGCAGGCTGTACTATCCAGGTTTGTATATTCTAGGATGTTTGCACAACGATGAAATCACCTAGCAATGCACTTCTCAGAAGGCATCCTAGTTAAATGACTGTAATTTGCTTGAAGACGCACAGTAAGTAGAAAGGCTGGTTCCCAGGCCTGGGAAACCCTCAAAGCCTATGCTTTTAAGCAGCCACTTTCCTCTACTGCCTTCTTATTTCAGAAAATTCACCAAAATTAAGTTTCTATCATTAACTGGATTTCTCCTCTCCACAGACATTTAAAAAGAAAAATAATAGTAAAGCAACTTGGTAATGGAGTTGTTTAGTAAGTCAGTTTGGTGTCAGCCATGGGGGCTATACATTGAGAGGAGATCAGACCTGAGAGGCCCAGGGACTGTCCAAGCCAGCCTGGCTGCCTCAGAGGCCGAAGACAGTATAACTGGGAGTCAGGTCAGAGACCAAAGACAAATAGAACTGGCATTAAGGGGGACATCTAAGGGCACACGAGAACCCCAGAACAGTACAGGTACAATAGTCTATGTACCTAATACACTGTGGCCCAGGAGTTCCAATAGTGACTGGCCTTTCAGCACAAGTTATGGATCAAGAAGTCAACCAAGTCATGGAGTGGTCTTGCCAACAGCTCCTGGCCCCATCGGAAGCTTCCGGGCATGATTCCTATTGAAGAACAGGTTCAAAAACCCAGCAGATATCACTGAGCACCTGCCATGTACAAGGTGCTCATTCAGAGTGTGGGTGACATGAATATGGAATAGGACCCTGTTTACCACGAGCATCCAGCCAGAAGCCACAGGTAACCCAATGCCCTCAACAGGCCTCAACAGCCTCAGCAGGGAGCAAATCCCCAAGACCCTGCTGAGGTGGTGACCAAGAGGGAATGGTAGTGCCTGCCATCGTCTCCTTCCCACCACACTTCATAACCGAGGTGGCTTTCTGTCCCAGACACAGCCTCCGCCTCCCCTTGGCCCCTGCACTGAAGATCTCTGCCCACTGTCTTCACAACCACCCTGGAAGTCGTCTTCTCAAGGGAGGCTCTTCTCTGCCGCCTTAGCATTCTGTGGTCACGCCCACCATTCTCTGGTTGCGTTTCAAGGTGGGTCCTTTGTCCCACTCGTCAGTTGGTGGGGTACTCAAGAGCAGGGTACACCTGTTTCTCCCATGGTCTGGCATTTATCAAGTGTCTTGGTAGGCCAGACATGGGGTTATGTGTTTTAGATATGCTATCTATTTTGCAATTTTCCTTCTTAACAAATAGGAAACCAAGGTTCAGAGAGATTAATTAATTTCCCAAAGGTGCACAGCTAAACTATGTCTGACCCTTTCCACTAAATGACCCCAACTCAAGCATAATGAGAATTCTACAAGTGTTGAAAGACGGAATGGATGACAGTGAGTAAGAGGTTGGACCTGACTGAAAATAGAGCCAAGACGTGGCTGCTAAATGCAATTCTAGAAAGTGCTCACAGGCAGTGGAAACAGATGTTCCATTGCTCACTAAAACAGCCAAACATTGAAGAGTCAGTGATGTTTTCTCCAAGTCATCTCTGAGTTACAAATATTCTCTTCTTTTCTCTGTTCTTGCCTATGGATCTTTTTCCAATTCATGTATTCACTCATTCATTCAAAACATATTGTCTACTATATACTGGATAGTATTTTAAATGTTGGGAATTTAGCAATAAATAAAACAAATCTCTGGTTGACTTGAGTTAAGTCTCATGTCTGTGTGTGTAAAATGCAGAGAGAAAGAGAGAGAGAGAGAGAGAGAGCTGGCTAAGGAGATGGAGCTGCTAACTGCTATTTTACACAGGTTGTCCTCATTTCTCGGCACCTTTTGCTTCAGCCTTAGAATTCAGGGTCAAGGGCAAGGGATACATAAATGGAAACATTTCCAGCATCTTGGGCTAAAGCCCTGAATGCGTTTTCCCATTGAGAGTTGCCCTCTTGAACAAAGAAGAGCAACACAGGACATGCAGAAGACACAAGACTCTCCTAGCCTTGAGACAAGCTCTAACTGAAGTCAAGGAAAGTGGCTGAAGAGATTGCATGTTTCAAGATAAGTGGACTGGAGGAGGAGATTTTTGTTAAGGCAGTAGTTTGTTGACAAATCTTATTAGGCAATCTAAATTCCAAAATTCAACAGCTAAAAAAGATCCATAAAAGAGTATCTCTTCCAAGCTGGGCCTTGTCTCTACATTTGAAAGACGTATGTGAGTTCAGAAGGCCACACATGACTGGGTTGTGCAAGACCTACTAGAACCAGTGGATTTCATGCCACACTTCTTCTTTCCACCTCCTTTGTCATAAAGTAGAATCTTTGTCTGAGGCAATAGTATGTGGAGAATTGTGTCAGATGACCAAACCCTATACGAGCTATCAGACTGTTGTTCTGGCTGAAGCTCTGTGGGCAGAACAAAGACTGAACCGTACTTGAAATATGTATTCATTCAGGTTGATACGGATCACTGCCCCTTTCCAGGAGCATGTAAACAACTTTTCACCGAGCAGCTAGCTGGTCTCCACGAGGGATGATATCATACCAGGGGCTAAGTATTCATCTCTGTTGCTGGCAGGCTGGACATTTGGCAGGGGCAGTAGCTAGATCAGTCTTGGAAAGTGAGAGCCAATTCTCTTAGGCCCATGCGTCATCTCCATCCCTGCTGCCATGGCGACTTGGTTCATGGGTCCACTGTGCCACCTCAGGGTGACCTTTGACAGAGACCGACTGATATCAGCTGTCTGAGACAACTTGGGTGTTTAGTTCTTCTTCCATGGTGGATGCTGTCTGGTGGGTGTCCTCATGCTATGCAGAGATCTTCACACTCGGTTACTCTCCCAAACCTATGCATTTGCCTCTTCTCCAGAACACTATGTTTTTGATAATCCAGTCTTGCTCTGTGTAGGTCTCTGACCAACTGTCCAGACTGTTCACCACTAGTCACGAGTTGGTGTTTGTTCTGACCTCGATTTTTCTCTTCTCCCACACCAAGAGGATGGTAAGGTGCACAACTCCCATCTCTGCCCACTGGAAGAGTTTCCCATATCACTGTCAGTATTACCCACCACTGAAAGTGCTATAACACCACTGAAAGGGCTGTCCAATTTTGGCCTCATCTACATGCTAAGCTCAACCATTTATGAGCAAAATTTGACCACAAGGGATCCTCACCTCCAATGTGGCAGCATGTGGGAGCCGATAAGCAGCATTGCAAGTCTATGCCTGTCCATCCCATGTGAATGCAAGCTGCTTCTGGTCCTTATTTCTGACAAGGATGGAGAAAGAATGCATTTGCCACATCACTGGCTGCAGAACTGAAGCTGTGTTCATCTACTCAACGGAAGATACGACATCTGCATAGAAGCTGCAATTGGGGATAGTGCTTGACTGAGTTATGGATCCTCTGTCATCTGTTAGGATCTGTCTGGTCCTTGCAGGGGTCAGACGAGTTAAGTAAACTGGGACACAATGAGGCCTTACTACCCTTGCAATCTTTAGGGCACTGGTCACTGCCGTTTCTTCTTGGAGTTGATAGTTTTGATTCACCGTGTGTGTGTGTGTGTGTGTGTGTGTGTGTGTGTGTGTGTGTGCGTGTGCGTGTGTGTGTGTGGTGATTTTAGTGGCTTCCACTTTGCCTTTTTCACTTTTGCCACAGACCAACAAACTAATGCAGGTGGTGTGTTCACTATCAATTATGTTTATTTTAATTATACATTTGGGGCCCAATGAAATAACAGCAACAGTGTCTGTTTTGAGCTGGCACTGGACCAGGACTCCATTTATCACCTGGGCTCATACACCTCATTCTAACAGAGATGCTGTGATGATGTTTCAAAGACAGTTTAAATCTAGTGTCTGATAGTCCTTGAGGTGTTTGGATATGGTCCTTTGCCCTAATGCACAATTACCTAAGTAAACAGCCATGGCCCCTTTGGGGAAGAACTGAGAGAATCATTACCATATGTGCACTTGCTAGCATATTCTAGCTATTCCTTCCCCTGGGGACAGAATGTTGCCTTCAATAAAAGGGCTCCTGGCAGGAAAACTGGCTCAAGTTTGGAAGCTGGGCAAGGGAGTATGCCTTTTGATTAGGGTGGCCACTCTAAGCCTCCTAATTACTCACCATTAATTTTTTAACATTGCATAGATTAAGCAATTAATACTCAAGTTGGATGCCCGTCCATGTTGCTCTTCAGCACACTGTGTTCTGGAATCATCTCCATAGTCTTCAGAGGTCGGGCTTCCTGGCTGGCCTTCCAGTCTTGCTGCTTATTGTGACAACTGCACCTCCCTTGCTTCTGGCTGCTAAGTGCTGACACCTGCCTTCTCCAATGTTCAGCATCTGCCATCCCCATTACTTACTACCAGTTGTGTTTCAACATCTTCTGGAATCACCCTAGCCTCCAGCACTACTGAGCTCCATAGTGATGCTGGTGTCTCTCTCCATACTGTCTTCCTTGTCTCTGATAAACGGGGTCCTCAGCAGTTTTGATAGTTCTGCTTCATTTAGTGTGCGCCTTTGTTATCCAAGTTTCCAGGAACAATCCTACAATGCTCCTTCTTGGATGTTTAATTCTATATGCGAGAAAAGTTCTCCAGTTGTTACCAGGCAAAAGGGCTCAGTGCCTGGTGCACCGGAAGCCAGTACTATGACTCCAAGTTTTTGAGAAAAGAAAAGCTTTTTTTGTGACTTGACTCACTAGGAAACAGGAATCGATCTCAAATCTGTCTCCCCCTGCTGTCTTTAAGGCAGTCATTTTATTAGAAAAGGTTTAGGGCATAGATCCTGAGATTAGCAGTGATTGGTGGAAGAAAAGGGGAGGTCTGGAAAGTCCTCAGACATGTGCAGTTATCTCTTCATGCTCTCAAGGAGTACATGTGTGAATTTGGGACGAGTTAGTGTAAAACATGCAGTGGAAATTTGGGCTGTGATGCCGGCGAGCTTGTTCTGTGCAGACGCCAGTCTGTTATACTGGTTCCTACCGATTTCAGCCAGTTTTGTTATTTTATAAGTGGAAGGAGTTTCAGCAAGTTGTTCTTTTTCTTATCTGCTTCCTGCAAACACAAGAATTTCTGTCAGTCATTGGTTTCTTTAACTCTGAGGCACAGCTTCACAATTTCAGTAAACTCTCCCCATTCCAACTTTTATGCTCTACCAATCTTGACCCAGCATCCTCAGTATCTGGTCCCATATAGACTCTTATGGTTGTTGCTGGTACAAGCTGGTTAATGTCTTGCAGCAACTTCAGCATATAGTGCTCAAATTTAGTGACTTAAAGCAGCTATTTTTTTAATAGTTTATATTTTTCTGAGTTAAGAATACAGGCAGGGCTCAGCCAGGTGACTCTTATTCTGCAGGTTTCAGTGGAGGTCACCTGGTGTGTTTGTCTGGATAATAGGCTGATCTGGAGAGTCTAAGACAGCTTCACTCATGTGCCTGGTGTCTAGACAGGGATGACAGTCGTGGGGTAATCAGACTTCTCACATGGCAGCCCAGGGTACCCAGAGAGCAAGCTACAAAAGACGCACGTAGAAGCTAGAAAGCTTCTTATGACCTAGGCTTATAAACTCTATTCTTTTACACTGTTTATTGTTTGTTTTATTAATGAGGTTAGTTTTCTTACTGGGGTTAGATGGTATCTCAATGTAGTTTTGATTTGCATTTCTCTGATGATTAGTGAGGCTGAGTACCTTTTCATGTGTCTGTTGGCTGCCTGAATATCTTCTTTTGAGAAGTGTCTGCTCACATCTTTTGCCCACTTTTTAATGGGGCTGTTTTTTTTTCCTTTTGGCACATTTGAGTTCCTTGTAGATCCTGGTTATTAGGCCTTTGCCAGATATACAGCTGGCAAATATTTTTTCCCATTCTGTGGGCTGTCTCTCCACTCTCTTGATGGTTTCTTTTGCTTTGTAGAAGTTTATTAGTTTGATGAGGTCTCACTTGTCATATCTTATCTCTTTTGGCTTGGGATTTTGATCAGGAATTGGTTGCCTATTCCAATTCCTGTAAGGGTGTCTCCTGTGTTTTCTAAGATTCTTATAGGCTGAGGTTTAAGTTTAGGTCTTTGATCCATTTAGAGCTGATTTTTTTGTGTGGTGACTGCCGCAGCCTGCTCAGCTGCCTTGAGGGTCCCATGAGAGAGCGGCGAGAGATTAAGAAAGACACAGACACAAAGACATAAAGAAAAGCTGGGGCCAGGTGGAATACTTTCCTCTGATGGAGGAGAAGTGGCCCCGAGTTAGCTCAGCATGTTTATTTTATAATTAAGCACAAAGAAAGTTGGAAGAAATTCAAGGTCTGTGAGGGAGCCATAACAGAATTTTGTTGCTACCTAAAGGCGAGTTGTTTCGTGGTTATCTTGTTGTGACTAAGGCTTTATTTATTCTATGTGGACCTGGATGTGTGAGCATCTGAGACACCATTTCATGGAGGAGGCTGCATCCCTTGTCTTTGGCTAGGATGCGGAGTTACCAAGCGAGACCTTGACTACGAGCTTGGGGCCATTAAGTGAGACCTTGCCTTCGCTTGGGGCCTTCACTCAAGGCCTGCTACAGTGACAGTGCTTGTCTGCTCCCCACATCACATCTGCTCCCAACAGTGATAGGTAGTGGTCCTGTTTCAATCTTCTGCATGTGGTCAACCAGTTTTCCCAGCACCATTTACTGAATAGGTTCTCCTCTCCCCACAGATTGTTGGTGGAGACTTTGTTGAAGATAAGTTGGTTGAGAAATTGAAGTTTTGCTCCTGGAATCTCTATCCTGTTCCATTGGTCTGTATACCTATTCTTTTTTTTCTTTTTAAATAAAGATATAGGGTACAATTCAGGGATAGGTATAGAAACGTTGATTATGCAGGCACCCTTGTTGATGAGGTGTGCCCCTCCCCCCAGCAGTTTCCCTCAACTGCCAATCTCCCCCTTCCCCGACAGTCTCCCACTACAGTCAATCCCCTTCTTATAGTATTATAAATGTTCACGGTCTGCTTATGAGTGAGGACATATGGTACTCTGTTCTTTGTTTCTGTGATAGATCACTGAGTATGATCGACTCTAAATCCATTCAAGTTGCTGCAAAGTCTATATGTTTGTCCTTCTTTATGGCTGCTTAATATTCCATTTTGTATATGTACCACATTTTTTTATCCAGTCCAGCTTCTATGGGCAGCATGGTTGGTTCCATGTTTTTGCTTTTGTGACTAGAGCTGCACCAAACATTTGTGTGCAGGTATCTTTTTTGTAGAATGATTTGAGTTCCTCCAGGTAAATTCCAAATAGGGGAATTGCTGGGTCATATGGAAGGTCAATTTCTAGTTCTTTCAGAAATCAGCACACTGTCTTCCAAAGAGGTTGCACTAGTTTGCATTCCCACCAGCAGTGTAGAAGTATTCCTTTTTCTCCCCATCCTCACCAGCATCTGTTGCTGTTTGTTTTATTAATGATGGCCATTCTTACTGGGGTTAGGTGGTATCTCAACGTGGTTTTGATTTGCATTTCTCTGATAATGAGTAAGGCTGAGCATTTTTTCATGTGTCTGTTGGCTGCTCGTATATCTTCTTTTGAGAAGTGTCTATTCATGTCTTTTGCCCACTTTTTAATGGGGCTGTTTGTTTTTTTCTTTTCAGCACATTTGTGTTCCTTGTAGATCCTAGATGTTAGGTATGCCTACTCTTGTATCAACACCAGGCTGTTTTGATTACTGTTGCCTTATAGTAAAGATTGAAGTCTAGAAGAGTGATACCTCCTGCTTTGTTTCTTTTGCTGAGGATTGTTTTGGCTATTTGTGGTCATTTATGTTTCCATATGAATTTCTGTATTGTCATTTCCAGGTCTGAGAAGAATAATGCTGGTAATTTAATGGATATTGTGTTGAATTTGTAGACTGTCTTTGGTAGGATGGACATCTTAACAATATTGATTCTTCCTATCAATGAACATATGATATTTTTCCATTTGTTTGTGTCTTCTTGGATTTCTTTGAGCAGTGGATTATAGTTTTCATTGTAAAGGTCTTTCACGTCTCTGGTTAGGAAGATGACAAGGTATTTCATTTTTTTGTGGCTATTGTGAATGGGATCGTGCTTTTTGTTTTTTCTCTCTCTGCTTGTTGCTGGTATATAAGAATGTGACTGTCTTTTGCTCATTTATTTTGTACCCTGAGGCTTTGCCGAAGTCCTTTATCAGTGCAAGCAGGGTTTTGACAGATTCTCCTGTGTTTTCAGGGTATAGGATTATATCGTCAGCAAAGAGAGATAACTTAACTTCCTCTTTCCTATTTGTATACCCCTGATTTCCTTCTCTTATCTAATTGCTCTAGGTAGGACTTCCAACACAATTTTGAACAAGCGGTGTGACAGTGGGGAGGCTTGTCTTGTTCCAATTTTCAGGGGAAATGTTTCCAGTTTCTGTCCGTTTAGCAATATGTTGGCTGTGGGCTTATCGTAGCTGGCACTTACTATTTTGAGCTATGTTCCTTCTATGCCTAGATGTTTGAGAATTTTTATCAAGAAGGAATGCTGAATATTATCAAAAGCTTTTTCTGCATCTAATGATATAATCATGTTGCTCTTGTTTTTACATCTGTTGATGTATTTAATTATATTTATGGTCTTGCAGATTTTTTTTTTCGATTTGGAGTTTCACTCCGTTGCCTAGGCTGGAGTGCAGTGGCATGCTCATGGCCATCCCCGTGTCAACCGTTGGGCTCAGGTGATCCTTCCGCGTCAAACTTCCAAGTAGCCAGAACTACAGTTGTGCGCTACCATGCCTGGCTAATTTTTTGACTTATGGCAGCAATGAGGTCTTACCAAGTTGCCCAGGCTGTTCTCGAACCCATGGGCACAGCATTCTGCTCACTTTGGCCTCCCAAAGTGCTAGGATTATATGCTTGAGCCATCATGCTCGACCAGTCTTGTGGATTTTGAACCAGCCCTGCATCCTGGAGATGAAGCCTTCTTGGTCTTGGTGGATGATATTTGAGATGTGTTTTTGGATCTGATTTGCTAGAATCTTGTTGAGAATTTTTACATCTATGCTCATTAGGGATATTGGCCTGTAGTTTTCTTTTTTGTTGGATCTTTACCTGGTTTGGGTATCAGTGTGATGTTAGTTCTATAAAATGATTTGGGGAGAATTCCATCTTTCTCAACTGTCTGGAATACTTTCAATAGGATTGGTATCAGCTCCTTCTTGTATATTTTGCATAATTCCACTGGAAATCCATCTGGTCCAGGGCTTTTTTTGGGTAGGTAGTTTTCTTATGATGAAGTTAATTTCCTGGTTTTTTATTGGTCTATTTAGGGACTCAATATCTTCTTGTTTCAACTTGGGAGGTTGTGTGATGTCAGAAAGTCCTTCATTTCATTTAGGTTATCAAGCTTGCTTCTATACAGGTGTGCATAGTAATCTCTGGTAATCTTTTGTATTTCTTCAATGTCAGTTGTGGTTTGATCATTTACATTTCAGATCGTGTTTATTTAGGCTTTTTCTTGGTCATTCTGGCTAGGGTCCATCAATCTTGTTTATTCTTTCAAAGAACCCAGTTTTCATTTTGCTGATTTTTCTATGAAATTTTTTTCTTCTGTGTCCTGTATTTGGGCTTTTACTTTGGCGATCTAGAGTCTTCTGCTAAAGTTAGGGTTTTGGTGGTCTTGTCTTCCCAGTTTCTTTAGGTGATTTGTTGGGTTGTTAATTTGTGATCTTTCCATTTTCTTGATGTGTGCTCATACAGACATAAATTCCCCTCTTAGAACTGATTTCACAGCATCCCAGAGGTTTTGGTAAGATTTTTCTTCATTTTTATTTGTTTCCAGCAATCTTTTAATTTTTGTTTTGATTTGGTGTTGACCTGATAGTCGTTCCGCATCATGCTGTTTAGTGTCCATGTCTTTGTGGATTTTGGGGGAATTTTGTTAGTGTTGATATTGACTTTATAATATTCATTTTATTCCACTGTGGTCTGAGAAGGTGCATGGCTGTATTTTGATCTTATGAAATTTGTTTATGCTTAAGTTATGGCCAAGGATGTGCTTGATTCTGGAGTATTTTCCATGTGGTGGAGAGTAGAATGTATATTCTGTGGTTGTTGGGTGCATATTCTGTACGTATCTATTAAGTTCATTTGGTCAATCATCAAGTTGAGGTTCCTGATTTCTTTGTTGATTTTTTTTTTTGCCTTGATGATGTATCTAGGGTTGTTATTGGTGTATTTATGTCCCCAACTATAAGTGTTAGAGTCAATATCTTCTTTTAGTTTACTTAGTAGTTTCTTTAAACAGTAGTTTTTAGAAGGCAGGTGTGGTTTTGAGTAGACTTAAGGGATTGTGTCACAATACCTGGTATATAATTATCACAGATTAGATTAAGGAGCTGTGATTAAGTAGAGAGGGGCAAAGCTGAATGATTCTGTAGATGTTTAGGAACTTAAATTTGCAGGATTTGGTGATGAATTGACTATGTCAGATAGGGAAAAGAGTTTTTAGTAATGTCTTCCCAGTTTTTGGATTGCACATCTTGAAGAAAAATTGGGCCATTCTTTGGCAGGAGACATACATGACACACATGGACTTGTGAAAATTGGAGTTCCCCTTGGACACATGACTAGGTGTACTTTTGAGATCCCTGCATGAAGGACACAAGGGTCTGGAACTCTGAGTGAAGGTCTGGCCTAGCCATAGGGATTTTGGATTGATGATCCCATATGAGGTATGAGTGAGATGTGAGGTGAGAAGAGAAACTCCACTGATGGGGTCTACATGGGCACAGGCCAGGAGCACAGAAATTACTAAGCGATCAGAAGTCATTTGCAGACTGGTTTCCTGCTTGTCTAGAATCAGAATTTCCAGAGGTGGAAATTCTCTCTGTTACAGTTCTTGGGAGTGTGTGTGTGTGTGTGTGTGTGTGTGTGTGTGTGTGTGTGTGTGGTGGAGGGTGAGGTGGGGGGTATGTGCATATGTGTGTGGGTCGGTGTGATGGAAGGTCAGAATCAGAATAAAATACAAATGTAAATGCATTTCTGATGTCCTTTGTCTTCATTGCTGGTCCTGGAGTTTAGTGCTGTTGACACACAGTATTTACTGCATAGAATTGAAGCAAGGGAAAAGTGCTGATTGAAGTACACCATCAACTTTCTTTTTTAGAAGACTTCCTGATTAAGACAGCAAATACAAATGTGCAATTATGTACAGACTTACACAAAATTAGAAGGACACCCATGTTAGTGCATATATTTTGAAAGCTGGCTCAGGGAAATGAAAGAAAATGGCTCTAATTATTTTCCTGTTAGAGAACAAAAAAAGAAGGATGCCAGGCCATCTGCTTATTTTTCTCTTCATTTACTTAATTAAGAAGAAACATGGAAAACTCTCTCAGTTGGGAATTGTTGAGTCACATGTATCATGATCGCTAGAAATGCTGGCAAGCTCAAAATATTGGTTCACAAAGAAGTGGGGATAAAGTGCTATGACTAGCAAAACCCTGCACAGCATGGGCATTGGAGGGTACTGCTGACCTTATCTCAAGAGACTCCTTTTTCTTTTTTTAATCCTTACATGTGCCCCCATAATGCTAAAACAAAAAACAAAAAAACCAGAAAAACAAAACAAAAATACAAATGCTTAAAGAGATTCATGACCAAAAAATAACATTAATAAAACAGTTTGATAGTCAGTTAATCACTTAGTATTATAGGAATACTTATTGGAATATACATGATATTTTATATTGTTACATAAATAACAAAAGGGAAATTGCATCACAGTTGTAACTAAAAATGAATTGCAAAAGATCCAATGTTAAGTGTCATAAAAGGTGGAAAATCATATATACTGTACAGATAACAGGAAAAGCAAAGGCTTACTGAAGACAGTGAAAGAGCAGTAGAGAACGACTATAGTTAGGATTTTCCCAACTGCATTATCTTTCTGCCAAGGATTTTAAATGGCATCATATGAGCAAGAGGCAAGATGGCGGCAGATCTGGTCAGAGTGTGAGAGTCTCTGCATGGGGAGTCTACAAAAGAACCAATCTGTGTTTGTTTTTGAGTCCAAGTGGGTGAGTGCATGTCCAACTGAGAGTAGACATGGGATCAAGCTCCCAGGGCCCCCTGCAGAAATGGCTGTAATTTGCCACTGCTCTGTATTAGAAACCTGCTGCATCCCTGTAGATGTTTAGGAACTTAAATTTGCAGGATTTGGTGATGGGGCATCTTGGGGCATCTCTCAGGAAAAGGCAGAAGAGATCAGCTGTCTTTCGATACCTGGCACGTGGCCCACACCACCACCTGCAGCACAGGCCAAGCACTGGCAGCAGGGACCATGGAGAAAGTGTGAAGAGGAAATATGGAACTGAGACGTGCCAGAGGAGAAAACACAGACTGCTGCCATTTTCTGTGTCTGGACTGGGCAGAGACCTGCTTTATCTTGCCCAATTCTGAGCAACTTGCATCCTGAGCAGCCTGCATCCTGAGACCAAGGTGGCGATCTCCACATCCCTCTGAAATCCACCACTGTTTGCCCAGGAAAGATACTCCAAGTGAATGATCCTGGAGGGACAGATGCCCCATCCCCACACTGGACCAAACACAGACCCATGCAATCAGAGTGGGAGACTAGCAGCAGATGAGTTGGGAGATTTTCCTGGGAAGAACTGCTGCAGTGAGCTGAATACTGGCAGTGAGGGCCACTTAGGGAGCATAGCAAGGGAGCCCAAGGCAGAGTTCCAAGGAAGCAGTGGGAAGAGGCCACCCTGAGCCTGGACTGGGCTCCAGGACTTGCCACCAGGTCCTAAGATCCAGAGACTGATACCTGCTGGGGAAGGAGCTATTGATTCCATTCCTGGCAGAAATGGCAGCTGGCAGAGAAACTGAGAAGACTCTCTAATGCCTGAGCAGATGAGTGCTCTGGGGTAGTCTCCGTGGAACAGCAGAACTGCATCTTGAGACCAGGTGTTGATCTCAGCATTGCATTGGGGATGTTCTTTGTGACCTCAGAGAACATTGTCCCTAGTCCACAAACTCTGGTGTGTAATGGAAGATAGGGAACCCCAGATGATACACCTTCTACCCTGGGTGAAGGGTGATAGATGCAGACAGTGGAACTGACCTAGAAGGAGGCTGGTGAGTGTCCAGTTGACTCCTCCTCTACCCCTAGGAACAAGTGAAAGAGATCAGAAGGGCAGGGCAGAGACAGGAGACCCCATTCCCCTGCCTCGAGTTGTAAGCCCTGGGAGCTGTGACCACACTGGGAGAAGAAAAAAAGGGTGGGATCCTGAGAGAGGTGGTGTCAAGTTATTTCAGCCCCCTACTCTCACGTGGTCACTGGCTACGAATTGCAGGCAGCAGGAATAAAGATTCTACTACTTAAGTACCAACAGTGAAGAGGGAGCCTGCAGTAACAAACCAGCAGTTGCAGAACCCATCACAAGAGGGAGCCTCCCCTCAAAGATACATACTAAAGCTGAGAACTCTTTTTTTATTATAAAGATGTGGGGTACAATTCAGGGTTAGGTATACAAATGTTGATTATGCGGGTACCCTTGTTGATAAGGTATGTCCCTCCCTCCCCTAGCAGTTTCCCTCAACTGCCAATCCCACCCCTCTCCCCTAACAGTTTCCCACTACTGACAATCACTTTCTTATAGTGTTATAATTGTTCAAGATCCTCTTATGTGTGAGAACATATGTACTCTGTTCATTGTTGCTGTGATACATCACTGAGTATGATCGATTCTAAATCCATCCAAGTTGCTGCCAAGTCCATATGTTTGTCCTTCTTTATAGCTGCATAATATTCCATTGTGTATATGTACCACATTTTTTTAATCCAGTCCAGCTTCATGGGCAACATGGTTGGTTCCATGTTTTTGCTATTGTGAATAGAACTGCAACAAACATATGAGTGCAGGTATCTTTTTTGTAGAATGATATGAGTTCCTCAGGGTACATTCCCAATAGAGGAATTGCTGGGTCATATGGAAAGTTAATTTCTAGTTCTTTCAGGAACTGCTGCACTGTCTTCCAAAGAGGTTATACTAGTTTGCATTCCCACCAGCAGTGTAGAAGAGTTTGAGAACTCTTCATTAACCTCTTTTTGGGTAAGGAGGTGTATTGGTTTGCTTGTTTGATTATCTCATTTGGTTTCTTTGTTTGTTGGTTAGTTTTCTCTTTTCTTTCCTCCTTCTATTTCTCTCTCTTTGTTCTTTCTCTTTTTCTTTCTTTCTCCTTCTTTCCTTCTTTTTTTCTCTCCTTCTTCCCTCTCTTTTCCCTCTTATACCCTGTCTGGGACTCAGGGGCTATGCTAGCATATCCACTGTAAGATCATATTGTGTGGAAGTGGAGAGTGAGTCCCAGCTGGCCCATTCACCAGATAGCAAACATTATGACCTGTCAAAAGGCTTCGAATCCTTGCAGTTCCCTCATCCCCTAGTAAGTGCTCAAAATTGTAAAGAGACAGCACAGCATCCCACTTCCCACCCCACTTCATAATTGAACAAACTCAGAACCCTGGCTCAAGGAAGGACAAAAGGTAGAGCAAATATCAGAAGTGACTGCTTCTCCACTTTCCACTGAGCAAAAGAATTAAAGAGAAAGATAAGAGAACTACTGCAAATAAAGAAAAAACAACAAATAACTGCTGGTAACCATCAGAACCTCAGTAAAGAGTCAGTGCTAGAGAGAACAGCTATTGGACCACAAACAATGGTTATCTCCAAGAACAATAGTACCCAGAAGGTACATACGGAGATAAGAGAATAGTTGGATAGAATGAATACAAATCAAGAAATGAAAGGGT
Source organism: Cephalopachus bancanus (assembly GCA_027257055.1). Lineage (NCBI taxonomy): Eukaryota > Metazoa > Chordata > Mammalia > Primates > Tarsiidae > Cephalopachus > Cephalopachus bancanus. The sequence goes on from JAPVLO010000469.1 coordinate 429,913, forward strand.
TAAAACTAAATGAAATTGCAACAGAAATGTACAAACTCAAGAAAGTGTACTTAGAAATAGCAGAAATAAAGAGCTCTGTCCAAGAAATAAATAACAAACTGACAAGCATGGGAAGCAGAATTGACCAAGCAGAAGAAAGACTCAGAGCTGGAAGACCAAAATAAGGAATTAACCCAATCTATTAAAAATATAGAAAAAAAAGTTAAGAAGAAAGAAGAAATTATCCAATAGGTGTGTGATTTTATCAAGAAACCAAACCTACATCCGGTTGGAATACCTGATAGAAAGAAACAGAAAACGCCCTGGAACAAACATTTTGAGGTAATTCAAGAAAACTTTCCTCATCTTTCCAGAGAGATGACTATAAAACACAAGAGATTCAGAGAACCCCTGCAAGACATCTTATGAGAAGACCAACCCATAGTCGTTCTCCTATACAAAACAGATATAAAAGAAAACATCCTAAAGGCAGCAAGGGAAAATGGTCAGACTACCTACTGAGGGAGACCAATCAGAATTGCTACAAACTTATCTACAAAACACTATAGGACAGAAGGAATTGGACCCCAATCTTTAAAGTTCTCAAAGATAAACAGTTTCAAGCAAGAATTTCCTACTCAGTCAAACTGAACTTCCTCAGTGATGGAGAATTAAAATCTATTGCAGACATCCAAATCCTAAGAGAATATGTTGCTTTGAGATCAGCTCTACAGAAAATGCTTAAAAAGGTGCTGTGCACATAAGAAAAAATTAACAAAAGAAAGATCATATACTTCAAAAGATCACAAATAAACACAGAAGCAGCTAGAACACACAACATATCCACAACATACACACATATTTAAACACAAAAACTAAACAAAAACAAAGCAGCTTTTTAGGAGCATCATGACAAGGACAAACTCTCTCATATTTCAATAATCTGTCTGAACATGAATGGACTAAATGCACCACTGAAAAGACATAGAATGGAAAACTGGATAAAAAAATACAACCCAGCAATTTGCTGTCTCCAGGAAACTCATCTCACCACGAAGGATGCCCACAGACTTAAATAGACAGAAAATAAATCTTCAGGTGAACGGATTGTCAAAAAAGGCAGGAGTCATGATCTTAGTATCAGACAAAACAACCTTTAAGCTATCAAACATTTAAAACGATATGGAAGGACACTACATAATAATAAAAGGTTTGATCCATTAACAAGAAATATCCATCCTAAACATATGAACCCAATATAGGAGCACCAGTTTTTATAAAGTAGCTACTAAGTAAACCAAAAAAAGATATTGACTTGAACACTATCATAGCTGGATACTCAACTCACTAATAATCCTATCTAGATCATCAAGGCAAAACATTAACAAAAAGACCCAGAATCTCAACTTGACGCTTCACCAAATGGACTTAGTGGATACCTACAGAACACTCTCCCACTCCAACAACCACAGAATATACATTCTAATTATCACCCCATGAAATGTATTCCAAGATTGACTACATCCTTGGTCACAAATCAAGCATAAACAAATTTGCCCTGCACCTTATCATACTACAGTGGAATAAAAGTAAATTTCACCACTAACAAAATTCCCCCCACATCCACAAAGACAAGGACACTAAACAGCATGATGCTGAACAACTCCTGGGTCAACACAGAAATCAAAACAGAATAAGATTCCTGGAAACAAATGAAAACAAAGAAACATCTTACCAAAATCTCTGGGATGCCATGAAATCAGTACTAAGAGGTGTATTTTTATCCCTACAATCACACGTAAGAAAATAAAAAGAAAAAGTTAACAGCCGTATATATCACCTAAGGGAGCTGGAAAGGCAAGACTACCAAAACCCTAACTTCAGCAGAAGAATCCATATCACCGTAGTAAAAGCCCAAATATGGGACACAGAAGACAAAAATACCATAGAAAAATCAACAAAACACACACACACACAAAAGATTGATGAATCCTGGCCAGAATGACCAAGAAAAAAGAGAGAAAAAGCCCAAATAAGCACAATCAGAAATGAAAAAGATCAAGTCACAACTGACCTCAAAGACATGATTATCAGAGATTACTATGCGTATCTGTATGGGAACAAACTCAAAAACCTAAATGAAATGGAATATTTTCTGACATCAAACAATCTACCAAGGTTGAAACAAGAAGAAATTGAGACCCTAAACAGACCAATAACAACCTGGGAAATTGTCTATGACATAAGAAAACTACCTACAAAAAAAAGTCCTGGACCTGATTGATTTCCAGCAGAATTCTACAAAACATGAAAGGAGGAGATAATACCAATTCTATTGAAAGTATTCCAGACAATCAAGAAAGACAAAACTCTCCCCAAATAATTTAATGAAGCTAATATCACACTGACATCTAAACCAGGTAAAAATTCATCTAAGAAAGGGAACTACAGGCCAATATCCCTGATGAACATAGATGTAAAAATTCTCAGCAAGATTCTAGCAAACCAGATCCAACAGCCATATCCTCAATAATCATCCACAATGACCAAGAAGTAAGTGTCATCCTTTTGATGCAGGCCTGGTTCAACATACACAAGACCATATATGTAATTAAATACATCAACAGATGTAAAAATAGGAACCATGTGATTATATCACTAGATGTGGAAAAAACTTTTGAGAAAATCCAGCATCCCTTCTTGATAAAAACTACTGAACACCTAGGCATAGAGGGAACATACCTCAAAGTAATAGGAGCCATCTATGATAAACCCACAGCCAACATATTGCTAAATGGACAGAATTGGAAACATTTCCCTTGAAAACTGGAACAAGACAAGGCTTCCCACTCTCACCCCTCTTGTTCAATATAGTGTTAGAAGTCCTAGCCAGAGAAATCAGATAAAAGAAAGAAATCAGGGGTGTCCAAATAGAAAAAAAAGAAGTCAAGTTAGCCCTGTTTGTTGTCGACATGATCCTATACCTTTAAAGTCTAAGAGAACCTGTCAAAAACCACCTTGCACTGATAAAGGACTTTGACAAAGTCTCGGTACAAAATCAATGTGCAAGAGGCAGTCATATTCTAATACGCCAACAACAAACATGGCAGAGAGCCAAATAAAAAGCATAATCTCATTCACAATAGCCATAAAAAAAAAAAAAAAAAAATACCTCGGAATCTTCCCAACCAGAGAAGTTAAAGATCTTTACAACAAAAACTACAAAACACTGCTCAAAGAAGTCATAGATGACACAAACAAATGGAAAAATATTTCATGCTCATGGATTGCAAGAATCAACATTGTTTAGATGTCCGTCTTACCAAAGGCAATCTACAGATTCAATGCAATACCTATTAAATTACTAGCATCATTCTTCTCAGATCTAGAAACAACAATATAGAAATTCATATGAAAGCATAAATGACCATCAATAGCCAAAACAATCCTTAGTAAAAGAAACAAAGTGAGAGGTATCACACTTCCAGTCTTTAAACTTTATTATAAGACTACAATAATCAAACAACCTGTACGATGACCATGTATGTACCTAGCCCTGAATTGTATTCCACACTTAGAAAATGAAAAAATTAAAAAACAGCAAAACAACCTGGTACTGGTACAAGAACAGGCATATAACCCAATGGAACCAGGATAGAGATTCCAGAAGCAAACCTCAATTTCCTAACTAACTCATCTTCGACAATGTCTCCAACAATAACCATTGGGGTGAGGAGAACCTGTTCAGTAAATGGTGCTGGGAAAACTGACTGATCACATGCAGAAGAATGAAACAGGACCTGTCACCATATGCAAAAGAGAAACTCTAAATGAATCAAAGACCTAAAGATAAAACCTCAAACATTAAGAATCCTAGAAAATATAGGAGATACCCTTACCAAAAATGGAATAGGAAACCAATTCCTGATCAAAACCCCAAAAGCTCATGCCTTAAGAAGTGAGATAGACAAGTGGGACCTTATCAATCTGAAAACTTTCTGCAAAACCAAAGAAACCATCAAGAGAGCAGGGAGACAGCCCACAGAATGGGAAAAAATATATTTGCCAATTGCGTATCTGACAAAGGCCTTACATCTGGAATCTACAAGGAACTCAAATGTGCCGAAAGGAAAAACAAAACAAACCAAAAAAACAAACAGCCCCATTAAAAAGTGGGCAAAAAGCATGTATAGACACTTCTCCAAAGAAGACATACAAGTAGTCAACAGACACTTAAAAAAACACTCAGCTTCACTTATCATCAGACAAATGCAAATCAAAACCACATTGAGATACAACTCCAGTAAGAATGACCATCATTAATCAAACAACAACAGATGCTGGTGAGAATGTGAAGAAAAAGGAATGCTTCTATACTGTTGGTGGGAATGCAAACTGATTCCTAAAAGAACTAGAAATTGACCTTCCTTATGAACTAGCAATCCCCCTTCTGGGAATATGCCTGGAGGAACTGAAATCACTCTACAAAAAAAAGATACCTGCACACTCATTTTTATTGCAGCACTATTTACAATAGCAAAAACATGAAGCCAATCATGCTGCCCATTGAAACTAGACTGAATAAAAGAAATGTGGTACATATACACAATGGAATATTAGGCAACCATAAAGAAGAACGAAATATGGACTACGCAGCAACTTGGATACATTTAGAGTCTATAATACTCAGTGTTGTGTCACAGAAACAAAGAGCAGAGTACCACATGTTCTCAGTCATAAGTGGACTCTGATCATTTACCAAAATACTATAAGAAAGCGACTGGCAGTAGCTGGAAACTGCTAGGGAAGGAAAGGGGTTGGGGCACACTTCATCAATAAGTGTACTTGATCTCAAACCAGGTGAAATGGGGACCAAAGGGAGGCCTTAACTTTACCTGTATGATGACCACTTCTAACCCTAATCCTGAATTGTATCCCACATCTTTAAAATAAAAAATTGTATTTTTTATTGTATCATCAACAGTTCCCTATAGGAGCAACAGTGTCCTTCTAAGTTGCAGAGGATTAAGTGGAAATCCAAGACTAAGCTATGGGGTCTTGTGGGACATGAGTGAGTTGTTCACAGCCAGTGACTTCATCTTCCAAATGTCTCATCATGAGGGAAAGAGAGGAAGATGTCCTTTTGGTCCCAGCTCAGATCTCTATGGGATTGTCATGTTTCACTTGTGAAAACTGTGCTGGTTCTGCAACCGTTTAGTAAAAAAGAGATTGTCCTAAGCATTCCGGGTGATACGATTTTTGTTTCTTGCTGTGTTGATTGGGGATGTTTTAGCAAGAGAGCTTGATCAGAGGGGACATAATACGTGTTTGTATGCAAACCACGGGCTCCCAGCACCTGGCACGGGGCCTGATGCAGCTGGCTGAACGAAGGCCACAAGCAGAGACCCTTGCCCACAGGTTGCTTGGAGGAACCTGTCTCCAGCAGTGGATCACGTTGGAGACTCTCTTTTTTTTCAGCTCTTGCATCCAATCTATCAGCCAAATCTTTCGACTCTAGCTTAAAAATGCTCAGAGTTTGACTATTTCCCTGCTCCTGCCTTCATCAAAGCCCCTCCCTTCTCCCCAAGATGACTGAGAACAGTTATTGTACCCGCACCCTGATCTCCAGATCTCCATGCAGCTGGAAACACAAACCTTGCTTCTTCTCTGCCCTACACACTCCCAAATCATGCAAAAGGAAGGCTCTGGAAGGTTCCATGAAGCTTCTGGGGCCTCACACTCTTCCCGCATCATGGTTTGCTTCTGCTCCAGGTACTCTGGCCATCCTGCTAACCCCTGAGCCCACCTGTCCTCTCCTGTCCTCCCCCTCTTCTGTGACAGGTGCCATCATCACCCCATTCAGTTTCTGTTCAAAAGTCACCCTGGCAATGAAAGCTTCTTGCTTGCTCTCCAGAATCAGTGCCTGGCTTGCACTTGGCCCCTTTGTCCTGTGCAGCACCTAGCCCCGCCCAGCAGGAAGCTACTGGCATTTTTTTGTGTGGCATGTACTGCTAAAGTGCCAGAAGGATGGGAATTTGACTATCTTTTTGTCTGCTGTAGCCTCTCCAAGTAGATCAACTATTATTTAAAAATACTCATAAAGTGAATAAATGAATGTCCATTAATACATAGTAGACTCTTTTGGGCCGGGGTGGCTTATCCATTGCTGGTTGTCCACGGTGGATCCTGAGCCAGGTCTGCAGGAGGCCATGGTGGCTGCTGTGGCACTGACACAATGGTGATGAAAAAAACCATATGAACTAGAGTGAAGCTTCTCCTTCATGAAGATTGAGAGGAGTCAACACCATGCTGTGTTAATAAATCAGAACAGTGGTTTCTTCCGGGGTTGGGTGCTGTTTTTAACTGGGAAAGGCATGTAAGAACTTTCTGGAATGTTAGAATATTCATATTTGGAAATGGGTACTGTGAATCTTGACATGGCTTCATATATTTATTGAACTGTAAAATGAAAACATAGCTTACATAGAAATATATTATATATGCATATACTTGCCTGCATATGTCTTTGTTTTTGCTTCTGTAACAAAATATCTGAGTCTGGGTAATTTATAAAAAATAGAAATTTATTTCTCACAGTTCTGGAGGCTGGAAGTTCAAGGTTAAGGGCATTTATTTGGTGTCTGGTTAGAGGCTGTCTGCTTCCAAGATGACACTTGTTGCTGTGTCCTCCAGACGGGGTGGACGATGTATTCTCATCACTGCAGAAGAGCATGAGGGTGCTTCCTTCAAGCTGGAGCCCTCTTATAAAGATGCTAATCTCATTCATGACTCAATCACTCCCTCAAAATCCCACCACTTAATACTACTGCATTGGAGATTCAGTTTCAACATGAATTTTGGAGGGGATGCTATCATTGAAACCATAGCAATACAAATGTAAATACAGACAGTCCCTGATTTACAATGGTTAAACTTAAGATTTTTTTACTTTGTGATAATGTGAAAGTGATATGCACTCAGTAGTGACTGTATTGTGAGTACCCATACCACCACTATTTTTCACTTTCGGTACAGTATTCAATAAATTGCATAAAGTGTTCAATACTTTATTATAAAAGAAGCTTTGTTGTAGGAGATTTTGTCCAACTGTAGGCTAATGTAAGTATTCTGAGTGGGTTCAAGGTAGGTCGGGCTAAGGTATGATGTTTGGTAGGTTAGGTGTATCAAGTGCATTTTTTTCTTTTTTTTTCTTTTTTCTTTTTGAGACAAGGTTTCACTCTGTCACCCAGGCTGAAGGCAGTGGCATGATCTTGGCTCACTATAGCCTTGCTCCTGAACTCAAGCGATCCTCCTGCCTCAGCCTCCTGAGTAGCTGGGACTACAGGCATGTGCCACCATGCCCTGTCAGTTTCCTATTTTTTGTAGAGACAGAGTATTGATTTGTTGCCTAGGCGGGTCTTAAACTCCTGGTCTCAAATGACCCTTGATTATAGAAGTGAGCCACCACACCCAGTCTTAAATGCATTTTTGACTTATAATATTTTTAACTTATGATGGGTTTGCTGGAACATAACCCCACTAGAAGTTGAGAAGCATCTGTATATATAAAAATTTGTAAAATGCAACTCCTTTAAAAACATGAGTTTTAAGAAATTCAACCCAGATGTCTGAATAAGAGTATCTTCATAAGGGTCTATAAAAGCATTACCCACACCAGGTGTCCAAACCTCAGACTAGAAATTCTACTAAATGTGATGTATTAGGGAGGCTCTCCACTCAAAGTGTCTCCAAAATAAGGGAGTACTCCAGAGTAATCTTGGAGAAGGCCTCGAGGAGAAGGCCACTGGTGTACAATGATGGGTAGAATGTTGAAGGTCACTGGTACACAATGATAGGGGTGAAAGTCAGTGGTACACACTGATGGGTGTGAGGTTAAGGTCACTGGTACACAATGATGGGTGTGAAGATGAAGGTCACTGATACACACTGACGGGGGTGAAGGTGAAGGTCACTGGTATACACTGAAGGGTGTAATGGAGAAGATCATTGGTGCACACTGATGGATGTAAAGGTGAAGGTCACTGGTACACAATGATGGGGGTGAAGATCACTGATGCACACTGATGGATGTGAACGAGAAGGTCACTAGAACACACTCGTGTGTTTGAAGGAGAAGGTCATTGGTACACACTGGTGAGTGCGTAGGAGAATGTCATTGCGCACACTCATGGGTGCGAAGGTGAAGGTCAGTAGTACACACTGATGGGTGTGAAGGTGAAGGTCACTGGGGCACACTGAGGAGTGTGAAGGAGAAGGTCATTTGTGCATACTGACGTGTGTGTAGGTGATGGTCACCTGGTCACATCATGGATGTGAAGGTGAAGGTCACTGGTACATACTGATGGGTGTGAAGGTGAAGGTCACTGGGTATGAAGGTGAAGGTCACTGGGGCATGCTCATGGGTGTGAAGGTGAAGGTCACGGGAACACAATGATGAGTGAGGGTGAAGGTGATTAGGACAGACTCATGTATATGAAGGTGAAGGTCACTGGTATCCAGTGATGTGTGAAGGTGTGTGTATCATTGATATATATTGGTTAGTCTATGAGGAAAACTTTCAAGGCCTCAGTTACTGGGAATAGCAAAGTTTGGAATAACTGAAAATTGACCAATAATACATGATGAGATAAAGAGGAACTTGTTTTGTTTCTGTGGTCCATTATCACAGAGTCTTTCCTTATTTATAATACATATTTTTTCCTACTAGTGAAAGAAGTCATTTCCACCCAGAAGCATGAAAACTGTAATCAAGAGATTACCCTCTCCAATAATCAGAACTCTAGCTGAGTCAGGTGTTCCCCTTGGGTCCTGCTGCTTTTCAAAATCAGAACTTGAGTTAAAGGAGAAATCCTGCCAATACCAAATGGGCATGCAGAGAGACAAGTATGTTGACTCTCTTTTGTCTGTACATAATGTGTGTAATAATATTAATTCATTTCAAAATACATAAATATACTGCTATGTTTTGTGTCCTATATTTATGCCTTTTGCATATTTTGCACATACTAACATTGGTTCTAATAAGATAAGTAGAACATTGTTTTTTGACTTCATGCTCTGTCAGATAAGGTATATAGATACAGGTCAGAAAATACAGGCAGCTTCTCCTGTTTCTAATATATGACCTTACTAGTTCTTGGAAATTGCACAGTTTGATTAAAATCCTTTCTCCAACTTCATCTTTCTTTTCTCTATTCCTGTGGAATTTCAGGGTGCACGTTGCATACCGTTTATTAAAAATCTTAACATGGTTGTAAATAGTCTTTTTAAAAAAAAAATCTGATGTGATTAGAACTGCTTTGAAATTCAGTTGAATTTCCACAACGACACTTTGAGCCATAAGCAAATTAAGTGTCATTTAATAATATTCTGCTGACCAGTGGGCAGGTTACCTGCTCTGCCCCATGGGGGATGGGGAGGATCTGAATTGGCGTTTTTCTCAATGTCTTATCCTATAACATCGTCTGGGACCCCTGGAGGTCTTTCCTCAGCTCCACGCCTCTTGTATGATAGCCCTTGTCCTGCTTCCATGTTTCCTCAAGTGGACTGAGCACTTAGAGGGAAGAGGTAGACTTCTGTGGAGCAGTCCTGCCATCGATTTCTTTATTTAAAGCATTTCAGCAACAGTGTGTTTTCTCACAGTGTACATTTTTCAGTAGTGCAGCTTCTGTGGGAGAGGGATCCATAGCGTTCATATTCTTCATGGGGTGCATAACTTCCACAAGAGGGAGACTGAATTGGCCGTCACAAAATGCCACCAGAGGGCGCACATCAGCCAGAAGAGGGGACAAGAATCTGCTCAGAAGTCCCAGCTACAACAGCGGTCCAAAGCCCTGCTCCCTGGAGGAACTGCGCATGCTCACTGTTTAATATGGGTCTTTAGTTGTTTAAACAGACACGTGTTTAAAAAAAAATTTTTTTTGGATTTTTTCTGTATTCTTTCACGTGGTGTGTTCTAAGGTATTAACAATAATTGGTTTGTAACAGTGGCAGAGTTTGTTTCTATTCGACATTTTATATTGGTGATTGCAACCTTTATGACTATGAGTTGGGAAACATTAATTGGGAGAATAAAAACAAATTGTGTCTAAATATTGGACTGGCTTTTGGACGTTGCATTTCTGGATTTTCTTCCTGTTCAGATTTTACAACATCTATTCAGAATCGGTGTGGGTTTAGTGAAAAGCCTAGAGGATGTACTGTTAGGAAATCTGGTTCCGCCTCTTAGTAGCTTATGACCTTAGGCAGATTGACTGAGGTTTTTTTTTTTTGTTTGTTTTTTTTTTTTTTTAGATATCTTTCAGAATCAAATCTCTTTCCAATTTCTACTCTCACTCTGTGGTCCAGGCTCTCATATAGTTTCCTTTTTCTTAATTTTTCTCTACATCATTCTCCATATTGTTGTTGGAATGACCTGCCCAACCCTCCAATATTTTTAGGTCACCGTCCTAGTTAAGATGTTACAGGGGGCCCCTGGTATAGCAGAAATGCAAACACTTGCAAATTCTAGGTGCTTCTGACCCACTACACTCACTGCAGCGCTGCAGCTAGGCACTCGCTTATTCCTTCATGTCCTCCCACCAAGAGGTCCTCGCCTATCCTGTAACCTTGTCTGGGACCCCTGGAGTTCCTTCCTCAGCTCCACACCTCTTGTATGATAACCCTTGTCCTGCATATTATCATCATATGTTCCATGTTTTCTCAAGTGGACTGAGCACTTAGAGGGTGGAGGCAGGCTTCTTCAGGGAGGAATTCCAAATGCCTTGTGGAGATTTGAACACATGGAAAAGTCCTGAGGTGTGTTGAATGAATTAGTGCTAGACTGAATACAGTCTACCATGATCCATGAATAAGATGATTCATTTTGCTTTCTGTAATGTTGCATAATTTTCCGCTCATCAATAATCGAGAAGTTCTTAACCAACCTTCTATTTCCAATCTAATTAAATGTAATATAGAAGCAGAATATATTTCACAATAGGGTGCATTTATGGCTTCGATTTTTAAGGCCAATAATGGACAAGAGTTCTTAACATTTAACAGTATAAACAGCCAGGCTCAGTGGCTCAGCCTGCAATCCCGCACCTTTGGGAGGCTGAGGTGAGTGGATTGCCTGAGCCCGAGGGTTCGAGACCCACCTGGGCAACTTGGCGAGACCTCATCTCTACAATCAATCAAAAATGAGCTGGGTACGGTAGTGCGCGCCCGTAGTTCCAGCTACTTGGAAGGCTGAGGCAGAAGGATTGCCGGAGCCCAGCAGGTCGAGGCTGTGGTGGCCAGGAGTGGCCACTGCCCTCCAGTCTGGGTGACAGAGTGAGACTCCAACTCAAAAAAAAGCAAACAAAAAACAGTATAAACTATGAGTTCCTGTCCTATAGAATAGTTTAAGATTAGTTTTGCCAGTTCACAAAAAAAATTATGTCAACTGTGATAATTTTAAATATTAAATATACCACTTTACGAACAGCAACAACAATCCTCCAGCTTTGCAAATGTCACTCTTTGTTTCAATGAAACCTGTAATTTGGTAGAAAATAAAGTGTTCATCCTGAGGTATGAAGTACAGGAGAAAGATGCTGCCAGGCACATGGTACTCTCTGAAAATTCACTCAAGAGCCCTCAGAAACATTGAGCTCCATTTATGGGGTTAAATGCATCTCTCTTTTAGGCATTGATGATCGATGATTAATTAGGGGACTTGTAGCTTGCTCCAGAAAAAACTTAAGCTGCCAGATTTCAGTGTGTCCTCCAAGTAAAGTTAGATTATATGTGGGCACTCCTTTTAATACTGAAAAATTGGGAACTGTAGTGTCAGTTCTAAGCAGAGACTGCAATGCCATGTGGAGAAACTTTGTCCTGGCCTCTGTGTCTCTTCGCTGAGGAGGTGAAGCTATTCCGTTCTAAGGAAAGTTCTTCTTTGGGCCAGACATATCCAGTGTTCCAGGAAAACCCCAAGCCAATACCAAAGGTCAACTCATGGCCAATAAAAGCTCTTCAGTGCTGGACACTGAGGTGCTTTTCCTGGGACAGCCAGAACAGAGACTCCCACAGGCTCCAATCCAAGGTACAACTACAATTGCCCATGGATGAATCTGGCTCTGCCATTGTCAGGTGGGTAAGATAAAAGGGGCTTGTTTCTTTCTGCCTTTCTCTTTCCCCCGCCCCCATGGTCTTACTGTATCTGCTCCCGTGAAGATGACTACGTGAGTCTGCGCATGCAGGGACTGCCACACCCAAAGCATTCAAAATTCTGGTACCTTTTTCTGCATTCTAATTTTATACCAAATCATGGGCATTAGCGGGTCCCCAATGGCACAGTCCAGTTCATGTGCTAGGTGGGTCAGAGGAAACTGGCCACTCTTTAAGTGACATGATCATAGTTTAGACTTCTTCCTAAAACATTGTATCTGGGCTCCTAGAGGGACAGCCTTCTCCATTCTGTGAGATGTGAGCAGAGGTTGTCACAGGTAGGGTGGGACTTGATGAGGTAGAAGCCTACAATCCAGCTTTTAGCCTCCAAGCCAGAATTAACAACCTTTTGTAAAGGACCAGGTAGTAAGTGGCTTAAACTTGGCAGACCACACTGTCTCTGCTACAACTCTGTCACTGTAGGTTGAAAACAGCCATGGATGACATGCAAATGAAGCATAGTGTCTATGTTTCAATAAAACTTTATTTATAAAAATAGATAGTGGACCTTTGGACTGTAGTTTGCTACTCTTACTCTAAACTACCCCCAGTGGGGGATTAGTTCTACAGAAAAATGGCCAAGAAAGCAACTTTTAGACAATAAGAACAGAACAGGAATGAAAGGGACAGACATCTGTTTAACTCTCTTAAATTCTTATTTGGGCTCTTGTCATCCCTGAAAGTCTCTGAAATGCTAATAGATTGCAGGATGAGATGTGTTATGCAGACAGCTCTCTCTTTAGGGCAGGAGAACAAAGCCACCATCTGGAATAGATTAGAATCCATTCCTCATGTACATCTGTGGACTCTAAAGTTTTGTCTGTTGGCGTGGACCTGTGGAGAGTGGGCTTCCACATACAACAGGTCATTTTCCCCATAGAATATTTGCAAAAGAGAACTTTTTTCCTCTCCCTCCTTAACTGCATTGCAAAATGTATGTTTAGTGGAAAATTCTCCAACTAACACTTAATCAGGCAGCCCCACTGGCCACTTTTCCTCTCAGCTGGTCTCCAGCTTTGAAGATAATCAGTGGCACCCAGCCTGGGAGTCCTGGGATTCGGCGAGGTTTGGGGAATTCTCCCGTAATGGCTCTGCTACAGCCTGGATGTCCTGGGTCGTCTGCTGTCTGAACTGCCAATGTCATTTGATTACATACCCACTTATTTCGTTTGGATGTTGTAGCGATTAAAATGGTGGGCCAAATATTGTAGATGAGTTAGGTCGTACCTTCTCAAATGCTGCTGTGTGGTCACATGATGGGATCCTTATTGCTGTGTCTTTGCTGAGAGCAGCATGCTCCAGTGAAGTCAGCTTTGGCAAAGCTGTAACTGAGGCATTTTAGCATTTTCTGTAGAATGGACAAGACAGACCCTCCATTTGGTCATCTGTTGAATCACACCACATTTTACTATTTGATGAGTTCTTCCAGGATCCTTTAGATGGATGGAGGGTTTTGTCTTAGCATCACAATGGTGGCTTAAAATTCTGAACAAAAATAGCATGTATGTTCATATATTTTTTTCCAAGAAGTAAAATCAGCCTTACAGATGGTATTTTTATAATGAAGAATCTTCATTCTTCTTGTTCAGAGTTTTAAAATGTGTGGCCTATACAATAAAAAAGACAGCAAAATAGCAATCTGTTTTGATAATAATTTTGATGCTATTGCTTTCCTGTTCTTGAGGAATTCTTTTCTGATAAATTATGTGTCTACGGGCAACCAATAGTGTGAGATCATAGTCAATTCTTCTATATGAAAATAATAGACTGTGTCACTTTTTACCTCCTCTAACCATTTGGACTACATTTTTTTTCTTTTGCCCCTCTCATCACATTTCTTAACCATTTCTAGAGGCTTTCTGATCAACCTTCCAGTTGATTTACCAATCGTCAACATTCTCCATGAAATGAACAAGAAAGTCAGCAGTCTGCTGCTTCAAGTCTAGACTGCTCTGCCCCATTCTCTTCTCTCCCTCCTGTCTTCCTTTTCCCCTTTTCTCTCTGCTTCCTTTCCTTCAAATGGTTCAAAAATACAGACATTAAAATATAACTCTCCTGCTATCACCCACAGTCCTTTCCAAGGCAACCACAATGAATAATTTGCTGTGTGTCTTTCAGAAGTTTTCCTGCACATGCACACACAGGCCTACTTCGTTGTTTGAAGAAGCAATATGTGGTTACAGTCATCAGTGTTCTGCACTTCGAGCTTTTCACTCTACTCCGTCTTGAAGATTGTTCCATCCTGTCACAGGAAGGTCTACCTCACACTTTCTCATGGCTCGTGAGTGGTTTCCTGAGTTCTTTATAATCAGCTCCATCTTTTCCTCATGAACATTAACACTCATGGGTCTTCAGTATTCTTGAGTGTGTTAGGCTGGTTTTTTCCCTTCCTTCAAGGATTTGTGTTCATTTCAACTCTGACATCTTGGCTACGTGCTCCCTTCCTTGGTTGAAACCTTTAGTCCAGTATATGTGTCAACGGTGGCCCCGTCTTTTCATAAAATCTTTCATGGGGTACATGTGCAATGAAGTCTCTCAAGACTGTACTAGACAGACATCACTTTGTCACAGGAATGCCTTCAGGGCTTATGATGCCCACTCTAAGTTAGCACTCAATAACCATTTCCTTTGTTTTCTCTTGTATCCCCTGGTCAGAGCCTAACATCTTAGGGGCAGGAACTTCAGCCACCTTGCTCCTTTGAAGTGCAGAGTAAGGGTCAAGTGCCAAACACAATGCCAACAACTAATTTCCTTTAATTCTTCCTCAGAGGGATGAGCATGCCTATCAATTTCCCTTCTAGATTGTGAGTGCTTTTAGGGAAGTGTCTCTTGTCTGCTTTGCAGATTGCTCAGATTCTCCAGATCTCATTGGATAATACAGATGCTTACCTCAAATGGTAAAAGTCAAGTCTATATTTTATTGATCTTTTTCTAGTGTAAGCTTTTATTTCTTATCACTTTAAGCTGGAGCCTGAAGCCATGGCTTTATTTTACTCTGGTCATAATTTTCCCAGATACCTTATAAAAGTCTAACATTTGTGTAATGATTGATTTGAGAAACATTGCATCAGGTGGCCATTAGATCACAATCTAGAGTAATTCAAGTTACACAATATTAGAGAAAGAAGAGACCTCAACATCATTTCCTGCAGTTTTTTTTAACAAGTGAGGTCTGTGATTCACCCAGGGAGATCTGACTTGGCTGAGATTAGAACTCAGGTCTTAAACCAGGCAAAGTGAGGACCAAGCTTTTACCTGTATGATGTCCACTTATATACCTAATCCTGAATTGCAGCCTACATCTTAAAAAAAATCTATCTATCTGTCTGTCTATCTATCTATCTATCTATCTATCTATCTATCTATCTATCTATATATCTATAGAGAGAGAACCTCAGACCTTGCCCTGCAGGCCATGGGGTCATTCTGCTATCACTCCCCCAGTTCAGTCCTTATCCCCCCAACCCTGCTCACCGTGTTCTAAAACACTGATTTCTATCATGCAGTTATGGTTCCTCCTATCTCTTTCTCCTCAGGAAGCAGAAGCACTTAAAATTCATCTATTTGATCAGGGCTTACTGAGCTAATCGGTGAGATGTTGGTGGCTTCCTCTGTAAGGAGGCAACCATGCTGTTTGGCAGCGCTGCTGCAGATCAAAGCCCAAAACACCACTTGGAAATTCTTCTGTTGTTCTTTGAAAGTTCTACCTCTTGAGATAATTTTCTTGATGCTATTTCTCTTTAGAGAGTCTTTTAGTCACTGATAAACAAGAGGCAATAGCTTAGCCAAGTGTCAACAAGCTGGCACATTTTAAATAAATTACTTTACTATCTCCACTTAAGGAAAGTCCCCTCAAGTCTTCTTCACCTTTTTAGTGAGTGCTGAAGGCTTTGTGATCACACTTACGTGAAGAAAGAAAAATTTTTTCCTCATGCCAGTTT
The DNA here is from genome assembly GCA_027257055.1 of Cephalopachus bancanus. Lineage (NCBI taxonomy): Eukaryota > Metazoa > Chordata > Mammalia > Primates > Tarsiidae > Cephalopachus > Cephalopachus bancanus. Next base: position 446,043 of record JAPVLO010000469.1, read on the forward strand.
ATATTCCAGCTTTCAATGACCAAAAAACAAATAAACAAACAAAAAACTCTGAAAGAACCAATGATATAATATTTTTGGCAGACAGTATTCTTTAGGATTAAGGAAAGATTGAAAATGTATATGAGATGATTACAACTGATAGATGAAATGTGGGAAAAAGGTTAAAAATATATCTGGAAAGGCAGAAGTAATAACAGATCTCTTTATTTATTTGTCCATGTTTGTGTTCATAAAATATTTTAAAGGAAATTAAGTGAATACAACAAATGTTATCAAATGGTTTCAGAACTCTTACTTAAGGACAATAACAACTAATTTGTGTGCTCTAAGTACATAGTAGTTCAATAAGTGTTTTCTGGTCTCATTTTACTTGTTTATTTATTTTTTACAGACAGGGTCAAGCAATTCTTTTGTCTTAGCCTCCTGAGCAGCAGATATTACAGGTACACACTACTGCAGCTGACTAGTTTAAAAACATTTTTTGTAGAGATGGGAATCTCCTTATATTTCCCAGGCTGATTTCAAACTAATGGCCTCAATCCATCCTCGTGCCTTGGCCTTCCAAAGTACTGGAATTACAGGTATGAGGCACTATGCCTGGCCTGGCCCCTTTTTAGAAGTGGTGCAACAAACTTTCATTATCAAATCCTGTTATAGTTTTACACATCCTTTTAGTGCTATCACTTTTTATAATTCAATCACTTATGTACTATAAAGTGCATCTATAAGCATAGATTCATAGATATAAATAATAGCAATCACAGTATCAGTTGTTTTTTACAATTTAGAGAATTATTCTAATTTTCTGTTAAAGGGTCAAAAAAAATTGAAAAAGGAGCCATCTTGAGATATCAAGGTAAATATAGTCTAGAGAAGAAAATAGAAAGATTGCACATTTTTTTTTGTTTAGAGATATAAATTACAAACAATTTGTATTCAAATTGTACATTGATATTTGAGGTGCCTAAAATCAACATTAGTGATATCAAGTTCTGGGGAAGCTATGTAATTAAGGAAGATGCTGATTGCATAAGTGAAGGCAATTGTTTTCACATTTTGATTAAATTTGATTTCTTTTTTTGGGAAGTATGGGAATTTTTATTTTTATTTTAAGAATATGACGTACAATTTGGGATTAGATATACAAATGGTCATTGTACAAGTAAAGTTTGGTCCTCACTTTGGTCCTCACTTCACCTGGTTGGGGATCAGGTACCTTTATTAATGAAGTATGCCCCTCCCCCAGCAATTTCCCACTACTGTCAATCACTTTCTTATAGTATTATGATAATTGTTCAGGATCTGCTTATGGGTGAGAATGTGATACTCAATTCTTTGCTTCTGTGATAGATCACTATGTAAAATAGACTCTAAATCCATCCAAGTTGCTGTGAATTTCATAATTTTGTACTTCTTTATGACGGCATAATATTCCATTGTGTATGTGTACCATATATATATATATAATTTTTTTTTAATCCCGTCCACTTTTGATGGGCAGTAGGGTTAGTTCCGTGTTTTTGCTACTGTGAATAATGCTGCAATAAACATGCGTGTGCAGATATCATTTTTATAGAGTGATCTGAGTTCTTCCAGGTATATTTCTAAAAGGGAGATTACTGGGTCATATGGAAGATCAATTTTTAGATCTTTTAGGAATCGCCACACTGTTTTCCACAGAGATTGTACTAGTTTATATGCCCACCAACAGTGTAGAACTGTTCCCTTTTCCCCACATCCTCTCCAGCATCTGCTGTTTTTTGAGTTAATATGATAGCCATCCTGGCTGGAGTTAAGTGGTATCTCAGTGTGGTTTTAATTTGCATTTCTTGGATGACTAGTGAGGCTGAGCATTTTTTCATGTGTCTGTTGGCTGCTCGTATGTCTTCTTTTGAGAAATATCTATTCATAACTTTTGTCCACTTTGTAATAGGACTTTTGGTTTTTGTTTTTCAGTGCATTTGAGGTCCTTATAGATCCTGGATGTTAGGCCTTTGTTAGATAGGCAGTTGGCAAATATTTTTTCCCATTCTGTAGGCTGTCTTCCCGCTCACTTGATGTTTCCTTTTGCTTTGTGGAAGCTTTTCAGTTTGATGAGGTCCCAAATATCAATCTTATCTCATGGGCACTTGGGGTTTTGATCAGGAATTGGTTGCCAGTTCCAATTTGATATGGGTGTCTCCTGCATTTTTTAAGGTTCTTATAGTTTGAGGTTTTATGTTTAGGTCTTTGATCCATTTAGAGTTTCTTTTGTGTACGGTGATAAGTAGGTGTTTTGTTTTAGTCTCTGCATGTGGTCAGCTAATTTTCCCAGCACTATTTACTGAATAAGTTCTCTTCTCCCCAGTGGTTGTTGGTGGAGGCTTGTCAAAGATGAGTTTGTTGAGAAATTGAGATTTTGCTTCCAGACTCTCTATCCTGTTCCCTTGGTCTTTATGCCTGTTCTTACCAATACCAGGCTGTTTTGATTATTGTAGCCTTATAATAAAGTTTAAAGTCTGGAAGTGTGATACCTCCTGCTTTGTTTCTTTTGCTGATGACTGTTTAGGCTATTCATGCTCATTTATGTTTCCATATGAATTTCTGTATTGTCTTTTCTAGATCTGAGAAGAATGATGTTGGTAATTTAATGGGTATTGCATTAAATCTGTAGATTGCATTTGGTAGTAAGGACATCTAAACAATGTTAATTCTTCCTAGTCATGAGCATGGAATATTTTTCCATTTGTTTGTGCCATTTTTGATTTCTTTTAGTGGTGTTTTGTAGTTTTCATTTTAAAGGCCTTCCAATTCTCTAGTTAGGAAGATGCTGAGGTATTTCATTTTTTTTGTTGCTATTGTGATGGATTGTGCTTTTTATTTCGTTCTCTGCCTGTTTGTTGTGGGTGTATAAGAATGCAACTGTCTTTTCCATGCTGATTTTGTACCCTGGGACTTTTCCAAATCCTTTGTCAGTGCAAGAAAGTTTTTGACAGATTCTCTTGGATTTTCAAGGTATTGAATCAAATTGTCAGGAAAGAGGGATAACTTGACTTCCTCTTTTCCTACTTGGATACCCCTGATTTTCTTCTCTTGTTTGATTTTTCTAGCTAGGATTTCCAACACTATGTTGAACAGGAGGAGCGAAAGTGGGCAGCCCTGTTTTTTTCTGGTTTTCAGGGGAAATGCTTTCAATTTCTGTCCATTTAGCAATATGCTCGTTGTGGGTATATTGTAGATGGTGCTTACTATTTTGAGGTATGTTCCCTCTATGCCTAGGTGTTCAAGGGTTTTTATCAAGAAGGGATGCTAGAAGATGGTGACTGAGCCAGTCAGACTATGTAAGTCCTGATGTGGGTGTATGGAAAATTTTGTGTATGTGTTGGTGAGTGAGTGGGTGTGTGAGTGGCTGACTGAGTGAGGACTCTGGAGCAAGCAGCCAGGGTTCTTCTGGTACAGCAGCTGGTGCTGCAGCTGCTTGGCTTGGACTCCAGTGAAACCCGAGATGCAGAAGCAGCGTGCCATGTAAAAAGAAATCAACAAAACCCTTCCTGGGAAGAAGATGCTGGGAGAGACTGACAAACTGGGGGCTTGTGAGCAAGTAGCTAGGGCCCTCTTGGTGAGGCAGCTTGTACTGTAGCTGTTCTGCTTGGTCCCTAGCGCTTCCTGGGTTGCAGAAGCTGGACGTCATTTTTTTTAAACTGACAAATATTCTCCTGCAAAAAAGCAGCGGGGAGAGACTACTGGCTCCAAGTTCTGCCTCAGCACTGTAGTGCCTGGCCGGATGCCGGCAGCAAGGGCTATGGAGGGAGCCCAGAGGCAGAGTCCCACCAAAGATGAAAGGGGCACCCCACCACCATCTTGAAAATGGGGCAAGAAAGTGCTCTGACTTGCTCACCATGGAGCAACAGACCTGATCTCTGTGACCAGCAGCAGATCAACTACTCAGGGGTTGATTGTGACCCAGAGGGAATGTCCTGAAAACACAAACTTTGGAGGGACAGAACAAGTGCTTAGTCTTAGGAACCCTATCCCCTACTCAGATTCAGCTGTGGGACAAAGGTTGTGGCCAGGAAAGGATGAGGAAAACCTCAAAGATATCACTGGTGAGTCCAGGGCTGACCCAACCTCCTTCCTCCCCAGAAATCCACTGAACGTCAGACCCACACAGCTGGGACACAACTGAAAGGGACTAGCCCAGGCAGGGCCTGGACATCAGCCTCAATAGAACTCCATTCCAGGATAGGTCTGGCTGGGGCACCCCCTGCGAGTACTTACCTGAGGAGGAGACAATCCTGCACCTCCCCACCGGAGGGAATCCCCCTGACCATACGAGAGTGGGAGGAGAGGACTGCAGTCTCACCCTCCCCCACTGCCCCTCCCCCTTCCCTGGTCTGGACACTGAGAAGAGAGTGAAGGAGATGTAAGCTCTGCAGGAGATAACAGAGAAGAAGATGAGAGGAACAAATGCAGAACCAACCACAAGAGGACAAAGTTTTTTTCTTCTTTTAATTTTTAAAAATATTTTTTTAGTTTTAATATTTAAAAAACATTTTCCTTAGTTCATGAATGAGGATGTGAGGGTTTGATCCGCATCACCTCATTTTTTTCTTTTCCTTTTCTTTCTTCTTTAGTTTTTTGTTTTCTGTTTATGTGTGTATGTGAATGATTTAGTGTTCATCTTTCAGTTTATTTTGTTTTTGTATTTTTTGTTGGTTTCTTTTTACTCTTTTGTTATTCTATTTTTTTATAGTAAAAGTGGTGTGAATATATGTGTGAGGGTTCAATCTGAACTCTTATTTTTTTTGTTTGTTTTTTCCAGTCTTTCTCTTTTTCTTCTCCATTCATTTTGTGCTAGATATGTGTGTGTGTGTGTGTGTGTGTGTGTGTGTGTGTGTGTTTAGTTTTCCCAGTTTTTTTTGTTTTGTTTTATTTTGTTTCATCTTGTTTTTATTCTGGTTTGTTTTGGGGTGTGTGTGTGTGTGTGTGTGCACACGTGTGCGCATGTTCCATCATTTTTTTGCTTTGTTTCTGCTTTCATTGTTCTGTTTTTTCATATTTTTGGGTTCATCTTATTTCATTCTAATTTTCTCTGTTCTCCTCAATGGTGCTATTGTATCTTGTATCAGGAAGTACACACACATACCCATTGCATTGTCATATAGAGTAGTGGTGGGGAGTGGGTCTCAGGGAACACATACCACAATCAGTAAACATTGCAATTTGCAAGTAGTCTCTGAATCCTAGCTCTCCATCCACTACATATTCAACTTTCAAAACTACAATAGATAGCAAAGCTTCCCACCTGCAGTCCTGTTTCAAAATAGAACAAACCCAGAGCCCAGATCAGGGAAGAATAGAGGGCTGCACAAACATCAGAAGTAAAAGCCTCTCCCACTGCCACTGAATAGCAGAACTAAAGAGAAAAGCAAGAGATTTGTCACAAATGAGGAAAAACCAGTGGAAGACCACAGGTAATTTCAAGCATAAAAAGAGAAAAATGCCTGAAGAATCAGACCTTAGAGCCCAAATGCTGGAAATCACCAATGGCTGGCCTCAGAATATGACAGGGATTAGGGAATGGATGGAAAGAGTGAATAAGCCTCAAGAAAGACAAGATGCAACACTGAAAGAACTTGTAACAGATACTTTGGCAATAAAAAAATTTCATCCAGGAAATAAATAGCAAGATGACAAGCATGGGAAACAGAATTAATCTAGCAGAATAAAGAATCTCAGAGCTCGAAGACCAGAACATGGAATTAACCCGATCTGTAAAAAACACAGAAAGAAAACTCAGAAAGATAGAGCAAAGCCTTCAAGAGATGTGTGATTATATCAAGAGGCTGAATCAATGCCTGATTGGTACTCCAGAGGAAGAAAGGGAAATGGAGAACACCTTGGAGCAAGTATTCCAGAAGTTTATATAAGAAAACTTTCCCTATCTCACCAGAGATATAGCCAGCTGAACACAAGAGATAGAGAGAACGCCCACAAGACATCAAATGAGAAGATCAACTTCTAGACATATAGTAATTTGCCTACACAATGTAGGCACAAAAGAAAATATTAAGGCAGCAAGAGAGAAAGGTCAGACTACCTACTGGGGAAAGTCAATCAGAATAGCAGCAGACCTATCGGCAGAAACACTACAGTCAAGAAAGGACTAGAGTCCAATACTTAAAGTCTTCCAAGATAAACAATTTCAACCAAGAATGTCTTACCAAACCACACTTAGCTTCATCAGTGATGGAGAATTAAAATCCTTCCCAGACATTCAATCCCTAAGAGATTATGCAGTTTCCAGACCAGCTCTACAGAAGGCACTTAAAAAGGTTTTAAGCACAGAAGAAAGAAAAAAACAATCACCATACATTTCCCAAGAGAACAGCAGAGCACAGAATCAACAGAGACTACATCGCAACAACAAACTTGAAAATGCACACATACATAAACCCCAAAGCTAAATGTAAACAAGCAAACAAAGAAAAAACTATGAAAGAACTTCAAGACAGAGATAAACAATCACATTTTAATAATCAGCCTGAAAGCGAATGGACTAAATGCACCACTGAAAAGACACAGAATGGCAAACTGGATAAGAAACCATGACCCAATAATTTGCTGCATCCAGGAAACTTATCTCACCACAAGAGATGTACACAAACTCAAAGTTAAAGGATGGAAAATGAGTTTCCAGGCAAATGAATCACAAAAGAAGGCAGGAGTTGCAATCTTAATATCAGAAAAAACAACCTTTAAGCCATCAAAAATTTAAAAAGATAGGAAAGGACACCGCATAATGATAAAAGGTTGAATCCATCAACAAGAAATATCCATCCTAAACATATATGCACCCAACACAGGAGCACCAACCTTTATAAAGCAACTACTAAGTAAACTAAAAAAAAAAGGCTCTAACACTATTATAGCAGGGGACTTGAATACCCCACTAGCAACCCTAGATATATCATTGAGGTAAAAAAATCAACAAAGAGATCCAGAACCTAAACTTGACACTCAACCAATTGGACCTAATATATACCTACAGAATATTCTACCCAACAACATCAGAATATATATCTACTCATAGCCACATGGAATGTACTCTAAGATCAATCACATCCTTGGACATAAATCAAGCATAAACAAATTCCTTAATACTGAAACATTGCCATACATCTTCTCAGACCACAGTGGAATAAAATTAAATAACAACACCAACAAAATTTCCCCAAAGTCTACAAAGACATGGACACTAAACAGCATGATGCTGAACAACTACTGGGTCAACACTGAAATCAAAATAGATTCCAGATTCCTGGAAGCAAATGAAAACAAAGAAACATCTTACCAAAACCTCTAGGATGCCATGAATATCGTTCTAAGAGGGGAATTTATATCTCTATGAACACACATGAAGAAAATGGAAATATCACAGGTTGACCGTCTAACAAATAACCTAAGGAAGCAGGTAAGAGAAGACCACCAGAACTCTAACTTTAGCAGAAGAATTCAGATCACCAAAATAAGAACCCAAATATGGGACACAGAAGACAAAAATATCATAGAAAACATCAGCAAAACAAAAAGCTGGTTCTTTGAAAGAATTAACAAGATTGATGGACCCTTAGCAGGAATGACCAAGAGAAAGAGAGAAAAAGCCTAAATAAACACAGAAGTACAAAAGATCAAATCACAACTGACCCCAAAGAAATACAAAAGAGTATCAGATGTTACTGCGCACACCTGTATGGAAAGAAACTTGATAACCTAAATGAAATGAAGGACTTTCTCACATCACACAATCTCCCCAGGTTGAAACAAGAAAACAGTGAGACATTAAATAGACCAATAACAACCCAGGAAATTGACTCTGTCATAAGAAAACTACTTACAAAAAAAAAAAAAAAAGCAAAAACAAAAAACCTTGGACTGGATGACTTTCCAGAAGGATTTTACAAAATGTACAAGGAGGAGCTGATATCAAACCTACTGAAAGTATTCCGGGCAGTTGAGAAAGATGGAATTCTCCCCAAATCATTTTACGAAGCTAACATCACTCTGATACCCAAACCAGGTAAAGATCCAACAAAAAATAGATCTATAGGCCAATAGCCCTTATGAATATAGATGCAAAACTCTTCAACAAGATTCTAGCAAATCAGATCCAAGAACATATCTCAAAAATCATCCACCATGACCAAGTAGGCTTTATCCCCAGGATGCAGAGCTGGTTTAACATCCACAAGACCATAAATGTAATTAAATACATCAACAGATGTAAAACCAAAAATCACATGATTATATCATTAGATGCAGGAAAAGCTTTTGATAAAATCCAGCATCGCTTCTTGATAAAAAAAACCCGTAAACACCTAGGTATAGAAGGAACATACCTCAAAATAGTAAGCGCCATCTACAATAAACTCACAGCTAGCCTATTGCTAAATGGACAGAAACTGGAAACTTTCTCCCTGAAAACTGGAATAAGACAAGGCGGCCCACTCTCACCCCTTTTATTCAACATTATGTTGGGAGTCCAAGCTAGAGCAATTAGACAAGAGAAGGAGATAAGGGGTATCCGAATAGGAAAAGAGGGAGTCAAGTTATCCCTCTTTGCTGATGATATGATCCTATACCTTAAAAATCCAAGAGAATCTGTCAAAAGCCTGCTTGCACTGATAAAGGACTTTGGCAAAATCTTATGGTACAAAATAAATGTACAAAAGATAGTTGCATTCTTATACACCAACAACAAGCAGGCAGAGAACCAAATAAAAAGCACAATCCCATTCACATTAGCCACACACAAAAACCGAAATCAACTCTAAATGGATCAAAGACCTAAATGTAAGACCTCAAACTGCAAGGATCTTAGAAAATTCAGGAGACACCCTTATGGAAATTGAAACTAGCAACCACTTCCTGATCAAAACCCCAAGTGCCCTTACCATAAGCGGTTTGATAGACAAGTGGAATCTCATCAAACTGACAGGTTTCTGCAAAGCAAAAGAAACCATCAAGAGAGCAAAGAGACAGCCCACAGAATGGGAAAAAATATTTGCCAACTGTATATCTGTCAAAGGCCTAACATCTAGGATCTACAAGGAACTCAAATGAGCTGAAAGGAAAAAAGCAGTCCCATTAAAAAGTTGGAAAAATATTTGAATAGACACTTACCAAAGAAGATATGCAGGCAGCCAACAGAGACATGAAAAAGTGCTCAGCTTCACTAATCATCAGAGAAATGAAAATAAAAACCACATTGAGGTACCACCTAACCCAAGTAAGAATGGCTATCATTAATTAAAACAAACAACAACAGATCCTGGTAAGGATGCAGAGAAAAAGTAACACTTCTACACTGCTGGTGGGAATGCAAACTAGTGCAATCTCTTTGGAAGACTGTGTGGTGATTTCTAAAAGAACTAGAAATTGACCTTTCATATGACCTAGAATACACCCAGAGTAATTAAAGTCATTCCACCAAAAAGATCTATTCACAATAGCAAAAACATGGAACGAATCATGCTGCCCATCAAAGTTTGGCTAAAAAAAAAATGTGGTACATATACACAATGGATTATTATGCAGCCATAAAGAGAGGCAAACATATGGACTGCAGCAACTTGTATGGATTTAGAGTCTATCATATTCAGTGATCTATCACAGAAATGAAGAACAGAGTATCATATATTCTCACTCATAAGCAGACCTTGAACAATTATCATAATACTATAAGAAAGTGATTGGAAGTAATGAGAAACTGCCAGAGGAGTGGGGGCTGGAATGGCATTTGAGGGAAAGTGTCAGGGGAAGGAAGGGCATACCTCATCAACAAGGGTACCTGCATAATGAACGTTTGTATACCTAACCCTGAATGGTACCCCACATCTTAAAAAAAAAAGCAACCTTTAGGGGTATCCTGGAAGCCATAATCACATGCACTGTTATTACAGAATTATTTGCTGGATAAATAAGCAACTCCATTAGGAAAAAAAAAAGGGATGCTGTATTTTATCAACAGCCTTTTCTGAGTCTAATGATACAATCATGTGATTCTTAATTTTACGTCTGGTGAAATATTTATTTTCATTTATGGTTCTGCAGATGTTGAACTAGCCCTGAATCTGGGGATGAAGCCTACTTGGTATTGGTGGATAATTTTTGTGATGTGTCATTGGATCTGATTTGCCTGAATCTTGTTGAGCATTTTTGCATCTATATTCATAAGGGATATTGGCTTGTAGGCCACTTTTTTTGTTGGACCTTAACCTGGTTTGGGTATCAGTGTGATGTTAGCTTCATTGAATAATTTGTGGAAAGTTCCATCTTTCTCCATTGCTTGGCATACTTTCAATTGGATTGGTGTCAGTTCCTCCTTTTATGTTTTGTAGAACTTCACTGGAAAGCTGTCTGGTCCAGGACTTTTTTTTGGGAGGGAGATATCTTATGATGGTGTCGATTTCCTGGGTTGTTATTGGTGTATTTAATGTCTCAATTTCTTCTTGTTTCAACCTTGGGAGATTGTATGATATCACAAATTCTTCCATTTTATTTAGGTTTTTGAGTTAGTTTCCATACTGGTGTGCACAGTAATCTACGACAATTTTTTGTATTTCTTTGGGGTTCATTGTGATTTGATCTTTGTATTTCTGATTGTGGTTATTTGGGCTTTTTCTTTCTTTCTTTCTTTTGGTCAGTCTGGCTAGAGGTGCATCGATCTTGTTTCTCCTTTCAGAGAACCAGCTTTTCGTTTTGCTGGTTTTTTTTTTTTTTTTTCTGTGATATTTTTGTCTTCTATGCCCCTTATTTGGACTTTTGCTTTGTTGATCTGGATACTTCTGCTGAACTTAAGGTTTTGGTGGTTTTGTCTTTCCAGCTCCCTTAGGTAATTTGTTAGGTTGTTAATTTGCAATCTTTCTATTTTCTTGAAGTGTGTTTGTAAAGAAATGAATACCCCTCTCAGTACTGTTTTCATGGCTTCCCAGAGGCTTTGGTAAGATGTGTCTTTATTTTCATGTTTCCAGAAATCTTTTAATTTCTGCTTTGATTTCCATGTTGACCCAGGAGTTGTTCAGCATCATGCTGTTTAGTGTTCATGTCTTTGTGGGTTTTGGGGTAGTTTTGTTGGTGCTGATATATTTTTTAATGCACTGTGGTTTGTTAAGGTGTATGGCACTATTTTGATCTTATGGAATTTGGTTTATGCTTGATTTATGGTTAAGGATGTGATCAATCTTAGAGTACATTCCATGTGGTGATGAGTAGACTGTATATTCTGTCGCTGTTGGGTGTACTATTCTGTAGGTTTCTAGTAAATCCATTTGGTCAAGTGTCAAGTTTAGGTTCTGGATCTCCTTGTTGTTTTTTTTCTTCAATGATCTATCTAGGAATGAGAGTGGGTTATTTAAGTCCCCATCTATGATAGTGTTAGAGTCAATATCTTTTTTAAGTTTACCTAGAAGCTGATTTATAAAAGTTGGTGCTCCTATGATAGGTGCATAGATATTTCTTGTTGATGGATTGAACTTTTTACCATTATGTAGTGACCTCCAATGTCTTTTTAATTTTTTTTGTTCAAAAAGACTTTATTCATTTTTGTTCAGGGAAAAGGACAATCTCAATGTCAACTTGTCACCTAACCATAAATTTGAACGTACAAGATTCACTACCCTAGACACTGCACCTACTGACAACACAACTTAAGATGAACTTCCTTCCATTCCCTAAAGTTGCATGTTGAAAGAATAAACAAAAACCCTTGCAGCAACCAACATTGGTACTTGGCCCAGGTGTAAAGGTCAAGTTGCAAAACAGGGGCAAAAAACAGTCAAAAGCATCATAACTCAAGGTAGCCCAGCAAGCAACATCATTGGAACAAAGGAAGTTGTAGGCACCAAATTAAGAGAGTTTCATCAGCATAGAAAACATTGTTGTGATATCAACTATTCTTCATGTGAACATGTATGCCACCAGTGTAGCTAACAGGGAGACATACAGCCCTAAATCAATTAACTACATTGAATGCAAAATTCAAAACTTGTCTCTACCCAGGTCCTCTAAAACCTAGATATGGAACTTTCAATGTACCAGGAAGAGCCACTGTAATGACATAACTAATCACACCTGGATCAACATTAACACAGACCTCGGACATAAGATACTTTCTCCACTATTCCTGTGTCTGAATATGAAGTGCTTAATTACTCAGTTCATGCACTAATTGCATTTAAAATGTGTTTTACAATCATGATTTTATCTAAACTCACACAGCATTAACAGTCAACTGTAGCACAGCTTCCTCAAAATGCCCAAATTGGAAATATTTTGTCTTGTGGTGGCTGTGACAATACCAATAGAATGACTAGCTATTCTGCCACTACTTCAAATTTTAATCTAACTTCTGACCAAACTTTAATGGATCTAACACCTATCAACCCAATTCCTTGTTGTAACTATTTTCAATGCTTTTAAACTAGCTCCTACTACCGAGTTTTACAGTGCTCTTTCCTGTATCTGGATTTTTAAATAATTAAAGTCATGGTGCTATGATTAGAACTTTTTCTAGTAGACCAAATCAAAGAAGTAATTGGTAATTGAAAAATGGCATTGCAGAGATGGGAATAAAGCAAAAGGAGCTTTAATAACCTGTTATGATCCAGAGTAACATGGTCCACTAGAAAGTCACCACTATTACAACCTTATGGCTTAGTCTTACAACATGCCTTCAGATATCCAGAGGGGAAAGTACATCGTTCAAAGGAGTGGTTCAGCAGGGAAATAAAGCCTCCGGAGCATAGAATACATCTTCAAATTGGGGAAAAGGGTGACATCGTGTCTATTCATAAAAAACCAGTTTCTCCCTAAGGACCAAATTCCCTACAAAATAAACTGTGCCTTAATTATTGCTTATTTAAAATTACATCTTTACAGAGCTATGTAGTACCCAATGCAGAAAAACAATCACATAAGGAAACATTTGTTTGAGGCTTAACATGGAATCATACAAATAAAAATGTGTATAAACACAAATCCACACTGAGTCATAACACAGATAGCAAAGGACAAAGTAAAAACAAAGAAAACTAGTTGGCAGCTATATACAGTTGGACACAGCTGTGTCTTGTACACTAGAAAGTCTTTTACAAAATAATCAACTCAGATCAACAGAAGACCAATCTTCAATGTCATCCTGCAAGATGGATTACTTTTAAAACATCTCTGCCAGCTTCCTCCAAGGTCCTCCTTTAGTATGGCTGGTAATTGATTTTGGTGAGATGCCTTGCTGTAAGTGCTCTGTTGGCTTGACCTCGCCCCCTTACTCTGCCTCGGCCACTGGTGGCAGCACCTCTTCCTCCTTTCTGCTGCTGCTGCAACTGCTGCCTGTAGACCTCTTTGGGTTGTGTGACTTTGATCTCACACTTCTTAGAGCCAGTTTGATGGTATCTGCTCTCGAACAATTTTTCAACTGGCTCTTCTTCTGTGTATGTGATAAAACAAAATCCCTTTCTTTCATTTGTTTTTGTATCCATGGGAAATTCAATTTTTTCAATCTCTCCAAAGGCTCCAAAATATTCTTTGATTTTTTCTTCAGACGTATCTGGCCTCAGTCTGCCCACACTTTTCGGGGGGGCTTTTTCCCTTTTAAAGCTTTGGCCCTTTTGGGGTCTATCAATTTGCCATCCAGCTTGTGTTCTTTCAGTTCCATAACCTTGTCAACACTAGAGGCATCTTCGAAAAGCACAAATCCAAATCCTCTTGATTGCCCAGTGACAGGGTCTGTTTTAATGGCGCAATCTACAACTTCCCCAAATTGAGACAAGTAGTCAGATCCTTCTTGCTTATATCCCAGCTCTAGCCTCCAATAAACATTTTATCATCATTCTGCTGGTTCTTGCTCATGTTGATTTTGGATCCTTCTGTGAGCTCCTCTATGTCACTATACTTGTTCATGTCCTCCATGGGGGGTGAGATGGGTGGTGTGGGCACATGGTGCAGTTGCAGTGGTGGTGGTGGAGCATTATATTGTCTTTTTAATGTTTGATAGCTTAAAGGATATTTTGTTTGATATTAAGATCACAACACCTGTTTTCTTTTGTGTTCTGTTTGCCTGAAAATTTGTTTACCATCCTCTAATTTTGAGTCTGTGAGTGTCCATTCTGATGAGAGGAGTCTCCTGGAGACAGGATTTTGTTATGTCATTTTTTAAAAATACAGTTTTCCATTCTATGTCTTTTTAGGCTAATTACTGAGATGTGAGAGTTTACCCCTGTCATGAGGTTCTTATAGACTTTGTTGTTGTTTATTTGTTTGCTGGTTTTAATTTTTGGGTTGATATATGTGTGTGTGTTCAGTCTTTTTCCTGCATTCTTGGGAAGGGTGTCATTGCTCTTTTTTTTCTTTCTTCTGTGCTTAATACTTTCTTAAGTATTTCATGTAGAGCTGGTCTGGAGGTGACTTGAACTCTTAGGATTGAATGTTTGGGAAGGATTTTACTTCTCCATTGCTGATGAAGCTTAGCTTAGCTGGGTATGAAATTCTTGGTTGGAATTGTTTATCTTTGATAACTTTGAAGATTGCACTCCAGTCTCTTCTAGTCTGTAGCATTTCTGTAGATAAGTCTGCTGCTATTCTAGTTGGTCTTCACCAGTAGACAGTCTGACCTTTTTCTATCACTGCTTTTAGAATTTTTTAAAATACCTATTTTGTGTAGGTGAATTACCATGTGTCTAAGAGTTTGTCTTCTTATCTGATATATTGCAAGTGTTCTCTGAATCTCTTGTGTTTGAATGGTTATATATCTGATGAGATGAGGGAAGGTTTCTTGGATATTTTTTGGAAAGTTTTGTTACAGGGTAGTCTGTCTCTCTATCTGCCTCAGGATTACCAATTAATCATAGGTTTGGCATCTTGATATAATCACACATCTCTTGGAGGCTTTGTTCTTTTTTATGTTTTTAACAGTTTGGTTTAGTTCCACATTTTGTTCCTCAAGCTCTGGATTTTTTCTTCTGCTTGGTTAATTCCACTTTCCACTTGCTTGTCAGCTTGTTATTTATTTTGTTTACTGTATTCTTTATTGCTGTCATCTCAGTTATCAACTCATTTATTCTTTCCTCTTGTCTCTCCTCACTTCTATTCATTCTCTGTATTAATATCTTGATATCTGTGTTTGTGGTTTGAGACCAGTCATTCTGGTGATCTTTATTGTTGGAGCTCTGAAGTCTGTATTCTCAGATGCTGTATTCTCTGGGGGCTGTATGGGTTTTCCTCCACCTTCTTCCTCTTGTAAAAATTCTGGTGCGCTGTGATAGGAGGGATTGCTTTCACTTCTATTTGCTCAGTCCCCTGTTCTTCCTTAAACAGATCCTCTGGTTTTGGTTCAGTTTTGAAGACTGACTGGGGCTAGGGGAGGGGGGATTGTGCTTTTTGCAGTTTGAGATTTGATTAAGGTGTGATGATTAGGGGGGAAGCTGTGGTTCAGAAACTATCTGCATATCACAGTATCTGTTGCCTGTTGTTTGGGCCCTCTGGAACCCACTTCCCTCCACTTTATAATCTGCCCATGTGGTGGGGGCATATGAATGCCCCTGAAAGCAAAATGAGATAAGAAAAAGGAAAATTATGGAGAAAGGAAGAAGGGAGATGAAAGGATGATGAAGAAAGAGAAGAAGAAGAAGAAGGAAAACAGGCACGCCAACTTACAAATCAACAAAGAAAAAGCAAAAACAAGTAAACAAACAAAAATAACCTGATGATGCACTTGCCCTCAAAAATACCCATATGTAAACAGAAAAACAAGAAAACTAATAAAACAAAACAAATATGAAAACATAAACAAAAACAGAAAAGAAAGAAAGAAAATGCTCCCTCTGTGGCCGTTTCTAGAACTTTAGGTTCCTATCTTTTTTCCCCCTCCTTTTTACTGGTGATCCCAAGTACTGTTGTTGCTTTTGACTGCTGCCACAATAGGAAGCAGGCTCTGGTCTCCAGCCCCTCTCCTCCACTCTCAGCACAGGCCAATTGAGTTGCCCTCAGAGTGGGTCACATACCCCACAGACTTTTGGAGGAGGAGGGTGAGTCAGATCTGGACCACCCCAACTTGTCTGCTGCTGCTTTCAGGTCTCCCACTTCGTTCAGACATGTCCATGCCTGGTCCAGCATGGGGACGGGGCATCTGTCTCTCTGTGTTCACTCCTGAAATTTCTTCTCTGGGCCAGTGATGATCGATCCCAGAGGGGTGTAGAGATCACCTCCAGGTCTCAGGTTGGAGGCTGAATAGAGATGGGGGATGCCAATGCAGGTCTCTGCCCATCCTGGGACAGAGAAAATGATGGCAGTTGGTGTCTCCTCTCCAGCAGCAGGACTCAGCTACAGACTTCCTCTGCATACCTTCTCCACAGTTCCCATTGCCAGTGCCCAGCCTGCTGCCACAGGTGTGGCCGAGGTGCCAGGTACTGAGGAGCAGCAGATTTCTGGTGCCTCCTCTTGAGAGACTTCCAAGAATGGCAGATGATCCTGCATGTTGGGGGGGTTCCAATCTCAGAGCAGTGGTGGGTTGCAGCCACCTCTGGAGGGGAGCCCTGGGTGCTTGATCCTAAGTCTCCCCTCAGATGGACTTTTGCTCATCTACCCATGTACCCCCATGCACCCAGACTGTCTTTTTGGACATCTGCTCTCACAGAGACTCTCACAGTCCCATTGGTTCCTTTGCCATCTTGCCTGGAAATTTTAAAATTTGATTTCCTACAAAACTATTTGCATATAATTAAGGTCTAATATTCTAAATGTCCTTCCCTATATTTTACTTAGATTCAGTGGAATTAATGTGGGAGCATTATCTCTTGGGTCTGCCATTGACAATATAAGTCTTGAAATTTTGATTATTTTGTTATGATAACAGGATTGCTAGTCAGACCCTGGTAGATCTAGGATGGACATTGAAGGCCACTACTGAATCAAAAAAAATGGGGAATTCTTGCCATTAAGGCTATGAATTGAGACCCTTCCCAATCTTCCCTTCTCCAGTGACTTACTTTCTCTCTCTCTTTTTATCTTGATCACTGTAGTGCAGAAATTATGTCTTCTCTACAAGATTAGGAAACTTGTCTTTCCTACAGAGTAAGGACACTTTTGGGGACATGCTTAGTGCAGTTCAGCAGTGAGCTTGGTACAGATTTGGTACAGACTTGGAATATTAGGCAAACCTTTTGGATTGACGCCTTGCATACCAGCATAACTTGTTTCACCTGGTGGCAGCTGCAGCAATGCGAACAGGTGAAAACATGTGCCGATTAGCAGGATGGGAGGAAGGTGACCTCAGAATTTAGAAACTCGCATGCTAGGCATGTACCTTGGTCTAGAACAATCTCACTGTGATGAAAGGTGGTTTTGTTGTCCTAAATCTTCATGGTGACCTGTCTGGAATTATAGGTGTATAATGTATTGTCTTCTCATTTCTTTTAGACAAAATGGCCAGCTAGAAAGGAAGGATGCACTATGCCAGAAGTTATCTAAGTGGAACCGAATACAGCTGAGAAAAGCAATTGGACTTGTTTTTTTCCAAAACTCATTCTTTCTTTGTGAAATGAAATCAGCCCAAACTGCTGTCTAGAAGGTAATAAAGACAGGAGGGCATTCTACTTTTAACAATGTGTTAGGAGAACATGTTTTTATGCCAGCCCTTGTAAGGCTATGTGATATACTAAGTTTTGTAAGCCTGGTTCCTTTCCTGGTAATGGAAAACCAATAAGGAAAACACATTTTACCATGGACCTGCCCATTTGGAATATCTCCACTCCTTCAGTCTAGCGAGGGCTGGCTGGGATTGCCTTAAGCTTTTGGCCATTCTGTTGACTGGTTCATTCTGCTGTTAGTTTCAGTGTGATTTGCAGGCCCAGAAAAATAATGATGAGAGCCCTGATTTCTGCAGTCTAAGTTGGAGATGTTTTCTTAATAGAAATGGAGATTTGAAGTCAGAAATAAGAGTTTAATTAAAATGCTTTATAAAAACAGTTTATGTAAATATAAAATTTAGAAAACACAAAAATACATTTTTCATAATGGCTTTGCTTTTCTTGTTTTGAAGTATATAAAGTAAAAAGTAAAACGCCTTTTTCTTTCCTGTTTATTCCTAAAGCAACCACAGTTAAATAGTTTAGCAGCCATCACTCCAGCCTGTTCCCTGGGCTGCTATACTCCAGTGCACATATATGCATAGATCTGGTTTTATGGTACTTTTAGTATGTTGAATTGCAATATACATATCTTTTGACAGTATCTCTTTTTACTTAATTTTTGACATACATATTTTTCTAAGTTAGTTTATATAAATCTATTTTACATGTAGTTACTAAGACTTACTCAATATTCCAATTTTGATAGATCTGCAGGTTATTTTTGGGAATTGTACATTGCAAATGACAAACATTTAGATCTTAGACATCATCTAGTTAAATTTATTTCTATAAATGAGGAAATTAAATCCAAGAAAGGCTGAATGACTGCAAAAAATTAATAGAGACCCAGGAATAGAATACATATATGTCTCATAATTTTTTCTGTTACCTCAAGTTTTTAGACATAAGAACTCAGTCTGTGTTAAAAAGAGGACCTGAGAGAGTTCCTGGGATGATGGAGAGACAGAGACGCCTTCATCATTCATTCATTCACTCAAATTCTCTTCTAGTTGCTAGGGACTCATCATTAAAGAAAACAGACAGCCACCCCTGGCCTCAGAAAGCTCAAAATTAAGCGGGATGGGTGGGAGAAGACAGATAGAAGCAAAATAAATAATTACATTATGTGTTATATTGGAAAGCAATATAATCTGTAATGAAAAGAAAGAGAGAGGTGAGGTGTGGGGGGTGATTTGTGATTTTTAAGTGAGATGGTTATTTAGAGAAGGCCTCATTGAAAGATAACTTAAAAATGACTTCGTTGTGGTGCAATTGACATAAAAACACTATGCACATTCAAAGTGAACACCTTTGACCCTTTGACATATGTATACACCCAAGAAACAGTCACTATAATCACAACAATAAATATATCCACCACTAGCAAGTTTTCTCATGCCCCTTTGTAATCTATCCTTCCTGCTTCTCCTTGCCACCCCCTACAGCAACCATTGATGAACTTCTTGTCACTCTATAGTATCTGGAATTTTTAGTTATTGATATACATGGAACCATAAAATGTGCACTATTTTGGGGGGAATGTATGAATTCTTTCATTAAGCATAATAATTCTGAGATTCAACCATCTCATTGAATGTATCAATCATAGTCATTCCTTTTTATTGCTGAGTAACATTCCATTGTTTATCCAGTAACTATTTCATGGACATGTGGATTATTCCAAGTTTGTGGCTATTATAAATGCAGCTGCTATGAACATTCATGTACACATTTTTGTGGGGACATATGCTTTCTTTGTCTTGGAAAAATACCTAGGAATGACATGACCATGTGGTATGGTAGATACAGATTTAACTGTCTAAGAAGTTGCCAAACTCTAAAGCGATTCTAACTTTGCTGATTCCTACCAACAGTCCATAAAGTCTCCATTGCTTTAAATTCTCATAAACACTTGTGATGGTCAGTCTTTTCAATTTTAGACATTCTCAAATGTCTATAATTCGATCTCATTAAAATTTTAATTTGCATTTCCCTAACAAATATTGATGTTTATTATCTTCTGTGTATCTTTTTTTTTTGATGAACTGTCTGTCAAAATCTTGTGCCATTTAAAAAAATGGAGTCTTTTTTTTGCAGAGTTTTGAGAGTTCTTTAAACATTCTAAACACCTTTAGTAGACCCTTTAAGAGATATGCCATTTGCAAACATTTCCTTCTAGTCTATGGCTTATTTTTTCATTCTCTTAGTAGTGTCTTTTGAAGAGCCCCTAATTTTGGTGAAGTCCAACTAATCATTTTTATTTCTCATAGGTTTTTGATGTTGTTTGTAAGAAATTGTTGCCTATCCCCAGATTGCAAAGATTTTCTCTTATGTTTTTTTCTGGAAGCTTTATAGTTTTATGTTTTACATTTAAGTTTGTGATTCTTTTTGAATAGTTTTTGTGTATGGGGTGAATTAAAAACGAGACTCTTTTAAAAATTTGCTGTAGCTCCTCCCTGGCGCTCCCGCCTCCGCCCCGGCACTCCTGCCTCCGCCCCGGTGCTCCCGCCGCCCTGGCGTTCTGGGACGGGTAGCTCATCACAACCTGGCCCGAGGAGATCCACACCAAATGGCTTCAAGGAAGATCTGCTGGGATTGCTGCCAAATCTCCTGTGTCTGAGATTGTCCTGCTGGCTTGCGTGGGGCTTCTGTTGCCTGCTCGGAGGCAGGCAGCCATCTTGTTCCTGTCCGACCCCACCCCCTCTGGGGCGAGCAGATGAGATAGCACCACCTGCTGGCGATTCAAGGTAACAACACCGAAACGGGAGAAATAAGCTTGATAAAGACATAGACCAAACTGCTGAAGGAAGGTTGAACTGAATTGTCCTTCACAGCAGATCAGGGGCAATTGACTCTAACTGCAAACTAATTTACCAGCTTGAAAAGAAAACTAGAAATCAGACCTGAAAGGACATTGGACTTAAACGAAAGGTCTCAGAGTGTGCTTCATTGATTCTTTTAGTTTAATGACTTAATTCTATTCCTACTGTATTGTTCCTCTTTTTTTCTCTTTTCCTTTTCCTTTTCTTCTCTTTTCTTCTGTCTGTAAACCATGTCTTTGTATAGAGGAACAGCACACCAATAAGGTGGTTGGATAGCGGGTATGTTAGCATCACTATATGTTTTATTTGTGTTTGTATGAGAGTTGGTTCGACTGTAGCTGTGGTCCATCATTTTTATCTGTTTCAGTATAGACCTCTCTCTCTATTTGTTGGCACACTCGTTAGTTTCCTCCCTTACTCCTCTATCTCTCCACTCCCCTCTTCAACCCACTATCTGCTCCATTCTCTCCCCTCTGCTAACCACATTTTATTTCAGGGAGTAAACCTACAGCCCCACTGCACGGACAGACTCCAGGGCAGTGGGAAGTGGGTTCCACATTATCCACACGCCTGTCAGCGAACACCAGGACCTGCAGACAGATTTTGAATCACAGCTCTCCCCTTAAATACATCTCAAAACTACAAAAAGGACCACCTCCAACCTACAGTGCAACTTCAAAATTGAACAAAGTAAGAGGACATACATAAAGAATGGGAGATTGAACAAACAGAAGTAAAACCAATCCCTTTACCCCTGAATAACAAAATTAAAGAAGACGGTGACGTGGAGGGAAGGAAGAAGTAGGGAAGTGGAAAAACTGCACAAATGAAGAAAAACCAAAAGAAGAATATAGGTCTTACACAGACCCCTGGGAGATCAGACAATGAGAAAACAGATTCTGGAACACAGACAATGAAGAGTCCCCAGAATGACTGGCTACATGCAACAAACCCAGACATCAAGACATTAATGGAGAGAATTAAAAAAATTGAGGAGAGACAAGAGGAAAATAGGAAGGAGCTGTTGTCAGAAATGACAGCAGTAAAGAATACTGTGATGGAAATGAACAACAGACTAATAAGCATGGAAAGCAGAATCAGCCAAGCCGAAGAAAGAATCTCAGAACTCGAAGACCAAAACACAGAACTAACCCAAACTGTCAAAAGCATAGAAAAGAAGCTCAAAAAGACAGAACAAAACCTGCAAGAGATGAATGATCACTTCAAGAGACCAAACCTGAGAATAATTGGGCTTCCTGAGGCAGAAAGAGAAACAGAAGCCACACTGGAACAAACATTTCATGAAATCATTCAAGAAAACTTCCCTCATCTCAGTAAAGATGAAAAAATTCAAACACAAGAGATTCAGAGAACCCCTGCAAGACAACAAACGAGAAGACCAACTCACAGACACATAATAATTCGCCTAAACAAAGTAGCTATGAAAGGAAAAATCCTAAAGGCAGCAAGAGAAAAAGGCCAGACTACCTACCAGGGAAAACCAATTCAAATAGCAGCAGATTTATCCACAGAAACCCTTCAGGCCAGGAGAGCCTGGAGCCCTATCTTCAAAGTACTAAAAGAGAAACAATTTCAACCAAGAATAACCTACCCAGCCAAACTAAGCTTCATTAGTGAGGGAGAATTAAAATCTTTTCCAGACATCCAATCCCTAAGAACCTGCGCTGCCACCAGACCACTGCTACAAGAAACACTTAAGAAAGTACTGAACACAGAAGAAAAAGAAAAAAGAACATCAGCATTCTTCACAAGAGTACAGGCAAAAGATTAAAAACACACCTGAACCAACTCCAAAACCAAAGAAAGACAACAAATAAACAGTAACAACTCTGTAAGAACCTTATGACAGGGATCAACTCTTGCATTTCAATTATTAGCCTAAATGTGAACGGACTAAATGCACCACTGAAAAGACATAGATTGGCAAAATGGATAAAATATCATCAGGCAACAATCTATTGCCTTCAAGAGACTCACCTCACTAGAAAGGACACCCACAGACTCAAAGTAAGAGGATGGGAAACAAACTTTCAGGCGAACGGAATACAAAAGAAAGGAGGAGTAGCCATCTTAATTTCAGACAAAATATCCTTCAAACTATTAAAAATCAAAAAAGATACAGAAGGCCACTACATAATGATAAAAGGTTCAATTCATCAACAAGAAATATCTATCCTAAACATATATGCACCCAACATAGGTGCGCCAACTTTCATAAAGCAACTTCTTGGAAAACTAAAGAAAGATATTGACTCTACCACTATCATAACTGGGGACTTTAATACCCCACTCACAACCCTAGACAGATCATCAGGACAAAAAATCAGCAAGGAGATCCGGAACCTCAATCTGACTTTGGACCAAATGGACTTAATTGATACCTACAGAACACTCCATTCAAAGACCACAGAATACACATTCTACTCATCACCACATGGAACATATTCTAAGATCGACCACATACTTGGCCATAAATCAAGTATAAGCAAATTTAAAAGGACCGAAATTCTACCAAACACCTTCTCGGACCACAGTGGAATAAAAATAAATATTGACACCAACAAAGTCCCCCCAAAACCCACAAAGACATGGACACTAAACAGCATGATGCTAAACAACTCCTGGGTCAACAACGAAATCAAAACAGGGATCAAAAGATACCTGGAAACAAATGAAAATGAAGAAACATCTTACCAAAATCTCTGGGATGCCCTGAAAGCTGTAGTAAGAGGGGAATTTATATCCCTACAAACACACATGAAGAAAATGGAAGGAACAGAAATTCACAACCTAACAAGCCACCTAAAGAAGCTGGAAAAGCAAGACCACAAAAACCCTAATTTCAGCAGAAGAATCCAGATCACCAAAATAAAAGCCCAAATCCAGGACATAGAAGACAAAAAGATAATTGAAAAAATCAATGAAACAAAAAGCTGGTTCTTCGAAAGAATAAACAAGATCGATGGTCCCCTAGCTAGACTGACCAAGAAAAAACGAGAAAAAAAACAAATAAGCATAATCGGAAACACAAAAGATGAAGTCACATCTGACCCTGAAGAAATACAAAAGATCATTAGAGACTACTACGTACACTTGGATGGAAACAAACTTGAAAACCAGAAGGAAATGGAGGACTTTCTGACATCACACAACCTGCTTAGGTTGGAACAAGAAGAAATTGAGACCCTAAATAGACCAATTACAATCAAGGAAATCGACTACGTAATAAGAAAACTTCCTACAAAAAAAAAGCCCTGGTCCAGATGGCTTTCCAGCAGAATTCTACAAGACATTCAAGGAGGAGCTGATACCAATCCTACTGAAGGTATTCCAGGCGATTGAAAAAGATGGAACTCTCCCCAAATCATTTTATGAAGCCAACATCACATTGATACCCAAGCCGGGTAAAGATCCCACAAAGAAAGAGAACTACAGGCCAATATCTTTGATGAACATAGATGCTAAAATTCTCAACAAAATCCTAGCAA
Source organism: Cephalopachus bancanus (assembly GCA_027257055.1). Lineage (NCBI taxonomy): Eukaryota > Metazoa > Chordata > Mammalia > Primates > Tarsiidae > Cephalopachus > Cephalopachus bancanus. The sequence goes on from JAPVLO010000469.1 coordinate 470,037, forward strand.
ACAGGATTCAGCAATACATCTCAAAAATCATTCACCATGACCAAGTAGGCTTCATTCCTGGCATGCAAGGCTGGTTCAACATTCGTAAAACCATAAATGTAATTAAATACATCAACAGATGTCAAAACAAAAACCACATGATCATATCATTAGATGCAGAAAAAGCTTTTGATAAAATCTAGCACCCCTTCTTGATAAAAACCCTTGAACATCTAGGCATACGGGGAACATACCTCAAAATAATAAAAGCCATCTATGAGAAACCTACAGCCTGCATACTCCTAAATGGACAAAAATTGGAACCAATTCCCCTGAAAACTGGAAGTAGACAAGGATGCCCACTCTCTCCCCTCCTGTTCAACATAGTATTGGAAGTCCTGGCTAGAGCAATCAGAGAAGACGAGGCAATCAGAGGTATTCAAATAGGAAAAGAGGAAGTCAAGTTATCTCTCTATGCAGATGATATGATGGTGTACCTTGAAAACCCAAGAGAATCTGTTAAAGGCCTCCTTACATTGATAAAGGCCTTTGGCAAAGTCTCAGGATACAAAATAAATGTACAAAAGACAATCGCATTTCTCTACACCAATAATAAACAAACAGAAACCCAAATAAAAAACACAATTCCATTCACAATAGCCACAAAAAAATGAAGTACCTTGGCATCTTCCTAACCAGAGACGTGAAAGACCTTTACAATGCAAATTACAAAACACTGCTCAAAGAAATCAAAGCTGACATGAACAAGTGGAAAAATATCCCATGCTCATGGATCGGAAGAATCAACATTGTGAAGATGTCCATCTTACCTAAGGCAATCTACAAATTCAATGCAATACCCATTAAATTACCAATAACATTCTTCTCTGACCTAGAAAAAACAACACAGGAATTCATATGGAAACACAAACATCCAAGAATAGCCAGAACAATCCTCAGCAAAAAAAACAAAGCAGGTGGTATCACAATACCAGACTTCAAACTTTACTATAAAGCTACAATCATCAAAACAGCTTGGTATTGGTACAAGAACAGGCATATAGATCAATGGAACAGAATTGAGATTCCAGAAGCAAAACCTCAATTCCTCAACCAACTCATCTTCGACAAAGCCCCCACCACCTACCAATGGGGAGAGGAGAACCTATTCAGTAAATGGTGCTGGGAAAACTGGCTGACCACATGCAGAAGATTGAAACAGGACCCCTATCTATCCCCATGCACAAAGGTTAACTCCAAATGGATCAGAGACCTAAATGTAAAACCTCAAACCATAAGAACCTTAGAAAAGGAAGGAAATACTCTCATGGAAATCGGAATGGGCATCCAATTCCTGTACAAAACCCGAAACCCACAGGACTTAAGAGAGAAGATAGACAAATGGGACCTTATTAAACTGACAAGCTTCTGCAAAGCCAAAGAAACCATCAAGAGAGTAGGGAGACAGCCTACAGACTGGGAAAAAGTATTTGCCAACTCTAGGTCTGACAAAGGCTTAACATCCTGGATCTACAAGGAACTGAAACGTACTGAAAAGAAGAAAACAAGCAACCCCATTATAAAATGGGCAAAAGATATGAACAGACACTTCACAAAAGAAGACATTCGAGCAGCCAACAAACACATGAAGAAATGCTCAACCTCACTAATCATCAGGGAGATGCAAATCAAAACCACACTGAGATACCACCTAACTCCAGTCAGAATGGCAATTATCAACAACTCAAAAAATAACAGCTGCTGGAGAGGCTGTGGTGAAAAGGGAGTTTTCAACTCCACTGTTGGTGGGAGTGTAAGCTAGTGCAACCTCTGTGGAAAGCAGTGTGGCGATTCCTGAAAGCTCTAAATATTGACCTTCCATATGACCCTGCAATCCCCCTACTGGGAATATACCCTGAAGAACACAAATCACTCTATAAAAAAGATACCTGCACACGTATGTTTATCGCAGCGTTGTTCACAATAGCAAGAACCTGGAAACAACCATGCTGCCCAACAAAAGAGGACTGGATTAAAAAAATGTGGTACATATACACGATGGAATACTACGCAGCCATGAAAAAGAACAAAATCATGAATTTCGCAGCTACCTGGATGGAACTAGAGTCTATAATACTGAGTGACCTCTCACAGAAACAAAGATCAGAATATCACATGTTTTCACTCATATAATGGACCTTGAACATCCAATGTAATACTATAAGAAAATGACTGATGGTACTGGGAAATTATGGGGGGGAGGGGGATGGGATTGATGGTAGCTAATATCTGTCTGGGACTGGGAAAACACCTCTTATCAATAGGGTGCCTGAATGAAACGTAACTGTACACCTAACCCTTAACTGTACCCCACAAAACGATAATAAAAAATACTGATTATAAAAAAAAAAAAAATTTGCTGTAGTGTCCAATTGCTCCAGCACCATTTTTGAAAACATCATTTTTTCTTCATTAATTTGACTTTATAGCCTGAGGAAAATAAATTGTCCTGACAAATGAGTTTATTTTGGGACTCTATATTCTTTTTTTTTTTTAAATTTGATGCCATGTATTTTATTTTATTTTTTAATGTTAAAGATGTGGGGTACAATTCAGGATTAGGTATACAAATGGTCATTGCACAAGAAAAATTTGGGTCTCACTTTGGTCCCCACCTCACCTGGTTTGAGATCAGGTACCCTTATTCATGAAGTATGTTCCCCCCACCCCCGGCAGTTCCCCACTACTGCCATTCACTTTCTTATAGTATTATGATAATTGTTTAGGGTCTGTTTATGAGTGAGAACATGTGGTACTTAATTCTTCATTTCTGTGATAGAACACTGAGCATTATAGACTCTAAGTCTATCCAAGTTGCTGCAAATTTCATAATTTTGTTCTTTATGGCTGCACAATATTCCATTGTGTATACGTACTACATTTAAAAAAACCAGTCCACTTTCTTTTTTTTTCTTTTCTTTGAGTTGGAGTCTCACTCTTTTGCTCAGACTGGAGTGCAGCGGCATGCTCATGGCCACCCCAGTGTTAACCTCCTGGTCTCTGGCGATCCTTCTGTCTCAACCTTCCAAGTAGCTGGAACTACAGGCGTGCACTAACCCACCCGGCTAATTTTTTGATTTATTGTAGAGATGAGGTCTCACCAAGTTGCCCAGGCTGTTCTCTAACCATAGGCTCAGGCTCAGGCAGTCCCCTCAGTCTGGTCTCCCAAAGTGCTGAGATTATAAGCTTGAGCCACCACACCCAGCCCAATCCACTCTCAATGGGCAGCATGGTTGGTTTCATGTTTTGGGTATTGTGAATAATGGTGCAATAAACATGCGTGTACAGATATCTTTTTCATAGAGTGATTTGATTTCCTCCGGGTATATTCCCAGAAGAAGGATTTCTGGGTCATATGGAAGGCTGATTTTTTAGGTCTTTTAGGAATCACCACACTGTTTCCCATAGAGGTTGCTTACAATCCCACCAACAATGTAGAAGTGTACCTTTTTCTCCACATCCTCTCCCAATTCCTGATCAAAGCCCCAAATGCCCATGCCAAAAGAGATAAGATAGACAAGTGGGACCTCATCAAACTGAAGAGATTCTGCAAAGCAAAGAAACCATCAAGAGAGCAGGGAGACAGTCCATAGGATGGGAAAAAATATTTGCCAACTGTATATCTGATAAAGGCCTAACATCTAGGATCTACATGGAACTCAAATGTGCCGAAAAGAAAAAAACAAACTACCCTATTAAAAAGTGGGCAAAAGAAATGACTAGACACTTCTTAAAAGAAGACATACAAGCAGCCAACAGACACATGAAAAAATGCTCAGCCTCACTAATCATCAAAGATATGCAACTTAAAACTAGATTTGGATACCACTCAACTCCAGTCAGGATGGCCATCATTACTAACTCAGAAAACAACAGATGCTGGAGAGGATTCGGAGAAGAGGGACTTTGTATTTTTCTTTTTTTTTTTTGAGTTGGAGTCTCACTCTAGAATGCAGTGACACACTCATGGCCACCCCAGCGTCGACCTACTGTGCTCCAGTCATCCTTCCACCTCAGCCTTCCAAGTAGCCAGAACTACAGGCGTGTGCTACCACGCCTGGCTAATTTTCGATTTATTGTAGAGCTGAGGCCTTGCCAAGTTGCCCGGGTGGGTCTCAAACCCGGGGGCTGAGACAATCCACTCACCTCGATTTCCCAAAGTGCTGGGATGACAGGCTGAGCCACCGAGCCCTGCCTTTTTTTTTTTGAGACAGGATCTCACTCTGTCACTCAGGTTGGAGTGCAGTGACACAGACACAGCTCGTTGAAGCCTAGAACTCCTCAAGAGCTCCTCAAGGGCTCAAGAGATCCTCCCTCTTCCGCCTTCACAGTGACTAGAACTGCAGGCATGCACCACCACGCCAGGCTAATTAAAATTAATTAAAAAAAAATTTTAGAGACGGTCCCACGTAGTTGCCTAGGCTGGCTCGAACGTTTGGCTTCAAGCAGGAACTCTCTATTCTGCTTCATTTATTTTGATGTCCACCAATATACAAATGCAAGTGTATCTTGATTATTGTAGTTTGACATCAGGTAATATAAGTCCTCCCAATGTGTTCTTTTTCAAAATCATCTTTGGAATTGCCTATTCTAAGTTGTTTGCATCATCACGTGAATTTTTGAATCAGTTTGTTAATTTATGCAAACATGTTTGCAGGAATTTTGACTTGGATTATTTGGAATCTAGGCCAGTGTGGAGGAAACTGGCCCTTTAGCAATATTGGGTCTTTTGGTCTGTGAAGATGGAATATGTCTCCATTTATTTAGATTTTCTTTAATTTCCTTCAGTAATATTTCTAGTTTTTGGTATACAGGTATTTTGCATCTTTTCTCAGATTTATTTCTGAGTATTCTTTGTTTTCTGATGCTAGCATAAATGGTATTTTTTAAAAAATTAAACTTCCAATTATTAGTTGGCATATAGAAATGCAACTGATTTTATAGATCTTACATCCAGTCACATTGCTAAGCTTGCCTATTAGCTCTCAAGTTTTTGTTTAAGTTCATGGGATTTCTATATAGACAGTCATGTTTTCTTTAAATGAGGAATACTTTCCCTTTGCCTTTTCAATACTGATGCATTTTACTTATTTGCCTTGCCTTATTGCAGAGGTTAGAAATTCTAGTACAAAGGTGAATACAAGTGGGGAGAATGGACATCCTTGTTTTGTTCCTGATCTTAGTGGAAAATCATAAAGGTTTTCACTATTACATATTATGGTCTTGAACTCCTCTTGCCTCAGCCTCCTTGGGATTATAGGCGTGAGCCACTGCATCCAGTCAGGAAAGACTTTCTGGAGGCTTCTTGGAACAGGGGACAAAGGATAAGTAAGTCTGCTAAAGATGTGGCAGAAGCATTGCACGCAGAGAAAACCTTCATCCTTTGGGTGAATAAATTAGCTTGTTTCCCTTTTGGTCACAGATGGTAATACGTGTGTCACCACTGGCACTGGGGCCTGTGTCCAATGGGACTGAAGTTTTCACGATTTCATAACAACTCTGAGTGAAGTTGGGCACATATATTACCATGAAAGTCATAAAGGAGGAGTTGAGGTTCCTGGAGGTCTGCTGATTTGCCCAGCCCCACACAGACAGTGGTATGCTGGGATCCGCTGTTAGCCACCCAAAGCCTTGCTGAGTCATCTCACCTGGTCCGAGCCAGACCAAATGCTGCATTCTCAGGCTCACAGATTATTCACTGTACTGTTCCTAAAAGTCATTCCTCCTGCTCTCTTAGGATAACTTCTACATTTCCTATCACTAATATAACACTTCTGAAATTTTGCTTGCTTAAAATAAAAAAATCTGAATCTCCAAGGTCATTCAGTCTTGCTGGAGATGACGTGAAAAGAAAACACTATTTTTCATGACATGAAAATGGACCACACCACATCAGTACTTCAGCTGTCTTTGGGTGTCACCATGGGATAATCAACAAATTCTATCCTTGTACTTATTTTATCAACTCTTATCGTGTGCAGTACTTTCTTTCTGAGGACTCTCCATAGTGAGCATTTTATCTGGTTGTCTTCCTCTTCCTCAGCCAGCGTGCATGTGGTCCACTCCGACTCGCTACCATCTTGCAGGGCTAGCTCTAGAAAATCACAAAGTGGTTTGCCATTGCCCTTGTTCCTGTTCTGATGAGGCTGTTGGGAACCTATTTGGTTGTTTTTTTTAAATTTGAGTTGGAGTCTCACTCTGTGGCCCAGACTAGAGTGCAGTGGCCGCTCCTGGCCACCGCAACCTCGACCTGCTGGGCTCCGGCGATCCTTCCACCTCAGCCTTCCAAGTAGCTGGAACTACAGGCATGCGCTACCACGCCTGGCTAATTTTTTTGATTTGTTGTAGAGATGAGGTCTCGCCTACCCAGGCTGGTCTTGAACCCGCGGGGTCAGGCAATCCACTCACTTCAGCCTCCCAAAGGCTCGGGATTACAGGCTGAGCCACCGAGCCCAGGGTTATTTGGTTCTTATTACTCTCACTTTACCTAGGTTTCTCCACTCAGTAGACAAGCTTTTAAAATAACTATAATCTTGGGGTGAGTTATGCAGTATATTTAGTCTCACAGAGTGTTTTAATAAGAAAACCACAGAGAGAGGAACCCAAAGGTAGGAACCCAGGCCATCTGGCACAAAGAGGGGGAGATAGTCTCAGAGGTGTTGGCCAGGAGTAGAGGCTCCTATACGGACATTCGTAGAGTGACTCGGTGCAAGCTCAGGAATCCACTCTCATTTTAAAATTATCATTAGAGAAAAGAGAGTAGGACCAACAGCCAGTCCATTTACTACATCATAAAGTGAAGTTGAATAAATTATTTTTCTATTAGGAATTTTTGTGTCGTTGTGCTGTAGTATCACACTAATAATACTGCCTCTATTTCTGGAAATACATGCCGAAATGACAGTAAAACCACATTCCTGAGGCCATAGTTAGGTTTTCCATCACAGGGACATTTATGTGACGGTAAACTCTTCTGTTTCTTCTGAGAATGGCATTTTCCCTGTTGAATGGGAGGAGAGGGGACAGGGAAAAGTAGATGGTGGTGGGGACAAGGGTGATTCGGTAGCCTTGGTCTAGACTGTGGCTAGGATGGGAGAATTCTAAATACTTTGAAGGGCTCTCTGCTCATTTCTCATTATTGTCCATATCTATAAATTTTATTTGTCAGAGAAAACTTTTCTAACAGGAAGTGTAGATGTAGAAGTTAAAAAAAATCCAGCATTGGCTCTTCAGATCTTTTTGCAAATTTGAGTTAAAATTTACCTTAGGAAATGCAATTTAACTCTAGGGTCACAGTAGATTTTTCTTTCAGAACTCTTATAGTAAGTGACACAAAAAATTGTGTGTTAGTTTTTGTCTTAAAGAACATAGTTTTAATGTGCTTGTCAGAATGACACAAAACTTTTTACTGATTATTATAAATGCTTATATATTTTCTTGACTCAGAGAATGATATGACTCTCTATATCGAAGCTTTCTCTTTCCTTGAGGCATGGAACCTGGACTTCTACCTAGGTACACATAGTCAGTTGAAGATTCTTTTTGCCAACGTCCTATAGAGCTAGATGTGGCCAAGTGAGGTGACTAAGTTATGGCCAGCAAGATAAAAGTGGAAATGCAAACCCTAGGAAGTGTTCCTACAAAGGGGGTGGCACTTGTTTTTGTCCCTCTCATTCCTGAAGTCTGGGCTACTCATGTGACAGCTGGAGCTCAAGCAGTCATCTTGGTCCGTCTACGGCAGCATGCTAGAGATCACAGGGTCGGTGGAGACAGGAACGGCCTCAAGTCACTGCTTGTTATGGAGCTGCTAAACTAGTTCAAGACTTTATTAAGTGGAAGAAAATAAATGTCTGCTTTGTTTTGTTTAAGCATCGTTACCTTAATCATCATCATCATTTTTGTTCGTATGGGACCACATCAAAAGCTAACATACAAATTTGGTTTCTGGCATTGTAAATAGCTTGTCACTACTATCAGCACCTGGTTAAATTATGATACATGAACAATACATTGGGCATTAAAATAAACGATGAGCCATTTTGAAGTAGAGGTGACCTCAAGGGAAGTTAGTGCCGACTGTGCCTTAGAAACAGGAGTTAGCCTGAGGCAGTGAGTGGCTCTGTTGCTTCTCTGTCATGCAGAGTGTGAAATTTAGACACAGAAGCGCCCAGCGTGGCCATATACTCACTAGGTCTGTGGTCACCAAAAAGCTCATTTAGCTCTCTGAGGGTTAGTTTTCGCATCTTCTAGTGGCTGACAATGTCAAATTCATCCATGAAGGTCATATACTCTGTGCAAACTAGTTAATTAATGTTATTTAACTAGTGCAGGACTAATCAACCCAAAGTGAGAGCCAGTTTGAGAAGCTAGATTTTATTTGTTGTTGCTGTACTGTTTTGTTGTCTTGTTTCTAAATTGTTTCTGAGCATCTGTAGCTTCCTAGACTTTGTGTATTGCTTCCTGTGTAGTAGGTGACTAGTAACCTAGAAGCAGAAATTCTGAAAGTCTTTATGAGGGCTGTATCATTGTAGGCACATGGACTTTTATGACAGCATAGACATGCTGCAAAAATTCTAAATATTGCTCATGCCCTGGAAAGGGCAAGTTGAAGCCTTTCTCCATTCTCCTCTTCTGTGTGCCTGGATCATTCATTCCCCAGATGGGTTCACCTAATGGCTCCTGATTTACACAAGAGTAGAGGTGGCTGTTGAATGAGGAGGTCTGCACTCTCATGCATAACAGCTTCATTCTAAAGTCCCCTGTGAATTTCTTTTTTTTTTTTTTTTGAGTTGGAGTCTCACTCTGTCACTAGACTGGAGTGCAGTGGCTGCTCCCGGCCACCGCAGCCTCGACCTGCTGGGCTCCGGCGATCCTTCCACCTCAGCCTTCCAAGTAGCCGGAATTACAGGCATGCGCTACCACACCTGGCTGATTTTTTGATTTATTGTAGAGGTGAGGTCTCGCTGCCCGGGTGGGTCTTGAACCCGCGGGCTCAGGCAATCCACTCACCTCAGCCTCCCAAAGGCGCGGGATTACAGGCTGAGCCACCGAGCCCGGCCTCCCTGTGAATTTCTAAAGTCTCCATTATAGTATTTAATGTCACTGAAATGCCCTTAAGTGAAAGGAGGTACCTATAGGAACCTAGAATAAACAGCTTAGCATAGTCTTTTTGCCCAGCATAGCCGTTTTTTGCTTAGACTTTACCGCTGACATCTTTGACTCTAGCACAGATTAGACATAGATAGATGAATTTCCAAAGGGCAGGTTTCAGAAAGCGTTCAGACATTTCACTGCAGGCCAAGCTGGCAGCCTACCCCACTCTCTCTGCAAATCTCCATCAGATGCAACACCAGGACAGCCCAACCTTTCAATGCATGGTTTAACATAATGATCTCTAAGAAACTTTTAGGACCCTTAGCTGGTCAAAGCCATAGAAATGATGATAAGATTACATTTTAGTCAAGGAACTCATGAATTGAAAACTTTTGACAGGTCTCTTGCAGGAAAAATCTCTCCAGGCCCAAACCCCCAAGTTAACCTAATCAGCCCTTTGTGACCTACATGACACAGACAGATCCCACCATGGCAGCAATCATGTGACTAACCCACCCATCTGCGTGCTGTTCATCACCTGACGTCAGAACCTGTGCTTACCTGCCCCTTCATGATGACGTGGTGCAGACTACAACCCTATCACCTTAAGGACCTTCCCCCATCCAAGGGAAGGGTTAAAAGGACTCAATCATGAACAGCCATTTTGGCCATTGCCAGACCATCGTCGCCATTGCCTTACCAGACTCCGGTGAGGCCGTGTGCTCTTTGAACTATGACTGCTTCCATGCTTCCTGGCTTTGGCCCCCTTTTCTGCCTTGGGAAGGTGAATCTCCTCTTTCTTTCTCACTCTCTCTCTAATTTACTTTCTAAATAAATTATATTTCCTAATCTAACTTCTGTGCAATTCTTTGCATCTTTCATGCGGCATCAGATCGCACACCAGACACCCACACCCCCAGCGGGCCTAACCTAACATTCCAGAGGCCCCACTGGGAATGTGACCCTAACAGTTAGTAAGTTTCTGGGGGGAGAAAGAGATTCATGGGAAGAGAAGGGTTAAGCAGATGAGTGCTTGTATGGGAGCGATGAGAGCCCCTAAAGACTCCGGAGATACTCCTGAAAGAATTGATTTGACATGATTCACTGTAGTAGGACAGATGAATCATCCTTTGTTTCAACACAGACGTATTAATGAACCTGCAGCCCCAGACGCTGCTGGGGCAGGGGGTGTTCTGCCTCCAGTGAGGCATCGTGGACCCATGGGCATAGGCTGGCCGTCCCCTCCTGAGGGAAGTGGACTTTCTGTGGTTCTGAGGTCAGCAACCCAGCAGGTCTCTTGCCTATACCATCTTCCTGATAGCATCACCTTCCCTTCCCTAGGGAGCATCTACATTTTTGGCCAAACATTAGGAATTTAATATTTAATGTTAAAAGAGAAACTGTTTAGAAAGTCTAGGAACATCTCATGTGCCTCGTGGCACTTATGAGCTCCCTGGGCCCCCCTTAAACAAAGAGCTTTGTTCTTTTAAAGCAATTACCAGAAGTAAAAAAGCAATAATGCCAGTAAAACTTTTAAAGGTACATCTGCAAGAGGATGACTGGAGTCCAGGCTGTCTGTGGGTAGTTGGAGATCTAGCCATGACCCAGGAGGAGGCTGTCAGCAGGAGTATGACATCTCAGAGTCCCTGCAGCCATCACTTCTGCAAACACCTGGTTTGAAGTCGGTGGAGACATTAGCATTTAGCTGACATTTTTCCCTTAGCCGATGGAGGGCATTACATTACTGAGGATCATAATCACATCTTGAAGTTATTGTCACTAGTCTGCTAGCATCTTCAGTAGCAAGCTGTCGTTAGCTTAGCCAAGTGATTGGATCAGTAACAATGGTGAAGCACTATTAAAGAAGTTTGTTTGTGAATCGCCTTCTGTTGACTGGAAAGAAAGCTCTCATCCTGGCTTCCACACTTGTGTCATCTGTCCCCGCTGCCTTCTCAGCTTCACCAGCACCAATCCCTTCCATGCATCCTGCACATCAGAAGTTCTGTCCGGACCCGCAGCCCAGGAGATTTTCTCTTTCGGGCTGTTCTCCTCAGGGTTTGTCGCATCCTCTGTTCCCAGCTTCATGCTAACTTCAAATCCCCTTCTTCAGAGTTTCTTTTTCTCTCCTTTCTTCTCACTCTCGGACCACTCCTGGCTTATTCCATGTCAGATGGGCTAGTTTTGTAATCTTGGCCAAGTATTCCTTTTGGATAAGAGGAGGACATGATCAGATTTATGTGTATGTAAGTAAGAGTTAGTTGCTTTAAAAGCTGTTATAGTTATGCAAGACTTCTACACATCTGAATAAATGACTTATTTATCTTAGTTAAAAAAATGAGAGACTGCTCTAATTACATTTCTACGATTCGTTGTTTTCAGATAAAATTATGTTTAAAGATCTTTACATGTTAGTACATATAGAGTCTCCTAATTTTTTTCAACTTTTGCGTGTCATGCTATACTATAAATTTATTGTTGGGTATAAATATTTCCCTACTGATGGATATATTGGGGCTGAAGTGTACATATCCATATAAAATATTTTAATTATTCAAAAACTATTCTACAATTAGATTTAAAAGTGCCTTCTGTGGAAAGTAAAAATCTTATTTTTGAAGAACTCTACCATTTGAAGGTCTAGTCACATAAAGATAATGGGGCAGCTTTGTTTTGTGAAATAATCAAGTCTCACTTTCTGTGTGCTTTTAATTAAGTTTCATTTGAATGAAAACTCTGTACCAAGTACTGTGCCAGGCGCTGAGGATACGCAGAGATGAATGAAGGCCTCACTCTGAGGAGCATAAGACGTCCTAGACCACTGGTAATACAAGGCAAGGGAAAGAAGTAGTTTTGTTTTCTAGAAAAAGGAACAATTAGTTTTGGCTTGAGATCGAGCATAGGGGACAGGCCATGGGAGGCGGAACCCGGGAGCTGCAGGTGGCCTCCAGCCTTGGCTGCAGAAAGTGGCCTTCTGTCATCCTGGGCACAACTCTTCTGGCCTATAGTGGACATTGTTGAATGAGAGGACCTGGAGACAACAGGTTCTCTATCACTGAAGACTGTGAAAAATGGATGTCTTATCTCTCTGCCACCACCTTGAGATAACAGCCAAGTATGTGTTCTTTGGCACTTTCCTCCCAACTTGGAGGTAATTTTTGATTGTTTTTCCAAGAATGGAATATATATATATATATTTATATATATAAAATACACACACACACACACACACACAACACACACACACACACACATTTGGTGTGTTTTCTTAATTGTCTTCATATTTTTATATATTGGTACTTTTACTAAAAATAAACTGAAAGGTTAAATATATATATGTATTTATTTGTACATATACACATAGATATATTTATCTGTTTGCTTGTTTGCAAATCATACTCCAACCAATAGCTTAAGAGAACAAGTTACGGTCTCCTGATCGTAACTGTGCAGACTACATTTTTTTAAACATCGTTTTAATCAATATCTCTGCATTTTCTGCGTCTATTATCTCTGACTTCACAATATCTTATGTGCCCTTGTTTACATACCTTCCTAACCTTCATATTTATCACTTTTTAATGACTTTCTGTTCTTTCTTTTATAGAGTGACTCAGTAGAGACTGGTGATGCCTTAACTACGAGGTGTAATGGGCAAGGTGGGAAGGTGTTTTTGGTGAAGAACCCTCAGTCGTTGCTCTTCTCTTCACACCTGGTTCACACATGTGATGGCTGGATTACTGAAGTTATAGAAGAAAACCCTATGATGCTACAATAATAGCACAAGGAACTTGGAATAAGCTTCTATCTTTTTTAGCATAAGATTGTAAAAAGTTTGGGGTATTTTTTTTTTTTTTGAGTTGGAGTCTCACTCGGTCGCCCAGACTGGAGTGCAGTGGCCGCTCCCGGCCACCACAGCCTCGACCTGCTGGGCTCCGGCGATCCTTCTGCCTCAGCCTTCTGAGTAGCCGGAAATACAGGAGTGTGCTGCCGCACCAGGCTAATTTTTTTGATTTATTGTAGAGATGAGGTCTCGCTGCCCAGGCGGGTCACGAAGGAGTATGTTTTATTAATAGAAAAAAGTACAGGTCTTCTGATACACAAACACAACTGAATTTACTACACATTAGAGAAAGAATTAGTGAACTTTTATGTTCTAGTTATCACACCTGCAGCACATTTGAGAGCTCTTTTCTGTCCTGACATCTTCCAGGGTATCTTTGTTTCCAAACGTCATCAGAATTTGGAAAAAGACTGGTTATTGAGCCACTGAAGGTTTCAAAGAATCTCATTCAAAATGAATATCTGGCTTACAGTATGAAGCTACTCTATTGCTTTTTTTTTCTATAGTCAGATCACTTGGTCATTAAAAAAACAAACAACAAAGTATATACCAAAAAAACATTGTCTACTTGATAGCTTGTGTTTGCTTCTTAGAACATCTGTATTATGCTGAGTTCATCATTCCTGGAGAGCAAATAAAACCTCAACCAAATGTGATTTCACTGTGCCTGTCACGGAAGATGATGTCGGATTGGAATGTTAAATGGTTGCCTTTGGTTTTTGAGGTCTATTTTTCCAAAACAACATGGGGAAAATTAAATTATACACTTTACTCTTCCAGAAAGCATTTGGTATATATGATATAATTAGTTTAACATGCTCACGTTTCAGGAGGTAGCTCAGTTATCTCCTTATAATAATATCAACTAATTTCCCAAACCAATTGTTTAATATGTGGAACTTGTGGGCCTATTTTGGGGTGGGAACAAGAAAAACAAATTTAAGTTGGCCCGGAAACTCAACTTCTCCTGAGCACTCTAGCTCTCTCTAGTCACATGCAATTTGCTTTGGAGACTAGATTATAGCCTAGAGAGTACCAGGGTAAAGTTCTTGATGCCACGTGATGAAAAGCCTTGAGGGTCACCTGGTCATGGCAGGTCCATGGAACACTAAGGTTAAGATCAGCATCACGGGAAATATTGTGACTTAGGAGTGCTTCTAAGAGACAAAAAGTAAGTGAATTTTTTTTTCAAAGTTGATGTAGATGAGATGTTAGATTGAAGTAACACTTGGGACCTTTAGAAAATCATAGAAATACCAATCAAAAATGGGAAGAGATTAAAGACTTTGCTTCCTGGAGAAGACATGGACTTTGGAATTAGGTATATTTGCCTTCACTAATAGCGATTTCCCAACTTATTGGGAGTGCTTATTAAAATGCAGGTTCTGAAGTTCTTGCCCAGATGTAGTTATCAGGAGCTCTGGAGAAGGGGCCTGGGTATCCTACTTTTAGTAAGCTCTTCAGATGATTTTTAAGACACAGCTAAGATTTTAAGAGATTACTATAAGTGAGTCACTGTTTGAAGAGTTTTACATGCATTGTCTCATTTAAAATGCAAGAAGACTCCATGAGCTCTATATTATTATTCTGTTTTATAGTCAAGGAAGCTGAGGCTGAGAGCAGTAGTAACTTGTCCCCTGTCACACAGTGGGTGATGTAGCAAGGATGTGGACACATACAACCTGACTTTACTATCCATACTCCCAGGCACTGCAGTACCCTTTCAGCTTTTTATGCCCTTTGTACTTTGAGAACCACTAAAAAAATGAATTAACTTCTCTGAGAGTCAATTTCCTCAAATGTAAAGTGAGTACAAACATGTCTAAAGTGTGAAGTCTGTAATATTACTTCCTGATAATGTAGAGAAGTCCAGCAGCCCTACTTTTTTAGGCTATGAAGACCATCTATGTGATGCAAGACTCCAAACATGTTGTTTGCATTTGTGGATAAATGTCAGATATGAAAATGAAATACGTCTTCTTCTTGGGGTCAAATATTGTAAAGATCATTCAGATACACAAGTGTCTGCAGAGTCAATGGTAAATACATCATCCCTTCATCTACAGTGAGGAACTTTTGACTAGTGACCTACTCCCCTGTGGAAAATGTATGCATGGCTCCAGGCCACTATTTGTTGCTCTGGCAAAGATAACTTGCCAGGAATCTGGTGTCTTGACTTTCTTCCTTTTTCAGAGGCTGAATAAAATTTCTTGTTTTTAAAATTAAAATCTTTTATTGTAAGGTGACTAATCTATCCTCTTAAATTTAAGAGCAGGAGTCTAATGCAACAATATACTTACAAATTTATTGCCTGTTGCTAAGGCTAAAAATGACAAGGTGACCTTTCATTAGTTATTTGACCAAAAAAATTGAATCTCTGTCAAGACTTTGTTCTTTCCAGCGCACAGGGTGACTCATGGGAAGTTAAAAGCAAGTAGCTTTGGTTAGTACTACCCTGGGGCATAGCTGTTACTTACGTTTTTGGTTAATTGTCTTTGTAGCTTACTTCCACTAATCTGTTCTCATAAGATGTTGAATGACATGAACTGATGAAATCCACAAACTGATTTCTGTTAAGGGGGTCAATGTCTTCCTTAGAAATACGTTTCTAGTATGACCAGTAAGTAGGCAGAGTAAACTGCCCTCTTGTTTAACCCTAGAAGACAGGCTGTCTCTTCTAGAGGAGATAGAAATTGGTGAAACTGGTGAAGTCAGGCAGGTTGAAGGAGGAGGAGGAAGAAATGGAGAGAATCTACTAGACTGGTAAGAACACACTACCCACTCCTGAATAATCCAATCTGTTGTGGGAGTTTGCATAAAAAGACCAAAACATGTAGTCATATTTATTCAATAAATATCTATCAGCTGCCTACTATATGCCAGTACTATACACTGCAGATTCAGCAAACAATGAAACTAAATATGTTTCCCACTTCCCATGAACATGGAGTCTAGGGACATACAATCAAATAATCACAGAAGCGAATGTGGAAGTCCAGCCATGGCCAGTGCTGCCAAAGAAAGGCAGAGAGTTGGGAAGCACAGCAAAGGGTCCTGACCTGGGCAGAGCACTCAGGAAAGACTTTCAGGAGCAGTCATGTTTCAGTTGAGATCTAAAGAAGTAGGATTGAACTTGTCAAAGGGTGGGGGATGACATCTAGGTAGAGATAAAAATTTTCAGGGGCCCTGTGGAGATGGCAGAGGTAGGGAGAAGAGAGATGTGTTTGAAGAACTGAAAACACAGTTTGCAGCTGGTGCTTGGACATCCCAGGGAAGCATGGTGCAGATGAAGCTAAGGACTTCTGCAGGTCAGACTATGAAGAACTGCATGGGCTCTGGAAAGGGAGTGGATGTACTGAAGTGTTCTAGGTAGAGGGTGATATCATCAGATTTGAATTTTGTAAAGAATTTTTCATCCACCAGGTGGAGAACAAATCTGAAGGGACAAGATAGGTGTATAGAGAAGCTTGTGTATAAGTAGACATGGTTTCAAGGATGAGGGTGGTGTGAGAATGGAGACCAAGAGACACCTAGAAAGGAAAGTTTCCCTTGACTGGGAGAGGAATCATTTACATTGGCGGGTACCCAACCTTTTTGGCATCAGGGACTGTTTTTGTGGAAGACAATTTTTCTATGGACTGGCAGGGGGATGGGGATGGTTTCAGGATGATTTAAGTACATAACACTTACCGCTTACTTTAGTTCTATTATTATTATATTGTAATGTATAATTAAATAATTATACAACTTACCACACACACAAAAGGCACGGACATAAGTGGTAAATAAAAGAATGGGCAGGCCATGTATGGACTAAAATAAATGTTGAATTTTGACTTAAAGCCTGCCTCCAGATGCAGCTGTACAGTTGAGTATATCAACTCAACTCACTTGTCACTCACTGATAGGGTTTTGATATGAGTCTGCAAGCAATTAATTTATGATGGTCTCTGTGCAGTCAAACCTCACTCAATTTGCAGCCACTCCCCAGCGCTTGCATCATTGCCTCAACTCCACCTCATATCATCAGGCATTAGATTCTCCCTCTCTTTTTTTTTCAGTCAGAGTCTTAAGGGCAATAGTATGTTTATGACCACCGCAGCCTCGACCTGCTGGGCCCAGGCAAGCCTTCTGCCTCAACCTTCCAAGTAGCTGGAATTCTAGGTTCACACCACCTTAACCGGCTAATTTTTTGATTTATTGTAGAGATGAGGTCTTGCCAAGTTGCCCAGGCTGGTCTTGAATCCCTGGACTCCGGCAATCCTCTTGCCTCTGTCTTCCAAAGTGTTGGGAATACGACCTTATTAGATTCTCATAAGAAGTGGGCAACCTGAATCCCTTGCATGTGAAATTCACAATAGGGTTCAAGTTTCTATGAGAATCTAATGTCACTGCTATTCTGACAGAAGATGGGGTTCAGGCAGTAACATGAGCGATGGGAAGTGGCTGTAAATACAGATGAAACTTGACTCATTGGCCTGCCAGTCACTTACCTCCTGCTGTGTGGCTGGTTCCTAACAGGCCAGAGAACACAGAACATTACTGTCAGTGGTTGGGGGTTTAGGACCCCTGATTAACATAATTTGCAGTGTGTGGGTGTGTATATGTGTGTGTGTTTGTGTGTGTGTGTGTGTGTGTGTGTGTGTGTGTGTGTATGTGTGTGTGTGAGAGACAGAGAGAGAGAGATTGTAGACTATTGGGCAGGTTTGGAGCTTTTCCAAATTGTTGAAGGATGATGATTTTACTCATTCAATGGTCCCCAGTGGAAGAAGACTAAGTTTTTTGATTTTGGAAATATTATGAATTTAGATGTGTAAAATGTTGAAATCTGTCTTTCTGAGATCTCAGTTGAAATGACTAAAAAGATATTGATCTAGCTATATACTTGCAGATATGGATCTCAGAAGAATAATCGAGATTGGACTTAAGAATTTGAGGGTCAATGTATGGCCATAGGTATTGATAGGGTGTGAAAGAAGTGAACTATAAATGAACTTTGAGAAATTACAACATTTAATGACTGGGTGGAGGAAGATGAGCCAGCAAATAAAATTTAGAAGGACCTGTAGGAGGAAAAGAAAGAAAATATAGTTTCCTGGAAACCAAAAGAAGGTGGTATTTCAAGAAGAGAGAATAATAGTCAATGGTGCCAAACATTACAGATGGTTTGATAAGATGAGAAGTGAACAAATTCAGTTGGATTGAACACCACAGAGATTCTTGGTAACCACAAGAAAAGTAACTTCAGAAATTAAAGTAAAATCCAAGGGCAGGAAAATTGTATTTTACCCAAGGCAAAGTATAATAATATTTTTAGAGTATTAACTGTAAGATTAAAGTGTAGGTAAAGACTGACCTCTGACCTGGCAAATAGCTTTCACAAAAATATGCCATATGGATATTTTTGGAAAGGTTTGTAGCTTTCTGAACAAACAGTGGAGTGGGGAATAATGGGAGTAAATTTAAGTGTGGAGGAAAAAAATAATCAGAAGACCTGAGGGTTAATCTTTGCATTAGTTTCAGCTAACTAAAACTCACAGACCTTTGGCAGGTCTACTTACCTGGCTGAGGTGCAGTTCTTGGGTCTCTAAAGCTGCAGGATAAGGTATATTTCCTAGAGTCCTTAAAGTACCAATATGTGGATTCTGCCCTTTTGGAAGTAGAAAGGTGGGAAACAAGGATCCAATCCATTCTATCACCAGCTCTACCTTATATTGGGGGTAACTCAATAGGCTTACTTCTGTTTTCCACTTGAAAACATGGTTGTTCTAGTCTCTCCCTCCTGCTCCCAGGCCATCTGAAGTTTTGAAATGGTTGTAATTATTTTTATGAAAGTGAACATCTAGTTTTGTCTGCTCAACTAAGCTAATTAGGTATTTGCTATAATCTCTTTGTCCTTGGATGAGCTAATTCTTTGTACATTTTTTTAAAGTTATAATATTTTGTCTTCCCTTATGTCTTTTACTTCTCTGTGCATGTGGCAGTGAGCTGTGCTTTTGTCTCACAGTGGTGAGGTTATGTTTGCTCCCTTAAGGCCTCCTCTGTATAATCATGGTCTTTCTATAACACCAGGTTCAAATTTTCAGGAATAAACACAGATGGGAATGGATGGTTCCTTGGTTTCATAAAACCTCTAAGGAACATTAGATAATGCTCATTGATAGAAATAAAACTCAATTATCCTCTGTGCCAGTGGCTTTATGTCTCATAAGAGATTCTACTGGAGAGATCACTGGGTATTTCAAAGATGTTTGGAAACAATATGTTGATGGAATTGTCCTCAATGGAAAGTCACTAAATGTTTGCTTATGACTT
Organism: Cephalopachus bancanus; assembly: GCA_027257055.1. Lineage (NCBI taxonomy): Eukaryota > Metazoa > Chordata > Mammalia > Primates > Tarsiidae > Cephalopachus > Cephalopachus bancanus. The sequence goes on from JAPVLO010000469.1 coordinate 489,325, forward strand.
TTGGTAGGTCTATCAAAACCACTTAACCCCACCATTGTTATATGTTGCATTTTTTGAAATAAAAGTATTAAAGGGGAATAATTTTACAGCAAAGAGGCAGATATTCCTGAGTATAGAACATACACTGAATTCCAGAAAAATGGAAGTTTTGAGAATAATGCCTTAATAGGAGAAATAATTGGCAATTTTAGTCACTTTGAATTCTACAGTTCTAGTGAAATAATTAAAAACATAGTGATTTAAGCTGACTCTAAATATGATGGAAGAAACCATCAATTTAGTTTGAATGGGATACTTAATTAAAAAAATCATATTTAAATTTGAGAATGCTATGGAAGCTGTCAAAATTTGATGCACTGGGATATGCACAACATATATATTACATGCATAGGAAAAATATGACATTTAGAGCTACACTGGTTACCTGTTGACATGTCATGGTTATGTTGAGAATCCCATGCAAGCTGAGTATTTTTTCTCAAGACAAGCTGCGCAGCCACAAAGGCCAGGTATGTTGCCTCCAAAAGCCTGGACCATGCTGAGCATTAATTAACAGCACCCCATTGTGAGATATCGTTGTGGTTATAAGGTGATTCAGCACAAAATGTGGCCCAATGGTGATGCTGCATATTGGGTAGTTATCGGTTGACACATCTTACATTTTAAAATGTGAAACAAAAAGATATACAAGTAAAAACAAAGGGTAAATATCCTAAGAAAGAAAATTGAAAGACTTAGATGCAAAAGAAGGCAGAGAGAAAAAAGTTGTGTCAAAGGAATAATGGCGTCAGTTGAAGGGCGGTCATGGGCATCTGCTTCTGAAGGGTGTTCATCTGCGCAACTTTGTTGTGCAGGATTCAGACAATGTGGAGCATTCTTCATCTCCCCACCAGACCTGGCTGGGTAGCTTTGGAGATATCCTCTGAGTTCCCTTTATTTATCACCATAAACCTCCAATACCTAAGCCATGCTTCTCAAAATTCTCAGTCAAAGTACTTGACAATCTGACAGCAGTGAGAGAAGCGAGGGAGGTCTGGAGATACAGGTTAAAGCTGCAGGCACCACATACAAGATTCCCTTCACTTTTTCTTAGAATCTCAAAAATGTGCCTGATTTTCATATTTCAATCTATAATATATTTATTTTAATATCAGAATACTATTAGCCAGAAAACGGATCCAATAAGAAAATGTGCTGCCTCATGAATACCACATTTGAACAATTGATTTAAGGAAACTGGCACATCTTTGTTCTTTACAAACTAAATGACCAGAGAACAAGATGACTACCCTCTTTCCCAGAAAACAGAGATGGTCAGCTGTAGCCTCTTGTAAAGGTTGAAAGGGGATCTGGAAGCCAAACTACAGTCTCTACTGCTGTGGTTATTCCTGAGATCCTTATTAACATTCATCATTTCCTCTCTTTTTGGCCCATTCAAGATTTCTCACCATCAACCAGCTGGTCTGAGCAGTGTGGCTGATGGGATAATCCAGATCTTGAGCCCTGAGGGGTCTGAATTCTTAGTTGTCTAGCTCTTATAGGTGTGTGGTTAAAGACACTATATTTACAACTGCCACGAAACATGGACAAACCTTGAGAGTCCTATAGGCAAAGAAGCAGACAGGGAGAGATGCATACACTAAACTTGACATGACCACCCACCCACTGTGTACAGTGGTTCATACTCATGAATATTTTGCTTTTTTCATGTCATGTTTCTTAGTTGCATTTCCAAGTAGCCACAGAATTTACATAGGAAACATTACTTTTAGCTTCTCTACAATGTTTTAAGTGTGTGGATATGTCATAATTTATTTAGTCAGTTCTCAACTACAAGATAATTATCTCCATCTTATTTTCTGACTCACAGCTTTTGAAGTATCCAGCTTACTTGGATGACACTTCTTTACAATCTTTTCAGTTGAATATGTGAAAACAGAGAACGATTACATCTTAGACACAAAAATCAACTTGATTTTTTACCAGCTTATAAAATAAAGAATACAGAATTATACAATATAATTATACAATATAATTATACAATATAAAAATCTTAATAATCATCTAAAATTATTTCAAAGATTAAAAAATAATTCCACAAATTTAATGACATACTTTACCATAATATACATACATAATAATATACATATTGTGCATAATATACATACTTATACAAAAAAAGTGCTTAATAAATGCTAGGTACCACACTAAGCTTTTTATTGGTATAGTCTCATAAATAATCATTTGTGGTTCTCTCCAATTTATAGATGAGAAAAATATCTACTCAGCGGTGGAGCTAGGATTAAGACTGAGACTTAGGACAGCAAGCCCATCTCACACATACTACCTCTTAAAGGTGAGAGGCAAGCAGGCCAACCTAGAAGAGAAGATGTGAAGGGGTGTGCAGGAAAACCTTTGGGCAAAAGATGGAAGCACCCAAGCCATCTGTATTTATACTGAACCCAACAAGATCTCAAGACCCCTTTAAAAACTGTCCTGAGCTAAGTCTGAGGACAAGAACTGGATTTCAGTACACAGACCATAAGCTTGCAGCCTTCCAATTCTGATGAAAGCATGTGAAAGCACTTTCACTTCAAAACAATTTAGAAAGATTAATCAACAACTCATCAATTTAAACTATTTGTTGGCATAATTAAAATATTTAGATCACAGTTGGATATTGTTTTTCTAGGAAAATATTTTCCACAAAGATACCATTTCTGTCAGGTAGATTAGTAAATAGATAAAGATGAAGTATCTGATGCATAGGTTTATTCATCGAGTAGAATTTATTGTATTCCCTTTGGAGTTCTTGTGGGTTAATGACCAGGAACAGAAACATCCATTCACATAACAATCATTTACTCATTTATCAAGAATTTACTGAGTTCCAACTATGTGGCAGACATGCCGTTAGCTGTTGTGGGTAGAGCTAGCACAAATTATTGCTTTCTCATGCTGTACATTGAAGATTGTTTTAAAATTTACTGAGGAGGTATTTCCATCGTGCGTCTATAAAAGTGGTTTATAAACATTCCCCATTCTGTGCTATTACTGTTCAATAGTACTAGAGCATGAAACAATTACATCAAAGAACTAGGAATGTCATCTAGGAATGTACATGGAAATACATCATAAACACCTTTTTCATTGCACAGATAGAGGAACTGAGGCCAGGGAGTAAGGTGACCCAAAAGAGGTCACAGAACTATGTAGGGAAGTCATATACGTTCATCTTTGAGGTGATAAATAGATTTTATTTCATTTCAGCCATATGAATTGAGTACCTTCTATAAAACTTATAAACCTTCAGATCATCTTGAAGGGTTGAACTTGCGTTGCCAAGACATTCTTAATTATAAGCTAAACAGTTCATTAAACTATCACATGAAGCTAAATATGTGGCTTAATCTATATCTGCTTTGTAATTCCTTTTGAGTGAAGAAATAGAACAGGCTCACTCCTGAATTCTAGCACTTTTGGAAGCTGGAATGGGAGGATTGCAGCCTGGGAAAACAGAGAGATCCATCCTGTCTCTACAAAAAACAAAACAAAACAAAAACAACAATAGCAACAAAAAACAAGCTGAGCATGGCAGTGTGCACCTGTAATGCCAGCTACTTTGGAGGCTGAGGCAGGAAGGTTGCTTGAGCCCAAGAGCTCGAGGCTCAGTGAGCTATGATGGCACCACTGCACTCTGGCCTGGGTGACAGTGAGACTTTGTCTCTAACAATAAACAAATAAATAAATGAAAAGTAGAACAACTGATAATTAGCTTAATTTTGATAAATGTTTATAATGAGTAATAAATTACCTCCAATTTTGTAAACCTTTAGGGTATATTTTGAAGCTGCTTGAAGCAATACATAATCATGCAGTTTTTGGTCATACATATATTATATATAATATATATGAGTCAAGTTATATACAGAGTGCTAGATTTGGTCCTAGCAGAGTTGGTCCTCTGTACCCATGGGTTTCCCATATACAGATTCAACCAACTGCAGATCAAAATATTATAATAAAAAATGGATGGTTGTGTCTGAAGTAAACCTGTACACATAGACTTTTTTTCTTGTCATTATTACCTGAACAATAGAGTATAACAACTATTTACATGGCGAGGATGTGCAAAATGTATATAAAAATTCTATAGCATTTTATATCAAGGACTAGAGCATTCGTGGCTTTTGGTATCTGAGGGACTCCTAAAACCAATTCCCCGTGGATACCAGAGGTGGCTATATATATGAATACTAGGCCACCTACAACTTTGGATGTCTTTCCTTCTTCTATGTTATACATGTGCATAACTCTGAATCATTTGCATGCAACAGTTGGCTTCACAGAAAAGCTCTTGGTAAACAACACCTGTCAGAGGTGAGGAAAGCAGGATTGGATTGGACCTGGGGAGAACTGGACCCATGATGAAATTGCAACAGTGACCTCAGCCAATCCTATAAGGAGCTCTGGGGCCAGGGTGACTCTTCAAAGTTGTTCAGCCTTGAGACAAGGGATCCAGGCCTCCATAGGGTCCCACCCCCCTTCTAGTCATTGGAAAGGGGCTGCCTCTGGGAGCAGGAGCTTGGGTGAGACAGCTCTTGTTCGCTGAGGGTAGTTCTTGTAGAAGGACTCAGTTGTCAATGATCCTGCAACTGGGAGTACGGAAGCTGCAGTACTAAAAGAAAACATCTGGATGGCATGGAGAGGAATCATAGTTGGCCTGGGACCTGTCTCTTGTGCCATAAAATAATCTTTAAGAGGAGTGACTGAAACTACATTAAGAAAATAAGATTTGGGTAATTGGTGGGTAGTTACTATTATTATTATACTTTAATATGTTAACAAAGCTGAAGGTGGAGAGAAGCGTTATAATTTAAATATAACTCTTTTTAAAATTTCACAAGGTGATCTAGCTTCTTTTGCCAGAGGGGAGATGTGTAAATGACATCAACGAGCTACCCCCTTCTTGACTGTTGTGGGTGGGAAGCCCAGATAGGCAGTGATTATAGATCAATTGCTGCATTGAACGATTTTTTGTGCGAGATTAACTTTTTAAGCAAGATTTTGGAAACTGGCCCAGTTCTCTGCTGACTTACCAAATGCCTGGAAGATGAGACTTAAAAACAAAAGCATACATCAAAGAGCTAGGGCAAGGAGATGCTGGCATCTGTGAGGACAGCCACAGGTTCCTGAAGATTAAGCATTTTGGTGTCACAGCCTGATGAGAGATGCTTTTGGTGGTTAATCCTGCTTCTATGTAGGGTAGAGAAATTAAGAAAGAAACTAAGAGTTTTAAAGGGATTTTAAAGATTTATGAAGGTAAATAATTTAAAATATCAACTCAACATTAAAAACCTTCAAGACTTTAATGTTCATTTTTATGGAAATTGTGTTTATTTTCTATCTAAGTCAAAATTATAAGGCTGAAGTAGACATATTTGTGACATGTAAGAGACTTCTTGGGCCCCCAGGATGTTGAAGTTCAGACAACTGTGTTATGCATGGGATCATTGAAAGAAAAGGGTGTTTAGTCTGGCCCCTCCTAATGAGAACTGATGACAGCCTTCGAACATGAAATTTTGACTGGCACAAAAGAAAATAAACTTATTTATATTGTGCTGGTGCAAAAAAAAAAATCAACTTTTTGTATGTTGTACTGTTCCAGAAAAATAGAATAGGAAGCAATGAGAAAATACAAGGGGACAGATTTTGATTCAATGTAAGAAAGAACCTTCTGACATTAGGATTGGTGGGGGTCTTGGGGAGTATCTTCTCTCACTGGAATTTCTCTCACGGAGGCTGATGGTGCAAGGACTCTGGGGAGGCATTTTCTGGACTGAATGGGAGGGTATGCCATATACATTTATCAGCTTAAAGGCTTTTCCTATCCTAGAATTTTATTACTCTGGGTCCTTAGAGATGAATTTTTCAGCTGTATGCCTGGTTCTTTTTTTGTATTCAGTTACAGCATTGTGATTGTGAGTAATTTAGAATGCAAAGGTGTTTCTCATTGGACTTAGTCTCTTCCCCTGTAACTCTGGTGTCAGTGCAGCCTAAAGGATAAGGCAGAGCATTGCAGTAGAAAGAGTGTGAATTTGGAATTGGGCAGTCTTACGTTTGAAATCCAGCTGTTAGGTTGTCTTGGGTAAGTAACATTATTAGATTTCTCTGCATAATAAGTTAAGCAATACTCAAGTTGACAAATAATACTTAAGTTGAGCAAGAGGAATTATTTAAAAGTGCCTAGATTTTAATCAAGTCCAAAGTAGACATCCTAAAATGTTAATTTCCCTTTCTCTCATATGTCCTTTCTAATTACAGTCACGATGGGGTTGCATGTAATGTTCAGGAACTTCAGCTTAGCTCTGGTACTTCCTTTTGACAAAATTTAGTATCGGAGATTCAGTGTGGCTGGAAAAAGTCAAGAAGAAAAATAGAGCAGCCAGGAGGTGAAGCCCTGCTTGGTCTGGTATTTCCCCTCTTCTTCCCCTCACCTTTCTCACTAAGTTACCTCCTACACTCCTGACTTTTCTTAATGACTCTATCACTGTCTGCATCATTTGTCTCTGGTCCCATCCCCAGGCCTGGTTATCTTGGGCAGGTGGCTGGAAAAGAGAGTCAGTGTCCCCTGGAGATACTACCAGGCTTCAAGTCGGAAGGCAGGAGCATGGAGTACAGGAAGATCGGAGAGCAGTATCCAATGTAGTACAAAGAACAGGGGCACACTGAACATTCTTGTCACACTAAAAGTTCTCCAGAGATTGGGCCTCGGTCCTTGCTGTCTCCCCTAATACCTAGCACATGTCTGAAGGGAAAGACAGATGTGGAAATCAGCCATTTCACTACAATTTGGGAAATGCTTTTCTAAAAATTCAAAAGAGACCATAAAAACCTGATATAATAATTGACATGAGAGATAAAAACATAAATACTTGCAAGGAACAGTATTTCCTCTTTGAAGATATTGTTAATAATACCAGAGTCTCTTTTCGTTGTCTGTTCAGTTTTTGTTTGTATACATCTGAATACAAAATTAAAAACATGGGCCACCGTGAGGGAGGATCCTTATTACTGGTCCTATGTACTGACCCCCTCAATTGTGGGGTGCTGCAAGAATAACCCAGATCTGCAACTCTCTCTGGATAAGTGACCTTGGGTGAATGGAGCTGTCTCTTCCTGGAGGTGCCTGGGGATATTTGCATCGTTTCCTGTAATCCCAAGCCAATAACTGACTGACACGTGGGTTAAAAAACAAACAACAATAACAACAACAACAACAACAACAACAAAACAACCCTTGTGTTCTTGCTGTAAGACTGAGCAGACTTTGTGGTATCATTTATTCTCCAGAGCCTCCCTCCCTCCCATGGGATTAGGCAGAAGCCATACTGCATTAAAAAAAAAAAAATCCCAAGCCGGGCTCGGTGGCTCAGCCTGTAATCCCGCGCCTTTGGGAGGCTGAGGTGAGTGGATTGCATGAACCCGCGGGTTCGAGACCTGCCTGGGCAGACGAGACCTCATCTCTACAATAAAATCAAAAAATTAGCCGGGTGTGGTAGCATGCGCCTGTAATTCCGGCTACTTGGAAGGCTGAGGCGGAAGGATCGCTAGAGCCCAGCAGGTCGAGGCTGCGGTGGACTGGGAGCGGCCACTGCACTCCAGTCTGGGTGGCAGAGTGAGCTTCCAACTAAAAAAAAAAAAAAATCCCTTTTTTACTTTACTATTTCCCCTTCCCTGCATGGCTAACACCACACCCTTACAAGTTTCTTATGAATGCATGCCATTAATAAATGTCTTCCACAAACATCCCTTCCTCAAGTTCTGCTCTAGGGAACTGAACCTAAGACACTGCCACAATCTGTTTCTTGAATGTCCCCCACACAGCCATCATCCCTTAGACCAAACGTAACCTCACCAAATTGATAGAATACAGGCACACTGCAATCACACTCATCGCCCCCAAAAGAGGAGACAAATCAAACTCAGGTTCGCCAGTCATCTAGAGACAACGTTCCAGAGCCATGTTCTGAGAGTCCCTTACCTCTGGATGATATCTTACTCCCCGGTATTGTGAACAGAGCTCCAAGATAATGCCGTATGTTGGTTATGAGACTGGAGGCTTCTACAGGGTTGATGAAGTAAATGACAGGGCCAGTAACTCTTGTAAATATTAACTTGTTGTCTAATTTATCTGGTAGCAAAGTCAATTTCCTGGTTAGCCAGAAGGACTGCCACAGACTCTGTCCTCCAGGAGAATTTGGCTTACTTTTCCTCCTTCTAGAATATCTGGAGAAATTTCTCTGTGGAGGTGGGGCAGGGAGATCCTAATCCATTTCAGCTGTTATCAACGTTATTTTTGTACTTGTGCTTGAAGATTTCAATAGATGTTGATTTGAGGCATTTTCTCCATGTCTGTAGCTTGTTTTTTTACTTATGGTGGCTCTTGTCTACCAAAGTATTAATTTTGATGCAGTCCTATTTTCCTGTGTGTGCTTCTGTGTCTTGTTTTAAATAAATCCCTCTCTTTTGCAAAATTATTGAAAAAAAAAAGATGTTGGTTTGAAGGCTTTTTTCTTGCGGTACCATTCTTGTAAAACTGTATCAGTTGTCTGCCAGTTTCATTTTAGAGAGCTATATTTGCTAAAGACCAATACCAAAAATATTATTGAAAAATCTTTGTGAATCTCCTGGCTGAAAACAGTCCTGAGGTTGAGCCACACCCGCAGGGCTTCTGATTTTTAGGAGAAAATTCTGGAGTTCCGTCTATTTTCATGTTATGTTTTGTTCTGTTTTGTTTTTCTGTCAGTGACCTCAGAGCATGAGCAGGTTTGATGGACTGGAGTTTTAGCATGGATTTCAGAGAACATCTCTTCTCAAATCTGCTTTGAAGTGTTGCCAAAATGTTGCATTACAGTCAAGTGAGTATTATAAAGGAAGACATGATCATTCTCACGTGGTTGTTGGAGAAGATACATTCTGAAGGGTTTGTTAACATTTCTGGCTCCTGTTAGGTATCCTCATTCCAGTTGCTGGTAATCTTCAGTTTCTTAGTTCATCCTCCGCACATACATACGCATATACGCACATTAATCTGGTCTTCAAAGTTTGGCCAAGCAAATAATGGATTCTCTGCTTTGGCCCTCTGAGTCCTCTTGGTTGTCCACTATTCTCTCTGTTCTTTGATTCCCACTGAGTCTCTCTGAATTGGACTTTGCTTTTCTTCTTACCTTTACAGAAGTCTTTACTAGCTCACTGATATTCTGGCATTTAGACAGCTGAATTCCTTTAATGTGTGACTATCTGATAATAGTAACAGATCCGATGGCCTGATGAAGAGGTCTGAATCCCAAGAAACAAAACATATTGCTACCATTCAACATGCATTGTCAACTCTCCATCTGAGGATATATCTCCTTGTTGTACCCAAGGAGTTATATAAACCCTGACACATTTTCTCTGCAACCCCATTTCCAATGCCATTTTTTTCTTATTAATTTCACTGATTTGATGGTAAGTGATAGAATTCCTCACAATCTAGTAGAAATCCTCATAACCTAGGGAAGGCTGAAACAAGATACAGTGGAATTTCCTAGAATTCTTAAGTGGGAATTAATTTAAGCCTCTGTTCCATTTAAGACAACCATTTTATATACTCATGGACACTGTGGATGAGGGCTTCAGACAGGACACAGCAGGCACGGCGTGGCTTGTCCCTGCTCCACAATATCTTGGCTTCTGCTGGAAGATGGGGAGCCTAGGGGTATGATGTAGGCATCTGGGGACTAGTGTCCTGGAGGTGTTGTCATTTGAGAGTGTGGTAGTTGCTGCCAGTTGTCAGCAGAGCCTCCTTTATGGTTGTTGCTGAAATGTCTGCCTCCATGTGATTTGGGCTTCCTCACAAAATAGTAGCCCTGGGGTAGCCAGACTCCTGACATAGTGGCTCAATACTCCAAAGGCAAGTGTCTCAGCTTGGAGGGAAGACGCCATTTTGCCTTTTGTGACCTAACTTTAGAAGTCACATGGCATTAATTCTGCTGCTTTCTGTCAGTTACAAGCAAGTCACAGGTCCAACCAGATTCAAGAAGAGGTGAATTGGATTCCACCTCTTGATGAGGAAGTACATGGCAAGGTCTCAGAAGAGCAATGTGGAGATACCATTTTGTACATCATTGGAAAACACAATCTGCAGCCTCTAAATGATACTAAAATCAGTAATTGCAAAGCCATCAGGTACTCAAGAAGTTTATTTACATGTATTTCATTCATCTTTCTTTTACATCCTGACTCTTCTTTTCAGTTTACCTGTGGGACAGGGGAGAAAACAACTGTGTAATTTCATGCACTTCGATATGATTTCTTTAAAATTGAGGCTACATAAAAAAGAACAAAATCGATGAACTTTTCGCAGCAACCTGTATGGAACTAGAGGCAATAATACTGAGTGACCCCTCACAGAATCAAAGATCTTAGTATCACATGTTTTCACTCATATAGTGGACCTTGAACATCCATCGTAATACTATAAGAAAAGGACTGACAGTGGTGGGAAACATGGGGTGGGGGAGGGAAAGGGAGGTGGGATTAATGGTAGTCAATATCTGTCTGGGGACGGGGAGACACCCCTTATCAACAATGGTGCCTGGACGAAGCATATTTGTATATCTAACCCTTAACTGTACCCCACAATATCAAAATAAAAAATATTGATTAAAAAAAAAACAGGTTTCTTAACTGAGATACTCTCCAGAGCTTTAAATTCATTTACAATGAGTATTACAATAAATCTTAATTTAAAAAAATAAAATTGAGGCTACAATTTCTCGTAAGTCTTTTTGAGAATTAATGAGATACTCTAGATAATAGACTACCAGACTTGAATCTGGTGCCCTTTCTGGTTCATACAACTGTGCTGTGACCAGGGTGATGGGAATGGGATTGAGCTCAGGGGCTCACTTTAAACCAGAAGGATACTCCAAAAGAGCTACCATATTTCTTTGACTCTATTTTACTTCCCCCAACTTATTTGAAAGCTGTGTTGTCAGACTCAGAATTTCTATTTGCGCATTAGAAGTATGTACCCTCTTAGAATTCCCCAAGTGCCCTTTGTAATTAGCAAAGCTTGTGTAAATAGTTAATGAAACTCATCAGACTTCCAATAGACAGGGCGATGATGCTTTAGCAAAGTACTTTGTATCAATTTATTTTTGTGTCTTGTTTCATTTCTATTTGAGGCAGGCCTAGGACATGTCTTTAGGCTGGTAAACTTGCCTCAGTTTTCTTTGCATGACCAATTTCAGTATCCATTTTAAAACATGGTTCATGTGAGCACACACACAGGTAAACCATGGGGTCAGTGCCCAGGGTCTTCAGACTTCATGATTTCCCATAGTCATAGCGACTATGTCTTGGCCTGCTCTACCTGGGCAGTATTCTCCATCTCCTGGACTCAAACAAAGTTTTATTCCAACCAAGTTCTAAGTAGGCTGTAAGATCAAAATGAACATCAAATACTTTTATTGTTGATATTCAAGATAGAATACAAACATTATGGAGACAGAGACTTTTGTTTGTTCTGCTTTTTGCTGTTGTCACCACGACATCTAGAATAATGACTAGCATGTAGTGGATGCTTAATGAGCGCTTGCTTAGTGAGAGGCATGGACAACCTCCCATGAAATATTTGCATTTTTGTGCTCAAGGATTAAAAATGGAAATGATAGAGTAGACTGATAATCATAAACTTTGGGTAGAGATACTACTAGGTAGTAGATGTAACCCTCAGTATCCCTTAGGTAACAGTTAGGGAGCTAATTTCACCCCTTAATCCCTGTCTTTGCACATACCAAACCCACTGTTGCCATATTCTTGGCTACTATTGGTTCAGTAGGAGGAAATGAAATTCAGAATGTGGTCATTTGTGCAATTTGTGGACCAGTGACCCACATTAGCACTTATGTGCATGACTTGAGAGCCTTGGATATTGCCTAAACTATAATACAGAATAGTTCTTGGGACCAAGGGTAGTCTAGCATTTACTCCCCATTTGGTCCCTTCAACTTTCTTTTTCTTCTATATTGGAGAGAGAGGTTAGAAGCAGATAGGGGTTACATGACTTAGTAAGATTTTGGAAGTATAAAATGTTAATTTGGAGACTAGGTAACAAGGATGGAAGGGAATTTGGTTAATTTCTGCCATGACTCAGCACTGCTGTGGCCTACTTTGAGCAACCTCTTTGGGAGGCTGATTTCTCCTTTCGTGTCTGAGTACTGAACTGATGGCATCACCAAGCCCCAGAGCTCTACTAGCAACAGTTTCTGAGACAGGGACTGGTACAACTCATAGCTCCTTTGTTATTGACTGCAGGTTCTTAGGCTGTAACAGATATTGATTAGGAGGCCAAAGATTCCCAGAAAAGGCTTTATTTATTGGGGAGATCGTTCAGGAGGAAGAGTTTTTTGGCTCCCCGAAGGGACTGGCTGGGGCCTTTTAGTAGATAAGAGAAGACATATAATGTCCAAGAAAAGGTATGTTAGCATGATTAGAGAGGGATTCTAACCACACAAGTGTAGCTTATATGCATATTTATTCATATGTTGTAAGTGGGGATTTTAATATTGTAATGAAGAAAGGGCTACAATCAGGCATTCTCTGGTCCCTGTGTGCAGAGGGGGATAGTGTCCCAAGTAAGATTTATGGTGGAACATTGCTTATTGTAATGTTTTTTTCAAGGTTATGGTCTGTAGCTCCAGTGGGAGTGTTGCTGCAAAGTCTGGTGGTTGAATTATGTAAGGGCAGCTGAGTCCCATTCCTGCTCGGTCTCACCTTCAGGACAATGAATGTTTGAATTTTTAGGTGTATACTTAGAGTATATAAGTAAAAAAATCAGACGGAGATTTGGAGAGTTGTTGATGTTAATACAATAATCGAAGAATTCTATTGAGTTCATGCTAACATTTATTATATTATTCCTAGTTACATTGTCTAATTAATTTTTTGTGATTGCTTATATCTTTACAATAGCATTTTAAATTTTTTCCACATAAAACATTAGTCCTATATAATATTTTCTGAGAACAATTCTGCTGTTGCTTTTTGGTTACACTTCATTCTATATTACTCTCTTGGAGATTTTCTGTGATCAGTAGCATATTAACGATTACAGAAACATTTAGTAAGGAAATACAGTTCTTTGTTAACCTATAATATCCGAAATTTGCATGTCTAGAGGAGTCCCTAGCTACATTTTTTTTCCCCAAGAAATCTTTAATATCTAGGGAGACTAATGGACTCCGATCACTCTTGGGAAAACTCTATCATGGAGAAGCCAGAAGTTTGTCTACTTTAAAAGTAAACCCTGAAGGCTGGGTGCAGTGGCTCACATCTGTAATACCAGAGCTTTCAGAGGCTGAGCCAGGAGGATTGCTTGATGCCAAGAGTTTGAGACCAGCCTGAACAACACAGCAAGATGTGCATCTCTACAAAAAGTGAAAAAAAATCCAGGTAGCCAGGGTTGGTGGCATGCACCTGTAGTCCTAGCTCCCTGGGAAGCTGAGGTGAGACAGGATGATTTGAGCCTAAGAGCTCAAGGGATAGTGAACTCTGGCCACACCACTGTACTCCAGCTTGGGTGACAGAGTGAGACCTAGTCTCTAAAATAATAAATGAATAAAAAATAAAACCACTTCCTGGAGGCCAGTCATGGTGGCTCATGCCTATAATCCCAGCACTTTGAGAGTACGAGGCGGGAGGATTGCTTGAACCTAGGAGTTAGAGACCAGTCTGGGCAACATAGTGAGACTTCATCTCTCAAAAAAAACAAATTAGCTAGGCGTGGTGGCACGTGCCTGTAGTGCCAGGTACTTGGGAGGCTGAGGTAAGAGGATTGCCTAAGCCCAAAAGGATGAGGCTACAGTGAACCATGATCAGGTCACTGCACTCCATCCTGGGTAAGAGTGAAGCCTTAACTCAAAATAAATAAATACAAACCAAGCTTTGGACCTCCGATTTTGCGCTTAGAAGAATTTCTTAGGAAATGTTGCTCTTCCCTTGGTCACTGCTGCTATTGGTGTTATCATTTATAGTCTCCACTGTGGGTGAATTAGGCAGTAGGCCAGGTTTTTATGTATATCTTCTTGAATCCTCAAGATATCCCAACCAGGAGAGTATAAAAATATCTACTTCACTGGTGAGAAAACTGAGGTGCATGGAGGTTAAATAATTTCCTCATAGTTTATGCAGTATTGTCTTTCAAATGATGCTCTTTTTTTGTAACCCAGGGTCACCCCCAGAGTGTCAACCAATAGATATGTAGTGCCCTTTCCCATTGCTTGAGATGAAACTTTTTCTTCTCGCTGTCCCTTAGTGTAATTCCCTGTTTAGTACTGCTTGAATGTGCAGTAGTACTGTGAGCAAGAAGGTAATTGTAGTGATGGATTGTGCATAAGCACCTTAAATAATGGATTACAGACAGGACTCTAAAAGGGTATGTGTTTGGTTGCTGATGTAAGCATGAGAAAAGTGGATGAGTGGATGATGTTGGATCGGGAAAGGAGAGGAACTAACAAATGGTTCTTTCTGTGAATATGCTGAGCAGCAAATCTGACAAGATTGCCTCTTGGTTCACTTAGCTGTTTCCCTCCCACCTTTCCCCACCCTAGCTCCAAACCTGCTTATCAACATGATAGCTTCTGTTGTTGACATTGAAAGTTACCCCTTCAATGCTGCACTAAAACCCTCGTTTGAGCTCCTGGAGTCCAAATGGCCACATATCACTTTTCCCAGGTGCCAAGCATATTTGAAACTGTAATCCAAGCAATTATACTTTATAAGCCTAAGTGCAAAACACTGTATTCTTTTATTCTGAAATGATTTGCTACATATTTTAGGAAGAAAAGTATGTTGTTTTTTCTTCAGAACAATTAGATACATATAATGCTGGTCAACTTTCTTGTTATCTGAGCATTGAGCCCTGATTTCTTTGAGGCTCAGCTAGATGGTCTTAGCATTATTTGTTGATTCCAAATCCTATGGTTTTATGCTTTTGGTGACAGTTTATGATTGGTGAGGAAAAACTCATGTGAATGATAAGGAAACGACTTTCTTCCCTTCTTGAACATGCTACTGTGTGTTGCACTGGCATCAATTATATAGATCTATGAGAAAGGTTCAAAGAGTAGCCTAAATCCAGTTGGCCAATCTATGAAATTGACCATATCATGTGTTCTTCATGGTCACCTTTACATAATTTCACCAGAATGAGTTCGCTGGCAGATATGCTAATTGGTAAACAACAACAAAATGGCTTCCAAAAATGCATCATTAGAGAAATCTAAGGTGCTACCTCTAGCATGAAGTTATAAAATGCCAATGTTCTAAATTTCTCAGATGCTTCAAAGATATTCAACTTCAGTAAAAACAAGTAACAGAGAAGTGAGAACTAAATTAAAAATTACCTATGAAATATCATCTTTTAATTTTAAATGAATTTATTTGACTTATTTATTTGTCTTATATCCCACCTTCTAGTTGCCTAAATTCTGAATTAAGTATATCACAAACTTTAATCTTGAAGACAGTAGTAAACTGAGAGGTAAAGCATTGCATGCAGGGAAGACTTCAGAAGACTAGGACCTTTCTCAACTCAAATAACAAGAAAGTCAGAAAAGCTGTGAGCTCATTTTTTATTTTGATTAACTTCTGAACTTGTTCTCTGAAGTCTTCGTATTACTGTCTACTCATAAGATCTACTTTAGGAAAAAATTATCCAAGAGGGTTGTATGTTTTTCTAGGTTGTATTGGAAGTAATTTGGACAACATGAACTTCTCCAGTTACTTCATTTAGTTAAAAGGTAACTATCATCTAAAGTCGTGGCTGACCATAATGCAGCCATGTGGTTTTCCTGGAGAAACTGGACATTCTCCCTTTACCTTTCCTGATACAGGATTATCCTGTCAGGAAATTGAAACTCTATGTGACTGTGGGCCTTGAAGTAGTTTTGTTTTGTGATATGAGTAGAATAAAATGTGCTAACCTATTTGAGTCACTCAAGTAGGAATTTGAAAACATTAACTTTGGAAACATTTACTCGAAGCACATGATCTTTTCCCATCCTTGATTCATAAACCTATGTAAATCTTTTAGATACTTGGTTGAGAACAAGACAGAAGGAAGATAACAGATGCTCATCTCAAAGTGAAAAGGAGAAGTGGAGACACATAAAGATTTCTTATTTTCCAAGTAACTAGGAATGAATATTTGCCAACTCGGCTTGGATCCCAGAGTTAAAAATCACCATTCCCCAATCAATTCTTGAATGGACTTGGGCTTAGTCAAAGTTAAAGTGAAAAAGTAAGGTGTTTGTATGAAAGAAATTTTAGAATAGCCCCTTCTACAGGTTTTCCAAACTATAAATATGTTCAAGTATCCCTTATCATAAAAATATTTTTCTTAAAAATTCTTACAAGTCTTATGCTTTGTCAATGTGCATTTTCAGTCAACTATAGTA
This sequence comes from Cephalopachus bancanus, assembly GCA_027257055.1. Lineage (NCBI taxonomy): Eukaryota > Metazoa > Chordata > Mammalia > Primates > Tarsiidae > Cephalopachus > Cephalopachus bancanus. Next base: position 505,833 of record JAPVLO010000469.1, read on the forward strand.
ATTCTTCCCAAAGAGTGTATGCTTACAGATAACATTGCATCTGTCTTCAAATTTATGCATATTCATTGTAAATAAAATATTTCACTTATTATATATGTCCCCAAAATGTATGTGTATAGAGAGCTACTACTTTTCTAAATTCAAGTTGGATGTTTTGGACAGATTGTATAAGTGAAAAACTTTATGTTGAGTTAGTTCAGTGAGATTGTAGCTAAAACTGGAATAGTGTAAAATAGTTTGAAAATCTAGAAAGAACCTACAGTTGGGTTGACTTTCAAAGTGCTTTAAATATCTTTCTTTACTAAAGAAAACCCCCCAAAACCCCAAAACCAACAACTTGGAAGTCCTAAATAATGCTTTATGGATGTGTTTTATGCAACAAAGACTTTGTTAAACTAAAAAATGAAGATCCATACCAAAGGCAAATGTCTTATCCTTAGATCAAGAGTGGCAGAAATGTATATTTCCATATTCTTCTTTAAAGGAAGGTGGTTAAGGTATGAATATATCTTTGATTTATTATTTCCTAACTTGATCAGCTTTCTTCATCCTACATTTCTGTTGCTAACCTGGTTTTTAACAGACAGGTAGGATCATATTGTAGTACTTACCTTTAAGGTGGCAATTTTCAATATTTTTGGTCTCAGAACCTGTTCACACCCTTAAAAATCATCGAGGACCTCAAATAGTCCACATTAATTTACCATATTAGAAAGTAAAAATAAAATCTATAAAATCTTTCTATAAACATATTTAAGACTAACAAAAATAGCATAATTTTTAATGAAGAGTAACTATATTTTCCAAAACAAAGATTAGTGCATACAGTTGCATTATTTTACATTTTCCACATCTCTTTAATATCATTAATGTCTCTTTAATAACAGATGACATCAAGATTCACAATTGCTTCTGCATTCACTCTTGTGCTATACTGTTTTGGTTGAAGTATATGTAGACAGTCTGACCTCACACAGATATAGAGTGACAAAAGGAAGAAGTATTTCAATTGCCTTTTCAGACAGATGTGGGTATTTTTGTTTGATACTACACTGAAACTAACAAGTGGTAGTTTCCTAAAAGCTAATTTCAATGTGCAATCTAAAACCACACCATGAACTCCTCTTATTTTATCACATTAAATCCATTGGTCTGTCTTGCACTTTGAGTGGATCTTTTATTGAATGAATTTAGCATCATGTGTGGGTTCACCAAACTCTCCAGATGTTCCACATGTTGACCTATTTTATTACATGATAACCACAAAACCCCACACTTGTCAACATTATCACTAGTCTCAAAAAAAATCTTTAAATATTGGAAAGATATCAAGATTTTCATGGTAGATACAGAGTTCCAATTTTCTAATTTTTGCTTAAAAGCTAATTTTTTTCATTGAAAACAAATACTCTCAGTTGTTTTTCTTGAAGTCACTGCTTGTTTTATTCATTTTAAAGAGAATGTCTAGCAAATACCTATCTGAATAATCACAGTTGATCTATTAATAATTCTCAAAAGTACTGTAAAAAAAACGGTGCTCCTTGAAAGCAGAGAAGTTGGGTCAACCTACAACCAGACAACTGTACAACTGTTTTCTTTCACATACAGTGGAAGTGCTTTACGAGAACTTCCTATTTGTCTTACAGAGTATTAAAAAGATGTGTACCCAAGGGTCAAGATCAATAAAATTAAAAATTTTTAAATCCCTTTATCAAAATCATTCTTAAATAAAATTGACTTAAAAAACACTTTGGAAGTGAAGAATCCAGTGACCACTGTACATTTTATTTTATTTTTTATTTTATTTATTTATTTATTTAAATTATTTATTTATTTTTTATTATGAAGTTGTGGGGTACAGTTAAGGGTTAGGTATACAATTGCGTTTCATTCAGGCACCCTGTTGATATGGGGTGTTTCCCCATTCCCAGACAGATATTTGCTACTGTTAATCCCATCTCCCTCCCCCTCCATGGTTTCCCAGTACTGTCAGTCATTTTCGTATAGTATTGCATTGGATGTTTAAGGTCCATTATATGAGTGAGAACATGTGATACTCGGATCTTTGTTTCTGTGAGAGGTCACTCAGTATTATAGACCCTAGTTCCATCCAGGTTGCTGCGAAATTCATGATTTTGTTCTTTTTTATGGCTGCGTAGTATTCCATCGTGTATATGTACCACATTTTTTTAATCCAGTCCTCTTTTGACGGGCAGCATGGCTGTTTCCAGGTTCTTGCTATTGTGAACAACACTGTGATAAACATGCGTGTGCAGGTATCTTTTTTATAGAGTGATTTGTGTTCTTCAGGATATATTCCCAGTAGGGGGATTGCGGGGTCATATGGGAGGTTGGTATTTAGAGCTTTTAGCAATCGCCACACTGCTTTCCACAGAGGTTGCACTAGTTTACACTCCCACCAACAGTGTAGAAGTGTTCCCTTTTCACCACACCCTCTCCAGCAGCTGTTATTTTTTTGACTTGTTGATAATTGCCATTCTGACTGGGGTTAGGTGGTATCTCAGTGTGGTTTTGATTTGCATCTCCCTGATGATTAGTGAGGTTAAACATTTCTTCATGTGTTTGTTGGCTGCTCGGATGTCTTCCTTTGTGAAGTGTCTGTTCATATCTTTTGCCCATTTTATAATGGGGTTGTTTGTTTTTTTCTTTTCAGCACGTTTGAGTTCCTTGTAGATTCAGGATGTTAAACCTTTGTCAGAACTGGTGTGGCAAATTTTTTTTCCCAGTCTGTAGGCTGTTTCCCTGCTCTCTTGATGGTTTCTTTGGCTTTGTAGAAGCTTGTCAGTTTAATAAGGTCCCACTTGTCTATCTTCTCTCTTATGAGCTGTGGGTTTTGGGTTTTGTTCAGGAATTGGATGCCAGTTCTGATTTCCATGAGGGTATTTCCTTCATTTTCTAAGGTTCTTATGGTTTGAGGTTTTACATTTGGGTCTCTGATCCATTTGGAATTAACCTTTGTGCATGGGGATAGATAGGGGTCCTGTTTCAATCTTCTGCATGTGGTCAGCCAATTTTCCCAGCACCATTTACTGAATAAGTTCCCCTCTCACCAGTGGTAGGTGGTGGAGGCTTTGTCGAAGATGAGTTGGTTGAGAAATTGAGGTTTTGCTTCTGTAATCTCAATTCTATTCCACTGATTTATATGCCTGCTTATACCAATACCAAGCTGTTTTGATGATTGTAGCTTTATAGTAAAGTTTGAAGTCTGGTAATGTGATACCACCTGCTTTGTTTTTTTTTTTTTGCTGAGGATTGTTCTGGCTATTCTTATACGTTTGTGTTTCCATATGAATTCCTGTGTTGTTTTTTCTAGGTCTGAGAAGAATGTTGCTGGTAATTTGATGGGTACTGCATAAAATCTGTAGATTGCCTTAGGTGAGATGGGCATCTTCACAATGTTGATTCTTCCGATCCATGAGCATGGGATATTTTTCCACTTGTTTGTGTCAACTTTGATTTCTTTGAGCAATGTTTTGTAGTTTTCCTTGTAAAGGTCTTTCACGTCTCTGGTTAGGAAGATGCCAAGGTATTTCGTTTTTTTTGTGGCTATTGTGAATGGAATTGTGTTTTTTATTTGGGTTTCTGTTTGTTTATTATTGGTGTAGAGAAATGCGATTATCTTTTGTACATTTATTTTGTATCCTGAGACTTTGCCAAAGGTCTTTATCAGTGTAAGGAGGGTTTTGACAGATTCTCTTGGGTTTTCAAGGTACACAATCATATCATCTGCAAAGAGAGATAACTTGACTTCCTCTTTTCCTATTTGGATACACCTGATTGCCTTCTCTTCTCTGATTGCTCGAGCCAGGACTTCCAATACTATGTTGAACAGGAGGGGTGAGAGTGGGCATCCTTGCCTTGTTCCAGTTTTCAGGGGAAATGGTTCCAATTTTTGTCCATTTAGGAGTATGCTCGCTGTGGGTTTCTCATAGATGGCTTTTACTACTTTGAGGTATGTTCCTTGTATGCCTAGATATTCAAGGGTTTTTATCAAGAAGGGGTGCTGGATTTTATCAAAAGCTTTTTCTGCATCTAATGACATAATCATGTGGTTTTTGTTTTGACATCTGTTGATGTATTTAATAACATTTATGGTTTTACGAATGTTGAACCAGCATTGCATCCCAGGAATGAAGCCTACTTGGTCATGATGGATGATTTTTGAGATGTATTGCTGAATCCGGTTTGCTAGGATCTTGTTTAGAATTTTAGCATCTATGTTCATCAAAGATATTGGCCTGTAGTTCTCTTTCTTTGTTGGATCTTTACCTGGCTTGGGTATCAATGTGATGGTGGCTTCGTAAAATGATTTGGGGAGCATTCCATCTTTTTCAATCGCCTGGAATACCTTCAGTAGGATTGGTATCAGCTCCTCCTTAAATGTCTTGTAGAATTCTGCTGGAAAGCCATCTTGTCCAGGGCTTTTTTTGGTAGGAAGTTTTCTTATTACGTAGTCGATTTCCTTGATTGTTATTGGTCTATTTAGGGTCTCAATTTCTTCTTGTTCCAACTTAGGTAGGTTGTGTGATGTCAGAAAGTCCTCCATTTCCTTCTGGTTTTCAAGTTTGTTTCCATCCAAGTGTACGTAGTAGTCTCTAATGATCTTTTGTATTTCTTCAGGGTCAGATGTGACTTCATCTTTTGTGTTTCTGATTGTGCTTATCTGGTTTTTTTCTCGTTTTTCCTTGGTCATTCTGGCTAGGAGACCATCGATCTTGTTTATTCTTTCGAAGAACCAGCTTTTTGTTTCATTGATTTTTTTCTATTATCTTTATGTCTTCTATGACCTGGTTTGGGGCTTTTATTTTGGTGATCTGGATTCTTCTGCTGAAATTAGGGTTTTTGTGGTCTTGCTTTTCCAGCTTCTTTAGGTGGCTTGTTAGGTTGTGAATTTCTGTTCCTTCCATTTTCCTCATGTGTGTTTGTAGGGATATAAATTCCCCTCTTATTACAGCTTTTAAGGCATCCCAGAGATTTTGGTAAGATGTTTCTTTATTTTCATTTGTTTCCAGGTATCTTTTGATCTCTGTTTTGATTTCATCATTGACCCAGGAGTTGTTTAGCATCATGCTGTTTAGTGTCCATGTCTTTGTGGGTTTTTGGGGAACCTTGTTGGTGTCAATGCTTATTTTTATTCCACTGTGGTCCAAGAAGGTGCATGGTAGAATTTCGGTCCTTTTAAATTTGCTTATGCTTAATTTGTGTCCAATTATGTGGTCGATCTTAGAATATGTTCCAAGCAGTGATGAGTAGAATTTGTATTCTGTGGTCTTTGTATGGAGTGTTCTGTAGGTATCAATTAAGTCCATTTGGTCCAGAGTTTCACTGAAGTTCCGGATCTCCTTGCTGATTTTTTGTCCTGATGATCTGTCTAGGGTTGTGAGTGGTGTATTAAGGTCCCCAGTTATGATGGTGTTAGAGTCAATGTCTTTCTTTAGTTTTCCTAGAAGTTGCTTTATGAATGTTGGCGCACCTATGTTGGGTGCATGTATGTTTAGGATAGATATTACTTGTTGATGGAGTGAACCTTTTTATCATTATGCAGTGGCCCTCTGTACCTTTTTAAATTTTTGATAGCTTAAATGGTATTTTGTCTGAAATTAGGATCATGACTCCTCCTTTCTTTTGTGTTCCATTCGCCTGAAAATTTGTTTCCCATCCTCTTACTTTGAGTCTGTGTATGTCCTTTCTAGTGAGATGGGTCTCTTGAAGGCAGTATATTGTTGCCTGGTGATATTTTATCCATTTTGTCATTCTATGTCTTTTCAGTGGTGTGTTTAGTGCATTCACATTCAGACTAATTATTGAAATGTGAGAGTTCGTCCCTATCATGGAGTTCTTATTGAGTTGTTGTTCTTCCACTTGGTTTTTTCTTTTTTTTTTTTTTGGTCTTTCTTTTGGTTTTGGGGTTGTTTTGTGTATATTTTATTCTTTTCCCTGTACTCTTGTGAAGAACGTTGCTCTTTTCTCCTTTTCTTCTGTGTTTAGTACTTTCTTAAGTGTTTCATGTAGAGATGGTTTGGTGGCAGCATAAGTTCTTAGGGATTGTATATCTGGGAAAGATTTTAATTCTCCCTCACTGATGAAGCTTAGCTTGGCCAGGTAGGTTATTCTTGGTTGAAATTGTTTATCTTTTAGGACTTTGAAGATAGGGCTCCAAGCTCTCCTAGCCTGCAGGATTTCTGCAGATAAATCTGCCGCTATTCTGATTGGTCTTCCATGGTAGGTGATCTGGCCTTTTTCTCTTGCTGCCTTTAGGATTTTTTCTTTTGTGCCTGCTTTATTTAGGCAAATTATTATGTGTCTAGGAGTTGGTCTTCTCATTTGTTGTCTTGCAGGGTTTCTCTGAATCTCTTGTGTTTGAATTTTTGCATCACTATAAGGGAAGTTTTCTTGAATGATCTCATGGAAAGTTTGTTCCAATGTGGTCTCTGTTTCTCTTTCTGCCTCAGGGAGTCCGATTATGCTTAGGTTAGGCCTCTTGAGGTAGTCACTCATCTCTTGAAGGTTTGTTCTGTCTTTTTGAGCTTATTTTCTGTGTTTTAAGAGTTTGGGTTATTTCTATATTTTGGTCCTCAAGCTCTGAGATTCTTTCTTCTGCTTGGGTAATTCTGCTTTCCATGCTTATCAGTTTGTTATTTATTCCATTCACAGTATTCTTTATTACTATTATCTCAGATATCAGCTCCTTCCTAGTTTCTTCTTGTATCTCCTCAATTCTTTTTAATCTCTCCATTATTGTTTTGATATCTACATTTGCAGTTTGAGACCCTTCATTCTGGGGAGTTTTCATTGTCTGCATTCCAAAGTCAGTTTTCTCAGTGTCTGCTCTCCCAGGCGTCTGGGAGAGACCCATACTCTCCTTTTGGTTTTTCTTCATTTCTGTAGATTTTTCTCCCTCTCCCCCTTTCCCTCCCCTTCTTCAATTCTGTTTTTGAGGGAAGGTGGGTTTGCTTTTATTTCTCTTCTTCAATGACCTGTTCTTCCTTATGAGGGTCTTCTGGCTTTGTTCACTTTTCCCTCCGCTTTATAGTCTGTCTATTCAGCAGTATGTAGTCTTGGTCCCTAGATTTAAAAAGGGGGTGTATAAAAGAGGAAAATAATGGAGGAAGGGAGGTCAATAGGGAGTTAGAAAGAGAGAAGTGCGAGAGGGAAAACAGATATACATACCAACTATCAGGTGAGAAAGAGACACAGGACCGGGAAGAGGTGAAGAAAGAGACATAAGAAAGATTCCCTAAAGAGTACTGATAGCTACTCAGAGACAGGCCAATAAAATCAAGAAACAGTGTAAGTCAGAAGGTAAACAACAAATGTGATCTAAACAAACAGTTACAATGATAAAATCATAAGTCAAAATAAGCGAAAGAGAGAAGTGCGAGAGTGAAAACAGATATACATACCAACTATCAGGTGAGAAAGAGACACAGGGCCGGGAAGAAGTAAAGAAAGACATGTAAGAAAGATTCCGTAAAGAGTACTGATAGCTACACAGAGACAGGCCAATAAAATCGAGAAACAGTGTAAGTCAGAAGGTAAACAACGGACGTGATCTAAACCAACATTTACAATGATAAAATCATAAGTCAAAATCAGCGAAAGAGAAGTGCGAGAGGGAAAACAGATAAACATACCAACTATCAGGTGAGAAAGAGATGCAGGGCCGGGAAGAGGTGAAGAAAGACACTTAAGAAAGATTCCCTAAAGAGTACTGATAGCTACACAGAGACAGGCCAATAAAATCAAGAAACAGTGTAAGTCAGATGGTTAACACCAAACATGATCTAAACCAACAGTTACAATGATAAAATCATAAGTCAAAATAAGCGATCAGACTAGAGTCACTTCTCTGATCTCCGATTCTGGCCTCTCCCTTTTGTTCTTTGTTGCAGCGTAGGGGTGGGGCTTTGTCTCCTGTTTCACACTGTTGCCTTAGGAACTGAGGTAAAGTTTGTTGATAGGTGGGCGGGGCAATGGAAGCGGGGCAATGGAGAATAGCAAGGTAGTTTAAGCAGATCTGTTTTTCTCCACTTGTCTGGGTCCCCCGGCTTGGGTCTCGCACTGAGTGCCTCAGTCAGGGTGGGCCCAGAGTTCCAGAGCTCCAAAGCTCCAAAGGGCAGGCAGTGGGTGGTGAGAGTGGCTCTGGGCCCCCCACAGGGTACTTCAGCCAGGAATGGTACTGGTGTCTCTGAGGGGCTGGCGCCCAGAGCCTCCCTGTGTGCCCGGCAGCTTGGTGCCGGGTGCTGGGCTGGAGACAATGCAGCCAGGTAGAGAGCCGGAGGGGGCTGGGACCCCAAATTCCCACACACACAGTGGAATAGCAGCAGCAGGAGGCTGCAATATCTGGCCTTAGGAAATGAGGTAAAGTTTGTTGATGGGGGTGGATCAATGGAAGTCTCTGCCTGGAGAATGGCGAGGCAGTTTAAGTAGATCTGTTTTTTTCTGCTGTCTCGGTCGCCTGGCTTGGGGTCTTGTGCTGAGTGCCTCAGCCAGGGTGGGCCTGGAGTTCCAGAGCTCCAAAGTTCCAAAGGGCAGGTGGTGAGCAGCGAGAGTGGCGCCGGGCCCCCCACAGGGTACTTCAGCCAGGAATGGGACTGGTGTCTCTGAGGGTCGGGTGCCCAGATTCTCCCTGTGTGACTGGCGGCTTGGTGCCGGGTGCCAGGCTGGAGACAATGCATCTGGGGAGGGATCTGGAGGGGGCTGTGACCGGAGACTCCCACACATGCAGTAGAACAGCAGCAGTGGGGGGCGGGCCGCAATATCTGGCCCTGCATGGGACCAAAGTTCCTGGGCCTGGCACCAGCACGGTTGTTGGTGGGCTGGGGGATGGGGGAAGAGAAGTAATAGCGTTTTTTGGGAAATCACGTTCAGAGAATCTCACCATTTCCTATGCCACCGCCATCTTGCTTCTCACCTCTGTACATTTTCATATCACTGTACTTATTTGCGCTAAGGCACTGACAGATTCGCCCAGCATTGCTTGTGCACTGTCATTATAAACGGCAACCAACACAGTGAGAAAGACAATGTCTTACTAATAAAAGAATGTTATAAAAATTATAAGATAAAATAATTAACAATAGTATTATTTAAAATATGAAAATATTATAGAATTTGTAATAAAATATTAAAATATGAATGTGCCTTGGGGAATTCCCAGGGATCTATGGACCATACTTTTAGAATCTCTGCTTTAAAGGTTACTGAGGGATTAAATTTATTAATGCATAGAATGCGTGTGGCACAGAGCACATGAAAGATGTCCAGGAGCCCTTGATCCCCATTAATTTTCCCAGTGTGCAAACAGTACCAAAAATGCCTCAAGCTCACATATGTGCCTGGATCTTGTACCCAGGAACTTAAAAGTTAGTTTAGATTTCCCTTGGATAGCACAGATAAGAGATAAGAATTAGGATTGACTAGGTAGAGCCAGAACATCAGCCATTATCGGAGGACTCCACTCCAGGACAAGCCTGGCTGGGGTGTCCTCCACTAGTACCTGGGGAGGAGACAATCCTGCACCTTCCCACCAGAGGGGATCCCTCAGACCATATGAGAGTGGGAGGGGAAGACTGAAGTCCCACCCACCCCCACTGCCCACTCCTCCTTTCCTGGGGCAGACATTGGGGAGATTATGAATGAGGGTGCAGCTTTGCAGGAGACAGCAGAGGGGCTTATGTGTGAGTAGCTGAGAGGAACAATTGCAGAAGAGGGTGCTTAGTGCCCAGAACTTTAAAAAATTTTTTTCTTTGTGCATGAATGTGTATGTGAGGGTTCAATTTGCATTCCTCCCTTTTTTCTTTTTTTATTTCATCTTTTAAAATTTTACTTCTTTCATCTTTTGTTTTCTGTTTATGTGTGCACAGGAATGATTGCGTGTTCATCTTTCAGTTTCTTTTTTGTTTGCTTGTTTTTGTTCTTCTCTTTTTAAAATGTGTGTGTGAATGTATGTGTCAGGGTTTGGTTTGCATTCCTCTCCTATTTTTTCTTCTCTTTCTGTTTTGTGTTGGGCATGGGTGTGTGTTTGATTTCCTGGTTTTTTTTGGGGGGGTTGTTTTGTATTTTTTGTTTTTGGGGGGGGTTTGTTTTGTATTTTTTCTGTTTGCTTTGGTTTTTGTTTGTGAGTGTGTGCTAGTGTATGTGTTTTATTGATTTTTGCTTTGGTTTCTGCTTTTGTTTTTCTATTTTTTCTTTTTTCTTTTATTATTTTTTGTCATTCCTAATCCTTTTACTTCCTAATAATTCCTCATTGCTGCTATTTTATCTTGGACTTGGTGGTACACACACATGCCCATTGCATCCTCATATAGAGTGGTGGTGGGAAATGGGTCTTAGGGAACCCATACCCCAGTCAATAAACATTGTGATTTGCAAGTAGTTTCTGAATCTTAGCTCCCCATCCTCCACCTTATTCGATTCCCAAAACTCAAAGAGACAACAATGCTTCCCACCCCAGCCCTGTTTCAAAATAGAACAAATTCAGAGCTGTGATTAGGGAAGAATAGAGGGCTGAATAGACATCAGAAGTGAAAGCCCCTCCCACTGCCACTGAATATGAATAATGGAACTAAAGAGAAAAGAAAGAGATATTCCAAAATAAGGAAAAAATCAATGGAACATCACAGGTGTTTCCCAGTGTATCAGAGAGACAACACCTGAAAAATTAGACCCAAAAGCCCAAACAATGGAAGTTACCAGTGACTTACCCCAGCTTACAATGGGGATTAGGGAATGGATGGAAAGAGTGAATAAGACTCAAGAAGGACAAGATGCAACACTGAAAGAACTTGTAGCAGATTTTGGTCATAAAAAAACTTCATCCAGGTAAGAAATAACAAAACGACAAGCATGGAAAGCAGAATTAATCAAGCAGAAGAAAGAACCTCAGAGCTTCCAGAACATGGAATTTACCTGATCTGTAAAAAACATAGAAAGAAAACTTAGAAAGAAAAAGCAAAGACTCCAAGAGATGTGTGATTATATCAAGAGGCTGAATCTCACCTGATTGGTATCCCAGAAGAAGGGAAACAGAGAACACCTTGGAGCAAATATTTCAGGATGTTATTCAGGAAAACTTTCCCCATATCACCAGAGATGTGACCGTTTAAACACATGAGATAAAGGAAGCCCATACAAGCCATCAAATTAGAAGACCTATACTTAGACACAAAGTAATTCACCTAAACAAAGTATTTACAAAAGACAAAAACCCTAAAGGCAGCAAGAGAGAAAAGTCAGATTATTTACAAAGGAAGACCAATCAGAATAGCAGCAGACCTATCAGCAGAAACACTACAAGCTAGAAGGAACTAGAGTCCAATTTTCAAAGTCCTCAAAGCCAAACAATTTTAACCAAGAATTTCCTACCAAGCCAAACTCAGTTTCATCAGCAAAGAATAATTAAAGTCAGTTTCATCAGCAAAAATAATTAAAATCCTTCCCAGACATCTAATCCCAAAGAGATTTTGCAGCTTCCAGACCATCTGTCCTGGAGATGCTTAAAAGGTATTAAGCACAGAAGAAAGAAAGAAAATAATGACCACACATTTCCCAAGAGAACAGGAGAACACAGAATCAACAGAGAGTACATTGTCACTGCAAACTTGAAAAAACACACATACAAAACCAAAAAGTTAAAGAAAACAGAAAAAGAGAAAGCTTTATAAGAACCTCATGATGGGGATAAACACTCATGTTTCAATAATCAGCCTAACGTGAATGGACTAAATGCACCACTGAAAAGACAAAGAATGGTAAACTGGATAAAAACATATGACCCAATAATTTGCTGCATCCAGGAAACTCATCTCATTATAAGGGATGCACAGACTCAAAGTTAGAGGATGGGATACAAATTTCCAGGTAAATGGATCAAAAAGAAAGCAGGAGTTGCAATCTTAATGTCGGACAAAACAACCTTCATGCTGTCAAACAAAACAACCTGCAAGCTATCAATCCATCAACAAAAAAATATCCATCCTAAACATATATGCACCCAACAAAGGAGTGTCAGCATTTATAAAGCTATTAATAAGTAAACTAAGGAAAAATATTGACTCTAATACTATCATAACTGGAGACTTAAATATTCCACTAACAACCCTAGGTTAAAAAAATGAGACAAAAAAACAACAAAGAGATTTAGAACCTCAACTTGATGTTTGAACAAATGGACTTAATAGATACCTACAGAACAATACACTCAGCAAACACAGAATATACACCCTACTTGTCACCACATGGAATATGCTCCAAGATCAATCACATCTTTGGTCATAAATCAAGCATAAACAAATTTCATAAGACCAAAATACTGCCATGCACCTTCTCAGACTGCAGTGGAATAAAAATAAATATTACCACCAACAAAATTCCCCCAAAACCCACAAAGACATGGACACTGAACAGCATGATGCTGAATGACTACTGATTCAACACAGAAATCAAAAGAGAAATTAAATATTCCTGAAAACAAATGAAAATGATGAAACATCTTGCCAAAAACTCTGGGATGCCATGAAAACAGTTCTAAGAGGGGAATTTATATCTCTACAAACATACATTTAAAAAAATGAAAAGGTCACAAGTTAACAGCCTAATAAATCACCTAAGGGAGCCAGAAAGGCAAGACCACCTAAATCCTAACTTCGGCAGAACAATCCAGATCACCAAAATAAAAGCCCAAATTTGGGACATAAAAGACAAAAATGTCATAGAAAAAAATCAACAAGACAAAAAGTTGGTTCTTTGAAAGAATATACAAGATTGATGGACCCTAGCCAGAATGACCAAGAAAAAGAGAGAAAAAGTCCAAGTAAACAGAATCAGAAATGCAAAAGATCAAATTATAGCTGTCTCTTAAGAAATACAAAAAATTAACAGAGATTACTATGCACACCTGTATGGAAACAAATTTAATAACCTAAATGAAATGGAGGACTTTCTGACATCATACAACTTCCCAAGGTTGAAACAAGAAGACACTGAGACACTAGATAGACCAATAACAACCCAGGAAATAGATTCCATCATTAGAAAACTACCTAAAACACACACACACACACACACACACACACACACACACACACACACACACACACACACACACACACAAAAGAACCCTGGACCAGATGGCTTTCCAGCAGAATTTTACAAAGTATACAAGGAGGAGCTGATATCAATCCTATTGAAAATATTCCAGGCAATTGAGAAAGATAGAACTCATCCCATATCATTTTATAAGGCTAACACACTAAAACCCAAACAGGGTAAAGATCCAGCAAAAAAAGAGAACTACAGACCAATATCCCTGATGAACATAGATGCAAAAATTCTCAACAAGATTCAGGCAAATCTTAAAAACAACACATCTTAAAAATCATTCACCATGACCAAGAAGGTTTCATCCCTGAGATCCAGGGCTGGTTCAGCGTCTGCAAGACCATAACTGTAATTAAGTACATTAACAGATTTAAAAACAAGAACCACATGATTATACCATAAGATGCAGAAAAAGCTTTTGAGAGAATCCAGCATCTTTTCTTGATAATAAACACCTAGACATAGAAGTAATATACCTCAAAATAGTAAGGACTATCTATGATAAACCCACAGACAACATATTGCTAAATGGACAGAAATTGGAAGCATTTCCATTGGAAATAAGAACAAGACAAGGCTGTCCACTCTCATCTCTTCTGTTCAAATTTGTGTTGAAAGTCCTAGCTAGAGCAATTAGTCGAGAGAAGGAAATCAGGGGTATCTAAATAAGAAAAGAGGAAGTTAAGTTATCTCTCTTTGATAATGATATAATCCTATACCTCAAAAATCCAAGAGAATCTGTCAAAAACCTGATTTCACTGATAAAGGGCTTTGGCAAAGTCTCAGGGTACAAAATAAATGTGCAAAAAGACAGTCTCATTCCTATACACCACCAAAAAACAGAGAGCCAAATAAAAAGCACATTCTCATTCACAATAGCCACACACACACACACACACACACACACACACACACACACTAAGAAATACCTTGGCATCTTTCTTACTAGAGGAGTGAATGACTTATACAATGAAAACTATAATACACTGCTCAAAGAAATCCAAGAAGTTATGAACAAATGGAAAATTATTCTTTGCTCATGGATAGGAAGAATCAACATTGTTAAGATGCCCATCCTGCCCAATTCAATCTAGATTCAATGAAATACTCATTAAATTACCAGCATCATTTTTTTAGATCTGGAAGTGACAATAGAGAAAATCATATGAAAACATAAATAACCACGAATAGTCAAAACAATCCTCAGCAAAAGAAATAAAGTGGGAGGTATCGCACTTTCAGACTTTAAACTTTACTATAATGTTACAATAAACAAAACGGCCTGGTATTGGTGCAAGAACAGGCATATAGGCCAATGAAACAGGATAGAGATTCTGGAAGCAAAACCTCAACTTCTCAAACAACTCATCTTCAACAAAGCCTCCACCAGCAACTACTGGGGAAAACTGACTGATCACATTCTGAAGATTGAAACAGGACCTCTACCTATCACCATACACAAACATCAGCTCTAAATGGATCAAAGACCTAAATGTAAAACCTCAAACTATAAGAATCTCAGAAAATGCAGGAGACAACCTTATGGGAATTAGAGTAGGCAATCAATTCCCAATCAAAACCCCAAAAGCCTATGCCATGAGAGATAAGATAGTCAAGTGAACTTCATTAAAACTGAAAAGCTTCTGTAAAGCAAAAGAAACCATCAAGAGAGTGGGGAGACAGCCCACAAAATAAGAAAAATATTTGCCAACTGTACATCTGACAAAGACCAACATCCAGGATCTACAAGGAACTCAGACGTACCGAAAGGAAAAAACAGTCCCATTAAAAAGTGGGCAAAAGACATGAATAGACACTTCTCAAAAGAAAACATACAGGCAGCCAACAGACCCATGAAAAAGTGCTCAATCTCACTAATCATCAGAGAAATGCAAGTCAAAACCACATTGAGATACCACCTAACCCCAAGAAGAATGGCCATCATTAATAAAACAAAAAATAACAGATGCGGGTGAGGATGCAGAGAAAAGGGAGAGCGTTTACCCTGTTGGTGGGAATGCAAACGAGTTCAACCTCTGTGGAAAACAGTGTGGCGATTTCTAAACTAGAATTGACCTTCCATATCACTCAGCAATCCCCCTACTGGGAATATACCCTGAGGAACTCAAATCATTCTACCAAAAAGATACCTGCACATACATGTTTATTGCAGCACTATTCACAATAACAAAAACATGGAACCAACTGTGCTGCTCATCGAAGTTGGACTGGATTAAAAAAAATATGGTACATTGCACAGTGGAATTTTATACAGCCTTAAAGAAGGACAAGCATACGATCTTTGCAGCAACTTGGATGGATTTAGAGTCTATAATACTTAGTGACCTATCACAGAAACAAAGAACTGAGTACCACATGCTCTCACTTATAAGTGAAACCTGAACATTTACCCTAATGCTATAAGAAAGGGATGGGCATAAGCAGGACACTGCCAGGGGAGGAAGGGGTGGGGGAACACAACATCAACAAGGGTACCTGATCTCAAACCAGGCAAAATGGGTACCAAAGGGGCCCAAACTTTACCTGTATGATGACTGCTTATATACCTAATCCTGAATTGTAACCCACATCTTAAAAAAAAAGAACATTAATAACAATAATAATAATAAAAGAATGGGCAACCCCCTCGAGTCCCCTCCCACTGTGGGAGCTTCTCTGTCCTCTCAATAAATCTTGTTTTAAAAAAAAAATAAGAATTAGGACTGAAAGGAAAGTACATAGTAAGTTAGATTTGTGCCCAGGGTCTCTAAGTATTTAGTACTTTTTTTTTAAGTTTTTTTCCCCAGGTGTTTTGGGGTTTATTGGGGGCTGGTAGGTCTGTACTTTTGCTATTTGCTACAAAGGAAACCTGTCAGCACATCTTGAGTGTGATTGCTAAGAGTGTAGAGGTTTAAGGATGACCAGTCCTCGTTCTGATTATTGGTGTGTCGGTTCACCCCTGGGGCAGTTAAAACCTGAGAAACCAGTCACACATGCCCAAAAGTTTTTTTAAAAATCGATTTATGATACAAAGACCATTTGTACTTCAGGATGGGTAGTAATTCAATTTTCTTTTGGGAAAACCAAGAATAATCACATGTCTACTAAGGGCACTGAAATTTTGCTTTCTTTGAGATGAGTTTGAGAGGAGAATAAATTACATTGATCTGTGTTATGTCCAGAATGGCAACTCCTTAAGCGGGGCTTATTTGAAGAGTCCTCTGAATTTGGGCAGCTTTCCAGAGGCATGGGGTTTATATGTGTGCTAGTGTGTGTATATAGTTGGCTCTGAATTTTGTTATTTCTCTTGATAAGCTTTGGGAAGAGATGAAGAGTAATTTAACTGTGCTCTACTCTCCTTTTGTTAAGAGGATCAGCGGATCCAGACAAACGAGAACAAGACAACCTGAGCCTTGGTAATGTGTTCTCTGACTGCTTCTTCTCCAGGATGTCAGCTGTCAGCTGTCAGCAGTTTCTTTTCCTGAGGGAACTGAGGAGCACTTGCAGGTAATTCAATCCCAAGAAGAGTAATGCTTTTATTTTTAAAGTAACGTTCTTTTCTCTTGCTAGTCATCTGTCTGATTCCAGATATACAAGCAGTATTAGACCATCTCTTAAAGGACTGACTATGGGGAAAAAAAAAAACGGAAACATTGCATAATCTTAAACATGTTGACACACTATGTATCTTTTTAGAACTATGAACTTAACTTTATAATATATTTTGATAAAAGGTTATTTTAAAATAAAACTGATGCATGAAAAATGAGATTTCAATGGTACCTTCTATGTCATTTTTAAGCATAGTTAAATGTTTCACTACAAGACGTAAATGCATTCATTTGATAATCTCTACAATGCTGTATAGCTCAAACATTCTAAGGCTTTTTTTTGTTTCAATAATAGTTCCTGGATAATTTTAGGACAGTGATCTAACTTTCAGTGTCTTCTCTGTGTGTGGCTCTGGGTGCAGTGTTCGTCTGATTTTGAAAATGAGCCAGCATTGGTGTCCGTGATTCCTGTGAGTTCTCTAAACATTGATGTGGTCCCTCTGTGGCTTTTCTCAGTGCTCACATACCTCCCTAGTGTCAATCAACCCTGCGTAGCCGATCTCTGTGTTCAGCTCTGTTCCTGCATTCCTAGATAAGTTGGAGCAATTGCCACCTTGCAACTAACACTTCCTATTCTTTCCTTCAGGCATAGCACAGAAAAATGTTTCCAATATAATGTGTTTGTTTTTCAGTTCTGTGCTCTCTGGGTAGCATGGAAGAATACTTTTAAAATTTAATTTTGCTAATTGTCAGAAATATCCTGTGATCCTTGTTTTGGACTAGTCAACATTGAGGACCTATGATGTTATTTTTTTATATACATGGGTCATGTTAATTGTTATTTAGAAATGCTTGCCTGTTGTACCATGCTACAGTATCCATGGGTTTGCAGTGCATGAAAACTACTGTTCTAAAAATTAATTAAGCCAGTCTTGCTTTTCTTTTAGAATGAAATATCTTAAGGGTTTTGACACAAATATCTATGGCATTCACTTTAAAACTAAACCAAACAACTACTTTTCCATTCTTCAGTGATTATCTTGGAAACAACACAACTATGATTTTGTCTTGTGATATATATACTATAAGCAACAAATTCTTTTAATGAAACAAAATATGAACTAGTGCAACTTGTAGTTGTCCAGATGACATTTTTCTCTTTTAATTGAAAACCATTTTGTCTATTATGAAACAGATAGAGCAAAATAATTGAACATATAAAAAAATGTAGAGTCAGAATTTGTGTGAGAAATGAGAACATGTCCATGATGGATGTTATATGGATTTCTACTAAAGTGGTTTTATGCTTTTCTAAATCTTTCTAAAACTTCATTTCCAAATTTGGTTTCATTGCATTTCTTTCTTTACAAATAGCATGCTCATTCTGTAAGCTTTCTAATGTGTGCTTGTCCTAAGAGGATGCTTATTATCGGGCAGTCAGTAAAGTTCATCCAATTGAAATGATATGCAAAAAGTAAAAAAAAAAAAGTAAAAAATTTGACATTGACTATAACTATTAAAAGCTAAATAACAAAGTTTCACTTTCAGAAACCCTCTTTTTATAGTACCTAGGTTCTAGCCCTTGCTTTGTCCTTGATCATCTATGTACTTGAAATGGTCATTTCAGCTTGTTGGATCTCAATTTCTTCTTTGGTAAAACAAGAGGTTGGGACTAGATTCATTTCTGTTTCTCTTTACCCTTAAAGTTCTGTTTTAAGATGGATAGTAGAATTCATAGACACCACACACAAAAAGAATTGAGATAGCCTTCTAATCTCTGCCGTCTGGCATGACACTTGTATAATGCACCTGCTCCCTTTGAGTATGTGCAGAGTTAGGCCATGAATAGATCCTTTTCAAAAGAAGATCTATAGGCAGTCAAGAGATACATGAAAAAATTGCTCAGCCTCACTAATCGTCAGAGAAATGCAAATTAAAACCACAATGAGATACTACCAGTAAGGACGGCCATCGTCTAAACAGTGACTAACAGAATATTGCTTCCTTGATTAGGTTAGATTGCAAAATTGATGATTTGTCACGCCATGTTGCTGAGCTGTCATACCCATAATTGAGTCACATTATATATAAGACTCTGTCTTAGCAGACTGACAGGAGAGTCTCGCTGGCCTGAAAGAAGCAAGCTGGCAATTTGTGAGCGGGATTAGGAGGAGGTGTTCATGGGGGAGAAACCTGGTGACCCGCAGTCACTGAAAGCTGACCTCTACCGACAACAAGCTGAAACCTGGGTTCCTACTTCTAAAATTGCAAGGAACCGAATTTTTCCAACATTCACTTGAACTTGGAAGAAGATGCCACACTCTGTAAAAGAATGCAGCCTGGCTGACACCTTGATGGCAGCCTAGAGGCCCTGACCTGGGATCCAGCTGAGCTGTGCTGGAACTCCTGACCTGTGAAACTGAGACAGCAAATGGGCACAGAGAGGTTTTCTACACGCTTCTCCCAGATTCATGTCCCCATCACTGTATTATCTTGCATTACTGTGGCACATTTATCAAAACCAAGGAGCAACCTTCGGACATTGCTATTACTTAAATTCCAGTCTTTATTCCAATTTCACCAATTTTTCCACTAATGCCCTTTTATTGCTTCAGGGACCAAGCCAAGATCCCATGATTAGTTATGATGTTCCCTTCCTTTCCTGTGGTTTGGACAGTTCCCTGTTTTTTGTGACTTGACAGTTTTGAGGAATATTGCTCAGGTATTTTGTACAATGTTACTCAATTTCGGTTTGTGTGATGTTTTTCTCATTATTAGACTGGGATTATGGGTTTACAGAGAGAATGATGAGGAAACTTTTTGAAGTGATGGAAATGTTCTATTTTTTTTTATTGTGGTGGAGGTTGTGTGAGGGTATACACTTGACAAAACTGATTAAACTATGGCATAAAATGAGTACATTTTAGTGTGTGTGAATTATACCTAAATGAAGTATAAGAAATCAATATTTCATATGCACAGACATACACATGTATGCAAACATATCCGTCAATTATATTCAGTTGGTTTGTCACCACGAGACTATCTAGAATCTTTAAGTGTCTAATTAGACTAATGTTTCCTGTGAATCTCTAAGCATTAGATATCTCATGAAGCTTTTCCAACGTTTTTAGAATATAAGATTTTTTTCTCCTAACACTTCATAGAATCTGAAACACAGATTGGGAAATACTGGCTTGAGTAAGTCATATTTGAGTATGCAGGAAAGATAACAAAAGCATGGAGAGTTGTTCAACTTTTGGCTGACCAAAAGTTGAGAAAATGGTTTTGTCCACTGAAGTGGACATATCTTTCAGATTTAGCATGTTATTACATCTGTGAATGTTAGAAAGGAATAATATTTTAGAGCTGGGATGTATTTTTCATTTACTCTGTTATCTTAGACGCTGTTTGGAAATAGGCAGAGTGAAAGACTTCAGTGCGTGAAAAATGGATCCAGCCTACTTGCAGCGGGCATCGTAATGGATGCTGGAGAGGCTCTTTTTCACCCTTTGACATTAATGAGTAGTCAAACCCTGTGTCTGGATGGAAATTGAAAAGGTCTGAGGTGCCAGGGTCAGTTGTTGAGGACCTGAAGCTGGACCTTACCTTACAAGTGAGAGAAAGAAAGTGGGGGTAATGGTGAGCTCTACAGGTAGTCCTCCTACTCCCAGGACACCCTCTGGTCATATAGTCATTATTTGATGTGGTTCAGTTGCTGGCCACAAAGTTACCTTAGACCCTGTTACCTATTCACTATACAAGGCTGCCTGTGTCTGTGTATGCTCAAACAGGTCTCTATTTAGGGAGGAATTCAGGGGTGAAAGAGAATTAGTTGACTTTTATCTTGAATTGTGTTTTGATGCTTTGGCTTGACTCACTGGTAGGTATATTTATGACATTGTATGCAATTCATGGGTCATGTTTGCAATTATATTGATGAAATAAACATTCCTAGCATATGCAGTTCCATTATGCACTTAAACACTAACACAGTACTGAATGCTTTTAAGTTTTTATTAAACCTCAGATCCAAAGTTTGCAATAATAATGATTTGCAATGTTTGAGAAATTGTAAATCTATTTAAAAGTATCCAACCTGTTATAACTGTATTTTCTTCTTCCTGACCAGTGCTGTGTCTTGATCCATGGTCAAACACAGTCCAGGTGATCATGGTGTGTGGATGCAGATGGTTAGGGACCAGAACCTGGAACCGAAGTTGCTGACTTAGATGGGACAGTTTTGGGCCTCAGACACAGTTGGATGGTGGGTTTGTGGGTACAGTATCCTGGGGTCTGTCCTGAAGAGAGAAAGCTTACTTGTTGCAGTTTGAAGGATACAAGCAATGAGGCCAAGAGGTATCCCTGAGGAAGTTTGGCCATTATGTAAGTCTCCCCAGGAATTTAGGAGGCCTGTGAGTCTCACTCTGGTCCTTGCTTTCTAAGCTCAGAATGTGATTGCTAGTTTCTCAGGAGTATTTGAATTAGAGGATTGACTCACACCAAATTCACCAGGGACTTATTATCAAAAACCAAAATACCAATTTGTTACTTTACAATATGAACACAGAGTAGACATTAGCTCTGCTTCCCAGCTTATTTTTCTTCATAGACACATCTACATGGAGCCACATTAAAATTACAAGCTGCTCAGGGAGTCTGGGCTCTTAGAACGAGGAGTCTGATGTGTTAGCCCGCTCATTCCCTTAATGGGATATTCTGCTCCATTAACAGGTTCCTGATGTCTGAGGATAGAACATCTTCTGTGCACAAGGCAGAAAACATCAGGTCAAAGTTTGCTCTTCACTTGCCATTTTCTCTGCTCTCATTACTAATCATTCTCCTTCTTGGAAAAATATTTCTTGAGATGGGTAAATCTTTCTAATTTTATCAGGTACTCTTGGCCTGAGAGCCATTCTTCCTCTTGATTATAAATTGGCATAATTCTGTGCTGATATATCAAATGTTTGTTTTAGGATTTAGGTCCCAGAGATGATCCACTTTCCACGTTCCTGGGGTAGAGAAGTTGTGGGAGAAAGTCCCTTGTTGTTGAACCCAAGTACTACCTATGAAGTAGAGTGATAAGGATGCCAGGAAGAGCCATATTTAAAGATTTAAACAGTAGGAAAATGTGTAACAGCTTAAAAACAATTTTATTCACTTGCACATAACTTTTGATATCCTAACTGGCTCAGGCACAACACTATCTATGATTAGATCTGGTACTGCTGATAGCAGATTGCAAAAATATTCCTACCTCCAACCCTTTTCCCTCCCTCCCTCCCTCCCTCCCTCCCTTCCTTCCTCCCTTCCTCCCTCTTTCCTCCCTTCCCTCTATTTCTTCTGTTAAGCAATAAGACTTAATGGCTTCCATATATAGCCCTTAAAATGCAATCTTCTAGGTATTAATTCTTATTAACAACAATATGCATTGTGTATCTGAAACATTCCATGTTTAACTGATGTTGGTGTTTGTTTGTCATGTCCATGTTCTATCTTGTAGACTTGTCTTTCACCTAATTTTCAGATTATTGGAGTAGATATATTTCCCCCATCTTGATTTGCTCCTTGAAGAATTTTTTTTGTTATTGATGTTTACCTTCTTCTGGTCTCCTTCTTCTTTTCCGGTGGGATGATGCTAGATGGATGCTTCATTTTTCTTTACTGATTGTCTCACTGAAACATTTGCTTCAATTAAAGGAATTGGCAAATCTAAAAGGTTCTTAAATATTTCAGAAAAATAAATGGCAGATAAACTTCCTAAATTAGCCATTGTTGGGACTTCTACTCTGGGAAGATAGAGTAGATGCAGTTTTCCTTATTCCTCCACTAAGTACAACTAACAATCCTGAACATTGTATACAAAACAAACAGAAGAAGACTCTGAAAGGTGGGGAGTAGAAAGCAGGCTGGTTAGGGTTGTGGGGATCCAAGAAACAAAATGGTGATTGATTCTCTGGATTTTCTTTTTGTTCATATATTGTAGACTTGAAGCTGAAGAAGTCAGGAAGCTGGAAACCCAGTGGGACAGACAAAAAAAGTCCCCCAAAAAGCTTTATGAAAGGCCCAGGAGAGAAATAGCTTATCAAGACAGAAAACTTTTAGACAGTAAGTTCCCTACTGCTGCCAAACACCATAGGAAAAAAACTGTGACCAACACGGGTTGAATGTGGAGCCTATACTTCCACTCTTGTCAGGCTGTAATAAGACACCCCAGTTTATGCACTGAGGTAGTGTCAGATGAAGCAGGGTAAAGAGCTTGGACTTCCATCTCGGTCAATGAGGCCTCCCCTCCCTAATGTCTATGGAGACCATGTGGAAAGACTGTACTTCTCCCATACTGGAAAGTGATAAGAGTGGTGTCAGAGGAGGTCTGGTGGAGACTGAGGTCTTTTGTCACTGCCCTGAGGAATATGTGACCCTATGCCAGTGAAGGCTATATGGGGAGCAGTAGTGAGGTACTCCTGCTACTTATAGTCAGGGTGGTATTAGCAGAAGTCTAGAGGAAACTCTGTTATTCACTCCCCCTTCTTTCCAACAATATTGAGGATCCTTTTTCTTCTATGGGTTGCCAACAGAGTTTGGATGGGAAACCTGGACTTTTATTTTTATTGGTGGTAATGAGGTAGAACTCTCCACCTGCCCCATTGGAGTGGTGTTCAGAGGAAGCCACGAAGCTTAAAATAAGATCCAGTATCTCATAACACGACATCCAAAATGCCCAAGTTCAAAAGAAAGTTACTTGTCATACCAATAACCAGGAAAATCTCAATTTGAATAAAAAATGTAATCAATCAATACTAACACTGTGATAGGAGAGATTTTAGAATTGTCTGACAAAGGTTTTAAGGAAGCTATCATAAAAATGTTTCAATAAACAATTACAAACAAATCTTTGAAACAAATAAAAATATTAGAAAGTTTCAATAATGAAATAGATGATACAAAAAAGAATCATCAGGGGGTCCAAGATGGCCACAATGGAGCAGCAGTCTGGTGTCTTCCTCACTGAGTGAGGCAGAGAGTAGGGCACAGCCACCATTAGACACAGGCACCCTGAACAGTTTCAGGCAGGTGAAACACTCTGCACCCAGTGGAGGTCTCTTCAAACACAAAAGACCAAAAAACAGAGTGCTGTGATGGTGGCAAATTCTGGGCACTCCAGCCCCTGCTGTGTGCCCGACTCACATAGAAATCGAAGTCCTGCCCTGTAAATGAGAGGAGGTGAGAGATCCTAACATACTCTGGGTCAATTCCCCACTCCCAGCTGCATATGAGTCATTGATCCCAAATGGGAGGAATTCTGGGGTGGGCACAGCAGGGGGCGACTGGAGCCCAAGCAAAACAGGCAACAAGCCTGTGCGTGAACTTCTGAGTGTGTACCTTTCACCAGTGGAGCCTGGGGTGGGCTCCCAGGCCGGGAAAGCTTGCCTGCATTAAACACAGCAGGCACCCACCACCAATGTCTGGTGAACAAACCCACCCCCAGATAAGGAAGGAACCCCAACAAGCCCTGCACACCCACAGGGCAGATTCCCTTCTTCCCCTTAGGCAGGGAGTTCTCACTCTTTCAAGTGTTAAGCATGGACTAGAATTGGGAGGGAGACACACAAAAGACACCCGAAGTCCTTCCTGGTGGAAAGGTATCTGGGCTGTAAACCACAAACCAGCAGGCAGGGACCCATCCTCCCACATGTTCCCCACTGAGTGCTTGCAACAAGCCTTAAAACCAACCTGATTGGCCTAACCATGGGAAAAACTCTGCAACAGAGGTGCCTTTTCAGGGTGGAACACAAAGCAGAAGTGAGTGCCCCCCATCACTGAGTTATCTATATTGAATGACAGGAAAAAGTCCTAGAACAGAGGGATATTAACTAGTGCCAGAGCAACACAACAAAACAGGAAAGATAAAGAGGGAAAAGTTATTCTCTATCAATGAGGAAAACAACAACAACAAAAACAACAGGAAATTTTCAGAGTCTCAAAGAGACAGCACCTGAAAAAGTAACTGTGAGTGCATGAACAATAGAGGCCCCACAGAATGACCTGTCCTGGATGACAGTCACAGAACTCAGAGATAGGATGGCTAAGATGAATAAAGAGAACTACAAGAAGCTAGAAGCAAAACTCACCAAAGTCATACAGGGAGTAAAAGCAGAGTTGGTCAAATTTTTTAAAAAGGCCTACTCTGAAATAGTATAAATGAAGAACTACATCCTGGAAGTTAAAAGCACATTAACAAGCATAGGAAACAAGATCAATCAGGTAGAGGAAAGAATCTCAGAGCCTGAAGCCCAAAATATGGAACTAACCAAATTTTACATAGAAAAAAGGCACAAAAAGAATAAGTAAAGCCTCCAAGAAATAATGGACCAAGTCAAGAAGCCAAATCTATGCCTAAGTGGTATTCCTGAAGCAGAAAGGAAAACTGAGAACACCATGGACAAGGATTCCATGAACATTTCCCATATCTCGCTAGAGAGGCAACCATTAAAGTGCAAGAGAGTCAGAGAATTGCCACAAGGTATCACATGAGAAGACCATTCCCAAGACACACAGTAATCTGCCTCCACAAAGTAAGAAAGCATGAAAGAAAATCCAGTCTGGGTGACAGAGTGAGACTCCAACTCAAAAAAAAAAAAAAAAGAAAATTCTAAAGGCAGCAAGAGAGAAGTATCAGACCACCTACTGGGGGAAGACCCATCAGAATTGCTCCAGATGTATCTGCAGAAACACTACAAACCAGAAAGAACTGGAGTCCAATTTTTAACACTCTTAAAGATAAACAATTCCAGTTAAGAATTTCCTATCCTGCCAAGCTAAGTTTCATCTGTGACAGAGAATTAAAATCCTTTCCAGACATTTAATCCCTAAGAGAATAAGCTGCCCCCTGACTAGCCCTTTAGGAGATGCTTGAGAAGGTGTTGAACACAGAAAAAAAAAACAGTCATACCTAGCAAGCACAGAATTAACAGAGCATACAGAGCACTTACAAAAAATGAAAATATACACAAAAAAGCAAAAAAGAAACAAAGCAACCACCTAAGGACCCTTTGACAGGGATAAACTCTCACATTTCAATAATTAACTTGTATGTCAATGGACTGAAAGTACCATTGAAGAGGCATAGAGTGGCAAACTGGATAAAGAAGCACTATCCAGCAGTCTTCTGGCTCCAAGAAACTTATTTCACTGCAAAGAACACCCCACAGGCTCAAAGTTAAAGGCTGGAAAATGCTCTTCTAGGCAAATGGAAAACAGAAGAAAGCAGTAATAGCTATTCTGATATCAGACAAAGTAGACTTTTAGACCATCAAAAGTTTAAAAGAACATGGAAGGATACCTCATAATGATAAAAGGCTCAATCCACCAGCAAGAAATATTTATTTTAACCATACATGCACCCAACACAGGAGCACCAGGTTTTACAAAACAACTACTAAGTAAACTGAGAGAGGACACTGACATCACACAATCACAGTTGGAGACCTGAATATCCAACTAACAGTCCTATAAAGTTCATCGAGGCAAAATATTAACAAGGAGATTCTGGATTCTTAAATCAACACTTGATCAAATGGACTTAATTGACATCTACAGAACACTCCATTCAACTACAGGGTATACATGCTACTCATCAGCACATGGAACATACTCCAAGATTGATCACATTCTCAGACATAAATTAAGCATGAACAAATTTCAAAAGATCAAAACAATACCATGTATCTTCTCAGATCACAGTGGAATAAAAATAAATATCACCATCAACAAGATTCCCCCAAAACACACAAAAACATGGACACTAAGCAACATGCTGAGTGACTTCTGGGTCAATACAGAAATGAAGACAGAAATAAAAAGATTCCTGAAAACAAGTGAAAAGAAAGGCACATCTTATCAAATCTCTGGGATGCTATGAAAGCAGTGTTAAGAGGAAAATTCATAACATTACACACACACATCAAGGAAATAGAAAAATCACAAGTAAACAGCCTAACATCACACCTAAGAGAGCTGGAAAGGCAAGATAATCTAAATCCTAATTTCAGTAGAAAAATCCAGATAAGTAAGAAAAAGTAACAGTTGCAGGATATAGAAGACAAAAAACACAGAAAGGATCAACAAGACAAAAAACTGGTTCTTTGAAAGGATAAATAAGATTGAAAGATGCCTGGCCAGATTGACTAAATATAAAAATAAATTGAAATAAACATAATTAGAAATGAAAAAGGTGAAGTCATAACTGACACTGAAGAAATTCGAAAGATTATCAGAAATTACTATAAACAATCATGTGCTAATAAACTAGAAAATCTAAAGGTAATGAAAGACTTACTGACATTACACAGCCTCTCAAAGTTGAAACAAGAAGAAGCTGAAACTCTAAACAGACATAAC
This sequence comes from Cephalopachus bancanus, assembly GCA_027257055.1. NCBI lineage: Eukaryota > Metazoa > Chordata > Mammalia > Primates > Tarsiidae > Cephalopachus > Cephalopachus bancanus. The sequence continues at coordinate 532,907 of JAPVLO010000469.1, forward strand.
AATCCAGGAAATAGACTCAGTCATAAGAAATTGTCCTACCAAAAAAAGTCCCAAGCAAGATGGCTTCTCAGCTACATTCTCTTTACAAGACATATGGGGGGAGCTGATACCAATCTTTTTGAAAGTATTCCAGGCAATCGAGAATGACAGAATTCTCCCCAACTCATTTTATGAAGCTTCCATCATATTGATGCCCAAACCTGGCAAAGATCTAATAAGGAAAGAGAATTACAGACCAATCATCTTGATGAACATAGATGCTAAACTTCTCAATAAGATTCTAGCAAATTGCATCCAACAACACATCTCAAGGATCATCCACTATGAACAGGTAGGCCTCATTCCTGGGATGCAGGGCTTGTTCAACATTCACAAGACCATAAATGTAATTCAGCACATCAACACATATAAAACCAAGAGCCACATGATTATGTCATTAGACACAGCAAAAGCATTTGACAAAATCCAACATCTCTTCTTGATAAGAACTCTTGAGCACCCAGACATAGAAGGAACATTCTTCAAAACAGTAAGAACCGTCTATTATAAACCCAGAGTCAATATTTTGCTTAATGGGCAGAAGCTGGAAGCATTACCCTTAATAAAGACAAAGATACTCACTCTCACCTCTCCTATTCAACATAGTGCTGGAAGTCATAGCCAGAGCAATCAGGCAAGAGATGAAAATCAGGGGTGCCGAAACAGGAAAAGGGAAAACTAAGCTATTCCTCTTTGCAAATGATATGATTCTATCCTTAGAAAACCCTAGGGAGTCTGTCAAAAGTCTTCTTGCACCAATAAATGACTTTAGTAAAAAAGTACAAAAAGCAATGTGCAAAAGATAGTTGCATTTTTATACACTAGAAGCAAGCAGGCAGAGAACCAAACAAAAAGCACAATCACATGCACAAGAGCCACACACACACATAAAAATGAAATACCTTGGCATCCACCTAACCAGAGAGGTGAAAGATCTTTACAATGAAAATTATAAAACACTGTCTGATCTGTAAGTCTGGACATCAGGAGAGGGGCCTAACAGGAAGGCAGACAGCTTTTTCGCCAGCCTAGTAGTAAAGCTGAGGTGGCTCCCTCCCTTCCCGCAGTGAAGATCTCATTACATTTCATCGGGAGCTAATCTAACCACCCCTATCATAACTGAGATTTTAGCCCACAATAAGGATATTGTATATAACCACCTGCTTCAGCTGTAACCAGTTCTTACGCATATGTGCTTCCTAAAGTCCTAAAGGCTTAATGATTCAACCCAGAGAAAACATACTGGGAATAAAAAAAGAGCACACCACACCACTGGAGGATGAGAGAAACTTCATGAGTCCTCTGACATTCTAGACTCACAGGAGACAATGAGCCTACACATCCAATAATTGCTACTACAGGCAGCGTCTGTGAATGCCAATGTGCAAGATTCTCTATAACCAAGGATCTCATATAGAGCCTTTGCCACCGAAGGCAGCCAGAGTTGAAGCTAGATGAGCATAAACTATACACATTAAAGACACATTAAAGACACATCCCTAAGGGGTGTGGGGAACTAAACAGACAATTAAGTCAAAATAAATTTGACAATAGTAAAAAGAAATAGTCAGACAACCCCTTGGTTCCCTCCTAACTCTGGGAGCTTTCCTGTACTCTCAATAAATCCTGCTTTCCCACCAAAAAAAGAAAAAGAAAAAAGAAAAAAGAAAAGAAATTGTCTACCCAAATGAGAGGAACCAGAGAAATAATTCTGGCAATATGAAAAAGCAGAGTTTTTTTTTAACTCCCCCAAGAGACCATAGTAATTCTCCAGTAATGAATTCTAATCAGAAATGAAACCAGAAATTCCAGAGATTGAATTCAAAAGGTGGATTATAAAATTGCTCAATAAGGTCCAAGAGAAAGTTGAAAACCAACATATGAAATTAAAAAAAAAAAACTACTTAGCACATGAATGAAAAATTCTCCAAAGAGACAGATACCCTAACATAACAACAACAACAACAACAAAAATCTGAACTCCTGGAAATCAAAGACTCAAAATACAGTGGAAAGTTTTAACAATAGACTAGGCCAAACAGAAGAAAGGACTTCAGAACTTGAATTAACCCAGTTAGACAAAAATAAGGAAAAATAATTAAAAGAACTGAGCAAAGTTTCCTAGAAATGTGGAGTCATATAAAATGTCCAGACCTAAGAATCATAGGTGCTCCTGAGGAAGACAAAAGGCAACTGGTTTGGAAATCTTATTTGAGGGAATAATTGAGGAAAATGTCTCTGGTCTTTCCAGAGATTTAAATATTCAGATACCTCTCAGACTAACAGCAGACTTCTCAGATGAAACCAGAAGGGTTTGGGGGCCTATTTTTACTCTTCTCAGACAGAATAACTCTCAGCCAAGAATTTTGCATCCTGCAAAACTAAGTTTTATAAATGAAGAAGAAATAAGTCTTTCTCAGAAGAGCAAATGTTGAGGGAATATGTCATCACCAGGTTGGGTCTACAAGAAATGCTCAAAGGAGTTCTAAACATTGAAACTAAAGGTTGAAATGCAACTGTTGAAAATCACTGGAAATAATCAAACTCACAGGACTTATAAAACACTAACACAATGGAGAAAATAAAGCAACCAGTTAACAATCAATATGATGACTGGAACAGTACCTCACATATAATTGTTAACTTGATAAAATGAGCTAAATATTGCACTTAAAAATACAGATTATTAGAATGGATAAAAAAACACAATTCAAATATCTGCTACCTCCAAGAGACACAATTATTTCACAAAGAATCCTATACATTCAAGTAAAGGGGTGGAAAAAAAAATCCCACACAAATGGAAATCAAAAATAAAAATAGGTAATTATACAAAGAAAACACCTGAATTTGTATGTTTATTGCAGCACAATTCATGGCTGCAATAATGTGGAATCAACCTACATGTCCAGTTACTGATCAGTGGATAATGAAAATGTGGTATATGAGATGGGATCCCCCCACAAAGCAAAATTTATTTATTAAAAGATGTATTATTCTTACATGTTTAAACTTCAGTCATCTTTAAAGTACTTTCTGTTTGATGCAATACACCTATTGAGACATTTTTTTCACTACTCAAAATAGTTTTTGAACTGTCAGTTTTGATGCCTTTTAGTGCTTCTGCTGTTTTTTGTTTCACCTTTTCCATATGAATAAAATGTTTCTCTTAGAGGATTTTTTTCATCCAGGGAAACAAAAAAAGTCACTCAGGACAGGATCAGGTGAATAGGGAGGGTGGGGCATCGGAGTCATGCTGGTTCTGGTCAAAAACTGCTGAATACTCAGTGCAGAGTGGATAGGTAGTTTGTGTAAATCACCCATCATGCAATGGGCAAACGTGTTGAAAGAATCTCCCCCCACCAAATTCACTGAAACCAAAGGCAGCCTCTCCCAATGCTAGCCGGTACACTGATGCTGATGGGTTCCGAGAACACTTACCTAGCAGGGGAAACCTGTACTGCAAAGGGTCCATCCTCCAAAAGAGGGGGGTCCCTCTAGTATATAGAACATGGAATACAAACCAGCCATGAAAAGGGATAAAATAATGCCATTTGCAGCAAGTTGAATGAAATTGGAGACTATTATCCTAAGTGATGTAACTTAGGAATAAACCAAATACTGTGTGTTCTCACGAGCATAAGTGGAAGCTAAACTGTGGTTCTGCAAAAGCATGTAGAATGGTATAATGGACATTGGAGACTCAGAAGGGGGAAGATGAGAAGAGGAGAGGGAATAAAAAAAAAATGCACTAGTGTGGATAATAAATTCATTTAAAGCCCAGACTTCTTCACCACTATACAATGCATTTATGTAACCAAAACTCACGTGTATCCCTAAAACTACGAGATACAATTTTTAAAAAAGAAAAAATGTATAGTACTGTTTGAGGCATACCTGAATGTGTATAGAAGAAATATTTAAGACAATTAGAAATGTGTGTAAGTAGAGAGGCAAATTTTCTATACTTTAGCTGAAATGGTAAAATGTTGACACCAACCAGTAGACTGTGGAAAGAGGTATGCATAAATAATGTAGTACCTGGAGCAACCACTAAGAAATCTATACAAAAGGATTACACAATAAAAAGCACTACAAATAAATCAAAATCACTACACATAAGTTAAAATGAAATTCTAAATAAATTCTCAAATAACCCACAGGAAGGAAAGAAAAAGAAAACAGATGAAAAACAGAATAGAAAAGGAAGACAAAAATAAAATAAAATGGGAGACTTAAGTCTTAACATGGCAATAATTATATTTAATGTAAATGGTCTATAAATGTCAATTAAAAGACAGATCTTGGCAGAGTGGATTCAAACATGACCAACTGTATGCTGTCTTTAAGAAACTCACTTCAACTATAATGGTATAGGTAAGTTGAAAGTTAAAGGATCAAAAAGATATGCTGAACATATATTCAAAAGAAAGGAAAATTGGCTATATCATGATCAGATAAGGTAGGGCTTAGAGCAAAGAAAATTACCAGAGGCTGAGAGGGACACTATATAATTATAAAAATGGTAATCCACCAAAAGGACCTAGCAATGTGTCTGTATGAAATAACAGAGCAGCAAAACACATAAATAAAGCAAATTTCTATTGAAATTTTAAAAAATATTAAGTCACTCTTTTATTTATCAAATCGAAGTTAGACATGGGGCAATTTCTTGTAAGATTAGACTGCAATTAATCTACCATATTTTAATAAGACTTCTTTAAAGGAGAAATAGGCAATTTCAAATTTCCAGATGGAGAATTCAGTGCCCCTCTGTCAACCACTTAGAAAACAACTAAATAGCAATCAAGCAAGGACGCAGAACTCAAAAGTTCTATCAACCAACAGGATCCGATTAATATGTATACAGAACCATACTTTAAAATAGCAGAATTCACTTTCTTTACAAGCATCATGAGACATAGGCCAATAAAGGCTATGCCTTGGGCCATAAAACACACTTCAACAAATTTAAAAGAATTGGAATTATACATAGTGTACTTTCTGATTATGATAGAATCAAATGAGAAATCAGTAAAAGAAAAATAATAGAAAAATCTCCAAACACTTAGACCTAAACAACACACTTATAAATAATCTATATATCCAATAAAAATTAAAAAGTACATTGATTGCATGCAAATGAAACTTATCAAAATTTGGAGGCACAGTTAAAGCAGTGCTAAGAGAGAAATTTATAACACTAGATACAAAAGTCTGAAATCAATAATCTAAAATCTGGTCCCAAGAATGTGAAAAAAGAAGAGCAAAGTAAACCCAAAGCAAGCAGAAAAAAGGAAATTATGAAGATAAGAACAGTAATCAATTAAATTGACAACAGCAAAAAAAAAAGTCAATGGAACAAAAAGCTAGTTCCTTGAAAAGATCAATAAAATGAACAAATCTCAAAAAAGACTGCCAAAGAAAAAAAGAGATAAGATACAACTTGCTAATGTTAGCAATAAAAAAAGAACTATCACTACAGACCCTGAAGAGACATCAAAAGGATAATAGGATAAAAACTACAACTTCACTCACACTAGATATGTTAAACAGATCAATTCCAAAACCACTTTCTAACTACTACAACTCGTTCAATAGGAAAGAGATAATTTACATAGCTCTATAAGTATTAAGAAAATTGAATTAATATTAAAATTCCTACAAAAGCATTTTCCAGGGCCAGATTGTTTTATTGGACAATTCTATAAAATATTTAAAGAGGAATAGCAATTCTACAAATCACTTCCAAAACATAGAGTAGGGGACACTGTTTTATTTCTTTTTTTAGAAAGCTAGTTAACTGAAACTAAAATTAGACAAAGAGTACACAAAAGAAGCCTACAGACCAATATTCTTAATAACTATATATATATAAATATCTTTAACAAACTATCAGCAAATATAATTTTGCAATATATAAACAAATTATATGCCATGGATGAGTATTCTCCCCCCTCCCACCGTGGATATAAAGCTGGCTCTATCTTGAAAATCAGTCAAAAACACCACATTAACAGATTAAAGAAAAAAGTCACATCAATCGATACAGCAAAAATATGACAAAATCCAATACCTCATTATTACATGATTCTAAAAACTTTTAGAAAAATGGGAATATAAGAAATTCCTTAACTTGATAAAAGTAATTTATAAAACACCTACAGTTAACATTACACTTAAGTAGCAAAAGACTGAATGATTTTCCCTATGATCAGGACCAAGGCAAGAATGTCCACTCTCATATTCTTATTCAACATAGTACTATAAGTTCTAGCCATGAAGTAGGACCAGGAAGAGATATAAAAGGCATACAGGTTGGAGGCTGGAAAGAAAGAGATAAAACTACCCCTTTCTGTATATTACATTATTATTTTTATAGAAAATTCCAACAAATCTACAAAAACTCCTGGAAATAACAAATGAGATTAGTAAGATTTCAGGATATACAAAAAACATACAAAAATCCATTGCATTTCTAAATGCTAGCAGTGAACATGTGGACGCTGAAATCTAAAATACAGTATCATTTAAAATTGCTCAAAATGGAAATACTTTTGCATAAATCTTATAAACAAGCATAGGAGTTGTATGCTGAAAACTACAATTCACCAATGAGATAAAACTTGAAAGATTTAAAAGGGGGACCCAAACTACAATTCACTGATGAAATAAAATGTAAAAGATTTAAAAGGAGAACCCAAAAAACCCACAGAATTTATTTATAAAAATTGTATACACCACATGTTTGCTTATTTATTTTTGAGTCAAAGTCTCACTCTGTCACCCAGCCTGGAGTGCAGTAGCATGATTGTGACCACTACAACATCAACCTGCTGGGCTCAGGTGATCTTTCCACCTTAGTCTTCCAAGCAGCTAGAACCACAGGTACACACCACCAGGCCTGGTTAGTTTCTTGATTAACTATGGAAATAAAGTCTCACCAGGTTGCCCAGACTGGTCTTGAAGCCCTGGACCTAGGCAATCTTCTTGCCTCCGCCTCCCAAAGTGCTGGGATTACAGGGGTGAGCCCTTGCACCTGGCTTATTCTTACAAGTTTAAGCTTCAGTCACTTTATTTCTTTTCCTTTTTTTTTTTTCAGTCAGGAAGTTCTCTGATCTAGCCACAAATAGCATTTTGTGTGTTTTTTTAAACTTTTAACTTTTTTATTTTAAAGATGTGGGGTACAATACAGGGTTAGGTATACAAATGTTCATTATGCAGGTACCCTTGTTGATGAGGTGTGCCCCCTCTCCGGCAGTTTCCCTCAACTGTCAATCCCACCCCCCCAACAGTTTCCCACTACTGCCAATCCCCTTCTTTAGTATTTTGATAATTGTTCAAGGTCTGCTTATAAGTGAGAACATATGGTACTCTGTACTTTGTTTCTGTGATGGATCACTGAGTATGATAGACTCTAAATCCATCCAAGTTGCTGGAAAGTCCTTGTGTTTGTCCTTCTTTACAGCTGCATAATATTCCATTATGTATATGTACCACTCTGTGTGATGCCATACACCTGAGACACTTCTTCCACTGCTCAAAACAATTTTTAAACTTGTCAAACTTAATGTCTTTTAGTACTTCCACTGTCTTTTGTTTCATCTCTTCCACGTTGCCAAAACATTTCCCTTTGAGGATTTTTCACATGGGGAAATAAACAAACAAAAAGTTGCTCAGGGAGATGGGTGAATAGGGAGGGTAGGATTTGGTCAAAAACTGCTGAACACTCAGCACAGTGTTGGCAGGTGTGTTGTCATGGTGGAAGAAACAGTCACCTATTTGCCATAACTCAGGACATTTCTTCTGCAAATCATGACACAACTTTCTAAAAACTTCCAGATAAAAACTTTTGTTGACCATTTGATCCAGAGAAAAAAATTCCGGGCGTACTACAAGGGGTCCACTCTCCAAAATATAATTCCATTTTGGGGGGTTCCCCTTGTAAATAAATGGAGGGATATCAATGTTCATGGATTGAAAGATGTAACATAGCAAGAGTGTCAATTCTCCCCAAACTGAGGCTTAATGCAATTATTATACAAGTTTACTGTAATTTCTGTCAAAATTACAGCAAGATTTTTTTCAATAGTTGCACATGGGATTATTCTAAAATTTATAGTGAAGTGTAGAGGAACTCAAATAAATAAAATAATTTAGAAAAATAATAATAAAATGGAAAAAGTCTACCTGATTTTGAGATTTATTATATACCTTCACTAATCAAGACACTGTGGTATTAGCGGAAGAATACTTATACAGTCAAATGGGACAGAATTAAGAACTGAGAAATAGATTCACACAAATGTGACTGACTGAGTTTTGCAACGGAGCAAATGTAATTCAAGGGAGGAAGCACAGCCTTTTTGGCAACTCGTGCTGGAGTAATTGGACATTCATAAATGAACAACTGGACCTTGACCTCCTCCTCACACTTTATACAAAAATTGACTCATAGTTAATATAGACATAAATCCAAAATGTAAAATTATAAAACTTCTAGAGAAAAATAGAAGAAAATCTTTGGTACCTAAAGCTAGGCGAGGGGTTCTTAGACTTGACATTAAAAGCACAATTCATAAAAGGAGAAAGCAATTAATTAAACTTTATTTAAAATTTAAACTTTTATTTTGTAAAAGAGCCTGTGAGAATGAAAATACAAATTATTGACTGGCAGAAAGTATTGGAAAACATTTTAATCAAAGCACTAGTATCGAGAATAAGTAAAAAATTTCAAAACTCAACTATAAAGAAATAATTCAGTTAGAATATATGCAAAAACACGAGTAAAAATCTTATCAAAGAGGATATACAAATGGCAAATAAACACATGGAAAGATGTTCAACATCTTTAGCCCTCAAGGAAATACAAATTAAAATCCCAAATGCTGGTGAGGACGTAGAGAAACTGGATCACTTAGGCATTGCTGGTAGTAATGTAAAATGGTGCAGCCACACTGAACAATAATATTATATGCATATATATTATATATAAACTAAACCAACTAACAAATGACCCAGTGATTCCATTTTTAGGCATTTATGCCAGATAAGTGAAAACTTAGATTCACACAAAAACTTTTAACTGAATATTCAATAGCAGCTTTATTCATAATGATGCTAAACTAGAAAGAAAGCAACTATCCTTCAGTGGGTGATTGGTTAAACTAACTGCAATGTTCATACCATGTAATACCGCTCAACAATTTTTAAAAAACTCAACACAGTGTATGCACAACACTTTGGATGAATCTCTAGAGGATTATTCTGGGTGGAAAATGTCCCTACCAAGAGATTACATACCGTAAGAGTCCACTTATAAAGAATTATTGAAATGATAACATTATAGAAATAGTAGATTAGGTTGCCAGAGGTGAGAGGGAGGCCCAGAGGGAAGTAGATGTGACTACATAAGGGCATAAAGGTAAATACCTTTGATGATAAAACTGTTCTGTTTCTTGACTATACCATTGTCAATATCTTGGTTGTGATATCGTACTACAGTTATAAAAGAAATTATTATGGGGAACTCTGGATAAACACTGCATGGATCCTCCCTGTATTATTTCTTACATCTACATATGAATCTAGAATTATCGCAAAATAAAAAGTTTAATAAAAAAAGTTAATAATGAACGATGAATCGATTTTTCACAAATTTTGTTATACTCCAGAAATAATTTTACAGTTATGCATTTTCTTCTCACTTTACTCCTACTCATGAATAAGAGTACTGATTCTTCAATATATTTAAACTTTTCTATTCATGAAACAAAAATATATATGCCTCTATAATTTAGTTTTTTTTAAAAAAATTTTAATTATAAGGATGTGGGATAAAATTCAAGGTTAGGTATACAAACATTGGTCATGCAGGTACCCCTGTTGATGAGATATGTCCCTCCCTCCCCTAGCAGTTTCCCTCTACTGCCAATCCCACCCCCCATAAATGTTGTTTTTAATTCAATTTTTTTACACTTATTACTTTAACCCATTTGTAATATATTTGAACTCATAGTATGAGGTGCAATATGTGCAACATTTTAACTTTAAAATGTTTGTTTTAGCTCTAATTTTTATTCCAAATATTTTCAGCTCTCAGTCAGCTACAACTACTGGGTCAGCATAAATTCATAAATATTAACTTCATTCAATAACTTCAACCATTGCTGCCACCATATTGCTCTCAGTATATTTGAGTGGAGAATAAATGAACTGATATACAGTAGTCCTCCTTATCCACAGGGGATACATTCCAAGAACCCCAGAGGATGCCTGAAATTGGGGATATACTGAATTTTATATATATGATGTTTTTTCCTTATACATACATACTTATTGTAAAGTTTAATTTACAAACTAGGCACAGTGAGAGATTCACAATCATAACTAGCAAAAAATAGAACAATTATAAATATATACTACATTAAAAGTTATGTGAGTGTGGTCTCTTTCTGTCTCAAAATACCTTATTGTATCATACTCACCTATTTTTGGACTAAGGTGACTGCGGGTAACCCAGAACGAAAAGCCACAGATAAGGGGATTTACTGTACTTACTCTTCTGCTCCTGAAGTTGCAAACATAATCTTTCTTCACAAGAAAGTACTCATAAAAACGTATCTGCAGAAAGTTAGCAACAGATGGCTGGAGTGCTCTGCAATGAGTAATTTGTTTCACTTAGGGTATTTGGTTACATTTGCTATGATCACCATGAAATGGAAAGAAAATTGAGATCTAAAGATATTAGTGGCTAGTTCAAGTTTACACAACAGGTTAGAGGCAGGACTTGTACTAAGAAAAAACACTGCTCGTTTCCTGCTCAATTCTTTTTATCCCACTGCAAATAATGGTAAAATTATCCATTTATCACAGAGTATAGATTTTAAATCCTAGACTGAGTAATAATGCTGATTAAGTCCACTTTACTACTGGGTTCCTCTTGTGTGAAGGAAAAACTAGGATGAAAAATGTGGATTTTTTGAAGCTTTGGTCTTTGTAAAACAATGATAGTCATGTCTGTTCCTCTCTGATTTATTCTCTTTTGTTGCATTTTTAAATCTGCCCTCAACTTAAGATTCTCACAAGTTAAGCAATGAGAACTGGGCACATTATAGGACATCAGAGCAAGTAATTTGAGATTACATCAGAATGTTCCTTTAATTTGTATTTATTTTATTGAATGGTCTTAATGTAATTAGCATTCTTTGTATAAATGCTTCTATATTCTGTGAAAGGAGTATTCACTTGGTTTCATCATCATTTAGGATGAATACTAGAAATCAGTGGTGACTAACTACGTTATGTAGAGCTAGTGTGAACTGGGTGGTTAAAGATTTAGCATAAATGTGATTGAAAATGCTAGAAAGCTACTTGGATGCATTGTTGTTAAGAAAAGTAACCCTGACTCCATGATTAAATAAGGCACATACACATGCTTTTTTTTTTTGAGGATGATGGTGAGACAAAGTAGTGGGGAAAAAAAAAAAGAATAAAGAATGCAATTTTTAGAGCATATTAACATTGTATTCTGGATGTATTTAATTTATATAGCTAGAAAAAATTTGAATTATTATTAATACTAGAAGTCATAAAATAAAAATCAAAATTGCATGATGCCTCATCAGTGAGGCACTTTGTTTTTTGCTTCTTTTTCCAAAGTATTTCACTATTCTTGCAGAGACACTGACAAATGGCCTAGCCTGGAGCCTTCACAAAGACATGAGTTCTTAGATAATGAAACCAAATTATTTGACAACGGAGAGATTGTTTATGCTTTTCTTTTATTTCTGACTATAGGCCAACATTCTACTTTAGAGGGATCAATATTCCTGAACTGCAAACTTTTTAGAATCCTAAAGGAAATGACTGCTTGTCAAGCTAAATGTTAACCCACTCTCTGATATTGGAGAGCAAAGCTGTTTTCCCCCTACAATTTAATTTTGCTCTGCTTTGGAAGAAAGAAGAGGTAATCTCCCAGGAGTCTATGACTGGTTAGCCTTAGTTTTAGTGTTATAGCCAACTCTTTCTTCCTCCCTTAAAAAATATAAGCTGGATCTGGGTCTCCTGATTGTGAATATTTGTTGAGTGTTCAAGGGTCCCTGCATGTGTTCCTCAGCCAATCAGATCATAACTAAATGACCTCTTTATTACTCTCCATTCTCAAGGATTCAGCTTAAGGATCATCTCTTTTGGAAGTCCTTCTCTGATTCCCCAGAGTTGGGAATTCCTGGTACATGTTTCTTCTGCCATAATATTCTTCTCATTTTATGTTAATATGTGCTAAATTTCTGGCTTCTTTGCTGCACCGTAAACTCTATGAACACGAAGACTATGTCTGACTTGCTTTCAAGAACAGTGTTTGTTCAGGGCAAGGCATTTAATAAAATATATATGGAAGGACTGAGTGAATGCTATTAACCAGGCTCCTATAATGTCTAAAGCCCTTGGAACCTGGGTGGGCACCACTGTTCTCACTTCGGACGTGAAGAAATGGAAGTTCAGGGAGCTGACACTATTTACCCTGGGTTCACATTAAGACGTAATTCTGGTAGTTTCTACCAAAGTCTGTATATTGCCCAAGTCTATGCTTCATCCGCTATAAAATGCTTCTCTCAACACTTCCTAAACTTCTGATAATCCTGGTCCTGGGTGGAGGAGGCAGACTATAGAAGACAGCTGGGGCCTCCTCCCCGTGGCTTCATTGAAAGCCCTGCCCAGGAGTCTTCTTGCCCATTTTTAACAAAAATTATGTTAACTGATGGTAGACATCAAAATGGCAATATTAAATAAATAGTTTGCCTTGAAAATAAACCAAGAGGGAACTGGAAAACAGACATGGTGAGATGTCTTTCTGGTTACCTTAAAGAAGATATTGTTACGAGGAACTAAAGGATTTGGGTTTTAATGGCCTCATAGGAACAAGAGTTCAAATATGTTATGTGTAGTCAGGCTAATTGTTGGGTTGAAGGTCTTTATATAAATGTTTGGAGAACCATAACACCAGTGAAATAGTGAATAAAACTTGTACTTTTGCACAGTGAGATGACAAACTTTTCTTTTCAGCCTGAGTTCGAAGTACAAAGAGTTGTACCTGCGAATTTTTAACCACAAGTCTAGTCTCATGTGGCTTGTGGTTTGAATATAAATTGCCTACTTATCTGGTAAACCCTAAACCCAAAATCAATAAATTAATATTTAAACATTGTTTATAGAGCCAGATTCAGATATAGTGGAATACCTTTTATCAAAAAAATCCTTCCATACATAACAATGATAAACTCTTGATAATATATTTTTAAAAGCACAACTATTAAAAGTCACTGAAAAATGAATGAAAGTGTACTAAAAATGGAGGAAATTTGACTCTTGAAAGAAAAAATAATGCTCTGGTGAAAGCCACATTTGTACCATTTTTCTCCTGAAAGCAATCCCTGGTTCACACGTTGTGGTGATAGCTAAAATTCAAGCACAAAAACATTGCTGTTTTATTGGAGTGAAGTGTCAAAAGATGGTCAGGGCTGCCAGAGAGACTGGAAATTTAGAAGGAAAATCCTGAAAAAGAGGGGGACACAGAGGAAAGAGCCCACAAATCAAATATATGCTACCCATATATACTTGGCTTACCCAGGAGCTGTTCAGGAGAAGAATTCCAGAATCCTAGAAGGAAGCAACAACATCAAGTCTGAAAAATCTAAGCAGAATTTTAACAGCTTTCCTCCACAAAAGATATAGAGTCTGAAGTTTGAGTCTCATCAAGTTTGAAGAATTTGACCTTTTAATTGAAACCCAAGAAGGGCCATAATAAGAAAAATATTATCCTAAGAATAAGGATGATCTTGAAGACTAAAAGAAAACCTGAAAATTTGACACCCCAACAAAGTGAAAATGTAGTATCTATATGTGCAAGGTGATGAGTAAGTAATTAAATTGCATATGAGAACAAAAGTAAGCACTATTCAGAATACAATAGCAGAATCAAGAATCTGTATGTAGTATCACCTACAATTTCCAGTATGCAACATAAAATTACTACGTGCAGGAAAATTTAAGTAAAATGTAACTCTTAGTCAAGAGAAAAAGCAGTCACCAGAAGCAGACTATAATCCCCACTTTGATGTTAGAATTAATAAACAATAACTTTAAAGTAAAAATTTTTTTTTTAGTTGGAGTCTCACTCTGTCTCCCAGATTGGAGTGCGGTGGCTGCTCCCAACCACAGCAGACTCAACCTGCTGGGCTCCGGCGATCCTTCCACCTCAGCCTTCCAAGTAACTGGAACTGCAGGTGCATGCTACCACACCCAGCTGATTTTTGATTTATTGTAGAGATGAGGTCTCACCAAGTTGCCCAGGCGGGTCTTGAACCCATGGGCTCAGGCAATCCACTCACCTCAGCCTCCCAAGGCACGGGATTACAGGCTGAGTCACCGAGTCTAGCTTAAATTTTTAAATAAAAATTTAAAATTTAATATGAACTTAAAGGAAAAAACTCGCAACATGTGTATTCCAGCAGAGAAGTGGGAACTATACATAAACCCGTGTGAAAATAGAATGAAAAAAGTAATTTAAATTAAAATATGAGTGAATTGGGCTAAACAGCAAATTAGAAATGGCAAACAAGGTGAACAAACTTGAAGAATAGTCAACAGATACCTCATTTGAAGACAAAAAATAGTTGGAAGAAACAGAAACGGTTACTTTGTGGACTATATCAAATATTCTAACATATGTGTAATTGAATTCCTAAGAGGTGAGGAGAGAAAGAATAGAGAAGAAAAAAAATCTAAAGAAATAATAACCCAAACTCCCTACATTTAGTTTTAAAAAATCCACACTACATTATAAATTCAGGAGACACAGGAAATTTCAAACACAATAAATGACAAAACAAAACAGAACAAACAAACCCCCCAAAAGTGTGGGTATATTAATATCATGCAAAGTATATTTATATTTATGTTTTAAGCAAATATAAACACAAATATCATACAAATTATATTTCATACTAAAGATTATTACCAAGTTAAAGAGTAACATTTTGTAATAATAAAAGGAAAGGTACATTAAATATATATTAATTCCAAATGTGTCCATCTCTAATAATAAAGCTTAAAAATTCATGAAGCTAAAATGGACTGAATTAAAAAGAGAAGTATATAAATCCAAGACTATAGTGATACATTTTGATAACTCTTTCTTAATAATTAAAAGAACAACTAGGCAAAATATCAGTAAGCCCATAAACCAACTTGACTTGATTGATACTCATAGACCAAACAACGTAATGCACATTGTAGTGCAAAGGAACACTCTAGAAGACAGTGCATGTGCTATGCTACAAAATATGTGTCAATAAACTTTATAAGACTAAAATTTTATAAAATATATTTTCTGATAGCAATTAAATTAGATATAGTAAGAACCCTAGAATTATTCTTTAACATTTTTCAATTGAATAACACACTTCTTAATAACCCATAATGTAAAGATGAAAGCATAAGTGAAATTATGACATATTTCACAATGAATAAAAATGAAAATACAACAAATAAAAGTTTATATGGTGCAGATATGACTGTACTTAGAGAAAAATTAATAGCTTTAAATGTTTACATTAAAAAAGACAAAAATGTTAAAATCAATGATCCAATTTTCTAATCTAATTATCCATGTAACAAAATTGCATGTATGTCCCTTAGATTTATAGGAAAAAAGAAGAAAATAATAACAATAAGAACAAAAACATAACATAGAAAAAAAGCAAAAAATAGGGTATATTTTTACAACCAAACCTTGATTCTTTGAAAAGATTAATAAAATTGATAAACCTTTAACAGGAATGATAAAGCAAAAAAGATATAAACCGCATATTCAAAATAATAAAAATAGCCGGGCTCAGTGACTCAGTCTGTAATCCCAGCTCTTTGGGAGGCCAAGGTTAATGGATTGTCTGAGCCTGAGGTTTGAGACCAACCCCGGGCAAGTTGGTGAGACCTAGTCTCTACAATAAATCAAAAATTAGCTGGGCATGGTAGTGCTCCTATAGTTCCAGCTGCTTGGAAGGCTGAGGGGAAGGATCGCTGGAGCCCAGCAGGTCGACGCTGGGATGGCTGTGAGTGTCCCACTGCACTCCAGCCTGGGTGATGAGTGAGACTCCAACTCAAAAAAAACCCCAAAATAAAATAATAGAAATCAAAAGAGAAACTATTACGATGGATTCTACAAACATAAAAAAATAAGAGAATATTGTGAACAATTTGTTTCAATAAATTTCTTAAGTGAAATGGACAAATGACTTGCAAAACAATACTCTAAAACTGACATAATAAAAACATAAATAGATCTATATCTATTAAAATACAGATATTATATACAGCATCTAAAACACCCTACAAAGAAAATTTCAAACCCAGCTGTTTTTGTTGAGGAATTTTATGAGTATTCAAGGTGGAAGTAACATCAATTTTACACAGATTATTTCAAAAACTCTTTCATGAGGAAGAAACACTCCCCAACATTTTTATGACACTGGCATAACTCTAACAGAAAAAAATTAAAAAAATTAAAGAGAAATATTCATCATTAACATAGATGCAGAGTCTCCTAAAAAGATATTAGTAAACAACTCCAGCAATATTTAGAAATGAATAACAGATTATGACAAAGTGGGTTAATCTCAGGAATGCAAGATTAATTTAATATGTGAAAATCAATCACTGTAATTAGCAATACTAACAGAATGATAAAAATAAAACAGATGAGCAAATCACATAGATGGAAGAAAAATCATTGAAAATAATTCAACACTCACTGTGATAAAATTCTCAATAAAATATGAGTGGAAGGGATGATATTTAAGGACAGCTTTTAATAATCTTTAGCTAACATAATACTTAATGGCAAAAGACTGAAATCTTTTCCCCAGCTATACAGGGAAGAAAAAAGTTTGTCCACATTAACCACTTCTATTCATCAATATATTGAAGATCCTAGTCTGTGAAATAAGTCAATAAAAAGAAATAAAAAGTTTATAGTTTGGAAAGAGAGAAGTAATATTAACAAGTCCTTACTATTATTAGACATCAGTAAAAAAGCAAATTAAAATCACAATAATAAAATGTTATACATGCTAAAGAGGATTAAACTGGAAAACACATACAATATCAAATATTGACAAGGGTGTGGAGCAACTAGAAATCCATGGAATTTGCTCTAAAATGTTATGCCCGCTCCTAATATTTAACCAAGAGTGAATAAATATTAACAAAAAACATCTTTTACAGAAGTAGTCATAGAAGCTTAATGCATAATAGGTCCACGTTAGAAATCACCCAGATAATATCAACAAGAGAATGGATAAACAAGTTGTAGGTATTCTTAAAGTAGAATACGAAGGAATAAAAAGTATAAATTCTGTTATATGAGAAAAAAGAATAACTATCAAAGCATTATGCTGAATAAAATAAGCAACATACAAAAGACTAAACACTGTATAATGTTTTTATGAAGTTCTATAATGATAGAAATAAGCATAGTAATTGCCTATGAGAAGTGGAAATTGATTGGAAGTGGACATGAGAACGATTTCTAAGATGATGGAAATAGTCTATATAGCGATTTGTGTAATTTCTATACCAATTTATACTTTATTTATAACCCATTGAATTGAACAATTAACAAGTGTTTACTTCACTGAGTATAAATGTTATTTCACTGAAAAAATAGACAAAAAGGTAATCCAGACAGATGATACCTCTGGCATTCATTAAAAAAAATCTAGATTAAAATATGTTAAGCATTTACCTCCAACCAGTTAAAGACCTACAAATAAAATCTCACTGAGAATGATAACAAGTCAAAATAATAAAATAATTGAGAGACTAATCTACCATTATCAAATGTTAACTGACAATATATACTTCATATTTAAAACTCTTATATTAAGTCTATCAAATAAATATGTTAAAAGTAATTAAGAGAAAAACAGAGAAAATATGAGGAAAAATAAAGTCCCATGAAAAATATAAAATATATTTATTAGAAACAAACAGAACATATAAATTGAAAGTATAGTCTTTGAAAATAAACTCAATTGACATATTCCAAAAGAAATAGCAGACTGATAAACTTTTCAGCTATAGAAATTGGAATTCAAGTTTTCATAAAAAGAACTACAGGTATAATTTTATATATCTAAATAATACTTTATGATGGAGGATTAACTAAGATGTTTCAGACAAAGAATGGGAATAACTGACCATTCATAGATCCTCACTGAAAGAATCATTAAAGGATTTACTCCAGGGAAAGAAAATTCAACCTAGAAGGAAATGCTCTGGTAACATAATGAACGAATGGTTGAAGCTGTTGATATTCCTGTGGGTAAATATAAATACATATTAACTATATATTTGTGGTAGGTCTTTGAAGAAAATTTCTGTTTGGGCGTACAAGCTACTTCTGAGAAATGATTTTACCATAAAATGAAAAAAAGACTATTAGATGTCTTTATTACTGTTTTATAAGAAAAAAAGATGATATATTTTTACTTCAGTGAACCTATTTTGCTTTAAAATTTTTCTTAGAAAATGAAGTTTTCAAATCTAGATGGACTTAACACAACCTTTTAGATAACTTAATTCAAAAATCAGTGAAATTGAAGATAGACAATAGAAAGTATGCAATTTGAAAAACTAATAACAAAGATTAAACAAAAAAATAAACAAAGCCTCAGAGATTTGTGGAACTATACCAAGAGAGCTAACATATTTGAAACTGGAGATTCAGAAGGGGAAAAGAAAGAGACTAGGATATATATATATATATAAATATATATAATATAAATATATATAATACAAATATTAATAATAATATTCATATATATGCCAAAATTTCAAAATTTGGTAAAATTTAATTTACAGATTCTAGAGCTTAACAAATCTCAAAGAAACTAAATACACAAAAAGACTAAGCACATCACAGCCAAATTTCCAAACACCACAACTGAAGAAAAAAATCTTGAAAACAGGAATAAAATGACCTGCTGTATACATGCAAAGAGTCATAAGATTAATGGACTACACTTCAACAGAAACAATGAAAGAGGATGCTAGAATGTCAGAGGATTGAGAGGAAACTATGTAACTAACAATTTTGTAATCTTCAAAACTATCTTTCAAAACTGAATTGCTAAGTTATGACATTTTAGATTAACAAAAACAGGAATGATTGCTAGCCTAATTATACTTCAAGATATGCTAAAGAAAGTCCTCTAGACCGAAGAAAAATGACGCCCAACAGTAACTTGATCTTCCACAAGGAAGCAAAAGCATCAGAAATGTCAAATATGTGATATATATATATATAATATATATAATATTACATTATATATTCCCCTCAATTTTTATGAACTTCTATTGTGAAATTTCTACATTTCATCAGAAGTAGTTAAAAATTAACTTCAAGTAGATGGACATAAATTAAAGATGGATGATCTAATCCCCAAAGCAGCCTTTAAAATAATTCAATGAAATGAAATGATATTAAAAGTGTCAGCAACAAATACTCATGCTGACCGGATGTTTGACAAAAACTCTTGATTGCCAACTGATGGTCACTCAATACTCTAGATTAAGAAATTGTCTGAGATGGCTGCCAGGTAAACCCTTTTTGAGAGACAACTATTAGCCTGTTAGTGATCACTGATTGAAACTATCCATTATTAAATGACAAAAATAATTTTGAGACTTGAAACATGCTGCATGTAATGGGTTATGTCCGAAAAATATTCCAATTGGAAAATAACTGCACAGGGGAACTGCATCAAAAACAAATGGTTTGTTCAACAATATGTAACAGAGGAATCAACTGAAAAAACCCGCTGCAAAAATGAGCAAGAGACAACTATGTCCTTGAGACCCACGTGAATCTCCATGATGAATTATTTAACTTCATAGTTGAATGAGTATCTCCATACAATTAATACTCAAGGATCCCCAAAAGGCAGCATGGCTTACATCACGTAGGTCAAATGTGGAGAGTCAACACTCATCTTAAAGGTAGCTGCATTGTTGCTTACTCATGGCCAAACTATTACTGAAGAAAGAAAGATCAATTCACTCAATGGACAGAATTCAAAGTATGTTCATTAAGATGTCAGAGAAACTAAGTGTTATTAACAAAAATGTGATATGGATTGACTCTTGGGCCACAGCCAATGCATTCGTGACACGGTATGGGAAATGGGCATTAGATGACTGGAAAAATAAAAGAAATCCTAGTAGTGTGAGAGAGCATTACAGACTTTGTGGTAGCCAGCTTCCAAGGTGACCCCAAATAATTCTCATCTCCTGGCATTTGCAATATTGTGTAGTCCCTTCTTTCAATGTAGTGTGACCAACAAAGATAACTTACATTTTTGCTCTTCCCTGGATTACTTTTGCTCCAGAACAAACCAGCTGCAATGTGGCATGCAGTCTTATTTAAAGAGGTGAGAAACAACAATGTTGTGAGTGAGCTTAAAAGCAGGCCTGATGGACCACTTCATTTAAGCCTTCGAGGATAGCAGTCATGGTAGACAGCCTGACTGTGGTCAAACCGGGAGGAGTGTCGAAATAAAGGATTAAGTTACAGCTTGTATGGCTATGAATGTGTGTCAAAACTCCACATGCATGACATTAAAGCAGATCACTATCAGATCAATTGATGTATTGATAAGATATGTATATATCTTATTGATATAATATGTATCTTATGATAAGACATATTGGGAAAGATGGGGGAGGGAAATGATATTGTCATTTACATAAACATTTTTCCTACTTCTCAAAATTTCTCTTTTCCTTTCTAACCTTATAAAATGGAATCCAGATTTCTTACACAAATTGTCTGCAGTCTCCTTTCTACTTAGCAGATAAGACAATCCTATATACCTATATTTATCCAATCTTACCTGGAATATTTGGGAATGAATGAAAGGGGAGGTATAATTTTAACTCATACTGCTACCAACTTTCTGGGGTAACCCTTTTGCTGAATCTAATACTACTATGTTGAGGAGGATATAGGCAAATCTAATAATAAGCAGAAATAAAGTAAATGATTATTGAGGAACGGGGAATTAATACATGTGTAATGAACCATTGCTTGAGTGTCTGTGAGACTTGTTCAGGACAAGAACTAGTAGTTATAGTCTCAGATGCCAACTCCAAACAAAGCTAGAATTGTCAGGCAGGATAAAAAGCAATATATAACTATATGCTGTTTTTGAAGAAATGTACCTTGAATAAAATGAGACAAATAGGTTGAATGCAAAAGTAATGAAAAAAGATATATTATGAAAGCAGCAAATAAACTCAGAAACAGAAAACCAAATACCACATCTCACTTTATGTGGAAGTTAAATGGCTACAAAGGTGGAAATAATAGATGCTTGGGATACTAAAACCGAGGACAGCAGGGGATTTAGGGTTCAGAAGTTACCTATCTGGTACAATATTCACTATCTGGAGAATGGGCCATCTGAAGCCCAATTCCCAACAGTATGCAATATGCCATGTAACAAATATGTATTTGCACCACCTGAATCTAAAGTAAATAAATAAAAAAGAAAGCAGTAAGTATAAGAAAGGTAAATTGCCTGTATTGTCTAATTAATATGAGAAAAAATAGATGTTAAATAAGGAGTTTAGAGTCAAGAAGGATATTTTATAATAATAAAATAGCTAATTCAGAAGAACAATGACATTTATAAACATATACGTGTTTTATAACAGAGTTTGAAATGTATTAAAGAAAACTGTCAAAACTAAAGGGAGAAATAAAAAGACCAAGTATAGTTGGAAATTTCAACAATTTTTTAAATGTAATTGATAGAAGTAAATAGACAACCAGTAAGGTCAGAGACTTGAAAAACACCATCAAACAACTTGATCTGAATAACGTGTGTAGAATACTTTATAAATATTGGAAAAAAAATATATTTTTAAGTGCACATGAATATTCACCAAGATAAACCCTATGCTGAGACATAAAACAAGTCTCAACAAATGTAAAAGGATTGAAATCATAGAATATGTTCTGTAATCAGCAACGAATTAAGTTACAGAGCAATAGAAAAATATATTGGGAAAATCCTGATATTTGGAAATTTAACAACACATTTGTAAATAATTCACCAGTCAAAGAAGAAATCAAAAAGGGAGCTAGAAAAAAATTTGAGTTTAATAACAATGAAAGTACAACATATAAAAAGTTGTGAGATATAGCTAAATAGTATTTAGAGAGTTCATTTACTGCATTGGGATTTATATTAGACAAGGAAAAAAGACTTAAAAATAATCTAAGCTTCCATCTTAAGAAGGCAGAAAAAGGAAAGCATAATAAACCAATGGAAACTTCCAGTATTAGGAATAAAATAAGGTAAATCAATTCAGTTTCTATAGACACAAAAAGGAAAATAAGGGATTTTAGTCATATTTCTTAAAAAAAAAAGCCATACTTACCAAAACTGACTTAAGAAGAAACAGACATCTGAACTGTCTTATATCAATAAAAGAAACTGAATTCATAGTTTAAAATATTCTCAAATAGAAATCTTCAGACCCAGTTGGCTTCACTTGAGAATTCTCTTACGTATTTAAGGATGAAAGAACACTAAAGATGCCAATACTCTTGTATAAAATTGAGGCAAAATAATCCTTCTCAACTCATTTTATAAGGCTATATTACCTCACATTGAAGCCAGACAAATAATGACAAGAATAGAAAATAGAGGAAAATAACCTCCAAAAACATAAATGTAAAAATCCTTAGTAAAACATTTTCAAGTCAACTTATACAATGCATAAAAAGAATAATAAACTATAAACAACAGAGCTTTATCTCAAAAATTCACAGTTTTTAATATCTAAATAAATAAATATATTTCACTACATAGAATAAATGAAAAAAATATAATTTTTCTTAATTAGGGCCCTAAAAAGTATTTGGTGGAATTCAACAAAAACTCTCAACAAACTGAAAATAAAAGGTAACTTCCACAATCTGATAAAAGATAGACATGAAGCATCTACAACTGATATTGTTCTTAATGGTGGAAAACAGAAAACTTTGTACTTGAGATCAGGAACAAGCTAGGATACCCTTTCACCATTGCATTGGAAAGTCCTATAAAGCAAGAAATGAAAGGAAATGTAGATTGGAAATGAGTAAAATCATTTTTATTTGTAACCAACATGATCATGTAAGCAGATCGTTCAAATAAACCTACAAAAAATTTTTAAAGGATTTGTTTTAGTCAGGTCATAAAATATAAGGTTGAGGTTTAAAATTTCATTGCATTTTCATATATTAATGCAAGAAAACACTTCTTGGATGTTAAAATGAAGGATAACTCAGTTTAGAAAATAATCTTGTTTACAAAAGCACAAATAAAATTTCTTAAAAATAAATTAACAAAAGATGTATGAAAACTACACATCTTGTTCACTGAAAATGACCAAACTTTGTTGAGAGAAATTAAAGACCTAAATAAATGGAGAAATGAATCTGTTTATGTATTGGAAGACTGATAGTTAAAATAACAATTTTCCCCAGATTTAATGCAATCCTAATTAAAATCACGGCAGACTTTTTGTAGACATCATCAAATCATCATCAAGATATCAGAATTTACATGGAAACAAAGGATGTAGAATAGCCAAAAGCATTTTAAAAAGAAGAGCAAAATTGAAGAATTTATACTTCCTCATCTCAAGGCTTATTGTCAAGCAATAGTAACCAAGACAGTGTTGGTACTGGCTAAAGAATAAATATATAGATCAGTATAACAGAATAGAGTTTGGACTTACATGTATGTGTTCAATTGATTTTTGACAAGTACTCCAAGACAATTCAATGGTAAAAGCATAGTCTAAAAAAAGGAATGATGGTAAGGCTACTGAATATGTGTGTGAAAAAAGAAAATTAAAAAAATACTTCGACCATTTCCCACATCATTCACAGCTCTTACCTCTGAGTGCCTCATAGACTAAATATATATAAGAGTCATAAAACTTTCAGAAGGAAACATAAAAGAAAATCTTTATGACTTTGGGGTAAGTAATAATTTCTTAAGTAGAGCCCTCCAAAGTGAATCATGAAATAAATAAAAAGATAAATTGGACTTTATTCAAATTTTTTCCTTTAAAAAAAAAAATGAAAATGCTAAAATTCTAAGACTGAAGTAAATACTTATCAAGCATAAAACTGAAAAATGACTTTTATTCAGAATATTTGTTTAAAAAAAACTCTAAAACTGTTATGACTAAAAATAAGACAATTTTTAAAAAATAGCCACGAATTTAAAAGAAGTTATATAAATGACTAATAACACATGAAACACTGGTCAACATTACTAGGAAAATGAATATTAAAACCACTAGACACTCAACAGAATAGCTAAAACTAAAAAGAAAATTAAACGGAAAACGTACACTGCCAAGTATTAGCAAGGATGTGAAGCAACTATAACTCTCCTCCAGGGCTTGCAGGAAAATGGTAGAGCCACTTTGGAAAGCAGATTTGCAGTTTGTTTTACAGTTAAACACATAATTTCCTTATGATTCAGCAATTCGGATTCTAGGTTTTTACCCATGAGAATACATATGTTTATACTAAGACCTGGATGCATTCATACCAGCTTCATATAGTCAATACAGAAAATAACCCAAATGTCTCTCAGCTGAAGAATAGACAAAATATGATATATTCAAAACATAGAATAATACTCAACAATAAAAACTGATAAGCTACTAATGCACACAACATGAAGAAGTCTCAAAAGCATTATGCTAGACTATATACTGTATGATTCCATTGACATAACTTCTAGAAAGGACAAACTACACGGCCTGACAATTAAGTTCGCAAACTCATCCTATAAAAAGTGCTACATACCTCATTGTTGAATATCACTACGGTCACCTTTGAAGTACTCTCCCTGGGAAGCTATGTACTAATGCCAGTGCCTAGTCTAACTGTCAAATCAATGTAGGAACTCTTTTTCTGGAATGGCCATCAGAGCTGTCGTTGTATTACCCTGGATGTCCTGAATGTTATCAAAATTTCTCCCTTTCAATATTTCCTTTATCTTCAGGTAAAGAAAAAAGTTATTGGGGGCCAGATCAGGTGAATAGGAAGGGTATTCCAATGCGGTTATTTGTTTACTGGCTAAAAACTCACTCAGGGCTGTGTGAACTGGTGCATTGTCGTGATGTAAGAGCTCCATCGGGACCATTTTTGCCCACACATTTCTCATACCAAGATTTTTAGTTAATATTTTGCTAACTGTTTCTCTATCAATGTTTGTCTGGTCTGCTATGCCAACGATTTTGATGCACATTTTTGCAACGTTTTTGTTAGTTCTGTTCAATACTGGTTGTCCTGATCTCTCTTCATCAGTGACACTTTCTCTCCTTTCAGAAAAACATTTAATTCGTTTATACACTGCTGTTTTCTTCATGGTGTTATTCCCATAAACCTGGACTAACATGCCACTGATTTTACTTCCACTCTTGCCAAGTTTAACAAGAAATTTAATGTTCGTTCATTGCTTTAATTCAAGCTCCAACATCCTTGTGACAGCACACAAAAACATGCAACAACAATAATGAATGTCACTCTGCAAGACACCACCACACATCAACAAGAGCACAGCTGTGAGACACTGATATAATAAGCTTATGAAATCTTACTGAGTTGTTTGTACCGTGCCGCCAATGTAATCACACGGTGGTAAGTTTGCAAACTTAGTTAGCAGACCTCGTATAGTGCTCCAAAGTAAATCAGACCTTGCCTAAAACTGGGGTGTCCGTGGGATGGGGAGATGGGAAAAAGGGACAGTCGGCAATAAGGCACATTTCTGGTTGAAGGAAGTGTTTTGAGTGTGGTTGGGATTACATGATGGAATTCATTTGCCAAAACTCATCAAGCTAGACACTTAAATTATTAGGGCTCAGTAAAACTGTTTAAGGGAAACTAAAAAAGTTTCCAACAATAAAAACTGTTAGAAATTAAAACTTGTGAGAGGCAATCACAGTGACATATCCTGGCTTTTGTATAGATGTAAATGGTTTTACTATGGAAAAAACAAATAAATATGGATTATGTGCTCATTATCATGATTTACTATCATGCAATGTGACTCATGGTGGGACAAGTCCTCATGGAAAGGGTGATGATCAGCTCATTTCTCAACTCTGAATATTTAACTTGTTAGTATGATGGTCTCAGGACGTTTTCTCCTCCAGAAGTTTGTGATCTCTGGAGGGGATGATACTAGGAGAATTCTTGTGATAAGTTCTTCTGAGGGGCTAACTCAGTCTTATGATCACCTTGCTCTTATGGCTATAGGAGGAGGGAAGAGGTGTTCCACTGAAGCCCTCTGAGGATAGAGGAATAGTCTTTCATCAAGATGTGTTAGAGGAGAGAAGAGATTCAACTGGGAAAGTGATGATGGAGATGAATATGAGAAGGTAGACTCCAGAGAATCTTAGAAGGATTGAATGGTGTGTGTGTGTGTGTGTGTGTGTGTGTGTGTGTGTGTGTGTGTGTGAGAGAGAGTGTGTGTAGAAGATGATTCAAGAATTATGATCAGGCCTTTGCTTTGAGAGAATGGCTAGAATAGTGGAGTACTGTGGTGAGGCAGGAAATGCAGGAGAGGAAATGCATTTTGATGGTTCCACTGGGCACATTGAGGAATGAGGTGGTTCAGAATGAGGTGGTAAAAACCAAACACAGAAAGACAGGAATGCTCCTGGACTCTGATAGCCACTGGAATTTGAAAAGATCAAATTAAATATAAAATACAGGCCACATTCATATTTTAGCTGGCTGATTAATGGGTTCAGACCGCCTTCAATACGCCATTGGCAGTAGAGGTCTGGAGAAGGTGAGACAATCTTGGATTGAAATATTTGAAATTCTTTCGGGTAGAGGAGAGGAGGTCATTAGCATGGAGAAGACTGCTTGAGGAACCTGTCAGAATGGGAGAAGGTTGAAGAGGCGAGCTGTGGAGGCACTAGTACTTAGAGAAGTGGAGTTGGAAATGGAATTCAGATCCACAACAGAGACTGAGAAGGAAAATGTGGGCAGGGCATTTAGAAGGAAGTGAGCTAGTAACTGACCAGACAAAGGAATGGTGTGGGGAGTCAAAGCATCTGCTGAATTCTTACTGACTTGGCATAAACTCCTTCATTTCTCTAAACCTAAGTTTTCTCATCATGGTGATTTGGGGTTAGATAATCTCTTAGATCCTTTTTCTCTTAGTTTTGAAATTCTGTCGTTTAACCTGATATTTTATTGACCAAGAGGTAGCTTAAACACTCTTCGTGGCATAAACACTCTTCGTGAGAAATATGACAGCATGTGCATGTACCTGCAAACACCTTAGAGAAGAAACTTTGCTCCAGTCTCGGTGGTTTATCTCAAGGGAGTGGCATAAAAGGATGCAGTGGAGAAACAAATGTGTCAGTCAATTAAATGCAACATCTGAAATACACTGTTGACATAGTAAACCACAAGGAGTATTGAAGAAGTGGGGATGCAGACTGCCCCTGTGCAAACTCCGAGGGGTTAGAAGGGAACAGATGCTCGGTGGCCCGGCAGGCCTGGTCCCTCAGAAGTCACGTGGCCCTGAAGAGGGAAAAATGAAACTAAACATGGAAAGTCAAGAATGCTCCTGGACTCTGATAACCACTGCAACTTAAAAAGATCAATTTTAAATATAAAATAAAAAGTCACATTCAGCTTTTAGCTGACTGATTAATGGGTCTAACCCACACCTACTAGGCAGGATTCCAAAATCAGTACATGTCACAAATTTACAATCACTTTCAGCAAAACACCCAGTGGAAATTGATGTGAGATTTACAGATGACTTTTTTCCCTCAACTATCTCATTTTTTCCCACATTGCCTCACTTTTATTAACACGTTGTGATTATTAACTCATTTTCCACTGGTACTGCCACATTTTCCCATCAATTAATAATGTAATAAGGCATATCTCATTTTATTTCTCTTCTTTTTATTGTGCTTTGTAGATATTGCATTTTTTACAAATTGAATGTGTGTTTAGCAATCTATTGAAGTCATTTTTCCAAGAGCACGTGCTCACTTTGTGTCTCTGTGTTACACTTTGGTCATTCTTGCAATATTTCAAGCTTTTTTTATTATTATATCTGTTATGGTGATCTACAATCAGTGATCTTTGATGTTACTATTGTAATTATTTTGGAGCACACAAATTATGCCCATGTAAGATGGGAAATTTAATCGATTACTGATGTGTGTGTTCTGACTGCTTCCCTAACCAGCTGTCCTTTGCCTCACTCCTTCTCCGTGGGGGGGCTTTTTATTCCCTGAGATACAACAATATTAAAATTAGACCAATTACCAACCCTACAATGGTCTCTAAGTGTTCAAGTGAAAGAAGAGTCCCATGTCTGTCACTGTAAACCAAAAGCTATAAAGATTAAGCTTAGTGAGGGAGACACGTTAAACAAAAGCTGGGATAGGCTGGAATATAGTCCTCTAGGACCAGTTAGTTAGCCAAGTTGTGAGTGCAAATGAATGATATGAAAGTGAAACAGTCTTATTGCTGATTTGAAGAAAGTTTTAGAGGTCTAGATAAAAGATCAAGCCAGTCAAACATTCCTTTACACCAAAGCCTAATCCAGAACAAGGTCCTAACTCTTTTCAGTTATGTGAAGGTTGAGAGGCGAGGAAGTTACGGAAGAAAAGTTAGAAGTTACCAGAGATTGGTTCACACAGTTGAAGAAAAAAGCTGTCTCTACACCATAAAAGTAGAAGATGAAGCGGCAAGTGCTGATGTAGAAGCTGAAGCAAATTATCTAGAAGATCTAACTAAGATAAATGATAAAGGTCATTATGTTATACTAAACAAGAGATTTACAATGTAGACTAAACAGCCTTCTATTGGAAGAAGATGCTATCTAGGCCTTTCATAGCTAGAAAAGAGAGGCCAATGTCTGACTTCAAAGGACAGCCTGACTCTTTTGTTAGGGACTAATACAGCTGATAACTTTGAAGTTGAAGACAATTACACTTTGCCATTCTGAAATCCTAGGACTCTTAAGAATTATTCTAAATCTACTCTTCTTGTGCTCCATAAATTAAACAGCACATCTTTTTACAGCATAGTTCCCACTGTGGAGAACCGCCATTAAGAAAAAAAATTCCTTTAAAAATATTACTGATCACTGACAATGTACTCAAGAACTCCAAAGGAGATGTATGAAAAGATTCATGTTGTTTTTATGCCTGGTACCACACCATTCTTTCTGAAGCCTATGGATCAAGGAGTAGTTTTTCCTTTAAGTCTTATTATTTAAGAAATACATTTCATAAAGCTATAACTGCCATGGATAGTGATTGCTCAGAAGGATCTGGGCAAGGTAAATTGGAAAGCGTCTGGAAAGGATTCACTCTTCAAGAAGCCATTTAGAACACTTGCAATTCATGGGAGGAGGTGGAAATATCAAAATGAACAGGAATTAGTTGATTCCAGTCTTCATGGGTGATCCTGAGGGATTCAAGATTAGTGGAAGACATAACTGAAGATGTAGTGGAAATAGCAAGAGTACTAGAATTAGAAATGGAACTTGAAGACATGACTGAATTTCTATAATCTCATGTTAAAACTTGAGTGGATGAAGAGTTGATTCTTATGGGTGAGCAAAGAAAGTGGTTTCTTGAGATAAAAATCTACTCTTGGTGAAGATGCTGTGAACATAGTTGAAATGATAACAAAGGATTTAGAATATTACATAAACTTTGTTGATAAAGCAGCAAGAAGTTTTCAGAAGACTGAATCCAATTTTCAAAAAAGTTCAACTGTGGGGAAAATGCTATCAAACAGCATCCCATGCTACAGATAAATTTCTTATGAAAGCAAGAGTCAATTGATGCAGAAAACTCCATTATTGTCTTATTTTAAGAAATTACCATAGCTACCCCAACCTTCAGCAACCACTGCCCTGATCAATCGGCAGCCATCAACACCTCAGCAAGACTCTTCACCAGCAAAAAGATTCTGAATCACTGAAGGTTCAAATGACTGTTAGCATTTTTAAGCAGCAAAGCATTTTAAATTAAGGTATACATTGTTTTTTTTAAGACATAATGTCATTATACACTTAATAGACTACACTGTAGTGTAAACATAACTTTTATACATACTGAGAAACCCAACATTTCATATAAACTCATTTTATTGTGATAGTCACTTTATTGCAGTGGTCTGGAAACCAACCTGCAGTATCTCTAAGATATGCCTGTAATCATAACTTTTTTCTAGGATCAAGTGAGTGTGGACATGACTAACGGTTAGGTTGCTTCAAAGAATAGGATATGTAATCTCAGCAAGGTGAGAGGAACTTGAAGCTATGTGTTCTATGCATACTGAATAGTTTTTAAGAATTGCCTGCAAATGGCTTGAAGTTGAATATCCTTGACCTTTCCTTCTGGTGTAGTCCCACTACCCAGAAAAATCCAGTTGGTCTTCAGATTCCCCCAACCTCCTTCTTGTAAACTTCTAAATTAATAAAAATAAGTGGAGATAAAAGCTTCCAAAGGACTTTATCTAAATAATCGTTGAAATATTTAGAAGCTTTTGTGTTCTTTAAACAAATGGAAATTAGAAATACAAGTTTTGTATTATGTCTAAGTATTGAGTATTATGGGAAGCAAATGGAAAGATAGAATTATGTGGAGAGCAAGGCTTTGGATACTGAGTCTTAATCTTAGGCAGCTATTTTTTTCTACAGTGATACCTAATTAAATCACATAATCGATCTTCTTTTTTGGATCCTTCCTGGTAAAACATAAGGATGTAGTAATGCTCTAATTTTCAAGGTATAAACATAAATTTATGACTGTCAAAAAAGGTGAAAATATAAAGTACTTTGTAAGTATAAAAAAGAAACGACAGGATATTGTACTGGATAACTCCAGGTATTCTATTTAATTTTTACTAGACAGTCTTAATATGACAAGAACATAAAAAGGGTATAGAAAGCAAAAGATGACTCTGAAAGTAAAATTTGATTGCCCATTTGTTATAAACTGGATTTTGTCTTCTCTTCACCTTACTTACCCCAAATCATGTGTAGAAGCCCTACCCACCATTGTAATTGCCTTTGGAGAAAGGGTCTTTAGAGAGATAATTAAGGTTAAATAAGGTCATAAAAGTGGGGTTCTAATCTGACAGGATTTGTGTTCGCATAAGAAGAGAAAGAGACACTGGTGAGATCTCTCTGTGTAAGCACGTACTCAGAAGAAAGACAATGGAAGAACACATTGAGAAGGCAGCTGTCTGTATGCTATGAGAGAGGCCTCACCAGAAACCAACACTGTTGGCACACAGATCTTGTACTTCCAGTCTCTAGAACTGTGAGAAAATAAATTTCTATTGTTTAAGTGACCTAGTCTGTGATATTTTGTTATGACAGCCTATATAGACTTACACACCATCTAAGTTGCTTCTAAATATAGCTTCTTCCCAATGTTTATAGGGATACAGAGAAAAATTTGTATTTAAGCTTTACACTAAAATTTGACTTTGGAATGAATTAAAGAGTCTCCTGTTTCTTTGATATGCAAAAGGCAAATAAGAACATTTTACATATTATGATAAAAAAGTTCTTTTGGTAAACATAGAAACAAATATTCATGACATCCTCAGATCAGCTTTTACAAGGCTAGTCTATTATCTTCCCAATACTTTTTTCTTTACGTTTTGAATCACCAATTTTTTTTTTGAGTTGGAGTCTCACTCTGTCACCCAGACTGGAGTGCAGTGGCTGCTGCCGGCCACTGCAGCCTCAACCTGCTGGGCTCTGGCAATCCTTCCACCTCAGCCTTCCAAGTAGTTGGAACTACAGGCATGCGCTACCACACCCGGCTAATTTTTAAAAAATTTTTGATTTATTGTAGAGATGAGGTCTCGCCAACTTGCCCAGGTGGGTCTCCAACCCGCGGGCTTAGGCAATCCACTCACCTCGGCCTCCCAAAGCGCGGGATTACAGGCTGAGCCACTGAGCCCGACCACCAAATTTTTTTTAATGTATATAGCTAAGAAGCCTAATAAAGTCGAAATTTCAACATGGAAGACATTTTTTTCTTTTATCACTAAACTTCCTTGGATACTTTATTAAGAAAGTATATGCATTCAAACACTGCTCCACAAACAATATTTGGGGCTGTTTCCTTAATCATTGACCATTTTTTTCATGGGAAAGGTTTGGCTAGGTGTTGATAATCACAATAAAGAAGAATGTTAGAAATCACACTAGAGTGTAGGGGTATGAACAGTAGGCT
Source organism: Cephalopachus bancanus (assembly GCA_027257055.1). NCBI lineage: Eukaryota > Metazoa > Chordata > Mammalia > Primates > Tarsiidae > Cephalopachus > Cephalopachus bancanus. Next base: position 565,325 of record JAPVLO010000469.1, read on the forward strand.
GACATACAGGTGAGCAACGTGAAAAAATGAAAAGTAAAAAGAAAACCCTTATATTTCAAGGGTAAAATTAGTACCATTTTTATTTTTAATTGACTTAAGTCTATGCTTTATTCAGATTTCCTTAATGTTTGTCAAATGTCTTTTTTTTCCTGTCCCAGGAAGCCACATTACATTTACTTATCACATCTCCTTAGAATCCTCTTGGCTGTGGCAGGTTCTCAGACATTCCTTGTTCGTGGTGACCTTGACAGTTTGAGGAGTGCTGATCAGGTATTCTGTAGAATGTCCTTCAATTGGGACTTGTTTGGTATTTTTCTCCTGATTTGACTGGGATGATTGGGTTTTTGGGAAAAAAGACCGCAGCAGTAAAGCACCATTCCCATTATTGTATATCAAGGGTGCATACTAGCATTATGACTTGTCTCTGTGTGGTTAACTTGGCTCACTGGGCTGAGTGGTTGCCAACTCTTTTGTTTGAAAAAATCCGCTCTTTTCCTCTCCCTTGCTATGTTGTAATTTTTGGAAGGAAGTCACTATATATTTTTTGGAGGGAAGTCCCACACGGGAATTATGCTCTACTTCTTTTAGGGCAGAGTATCAACATAAATTATTGGAATTCTACTGCACAAGAGACTTGTCTATCATCTTGCATATTTCCTGCTGCAATCCTAGACTCAGACATTTCTTCAAGGAACTGTTGTTTCTTTCATTGGAGACTGTTACTTGAAACCAAGACACGAGTTCTAGGTGTTCTCATTGCTACTGGAGTGCCATGTCTTCTGGGCCTCTCAGCTGACAGAGCAAGGGAAAAATGTGTGGATACTAGCTTGTATGCATACACATATTTAAAAATACTTCTATATTATCTATCATCTGGATACTTTTTTTTAGTTGGGGTCTCACTCTGTTGCCCAAGTTGGAGTGCAGTGGCATGATCACGGCTCACTGCAGCTTCAAACTCCTTGACTCAGGTGATCTTCCCACCTTGGCCTCCCAAGTAGTTGGGGCTACAGATGCACACTATCATGCCCAGCTAAATTTTTTGTAGAGATGAGAACTCACTGTGTTGCCCAGGCTAGTCTTGAACTCCTGGGCTCAAGTGATATTCCCACCTCAGCAACCCATAATGCTGGAATTGCAGGGATGAGCCACCACATCCAGCTGAGAATAAATATTAAGATAAGCCTGAGTTCATATCGATGTCTCCAACTCTAATCCATTGACACATGGATCATTATAGTCTTCCTTTGCTTGCCAGTCACCTTTAACACCGACACAGAGAAATCTGGCTCTCACTACCTGCCAGCCACTTATTTAATAGTTCAATTCTAGTATTCAGGTATAGTAACTTCTGAATTTTTAATTTGTATCCCTGTGGAAATGACTTTATCAATTAAAGTAGAGCACTTATGTACAGTTCATTTTGCTTCTAGTCTTTTAGACTCCACTAAGTTCCAGAGTTAGGTCAGCACCTTTTTTCCACACCTCTTCTGTGAATTTGTTTCATGAATTTGTAATACAGTCAGATACTTTTGTCTTGGTCTGTATACCATCCTGTTATCCTTCTATCTACTAACTGATGAAAAAAACTTTATACATTAAGGTTCATTCTTCCTGTTTCATGAACTTTGACAAATGTAGTGTCATGTATCTACCACTCTGGATACCTTCCCTACTGTAAAATATATTCTGTGCTTCATCTGTTCCAGCTGCTCTCACTCCTTCCTGCAAAGACTGATCTGTTAATCTCTACCATTTTCCTTCTCACACTGTCATATAAATGAAATCTATAGTATAAGCTTTTAAAGAACAGCTTCTTTTTCTGTGCAATATGCATTTAAGATTCAACCATATCTTTGCATGCCTTGATATTTCATTTATCAAAATTGTTTCATTGTATGAATATATTGCAGTTTGTTAATCCACTCACTCAGTTAAGGATATCTTGGCTGCCTCCAGTTTAGGGTGATCATTAAAAAAATTGTTATTAACATTCATGAGCTGGTTTCTGTTTGGATATCATTTTCAACAAAATTTGATAAATCCTAGTATCATGATTGCTGGATTGTCTGGTAAGATGATGTTTAGTGTTGTAAGTAACTGCAAAACAGTCTTTCAAAGTGGCTACACTGTACTTTTTTTTTATTACCACAATGAAAGAGATTTCCTGCTGTTCCATTTCTTTGCCAGCATCTTGCATTGTCAGTTTTTAGATTTAAGTCATTCTAATAGGTGTGTGGTGGTATCTTATTGCTGTTTTTATTTACATTTTCTTAGTGACAACGTGATGTTGAGTAGCATTTCATATGCTTATTTGCCATCTGTATATCTTCTTTGGCAAGGTGTTTGGTCAGATCTTTGCCCATTTTAATCGGATTACCTGTTTTCTTATTATTTGGTTTTAAGAATCCTGGATGTTAAAAAGAGATTGCTAAAGGATAGAATACAGAAAGTTTAGAAATGTTTTAGCAATTTGATAGACAATTTGAATCGAATACTAACAAATTTGTGTTTGTATTTTGGATATCTTTTGTATTTTTTCATTTTGTTTTCTAATAATTCATTTTTATTATACTTTACGAAATTATCAGCCCTCACAAGAATAAAAATTTAAAAAACAGAAACAAAAAACTAGTCCTTCACTACAGGTTGAAAAGACTGCATCAGAGGACTGATGAAAGATTTCAAAGTAATAAACTATATTACTCAGTATAGGATAAATGCTCTTAACCAGCTCCCACATGTACTTTAGCAGAAAAGTCTATGAGTCTATGTTTTGATTTCATAGGTGTTAGGAACCAGGTCACATAGCAGGAGGTGAGCTATAGGCTGAAAAGTAAAGCTTCATCTGTATTTACAGTCACTCTCCATCACTCACATTACTGCCTGAGCTCCGCCTCTGTCAGGTCAGTAGTGGCATTACATTCTCATAGGAACAGGAACCCTATTGTGAACTGTGCATGCAAGGAATCTAGGTGGTACGCTCCTTACGAGAATCTAATGCCTGATCTGGAGTGGAGCTGAGACAGTGATGCTAGTGTTGGGGAGTGGCTGCAAATACAAATTAACATTAGCAGTAGGGTATGACAGCACAGAAACCGTAATAAATCAATTGCTTGTAGACTCATTTCAAAACCCTATCAGTGAGTGGCAAGTGAGCGGATGCACTTCAATTGTACAGCTGCATGTGGTGGCTGGCTTTAATTCAGAATCCATTTGTTTTAGTCCGCACATGACTCACCCATTATTCTATTTACCACTTTTTAAATGAGTTGTATAATTGTTTCATTATATATTATAATGTAATAATAATAGCAATAAAGGGCACAATAAATGGTATGTGCTTGAATCATCCCGAAACTGCTCCTCTTCCCCAATCTGCGGAAAAATTGTCTTCCACAAAACCAGTTCCTGATGCAAAGAAGTTGGGGACCACTGTTATAAATAACTTAGATAAACACATGTAACTGAAAAAACTAAATAATAATATTTCTGTCTGTGCATGTTAAAATATATTCTACTTGTGATTGTCAGATGACAGATAGTATCAAGTATGTTGGACAACTAGCATGAGGATATGACTTTTTTTTCTGAAATATTTTTAGAATCTTCCAGTTTAAAAATCCAAACCTAAGCCCAAAATGCACATTTGATTTCACTGTATTTAAACATTGGAGCATTTTAAAAATGGTTGAATTCATGTATATGTTTTACTTTCAGCTTTTTAAGGAACTAGCACATCACCATTCTGCAGTTTCTAAGTTGAATCTGTTTGCATATCTTAAAAGTCTGTATGTTCCTCTATAAAAATCACAAAAGTTACTATGTTTCTATGTTTCTAAAATCATTGTGGGATAAAAGAAAATAAAGATATCCACAGTATACTTCTCTTCAATGAAATATCTTCTTCTTTAAAATGACCTAAAATGGAATATTAAACCTACTTTTTGAGAAAAAAACTCTCAGTAGCGACACAAAAGGAAGACCAGTCAGAGTTCCCAGGCCACTTGGAGGACTTCGTATTTGTCATAAAGACAGCGCAGCAACATTCCGTTAAGTTCTCTTCATTTGATTTTTGTCAGGATATTTCTGATATTGTTTGTGCAATAAGTGATGCAGTAGGAGAGACTGCGTCTGTTTTGCTCACGACTGCACACCTAACATTTAGCACAGGGTTTAACACTCCAAAGCAGGTTGGTCAAGTATTTGGTACATCAGTTATGGAATAAAAAAAAATCCAAAATATATACATTATAAATCATGCCTAAACCTATATAAGAATAAACTGATTTTATCTGTTTATAGCATCTTCAAGAGATTCCGACTGTGTTTGTCTCTGGTGGCCTTGCAGTGTCCTGATATCCCAGACAATTAAAGTCTTACAGAAGCAGTCCTGATGTAGACATAGGTACGGTGTAGAGAACATATTTTCTTTCAGAAGTTCAAAAAATGATAGCCCTGAAAATGAAATGTCTTTCAGAAATTCCAATCCTGATGGAAACTATTCCTCCTTTAGATTGGGTGAGTCAAGTGTCATTGTTTTGGCATGAGTACAGAAGAGCAAATTTGGAGCAATGAGAATCCATTGCCATTTTTATGAGAAATGTCACTAGAAGGGTCATTTTTACTGATTTCTTTTTTTTGAGTTGGAATCTCACTCTGTCACCCAGACTGGAGTGCAGTGGTTGCTCCCGGCCACTGCAGCCTCAGCTGAGGTGGCAATCCTTCCGCCTCAGGCTTCCAAGTAGCTGGAACTACAGGTGAGCCCTACCACGCCTGGCTATTTTTTTTTTTTTGTAGAGATGAGGTCTCGCCAAGTTGCCCAGGAGGGTCTCGAACCCATGGGCTCAGGCAATCCACTCACCTCAGCCTCCCAAAGTGCTGGAATTACAGGCTGAGCCACCAAGCCTGGCTACTGATTTCTTTAACGTGTGAATTTTCTAGAGTGACAAGGGGAGGAAAACAGTAGAGTGGCCACGTTAACGACAAAAGATGGAAGGACCCAAGGGGAGGTTTTGGAGGTGACTTCTCCACTTCTCAGACCTCAAGCATGATGACTTTTAAAATGTTGGTCATGGCTAAACTAGCATTCCATGAGGAGCAGGTGCTGCAGGGCCCACACCTGTCTCCTTGCTCTGTCCCTGGGACTGACTTAACTCATTCGTGATCACTGAAGTGACTTTACGTCATTCCAAATTCAGTTCCTGGTTGCCACTGATGTGAATTTAAGTCTTTGCAAATTCTGTTTCTGAATGCTGTAATGTTGCCATATGTATGCGTTATTATATTTTGCTTGAAAATGAATAGTCAGGCAAAGAAAGAGAAAGTTAATTGAGATAACTAGTTAATATCGACTGTGCAATGCTATCATTGATTTATGTAGTTGGTAAAAATTGCAGGTTGGTCATTATTTTGTTGTGATTAGAGTTGCAAACTTGTATTTTGATATTTCAGGGCTTTCATACTTTAGCATTAAAAATAATTTACCATAATTATGGAAAATGGAGAAATATATGCTGATGAGATTTCCAAGGTCGAAGGTGAATCCAGTGAACTTATTAGTGATAGTGAGACAGATAGTGATGAAATGATGCAATGTAAATGAAGAAATATAATGCAGAAAATCTATAACAGTGAATCTAATACAGGTGAAAATGAATCAGACATTCAGTGGGTACAATATAATCCCAAAAGAAACATAGAAGTGTTTATTGGTAATCCAGGTATCAAGGTATTTCCAAATGATCCTCAAAGTAGAAGTGAAGTTGTCAGACTATGGAGATGATTTTATAGAAATGATCGCAACTGAAACTAACAGGTATTATGATCAGCAGCACCACAGGTATAAATGTCTAAAGAAATAAAAAAAGTGGAGCAACACTATAGTGTCTGAGATGAAATAATTTCTAACATTAAATATTTAGATGGGACAAGTGAAGAAAACCACAACACATGACTATTGGTCAACACATCTGTCAATTGTGATGCCTCTTTTTAAAAAAATGACATGAAATAATAGATTCCTACAGATTTTTCAATGTTTGGATTTTTCCAATAATGCAAAAATGCAGCCAAATCCAAGCAGATTATGCAAAATTGAATCCGTAATAAATTATGTTTTAAGTAAGTTCAACACTGTGTACAAACCTGAAAAAGAACTTTCCTTGGATGAATCCATGATACCTCATCATGCAAGACTGTCTTTTTGGGTTTATAATCTGAGTAAGAATAAGAGGTATGGAATACTAGTCAGAGTTGTGTCTGTGGCAAATACTGATTATGTCTGCAACTTTCAGTATTGTGAAAAGGTGACAATTTAGAAAAAAACATTTCACTTGTGCTTAACAACAGAAGTTTGTGGTAACCAGCTTCAGACTTTTTTTAAATTTTAAAGATGTGGGATCATAATTTTTTATTTTCACCCACTGTCAGTATTAGGAAAGCAAAAAATTTGCTGGTCATGATAAGCACCTGCTCCTGAGTCCCTTTACCTATGGGCTTTCTCTAGCCAAGAAAACCCACTGGTCCATACAGCAGAACAGCAAAAACATCTCTGGGGAGAATTAACACCTCTGAGAGTTATCAATCAATGAGGGGAGCTGGTGGATCAATCCTTCTGCCATCTCATCCTTGAGAGAGATGCTGTAGGCAAGTGCTCCATGCTGGCACCTAGGACTCCCCAGGGCCCTCAGCACTAAGAGGGCTGATAACCCAGTTCATTTGTCTGCCTTCACTGACTTCTCTCACTTCCCCACTCACTGGTGTTTTCTGCATCTCACCAATAAACTACCCATGCTCAAATCCTTGTCTCAAGGTCTACTTCTGAGAGGACCCAAAGTAAGACATTAAACTAAACTACCTTTGGTGAAAATCTGGATCTAGGCTGAGTATCTACTGGACACTCAAAAAAATTTCACTTGTGCCAACAGACGACTGTTGGAGGGAAGAAAGGGGCCTATGAAAGCCAGCAGGAAGTCTGGAGATGGGAGAGAGTTCAACCAGCAGATGGGGAACAAGGGAGAGCACCTGAGGGATGAGATTTTTTGAGCCCCGTGGGCTTTATTCTTTAAGCTTTCCTGTAGCAGGTGTGGACTGACCAGCCTAAAGAAAGTTATAGTTATACCACTATAACTTATAATTTATTGAGATCATCTTGGGTTTACTTTTATTACTTTATAGCATTTCTCTATCTAGAGAAGCAAAAAAAACCCAAGACAACTAAATATCATCTTTAGTGATTTCTCCTGTAGTATATTGCGGAGGGGCCAAGGTGAATTTCTGCTTTGAGTTGGTATATAGGAAAATGACCTCTAGGTTTCTTCCCATTGTTAAGAGTCTATAAATTAGTTAGTAGGGAAAACACATGCATATTGACAGCTAAGCAAGACCACTGGAAGAGAACGTTCTTTCTTCGTTATTAAGAGCACATCCTATTTTGTTTATGCTGTCTTAATGGCCATAGAAAGCATTTTCCTGTGATGAGTGCATCTAGATATCTTCCTAAAAATCTAATGTTATTGCCAGTGTGGAGGTTAACTATTCAAGTTCCATGAAATTTGGTGTAAATTCACAGCTAACTAGATTATCTATTGTGCTTTAATTTATATTAATACATACTTTTGAGTTAATGTGCAAGACCACATGAATTTCTAATTCATCTGGATTTTTAAAAGAATATATGAAGTGCAAGTAAATAAACCCAATCTGAGTATTGATGAGGGCAGAGCAGTCTCTGAAGTGAATGGCAGGAATAAGAAGCATGAGTCACTTTTATTATGCAATTTCCATAATGCTCTTCTCACACGTTGATATCTGGATTAAGGTAGGAGAGAGTGGTTCTCTTATGAACCAGAAAGTTATGAGATGTGATACTGCAGTGGCAGTTTCTTCTAATTTGATCCTGAAGCCTCTCTGAGGAGTATCCACAAGTGAAGATAGACACTCTCTAGGACAGCCCTATCCAGGAGAGTTAGACTTGTGTGTGTTGGTCAGATGAGACACAAAGGAGACAGCACGACAAAACCCGAAAAATAACAGATGTGCTTTTATTACTCACAGATCCTGGAGGGAAGAAGGGTGCAAGGCCCGCAGGAAGTCTGGAGATGGCAGGGAGTTCAATTAGCAGGTGGGGAGCAAGAGAGAGAACCTGTGGGATGAGACTTTTTGAGGCCCATGGGCATTATTCTTTAAGTTTTCCTGTAGCAGGTATGGATTGGCCAGCTTAAAGAAAACACATGTGAAAGGGGAATTTATTTACATGACTCTGGTGTTGACCATTGGGTTTTATCGTGGTCAGCAGCTGTGGGTCAGTGAGATGAGGAACAGTCTGCAAACAACCTCATGAGAAGGAGAAGTGTTAATAATGTCAAAGATAACCAGAAGTAACTGGGTTTCAAACAACTGTGGCAGGCCTAAAAATGGATGCCGTGGTAACAGAAAATTTTAAGAATTCATTACATTGTTAAACATTAATGAGAACTGGCACTAAACGTCTCAGATCAAGTCAAATGACACAATCAAATGAAAGGGACCCAGACGGAGAGGAAAAGAGAAAGATAAGAAGTGTGGAAGTAAAGAACGTGTTTAGGTTCTAGGCTGTGCTAGGTACCTTCACATATGTAATTTCATTTAATTGGCACACAAATTTTGCAAGGGTGATATTTTTCTGTCTGCTGATGAGTTTGCGGAAGGTCTGGATAAACTAGTAGGGGGGTCAGTTGATGTATTTTATAAATGATAGAGCTGTCATCAAACTCAAGACTCCTTGACTCCAAAGGCCTTGATTCCAACAGGTGAAAGAGAGAGACAGAGAGATAGAGGAGAAGAAGAAGGAGGAGTAGGAGGAGGAGGGGAGGGAGGGAAGGAAGGAAGGAAGGAAGGAAGGAAGGAAGGAAGGAAGGAAGGAAGGAAGGAAGAGAAGAAGGAAGAAAATGTACAAGATGCAAGATGATAACGAAGGACTATGAATTAGAAAGATAATCACGAAGGCAGGAATACAACAAGTCGGTGCTTGGGTGGGCTCAGTGTCAAGGTGAGGCTCTTGTGAATCCACTGGACTCACAGAGTGACAGGGATGGGTCCCACAACTAGCACTGCTTTCCTTTTCCTAAAATCACTAAGTTGAGCCTATACAAGAGAATGTTATTTCAAATTGGTTATTGTGGGAAAAGGGTGTGGAAAGTTACTAGAAATAGTAAAAAAAAAATGCTCTGTGGAAAAACCTTTACTTTATCTGCCGTGAATATTTTAGCTTTTAGTAAATGCCTAGGGTGTTTTACTTGTTGGCCTTGGCTTTCCATGTTTGCGATATAATCAATTGAATTCTGAAAATAATTATTCAGATGATTATCCTGTACTTGAAAGAGGTCAATTGATTGGACCCAAAGCTTGACTCTCCATGGGCAGATGGGTGAATCAGGAATGGCTAGGCTGTCAGCAGGCCTTGAGGCAGGGGCCAGGCCAAGGCCAAGGCCAAGCTGTTCCATCACTTTTCCGTCTGATGCCTGTGAGAAGGCACTAGGCTCTGGGGCTCGGGGGCGGGGGCTCAGTGGTTAATGTGCAGTTTGTAAATGTACTTGCTTTTATGAGCAGGACATCAGGATGCATTATTAATGCCTGACTGAGAAGAATAACAAGAGACTTTTGTGGTTTATGCAGTAAACTGTGTTTTCACTTGAGTGGAATATAGTAAATACAAATTGAAGATACAGGCAATAGTAATCATAAAACCACAGCACAGGCAGGCTGACAAAAGAGGTACAGTGCCAATCTGCAGCTAATTCAATGGTGAACGTTTGCCTTTAAAACGTTTCTCTCCTGGATAGTTGGATATTAGCAAATACTCTTGTCACTTTGGAAAGCTTTGTTCATGCACAGAACTCTGAATAACTATGGTGTAGAAAGACCAATTTATTGTTCATATGCAATTTAGCTTATGAACTTATTTAATAGCTCCTATTTTGAGAACACAACTGATCTTTGGTCTTAAGTCATATAATTAAAATATGAAAATCGAAACCAATTTTTTTCTTAGTATTTTCAATAATAGAAAAATATGGGTCCCTACTGAAACAATGTTTTCTTACTCACCTTATTGCTCTGAAAGAGCCTGATTTTTATGAAAACTTCATGGTTTTCAGCTACTAAAGAGTATGCATGCCAACAAAGGCAGTTTGGACAGGCAGGCATTTGTTCATAAATCTTTGATTTATGAGAAACCAGACAGGCAAATAGGCTTTTTTGGCTGTTCCCTCATTGTTGAAGCTGCAGCCAAATGAGTCATTGTTCTTGTTTAGGGCCATTTTAGCTGCAGTCTGGATAAGATGGGTTTCTGTAGCTGGCCAGGTAGTCTACCCACTACGTGGTTACCTGGGAAAGAGAGCTTAATTGCAAATAACCTGTAGAAAAGGGTGAGAACACAACCCACTCTCAGGTTGGGAACTACCCTCAATACACGTGCATTCCTACTTATCAAGGAAAATTATCTCTGCAATAAAGCCCTTGAAAAAACACTTAAGGTCAAGAAAGAGAATGCCCAGCAATAGATCTCATGTGGCCCTTCTTAAAAAGTCATAGTTGTTTCTTTCTGTGTATTCTAACATTTCAGATATTTGTCTAAAGTTGCAGCATTAGGAATGTGAGATTTACACATTATTACCCTTCCTACTTATCACAATATTTTATGCTAAGTACATACAAAAATTCCAACCTTGTCACACTCAGCAATAAACAATCAATTTAGGAACAAGGAAAAAACTCCGTGTTCATAAAAGGGAATAGGTTGGTTGATGGTATGTTTATCCTAAGCAAAATGAGATGTATTTTAAAGAAGACGAAGAGTACTAGAAATTTTACTTTCTGTTGTTAATTACTTATTTTTAAATTATGCATTGCTCTTATTTCCTCAAAAACAAAAGATGGCATAAGTGATCACATAAAGAATTGGGCAATGTCTTTGGGGAAAATTTATTCATAAATAGTATAAAACACATACACAAACAGTTTAAATGTTCAACTGCTGGGCTAGATGACTCGAGAGAGACATTTCTGACTTGTCCGAAGTCTTTTCAACATACTCACCTCTCTATGCCTCTGCTTCTGTGTCTGTCTCTGTCTTTATCTTTTTTTCTGGCACTTTCATTTAGAAAGTTTCACTGTGTGCTCATAGAAACCATGTGATCATAGAAACTGCCTAATATAAACATTTGTGATTTCCTTTTCTTTTCACAGACCATAGAAAGTATGAGAAGAATTAATATCTATGAAATCTGTTCAGAACACCTGGAGAGAAGATGGAGTGGTTATATTACTGATCTCTGAGGATAAGTGACTACACTATTTAGAAGTGAAAAATATATGCCTTCATGTTAGACTATGGCTTTGCATTCTTCAGTTTACTGTAGAATTTATTGCACTGCAGAATGATTACATGGTATTTTTGGATTACGCTCAGATGAATATCCAGAATGTAAAATTGCAGAGAGAAATGTATAACATATGGCCTGGTCTACTTATGAAAGTTATTAAACCTCTGGGTTGCAAGGACTTTTATGACCTAGATGTTATGGGAAGTCACTTTAAAGGCATTTGTATTTTTAATGACAGTCATGTCATTAGCTGAAAGAGAATGAGATACAGGCAGGTTTGGGGGTGAAAAAATTTAATGGCATAAGCTTCCTCCCTGTAAAGTGTATCTACTATCCCTATCCAAGTGTCGGCAAATCTGGGGCACCATCTTCACCCCACAAAGAGAAAATGCCTCTGCTCTTCATGGGCTGAATTGCTGCTCTTTGCTCAGCTAGCGTCATAATTGCTGGAACTAGTACCCAGAGATCTAGGATGATTCTAGGGTCCTGGTTTATTTCTCTTCTTGAGGTTTATAGCTGTAGCTTAACTTTTTTTGGGTAATTTTTAATTTTAAATATGTGGGGTACAATTCAGGATTAGGTATACAAATGTTCATTATGCAGGTACCTTTGTTGATGAGGTATGCCCCCTCCCCTGGCATTTTCCCACTACTGCCAATCCCTTTCTTATAATATTACAATAGTTGTTCAAGGCCTACTTATGAGTGAGAACATATGGTACTCTGTTCTTTGTTTCTGTGATAGCTCACACAGTATTATAGCCTCTAAGTCCATCAAGTTGCTGCGAAGTTCATAAATTTGTCCTTCTCTACGGCTGCATAATATTCTACAGTGTATATGTACCACATTTTTTTTTTTTATCCAGTTCTCTTTTGATGGGCAGCATGGTTCGTTCCATGTTTTTGCTATTGTGAGTAATAAGGTATCTTTTTCATAGAGTGATTTAAGTTCCTCCAGATATATTCCCTGTAGGGGGATTGCAGGGTCATACAGAAGGTTGATTTTTAGATCTTTTAGGAATCGCCACAATGTTTTCCACAGAGACTGTGCTAATTTACACTCCCACCAACCAATAGTATAGAAGTGTTACCTTTTCACCGCACCCTCTCCAGTATCTGTTACTTTTTGAGTTATTGATGATGGCCATCCTGATTGGAGTTTGGTGGTATCACAGTGTGGTTTTAATTTGCATTTCTTTGGTGACTAGTGTGGCTGAGGATTTTTTCATGTATCTGTTGGCTGCTCGTAAGTGTCTATTCATGTATTTTGTCCACTTTGTAATGGGGCTGTTTGTTTTATTCTTTTCAGCACATACAAATTGAAAAATACTCCATGCTCATGGATTGGAAGAATCAACATTGTTAAGGTGTTCATCCCATCCAGGCAATCTACAGACTTAATGCAATACCCATGAAATTACCAGCAGCATTCTTCACAGACCTGGAAATGACAATACAGAAATTCATATGGAAACATAAATGACCACGAATAGCCAAAACAATCCTCAGGAAAAACAAAACAAAGCAAAAAACAAAGCAGGAGGCATCATGCTCCCAGACTTTAAGCTTCATTAAAAAGCTACGATAATCAAAATAGCCTAGTATTGGTACAAGAACAGACATATAGACCAATGGAATAGGATAGAGATTCCAGAAATAAAACCTCAATTTCTTGACCAACTCATCTTCAACAAAGCCTCGATCCCCAACCACTGGGGAGAAGAGAACCTATTTAGTAAACGGTGCTGGGAAAACTGGCTGACCACATGCAGAAGATTGAAACAGGACACCTACCTATCCCCATACACAAAATTCAACTCGAAATGGTTCAAAGACCTAAATGTAAGACCTCAAACTATAAAAACCTTAGAAAATGCAGGAGACATCCTTATGGAAATTGGAACTGGCAACCAATTCTTGGTCAAAACCCCAAGTGCCCGTGCTGTAAGAGATAAGACAGACAAGTGGGACCTCCTTCAAACTGACAAGCTTCTGCAAAGCCAAATAAATCATTGAGAGAGTGAAAGCCCACATACTGTGAAATAAAATTTTCCAACTATATATCTGACAAAGGCCCAACATCCAGGATCTACATTTAGCTCAAATTTAAGCACGCAGTTAGATGTTATGGCGAGAATGTTTGTGTCCCACCAAAGTCATATGTCAAAGCTCTAACTTCTGATGTGATGATGTTTAGAAGCAGGACCCTTGGGAGATACTCAAGATTGGATGATGTCATGAGAGTGAGGTTCTCCTGAGGGGATTAGTGTCATTACAAGCAGAGACACCAGAGAGCTAATCTGTCTCTTCCCTGGAGAATACGAAGAAGAGATCAGGTACACAGCAAGGCAGCAAGAAGGAGGCTGCCTGCAAGCCAGAAAGAGGGTCCTCACCAGAACCTGACCATGCTGGCACCTGATCTCAGATTCCCAGACTCTGGAACTGTGAGATAATAAATTTCTGTTGTTGAAGCCATCCAGTCTGTGGTATTTTGCTATGGCAGCATGAGCAGGCTAAAACGTCAAGAATAAAAAGAGAAGATTGAATTAAATCAAGGTGACTTTCTTACCCTCTAAAATAGGCTGAACAATGGCCATGCAAAGATATCAGGTTCTAATCCCTGGAGTCTGTAAATGTTACCTTATAAGAAGAAAGGGTCATGTTAAAGATCTCGATGTGGGAAGATTATCCTAGATTATCCAGATAAACCCTAAACCCATTCACAAGTGTCCTTCTGAGAGAGGCAAAGGGAGACTTCACAAACACAGAAGAGGAAGAGGCAACGTGACCATGGAGGCAGAGATTGAAGTGATATGGCCACAAATCAAGAGTTTCTGGCGGCCACCAGAATCTAAGAGAAAGGAATTATTTTTTCCCCTAAAGCCTCCGTAGTGAGCATGGCTCTAGTGACACCTTTATTTTGAACATTTGACCTCCAGAATTGCCAGACAATATATTTCTGTTGTTTCAACCTCCACAGTTTACGGTAATTTGTTACCTGTCCTAGAAAACTAATGTCTTACATTTCTCACTTTTCTTGGTACAGTGTTTGTTAACTGGATATGTAAGACCCTGGCCTTGAGGTTTGGATTTCTAGTTCCCTCTGTGAGTAGCACAATTCAGGCCCTAAACCAGACAGTCCTACAGACAGGAAGACGGTCTGAGAGAAACTCTTCTAATCTTTGTGTTATTACTGACATTAATACAACTCCTTCCAGGTCCAGAGGTCAGATTCAAATACAGTATGCATGGTGGCATTTGGCAATTTAGCCCTGCAGTATTTTTATATGACAGTTCATTGACTGTGTCAAGAGCAGAAGAAAAAATATAATGACTTTGTGGTCAGAAAATTACACTGCTACCAAATCACACCTTAACATTTTGGAAGATATATATGAATTTTCATTTTAACATTTTTACTTTGTCTTATTTTTATGGCAAAGAATGCCTGAGATAACATTTCTAGAGTATGCATATTTTTAGATGGCTATCAAACAAGTAGAGAAAAGGTCGGCACAGTTACAGTCTCAGCGTTATCCTTTTTCTACTAATTATTCTAATGCTTGGGTTAGAGGAAAGCCATTTGGTTGCTGGAAATGCCATTTTGTTCTCAAGGGACTAAGTGAAGGGGATGCTCTGAGAACTCTTTTACTCAAAAAGGCCAACTTTCTCAAAAACCAGGCCGTAATTAAATGGAAGCTTAATTTTTAATCCCTGTTGGGGATTTGGCTGAGTGTCGGCCTAATAATGGTTCGCACATGCATAAATTTTTTTGCTACCTCCATATTCTCTGGATTTCCTTCCATTTTTGAGATCTGCATCTAATGTTTTTTGAGTGTCTATGCTGTTGTTTGTACTTGCCAGGAAGAAATAGTGTGAGCCTTGTTCTCTTGTCAGTCAGCTTCTTCTTGTGAGTGTTGTGAACAACTGGGCCAATTGCCCAGTCCTGTATTTTTCTGCTTTAAATGGTCAAATCTTAAAGCATAAATACTAACACATACCATCTGAGTCATTTTCTAACATCTTTCTGGTAATCTCTAAAGCTATTAATTAATTACTCATGAAGAAAACAAAGCATAAAGAAAAGCTTTGTAAATCCTTTCCTTCCTGTTTATGATGAGAACCTGAACAAATAAATAGTTCATGGAGTGAATGCCTGAGAAGTTATGCCAGAGACTGCATTAAAAAAATAACATAC
Organism: Cephalopachus bancanus; assembly: GCA_027257055.1. Lineage (NCBI taxonomy): Eukaryota > Metazoa > Chordata > Mammalia > Primates > Tarsiidae > Cephalopachus > Cephalopachus bancanus. The sequence continues at coordinate 580,888 of JAPVLO010000469.1, forward strand.
AACACACAAATGATTCAACTGTGTGCTAGGGAGTCTCATTATTTGTTGAACACTTCTTCCCTTCCGTCTTTGACCTTTTGGGGAGTTACCTGCAACCTGGTTAAAGACTCATGTTTGTTTTTAATTCATTTAGTGTTTGACGCAGTCTTACCTTTGCTATGTGCTAAATTTAAGTAAAGCAACTGAAGTGTGATTAAAGAAGAAAGGTTGCTAAAAGAGAGAGTATCTCTCACATGTGTGGACAACCAGTATCCACAGATCAGAAGTGCCAATGGCTCTTGGCTGCTGTTCTAACAGAGGTCTAGTTTTGGTCAGATCTGTGATGTGCAAGTGCACTATGGAGCTGTCCTGGGAAAACCGCTTAAGCAAGCCCTGTTGCGGCGATACTAGATATCTTCATTATCATCTCTATGTGAAACATGCACCCATTTTGAACAATATTTCTCAGTTCAGAGATGTTAATAATATACATTTTTTCCTCCATAGATTGAGTCTACCTCTGTTTGCTGTTTACAAAAAAAGTTTGCTATTTGTAGCAATAAGAAATTTAAAAATTATTTATGAGAACAGTTTAACTTAGTCATTAGCATTCCTAGACATTTGTTGCCTTCTGAATTCTGTAGAAGTCTCATAAAGTGTGAAAGCAACTTGCAGGCTCACAATACATTTAAAAAATAGAACTAGAACAGATCTTTGCATTTTCCACATTTAGAACGTTTCACTTGAGAAGTTTAAAACTCTTTTAGATATAAATATATCACGAATGTAGCACAGGATTTTGCACAGTGCTGGAGAAACCAAGAAGTCCACACCAGGGCTAGGGCATCACACTTTACTCACCCTGGTGAACTGCACACTTAGTGCGTAGATGACTTCCAGTTGCTGAAGTAGAGACCGCAGTTATTGGCTAATGTCATGTTTGACTATTCCAGAGAGTTATGATTACCAACACCAATGATTATATGCAGTGTGCTGGGTTTCCGAGAACTGAAGCTTTCTGGATTGTTAAAAACTAAATGGCCGGGCTCGGTGGCTCAGCCTGTAATTCCAGCACTTTGGGAGGTCAGGGCGAGTGGATTGCCTGAGTTCACAGGTTCAAGACCAGCCTGGCCAACTTGGTGAGACCTCATCTCTACAATAAATAAAAAATTATCCAGGCATGGTAGCATATGTCTGTAATTCCAGCTACTTGTAAGGCTGAGGCAGAAGGATCACCGGAGCCCAGCAGGTCGAGGCTGTGGTGGCTGGGAGTGTGCCACTGCACTCCAGTCTGGGCAAGAGTGAGACTACAACTCAAGAAAAAAAAAAAAAAAAGAACTGAATGACATCTTTAATTTGCCAAAGGATATTGAGGGATTTGGTTGCATAAACATTTTATCTTCCTTATCTAAAAGTTAGGAGTATTTTTAATAAGTTCAACATTTATCTAGTGTCTATGTGAGATCCTGTGCTACAGATAGGTGAGTATAGCACATAACATTTCTTTGGGGAGACAGATAAAATTAAAAATTTCAATGAGGACAGAGATTTGGGGCCACTGAGGTCAACTTAAGAAGGTCAGGAAAGGTTATGCCTAATCTGAATCTTCAAGTATGCATGGGAACTTTGTAAATGTAATTGAGATGGACATAATGACAAAGAGAGAAAGGCACAGGGGCATACTAGTGTATGTAGGCATGAAAATTTGGAATTTGGGAAGGTAAAATGCATTCTAGAGACTGGTAAGAAAGCAAACCCAAAGGTACAGTCATAAGGAGCTTTCTATTCCATGTTTAGAATATTGGTCCTCACGTTCCAGACATTGGAAAGGTTGTTCCAGTAGTAACGTACAGTGGATTGTAATGCCCTAGACAAGAAAAGGTAAAGGATTGGAATAAGGTAGTCTGATAGAGATGAATAGAAGAGGGCGAATTTAAATTCCTTTATATTTATTTATTTGTTTATTTTTAAGGGCTTACTGTCCAGTAAATTGTGACCAGGAGAGAAGTTAGTATCAACACATGAAAAACTATTCTGCATGTCAGAAAATCCCAGAGACTGGGTTAATTAACTTCTCTGGGCAGCCTCTCCTAATAATACTCAAGTTCTGTAAGGATTTTTGAGGAGGATGCTTTCTCATCTTTTTCTGGCAAGACCAAATAAAAAGGTCACTTATGAAGTTGAAACTAGTAAGTTAAGCAGAATTTTTACTCTCATCCTTTGTGAAACTATGAACAGTCCAGCTAGAATTTATTTAAAAAAATAAAATTGCAACCCTTTTGTCTTTTGGTCAAAATAGCTATAGTCGGTTATTGAAGAACAAAATTTTTAGAATTTAGTTTCCTGTTCTTCTGATCAACTAAGCCAAAATAATTGCACGAGTTTTAAAGTTTAAAATAGTATGTAAAATGACTGAGCATGGTGGCTCATGCCTGTAATCCCAGCACTTTGGGAGGCAGAGATGGGAGGATTGTTTGAGCCCAGGAGTTCAAGACCAGCCTAGGCAGTATAGTGAGACCTCATCTCTATAAATAAATAAATAAATAGATAGATAAATAGATAAATAAATAAATAAATAAATAAATAAATAAATAAGTAAAATAAGCCAGATATGGTGGTGCATGCCTGTAGTCCTAGTTACTTAGGAGGCTAAGGCAGGAGGATTGTCTGAGCCCAGGAGGTCAAGGTGGCATGAACCATGATCACGTCACTGCACTCCAGCCTGGGTGACATAGTGAAACCCCACCTCAAAATAATAAAATAAAATAAAAATGTGTAAACCATGATATTATTTTGTAACATGGTTTAATCCATTTTTTTATATCTATGTAGATATTTGGATATCAGCCATTCACGTTCAATATGTAATTACTGAGCTACTACTTTTAACATGCACTGAGCTGCATGATCAGAACACACACACAAAATAAGTGGTTTTGCCATTAATCACTTGGCCTTAATTTATTCACGTATAGAATAAAGAAGTTGGGGCAGGCATCTTGTGAAGTCCTTGTTTGCTTTAAAATTCAATGTACTTAATGAGTGAAAAATTTTTTCAATCGTGCCTTAGAATTCAGTTCTTCCATCCCTAATAGTATGTGGCCTAGGAAAGAATCCCTTCTCTATCACTTTTTTCTTTACTTTTGTTTTGTTTCTGGTGTAAGAATCTTTGCGTCGGGCTCGGTGGCTCAGCCTGTAATCCCGCGTCTTTGGGAGGCTGAGGTGAGTGGATTGCCTGAGCCCGCGGGTTCGAGACCCGCCTGGGCAGCGAGACCTCATCTCTACAATAAATCAAAAAATCAGCCGGCCGTGGTAGCGCACACCTGTAATTCCGGCTACTCGGAAGGCTGAGGCGGAAGGATCACCGGAGCCAGCAGGTCGAGGCTGCGGTGGCCGGGAGCGGCCACTGCACTCCAGTCTGGGTGACAGGGTGAGACTCCAACTCAAAACAAAACAACAAAAAAGAATCTTTGCCTTCCACAATGTGTGAAGATTTTCTCCGCTATTTTATTTTAGAAGTTTTACAGTTTTAGCTTGTGTGTATATGTGTGTGTATGCGCATGTAGTATGAGGTAGGATTTAGGCTTGGAGTTCATTTTATTTTATAAGTAAATAGTTTTTTGGGGTACATCCCTGTTGAATTTCCTTGGTTAGTGACAATAACCAACTAACCATAAACGTGACTCTGTTTCAGAGCTCCCTAGCCATTTTCTTGTTTAGATACCTCCCCTAATATCAAGAATACACTGTCTTCATCACTACAGTATGATGCAAGTCTTAAAATCAGATAGTGTAAATCCTACGATGTAGTGACTGATTTTTCAAAATCAAGTTTGGCTACAATAAAATATATTTCCAAATATATTTTAAAATAATAATCCATTTCTATCTAATATGTCTGCTGGAATTTTAAATGGACTGAGTTGAATCGATAGATCACTTTTGAGAGAGACAGTAAGTTCACGATATGAAATCTTCCCCAACCCACGATTGAGATATTTTCTTTGGTATCGATTTTTAATTTTTCTCAATTTTCAGTGCAGAATTCTTGCTTATATTTTATTTAGGTTATTGCTAAATGCTTTATGTTTTCATAGTATTGTAAAGGTTTGTTAAGTTTTCATTTACCAGTTGTTATAGAAATACAATAGATTATATGTTGACTTTGCATTGTGGCTCTGTTAAATTCATTTACTTGTTCTAATAGTTTTTGAAGACCCTTCAGGAATTGTGATATACTTAATCATATCCTTTGTGAACACATATATTTTTACTTATTACTTTATATTCTTATGTCTTTCATTTCTTTTTGTGCTTTACTTCACTAGCTAGGACCTCTACTGTAATCTTGAGCAGAAGTTATAACAGCTGATGCTTTTGCTTTATTTTTGAATTTATGTATAATCACTGAGCCACTTCACCATTGAGTATGACATTAGCTGTGAGTTTTTCTTTTTTTCTTTGAGTTGGAGTCTCACTCTTTGTCCCACAGGGTGGAGTGCAGTGGCACACTTGTGGCCACCACAACCTCACCTGCTGGACTCAGGTGATTCTTCCTCCTCAGCCTTCCGAGTATCTAGAACTACAGACTCACACCACCACACCCGGCTAGTATTTTTTTGTGATTTATTGTAGAGACGAGCTCTCACTAAGTTGCCCAGGCTGGTCTCGAACCCTGGAGCTTAGGCAATCCTCTAGCCTTGGCCTCCCAAAGTGCTGGGATTCAGGCTGAGTCACCGTGCCCAGTGAAGTACTTTATTCAGTTTAGAAACTTCCTACTTTAGTAAGATTTTTTTAATCTTTCAAATAAATTCAAACTGATGTTGAATTTATTGAATCTATTAAGCTAAACATGTTTATTCTTTATTATTTTGTTCCTATGTTTAAATTACATTGATTTTTAAATGTAAATAAGCCTTATGTCTTTGATAAGCAACACATAATTACGATTCGTTATCCTTAACATGTATAGTCACTGGATTTTACTAAAAGATGTTAAGTATCTTTTTTGCACCTATGTTTATAATGAATATTGGTTTGTAGTTTTTTTTCTTGCCTTTGTATCAGGGTAATGTCCCCCTTGTAAAATAAATTAGGAAGTAATTCTTCATCAGCTATTTTTTGGAAAAGTTTATTAGTAATTTTATTATTTCTTTTTAAAATGTTTATTTGAATTCACCAGTGATGGCATGGGGTCCTGGAGGTTTCTTTGTGAGACGAGTTTTTCTTTTTAAATTTAATTTTCTTAATAGACTTTCCATTTAAATAAATGGAGCACAGCATTTTGCACCAATTTTGAAAATTCATATCTTTTAATTATTTTGTCTATTTAAACTTTGACATAAAGTTGCTATTCATAATAATTATCTTTTTAATATTTGTAGGATTCACAATGACATCTTTTTTTACTTCTAATGGTGATGATAATTTTTGCCTTCTGTTATTTTTAACCTTAAGATCAATCTTGCTAAAAGATTGCCCATTTTATGAATCTTTTAAAGAACTAGATATTGGTTTCATTTGTTTTCTTGCTTGTTTTTCTCTTCTACTTCATTGATTCTTTCTCTTCATTTTTATTTCATTTTTTTCTACCTACGTTGGGTTCATTTTGTTCTTTTTCTAATGTCTTAAAGTAAAAACTTAGAAAATTGATCTTAGCTCTTTCTTCTTTTCTAGCATAACCATTTAATTTCTCTCTAAGTACTGTTTTATCTACATCTGACAAATTTTGACTTTTTAAAATCTTCATGACAATTTGGTTCAATCACTGAATGGTATCATTTGTAATTTCTTGTTTTACCCCTTGTTTCAAAATGCCTTGCTTAATTTCTAAATCTTTGGGATTTTTCTATATATCTTATTGATATTGATTTCTAGTTCAATTCTATTGAGGTCAGAGAACACACATGACTTCAAACTTTTAAATTTGAGTCTTTAAAAGATTGCTAAATATCTAGTCCATCCTGATAAATTAACTGATATACTTGAAAAAATATGCATTCTGTTGCTGAATGGTTGGATATAATGTTCTATAAATATTGATTTGGATGGGCTCGGTGACTCAGCCTGTAATCCTAGCACTTTAGGAGGCCAAGATGAGTGGACTGCCTGAGCCAGCGGGTTGGAGACCAGCCTGGGCAACTTGGCAAGACCCCGCCTCTACAATAAATCAAAAAATTAGCTGGGCGTGGTAGTGCACGCCTGTAGTTCCGGCTACTTGGAAGGTTGAGGGGGAGGGATCGCCCAAACCCAGCAGGTCAATGCTTAGGTGGCCATCTGTGTGCCACTGCACTCAGACCTGGGTGACGGAGTGAGACTCTGACTGAAACAAACAAACAATTTACTTTAGGTTATTGACACTATTGTTCAGACGTTCTGTGTTTTTTTTTTTTTTTTTTTTTTTTTTTTGAGTGGGTCTTACTCTGTTGCCCAGACTGGAGTGCAGTGGCCGCTCCCAGCCACCGCAACCTCGACCTGCTGGGCTCCGGTGATCCTTCCGCCTCAGCCTTCCAAGTAGCTGGAATTACAGGCATGCACTACCATGCCCGGCTGATTTTTTGATTTATTGTAGAGATGAAGTCTTGCTGCCCAGGTGGGTCTCGAACCCGCGGGCTCAGGCAATCCACTCACCTCAAGCTCCCAAAGGCGCGGGATTACAGGCTGAGCCACCGAGCCCGGCTGAAATTCTCTGTTTTTGCTGATTCTTTCGTTGAGCTGTTCTGTCAATTGCTGGTCCAGTTAACAATGATTTTTACATTCTTTTTTTGTTTGTTTTGATTGGAGTCTCACTCTGTCGCCCAGACTGGAGTGCAGTGGCCGCTCCCGGTCACCGCAGCCTCGACCTGCTGGGCTCCGGCGATCCTTCCGCCTCAGCCTTCTGAGTAGCCGGAATTACAGGCATGCGCTACCACGCCCGGCTGATTTTTTGATTTATTGTAGAGATGTCTCTCTGCCCAGGTGGGTCTCGAACCCGTGGGCTCAGGCAATCCACTCACCTCAGCCTCCCAAAGGCGCGGGATTACAGGCTGAGGCACCGAGCCTGGCTTGATTTTTACATTCTTAAAGGGTCATAAATACACACACATCCTAAAGCCTAAAAAATTTACTCTCTTTCCCTTTAGGGAAAAAGTTTGCTGAGTACTGTGTTAAAATCTCCAATTCAGCCGGGTGTGGTGGCTCACTTCTGTAATCCCAGCACTTTGAGAAGCCGAGTTGGGAGAATCGTTTGAGCCCAGGAGTCTGAGATCAGCCTGGGCAACATAGTCAGACCTCATCTCTACAAAAAACACAAAAATTAACTGGGCATGGTGATGCACTCCTTTAGTCCCACTACTCAGGAAGCTGAGACGAGAGATCATTTGAGCCCAGGAGGTTAAGGCTGTGACTAGCCATAATCATGCCACTGCACTCCTGCCTGGGTGACAGAGTGAGACCCTGTCTACACAAAAAACAGAAAACAAAAACAAAAGCAAAGAACAACAAAACAAACAAAAACCTCAAATTCAAATAGTGTAGAATTATCATTCTTCAATTATACCAAATTTTCCTCTGTTGTTGGATGTACTCACATCTTTAATTTGCATGTCTTCCTGATGAATTGATCATTTTAACATAATCTCTGTCTCTATCTCGATTTTTTTTTGCCTTTAAATGTATATTATGTAATATTAATCGAGGCCTATGACCTTCTAATACTTATTTTTGCATGGCATATTATTTCTCATTCATTTACTTTCCATATATCTGTATTTACATATAATCTATAATATTTTTTATCAATATTTTTTATTTTGATATTGTGGGGTACGGTTAAGGGTTAGGTATACAAATATGCTTCATTCAGGCCCCCTTGTTGATAACATGTGTCTCCCTGTCTCCAGATAGATGTTTACTACCATTAGTCCCATCCCCTCCCCCATAGTTTCCCACCACTGTCAGTAATTTTCTTATGGTAGTGCGTTGGATGATCAAGGTCCACTATATGAGTGAGAATATGTGATACTCAAATCTTTTTTTCTGTGAGAGGTCACTCAGTAATATAGACTCTAGCTCCATTCAGGTTGCTGTGAAATTCATGATTTTGTTCTTTTTTATGACTGCATAGTATTCCATCATATATATGTACCACATTTTTAAAATCCAGTCCTCTTTTGATGTGCAGCGTGGTTGGTTCCAGGTTCTTGTTATTGTGAACAATGCCACGATAAACATTTGTGTACAGGTATCTTTTTTATAAAGTGATTTGAGTTCTTCAGGGTATATTCCCAGTAGGGGGATTGCAGGGTCATATGGGAGGTTGATGTTTAGAGCTTTTAGGAATCGCCACACTGCTTTCCACAGAGATTGCACTAGTTTACACTCCCACCAACAGTGTAGGAGTGTTCCCTTTTCATCACACCCAATCCAACAACTATTATTTTCTGAGTTATTGATAAATGCCATTCTGACTGGAGTTAGGTGGTATCTCAGTGTGGTTTTGATTTGCATCTCCCTGATGATTGTGAGGTTGAACTTTTCTTCATGTATCTGTTGGCTGCTCGGATGTCTTCCTTTGAGAAGTGTCTGTTCATATCTTTTGCCTATTTTATAATGGGGTTGTTTGTTTTTTTTGTTTTCAGCCCGTTTGAGTTCCTTGTAGAACCAAGATGTTAAGCCTTTGTCAGACCTGGAGTTGGCAAATACTTTTTCCCAGTTTGTGGGTTGTCTCTCTGCTCTCTTGATGGTTTCTTTGGCTTTGCAGAAGCTTGTCAGTTTAATGAGGTCCCACTTGTCTATCTTATCCCTTATGGCCTGTGGGTTTTGAGTTTTGTTCAGGAATTGGATGCCAGTTCCAATTTCCATGAGAGTGTGTCCTTCATTTTCTAAGGTTCTTATGGTTTGAGGTTTTACATTTAGGTCTCTGATCCATTTGGAGCTTATTTTGTGTATGGGGATAGATAGGGGTCCTGTTTCAATCTTCTGCATGTGGTCAACCAGTTTTCCCAGCACCATTTACTGAATAGGTTCTCCTCTCCCCAGTGATAGGTGGTGGAGGCTTTGTCGAAGATTAGTTGGTTGAGAAAATGAGGTTTTGCTTCTGGGATCTCAATTCTATTCTATTGATCTATATGCCTGCTCCTATACCAATACCAAGCTGTTTTGATGATTGTAGCTTTATAGTAAAGTTTGAAGTCTGGCAATGTGATACCACCTGCTTTTTTTTGCTGAGGATTGTTCTGGCTATTCTTGGTAGTTTGTGTTTCCATATGAATTCCTGTGTTGTTTTTTCTAGGTCTGAGAAGAATGTTGCTGGTAATTTGATAGGTATTGCATTGAATCTGTAGATTGCCTTCGGTAGGATGGACATCTTCACAATGTTGATACTTCCAATCCATAAGCATGGGATATTTTTCCACTTGTTTGTGTCAACTTTGATTTCTTTGAGCAGAGTTTTGTAGTTTTCATTGTAAAGGTCTTTCACGTCTATGGTTAGGAAGATGCCAGGGTATTTCATTTTTTTTGTGACTATTGTGAATGGAACTGTGGTTTTTATTTGGGTTTCTGTTTATTATTGGTGTAAAGAAATGCGATTGTCTTTTGCACATTTATTTTATATCCTGAGACTTTACCGAAGGCCTTATCAGTATAAGGAGGTTTTTGATAGATTCTCTTGGGTTTTCAATGTACACGATCATGTCATCTGCAAAGAGAGATAATTTGACTTCCTCTTTTCCTATTTGGATACCCCTGCCTTCTCTCCTCTGATTGCTCTAGCCAGAACTTCCAGTACTATATTGAACAGGAGGGGTGAGAGTGGGCATCCTTGTCGTGTTCCAGTTTTCAGGGGAAATGGTTCCAATTTTTGTCCATTTAGGAGTATGCTGGCTATGGGTTTTTTGTAGATGGCTTTTACTACTTTGAGGTATGTTCCCTGTATGCCTAGATGTTCGAGGGTTTTTATCAAGAAGGGATGCAGGATTTTATCAAAAGCTTTTTCTGCATCTAATGATATAATTATGTGGTTTTTGTTTTGACATCTGTTGATGTATTTAATTACATTTATTGTTTTACAAATGTTGACCCAGCCCTGCATCCCAGGGATGAAGCCTACTTGGTCATGATGGATGATTTTTGAGATGTGTTGAATCCGGTTTGCTAGAATCTTGTTGAGAATTTTAGTGTCTATGTTCATCAAAGATATTGGCCTGTAGTTCTCTTTTTTTGTTGGATCTTTACCTGGCTTGGGTATCAATGTGATGTTAGCTTCATAAAATGATTTGAGGATGTTAGCTTCAGTAGGATTGGAATCAGTTCTTCTTTAAATGTCTTGTAGAATTCTGCTGCAAAGCCATCTGGTCCAGGGCTTTTTTTTTGTAGGTAGTTTTCTTATTACATAGTCAATTTCCTTGATTGTTATTGGTCTATTTAGAGTCTCAAATTCTTCTTGTTTCAACCTAGGTAGGTTGTGTGATGACAGAAAGTCCTCCATTTCCAAAAGGTTTTCAAGTTTGTTTCCATACAAGTGTACATAGTAGTTTCTGATGATCTTTTGTATTTCTTCAGGGTCAGATGTGACTTCATCTTTTGTGTTTCTGATTTTGCTTATTTTCTTGGTCAGTCTAGCTAGGGGATCATCGATCTTGTTTATCCTTTCGAAGAACCAGCTTTTTGTTTCATTGATTTTTTTTGTATTATCTTTTTGTCTTCTATGTCCTGGATTTGGGCTTTTATTTTGGTGATCTGGATTCTTCTTCTGAAATTAGGGTTTTTGTGGTCTTGCTTTTCCAGCTTCCTTAGGTGGCTTGTTAGGCTGTTAATTTGTGCTCCTTCCATTTTTTTCATGTGTGTTTGTAGGGATATAAATTCCCCTTTTACTACAGCTTTTAAGGAGTCCCAGAGATTTTGGTAAGATGTTTCTTCATTTTCATTTGCTTCCAGGTATCTTTTGATCTCTGTTTTGATTTCATCATTGACCCAGGAGTTGATTAGCATCATGCTGTTTAGTGACCATGTCTTTGTGGGTTTTGGGGGCCTTGTTGGTGTTAATGTTTATTTTTATTCCACTGTAGTCCGAGAAGGTGCATGGTAGAATTTCGGTCCTTTTAAATTTGCTTATGCTTGATTTGTGTCCACTTATGTGGTCGCTCTTGGAATACGTTCCATGCAGTGATGAGTAAAATGTGTATTCTCTGGTCTTTGGATGGTGTGGTCTGTAGGTATCAATTAAGTCCATTTTGTCCAGAGTCACATTGAGGTTCTGGATCTCATTGCTGATTTTTTGTCCCGATGATCTGTCTAGGGTTGTGAGTGGGGTATTAAAGTCCCCAGTTATGATGGTGTTAGAGTCAATATCTTTCTTTAGTTTTCCTAGGAGTTGCTTTATAAAAGTTGGTGCACCTATGTTAGGTGCATATATGTTTAGAATAGATATTTCTTGTTGATGGAGTGAACCTTTTATCATTATGTAGTGGCCCTCTGTATCTTTTTAAATTTTTGATAGCTTAAACGGTATTTTGTCTGAAATTAGGATCACAACTCCTCCTTTCTTTTGTGTTCCATTTGCCTGAAAATTTGTTTCCTATTCTCTTACTTTGAGTCTGTGCATGTCCTTTCTAGTGAGATGGGTCTCTTAAAGGCAGTATATTGTTGCCTGGTGATATTTTATCCATTTTGCCATTCTATGTCTTTTCAGTGGTGCATTTAGTCCATTCATGTTCAGGCTAATTATTGAAATGTGAGAGTTCATCCCTATCATAGAGTTTTTATAGAGTTGTTCTTCCACTTGGTTTATTGTCTTTCTTTTGTTTTTGGGGTTGGTTCATGTGTATTTTATTCTTTTTCCTGTACTTCTGTGAAGAACGTTGTTCTTTTTTTCCCCTTTTCTTCTGTGTTTAGTACTTTCTTAAGTGTTTCATGTAGAGGTGGTTTGGTGGCAGCGTAAGTTCTTAGGGATTGGATATCTGGGAAAGATTTTAATTCTCCCTCGCTGATGAAGCTTAATCTGGTTGGGTAGGTTATTCTTGGTTGAAATTATTTATCTTTTAGGACTTTGAAGATAGGGCTCCAAGCTCTCCTAGCCTGCAGGGTTCTATAGATAAATCTGCTGCTATTCTAATTGGTTTTCCCTGGTAGGTGATCTGGCCTTTTTCTCTTGCTGCCTTTAGGATTTTTTCTTTTATGCCTACTTTGTTTAGGCGAATTATTATGTGTCTAGGAGTTGTTTTTCTCATTTGTTGTCTTGCAGGGGTTCTCTGAATCTCTTGTGTTGAGGTTTTGCATCACTGATTAGATAAGGGAAGTTTTCTTGAATGATCTCATGGAAGGTTTGTTCCAGTGTGGTCTCTGTCTCTCTTTCTGCCTCAGGAAGTCCAATGACTCTTAGGTTCTGTCTCTTGAAGTAATCGCTTATCTCTTGAAGGTTTTTTCCCTGTCTTTTTGAGCTTGCTTTCTGTGTTTTTGAGAGTTTGGTTTAGTTCTATATTTTGGTTCTCAAGCTTTGAGATTCTTTCTTCTGCGTGGGTAATTCTGCTTTCCATACTTATCAGTTTGTTATGTATTTCATTCACAGTATTCTTTATTACTGTTATCTCAGATATCAGCTCCTTTCTAGTTTCTTCTTGAGTCTCCTCAATTCTTTTTAATCTCTCCATTAATGTCTTGATATCTAGGTTTGTAGCTTGAGATCAGTCATTCTGGGGGCTCTTTATTGTTTGCATTCCAAAGTCAGTTTTCTCAGTGTCTGCCCTCCCAGGAGTCTGGGAGAGACCCATATACTTCTTTTGGTTTTTCTTCATTTGCGTAGATTTTTCTCTAGTCCCTTAGTGGATAAAGTTCCTTGAGCTCTAATCTCCAGCTTTCCCCTCTGTTTTTTGTTGCAGGCAGCTAGCCTGCTGCCTGGGAGATCTGAAACTCTGGTCTCTGTTCCTGGAGAGCTTCTTAGAACACAGATTTCTCAGGGGTATCCAAATAGGAAAAAAGGAAGTCAAGTTATACCTCTGTGCTGATGATATGATCCTATACAGAGTGTCCTCCTGTACGTCCTGAATGCACCTCACTCTTGGGAGTGAGGTGCGTTCAGGTAGTGGCTGGAGACACACTTTCTGGGTTCTGCTGCATTCCACCTGCATGGAAGAGAGAGCTGGCGAGTGTGTGGCACAGGCGTGTATGAGTGTGTTTGTGCGAGTGTGTGTGTGTGTGTGTGTGTGTGTGTGTGTGTGTGTGCAGTGTGCACGTGCACCCATGGGGCGCAGGTGCGCGGGATCAGGGAACCTGCCAGCCACCCATCCCGCACTCTCATAATCTATAATTTTTATAGACAATATATAATTTGACTTTTAAAATGCATTCTGATAATTTCTTCACTTTAGTTGTAGCATTCAGGCCATTAGCATTTACTGTAATTATTCTAATGACTGGATTTGGAGCTATCATCTTTTTATTTGTTTTCTATTTATCCCTGTCTGTTCTTGAATTGTTCGAATATTTTTCTAATTCAAATCGAATTTTCCTATTGACTTTTAACTGTATTTCTTTGCATAGTTATTTAATTATTGCCCTAGGAATTATTGTACATATCTTTAGCCTTTTACCACCCATTTGCAGTTAATATTTTACCATTTTCCATAAGATGTAGAAATCTTGCAACACGATGTGTCTATGTATGTGCATTCTTGGTGCTCTATTTGTTATCTGTATTACATTTCTGCTTTAAGCAGCAATTAAGAGTATGGAACTATGCACTGTAGAATTTTCATATGGTTCATTTTTATTGTTTCTATTTTTAAGGTGATATTTTTAATACACATTGAGGGCATATTTGTTGTATTTCACTGAAAACAATTATTGTAACCACTTCAAAATCCTTCATTATTAGTCTTAACATCTGGGTCATCTTAGGGTGAGTCACAGTTGGTTTTCTTTTCTCTTAAGAATGTGCTCCATTTTCCTGGTTCTTTGTATTCAGGGACACTCTGGAAATTATGAAATTTTTTCCAATGCTTGTTTTGTTTTTATAGGCAATTATCTTGATTGGACTTGAACTGAAAACTCTGTTAGATGGTGACGCTACTCTCAGTCAGGTTGTTTGTTATTAGCTGGGCTGCTTTAGGTCTATTTTATGAAGATATGGTTTCTAAGTCATACAGAGATGTGAATAGGCATATTTTGGAGTCCCTCTTGGACTCTTTCCTATTGACTTTTACTGTATTTCTTTTCAATTCCCCCCCCACACACTTTCAACAGTTTTCCCAAATCAGTTTTTGAATTCTGTAGGTCAGAAAGACTAAGATTTTTTCTCTACTGGCATCTCTACTGCCTCATATGCTGAGCTAACTACACTTGTCCCCAAGCTAAAGGCTATGAAAATAATCCCTCATTTTGTACAGCTACCTTTTTCTAAATGTGTAGTTCCATTGTTGTTTGTTCACTACCTTTTGATAAGAGTTTTTTTGTATTATGTGCAGATTTTATAGTTTATTAAAATGATAGAATCATACTTTGTCAAAATAAGTATTGCTTTTCTGCTTATGCAATTAATTTGCACATCCCAGTTGACATAGGACCATTCCTGCATATGATCATTTCCACTGAATGATGTTGTCTGCAAGCTGAACCTGATATTGCAGTCTGATTTAACAGAAAACACCCATTTCATTCATAACAACTCAGATTACTTGATTACATTGTCTCCACCAGGACCCAATAGCAAGCAGAGGGGTGCTTTTTAAAAGAATTACTTACAGAGTAGAGTAGAGTTGTGGTGCAAAACTCAGGGGTGTTCTCTGTGATTTTCTGATTGGAATTTGCTCCATACAGCATCCCAATAAACTGCAGACACTTTGAGGACCTTTTCAATTCTCTGAGTCAAAAAAATTAAGGGACAGAACATCCTGCCCTGTAGCCCAAAAGGTTACTTCATAAATGATCTAAAACAATATACTCAAATATGGACATATGTTCTCCTTAAAATTTAAACAGGCCAAGTAAGCATAGTGCTTTTTTTTTTTGACAGTAAGGATTACTATATAGCAAATTGTCTTTAACTTGGGAGGTGATATTTGGACATGCCCCAGACCAACTGACTGCCTGAATTTTCATGGATTCACTCCCCATACTTTGTCATTCATGTATCTTACTGGGGCATCTAAGGCAGTCAGCATTACTTATCAAAAAAGAACATCTATATTTTACAATAATAATATAATCAAAATGTTTAAAATTTCTTTTAAATTATGCTATTAAAATTCTGTATTGGGGGAAAAGAAGATGGCAACATGAAGGTGTAATTAAAATACTCTACTCTATACTCAAAATATATTGTTTTTGTCTTAACTATGACAATCTAAGATGCATAGGTCAAGAAATATAAATTAAGAATAGTTTTGAAAAGGTTAAAAAAACCTGGTAGTTTAAAACAAAATACATTCTATCTATCCATCTATCCAGCATCTATTAAAATGTTTGTTATGATAAAAGTAAAAATTATGTAGTTTATTTGGCAAGAGAACAAAAGCAAAACAAAAATAGCAAGAAAATTTAAAAGACATAACAATGAAGAGCATGATAAAAAGATGTCTAAATGTTTAGTTACATCTGCTATTGGTCAAACTACCATATTAAAGGACAAAGTCTTACATTGATGGTAGGGATTACCAGTGTAGCAAATTACTATAAGTAAATTATAAGACAAAATATTTTGTGTAAATAAGCATATCTAAAGCAAAGTTGACATAAAGAGAATAAACACACTCATGTCAACACTTATAAAACATGAAAATGAAAATAAAATAAACCAAACATCTGAATATTAAATATTAAAAGATAAACAACAATTCAATGCAAAAAGATGTAAAAGGGAGAAAGGATTATTTTATACTGATAAGGAACAATTCTTATTTCAAAACCTAATATAAATGACTTTACACTGCCCATATTTTTTTGTATTTGCTTATTTTTGCTGAGATTTTGAGATTTATATAACTTAAAAGATCTTACTCAAGGTCATTTATTTATTTTTATTTATTTATTTTAAAAGTTTCAAAACAAAGTTTATTAGAAAAAGAAGAGAGGGAAGAAAGAGAGACATACCAGAGCTGGCATGGGTGAGAGAAACCACTCAAGGTCATTTATTTTTATTGCTGGATGAAATTCTACCATACAAATATATTATAATACTATATTATTTATGGACCTATACACAACAAAGATTTAATACATTAAACAATTTATCTTAAAAATTTATAAAAATTTATTTTAGAATTTTATTAAAAATTTATAAACCAAAAACTTAGTGTAAAGGTTTTAAATCAGGACTTAGTGCCATGGTCTTGTCTATAATACTAGTACTTTGGAAGACAGAGGTGGGATTATTGCTTGAGGACAGTTTTCTGAGACTAGCCTGAGAAAAGTAACAGTATCCTGTCTCTACAGAAAAGGAAAAGCAAACAAACAATAACAAAAAACTGGGCATGGAGGCAAGGGTTTGTGCCTGTAATCCCAGCTGATTGGGAGGCTGAGATGGGAGGAATACTTGAGCCCAGGAATTCAAGGCTGCAGTGAACTATGATCATGTCAGGGCATTCCAGGCTGGGTAGAGTCAGACTTTATCTCTAAAAAATAAAATTATATATATACACACACACATATGTAATATGTTATATATATCATCTATGTGATTATATATATATATAAAAAGATCTCAGTATTTGAATAAGAAATTGTCAGAAGCAAGATAACACTGGAAAAAGAAAATAACTCTTTCAGCATTTAGGTAGTAAAAAAATAGAGGATATGAAAATTTACTAAATTACTAAATTAAATACTAAAAACTCACTAAATGGTATAAACTGTTCTAATATATGCATCAACTTTTTATCCTTTATTAAAAAAACTCTCCCATTGCTTACTGTATATATATTTTAAATTAATGATATATTAGACAATAAAAAAAGCTATTTTTTCCAAAATCAAAATTTGTGCAGGCCTCATTTTCATGAGCACCACTGTCATTAATTTCTAATTAGTCTCTCATTTTATTATTTAAGTGTCTTATTTAACTCAGTAGTTATTAGGTGCTTGTTACTTGTTTTGTGTTTCAACATGGTGATCATAGCTCATTGCAACCTTGAATTTCTGGGCTCAAGCAATCCTCCCATCTCAGCCTCCTATGTAGCTCCAACTAGAGGTGTGCACCACCATGCCCAGCTAATTTTTTAACTTGTAAAAATGAGGTCTTGTTGTTTTGCCCAGCCTGGCCTCAAGTGATCCTCCCACTTCAGCCTCTCAAAGCACTGAAATTGTCATGGGATTTTGAAATACAAACTTCATAAAAATTATAATTATGCCGACATTGATACATGTTCATCAAGATTGTGTCTTCTGATTCAGATTCCATAATGCCAAACCAAGCTCTGGATCAACATTGTATATATTAAATGGCTTTTATATTTCCATGCTATTTTTTCACTGGAATTGACTACTTGATTTTTATATTTTATACATAGATTTTATTTAATACATATTTTCTCCTGTTAAGTTTTATGGACCGTCACTTTCCTATTTTGAATTTTTATTTCATATTTTATTATTTCTCTTGGGACCAAATTTTTGTAGGTCAAATTTTGCAGGACTGAAATTCAAGATATTGTGATTTATCTGTCGGTTTTGAAGCAGCAGAAAATCTTACTATATGGGATTTTAGCCAATGTCAATTTGATCTTTTGTTGAGTATTCTTTGAAGTGGCTGCATAATTTTTCATCACTAGCAACAATGGATGAGAGTTTCAGTTATGCTACATCCTTACCAACTTTTTATATTGCCAGTTTTAAAGTTTCAGTCATGCTAGTGACCTGGTAGTAATATTTCACTGTGGCTTTTAATTTTCTTGGCCTAATTGTATTGAGCAACTTTTAATATATATTTTTTTTAGCTATTTCTATATCTTATTTTGTAAGGTGTCTGTTAAAAAATTTTGCCCATTTTTTATTGGGAGGTTTTCTCATTTCTTATCAAGTTGTAAGACTTTTCTCTATAATTTGGATTTAAGCTTTTCATCTGATATATGTTTTAATATTTTCTCTCACTCTGGACATTGACTTCATTTACCTAATTTTATCTCTTGAACAGCACAATCTTCTAATTTTAATGAAGTCAATTTTACTATATTTTTCTAACACAGTTTGGGGATTTTTGTTCTCTTTAAGAAATCCTTACCTAACCTCATGTCACATTGATTTTCTTCTCAAAATATTAGAATTTTAGCTCCTCTTACACCTAGAACTATGACTGTTTGTATTAATTGTTATATATATTGTGAAGCAATGGTTGAGTCTTTTTCCCCCCCTCAAAGTGATACCCAGTTGTTACAGCGACCATGCTTTGAAATGACTATCCTTTCTCATTGAATGATCTTTAAATCTTTGCCACAAGCCAAATGACTAGATACGTATGCGTCTGTTTTTGGATACTCTGTTCTGCTTCATTGGTATATATATTTATTTTTGTGCCAATACGGCACTATTTTGATTATTTCAGTTTCACTGTAATTCTTGAAAACAAATTGCCTAAGTCTTCCAAACTTATTCTTGTTTTTTCAACTTGTTTTGGCTATTTTAGATCATTTTCATAGGCTCTGGGAATAATAAAATAAATAGTTTCCAACATTTATTCTTTCTTTTGTACTTTGGTTCAGAAGCCTGGGCAATGCATCCTGCTTGAAGATCACTTCCTGGCGGTCTTCCTTTTACAGAGATGGTCACGTAACAAATTCTGGCCAAACAGATGCAAGCCTAAGTTTTGCGTAGGATGTCTAGAAAGGCTTTTACAAGGGTGTAGGGCAATCACCCTTTTGGTTTTCCTTCACTTTTTTAAAAACATTTTTTGTTTGAAATGTAGAAGCAGCCAGGTTCAGTGGCTCAGCCTGTAATCCCGTGCCTTGGGAGGCTGAGGTGAGTGGACTGCCTGAGCCCTCAGGTTCGAGACCCGCCTGGGCAACTTGGAGAGCCCTCATCTCTACAATAAAATAAAAAATTAGCCAGGTGTGGTAGCGTGTGCCTGTAGATCCAGCTACTTGGAAGCCTGCGGCGGAAGGATCGCCGGAGCCCAGCAGGTCGAGGCTGCGGTGGCCGGGAGCGGCCACTGCACTCCAGTCTGGGTGA